>CM062816.1:301912102-302589022 GCA_031772625.1 Pinus tabuliformis | reverse complement strand
TTTCCCAACAGGCTTTTCATCAGCTAATAAAGGTACAATGTTTGTTAAATTACACTATCTTGCATCTAGTGTTACTAGGGTCTGGGACAAGGTTCCTCTAGTCATGCATGTCCTCCTCTATCTCACTGCCCTGCTTAACTTTCTATTCCCATTCCTCTAAAAGTTTATGAATACCTTCATCAATTCCCTCTTGATATGCCTCAGAAGCCTCACTAATAAGCCTTTCCACTGATTTCATTTATGGGCACCTGGGCCCATCTTCCACGACCACATATTTATGCAGGTCTAGCCATGGTGGAGATGACCCAAACCTGTTTAGAGAAACAATTCGTTAACCAAAAACAATTCAACATGGATTAATAATTCTCCCATCCCTCGGTTGAATTACCAGTAACAAACTCCCCACCGTGCTCCTCCCTTTTCCCTTTAGTATCGACTCCACGGCCTTCATGGTCATAAGTCCATTCCCTAGGAGGGGATGACCTACTGCCACTAGTAATGATATGTCGTCGCCGCCACCACCTCCTCACGGCTGCAGACAAGTTCTCTTCCCCTTGACAATTCCAAGCTGGTTAACTCTGCCACTTGTAAGCATTAAGCCAACCATGGTTTTCAAACCCCTTCCCTTCTGCCTAAGATGTAGGCATATATCCTTTGGTATTTTCTTTGCCGACTTCCCCTCCCCATGTTGGGTGTGGAGCTCGATTATCTTCTTTATTTATAGGTATCACCGCATTGGACCCTAGTTCATAATGTTGTGGCAACACCCGCCTGTAACATTTGTGCTACAAGGGAGGTTCGGGGGGGGGGGGTAACGATCTTTAGGAGACCCCCTTGGAGGGGGATCGGGTCAAGCACCCCCAAAGCTAAAAATATATGTAAAATTTCCTTGTAAAATGTTGTAATATCGTAGTCAATCTGGACCATTCATTAGGGAGAGATCTGACGGTAGAAGTTATGTTTAATTTAGGGTTTTTGCCCTAGAAGGAAACCCCTCACTATATATGAGGGAATTGTATTGTGTCTATGGATATCTATATTCTAAGGAAGAGAGAGAGAAGAGATTGAGCGAGAGAGAAGAGGTAATTACAAAGGACTGTTGTAGGTCATATCTCTTTAGTTTGTTGGATAATAGAAAAAAGAAAGGACTAGTTGTTTCTCTTCGTGGACGAAGCCCAAACTGGGTGAACCACGTATATCTGTGTCTCTCTTGTTTTATGTGTTTTTCTATGTTTATATTTCTGCAATATATTTCATGTGTTTCCTGTTGTGCTCTACAACAACCCCCCATTTCATATCATTTTTATTCACAAAACTATCATATGAAATGGGTCCCTTTTAGTTTTGATTGGTATCAACTTTGTATTATTCAAAAAGGTTCGAAAACAAAATGAAAACATTATTAAAAACCTTTTTGACAAACCAATTTTGGTCTTATAATATAAATAATCAATCTTTTATCTTTGCGATAAAGCGATCGCAAGATCGCATATCGCAATGACAAAGGAGGCATAACCTAAAAACCCATCGGTTTGCTCCGACGCGATAACATGCAATAGCTTATCGGATATCAGCAATCATAAGTTCCCATAATTAAAGAGCCTTTCGACCCAATGCGATGCGATATCGCTATCGGTGATCAACGATACACTATGCATGCTTTTTAAAGTGTCTTTCGATCCGATGCGATGCGATATCGCATATCGGCGATCGGTGATATACCATGCATGCTTTTTAAAGTGCCCATACTCCCAATGCGATGCGATGTGATATCGCCATCGGCGATCGGGGAATTCAAAAGGTGTCAATATGAAGATTTAAGTCTTCCCCGACACCTGATTGCAATAAAGCCAAAAGCGCAAACTTCAAAAAGCCTTTAAAACAGAGGGATATTACGATTAATTCGTATTAAAAGCCTTATCTTTCAAACAGTGATTTACCTACGCTCAACCGCCAAAACATTCAAGGCACGCTTAAACAAATCATTCGGCCGATTAATGATATGATGGGCATTTAAAGGATTGGCAGGTTTTAACGGCCATTTAATGAAATAGTAAGTCTAAAAATCTTCTCATAGATTGTATCCGCGGCCACTTTAAAGTTAATCCCTCATCATGCATTGATCAATATATCTCACTCGTATTTGGTTTTCGCTACCAATTCTCTGTGTTACGCTTATTTCCACTACTGTGCAGAATTCTTCCGAAGTAATAGATTCAAGCAGAATGGGGAAGAAGTCTAAGAAAACCACAGTCGCTTCCACTGCACCAGCCACAGGACAAGCCGTCGCTGATCCAAAAATAAAAAGAAAGGATTAATATCTGATACTACATGCTTAGGACTCGCCAAGACCACTTGGCAAAGTACCTATAATTTGATCGAAGCCGAAGAACCAAAGGTGACGGCAGTACAAGCTACAGCGGGTTCCAGTAGAAAATCTGATGGTACTTTGAAAGACTTGGCCGACTCTTTCCTTCATCGGATAGCGGCTCGGGAGCAAATTCTCCCATATACGGATGTAGTAAAGTGGGCAATTGAGGAAATCCCAATTACAGACAGAACTTTCTGCACCAAAGATGGGAGAATCTTCGGTTCATTCAAGGCTGATGATTTAAGGCAAATGTATCATTTGCCTGAGCCAGAGAAGAAATACAACAAGGCATTTCTGGAGAAATTCCGAAATGAGAACGAAACTGAATCCGAACCCATTCAGGAATGGAGGCAAAATCCGGCGAAACACAAGCATGAAACTTCCGGTAAGTACTCTGTGGATTCTCTATGTTCTCCGTATTGTTATGCTGGGATAATGATGTGTAGATTGTGGGGGTTTTCCGCTAATTTCACGATATCCGCTGTAATAATGGATTGGGCAACCATACTGTCAGATAAGCTAGCGAAGACAGTTCTTAGTTTTAGAACTAAAACTTCGTCTCAGAAAGGATTATTCCCCCATTCTACTACAAGTGCTTATATTCTAGATACCTTGTGTTTTAATTCTGAGTTTCCTGTACTCGGCTGGAGGTGGACTCCACAAGACCCCACGCCTATTCACATATACCATCAGAAATTGTGGAAGACTTCCTACAAGCACCATTTGTACCAAGTCTGTAACGGCTTCATGTTACCCATTCATTATTCTATTTTTAATAAACCTGCTCCCAAAATTTCTTACCAAGCAGGGATTGATTTAACATCAATAGGAAGATGGTTCGGAGAGGAGAAATTTACTTATGTAAGAATTTTCGGCAGCCAAGCCGAACCTCATGTCCTTCCTTTGTACATACCTGACAAACTACTGGCAAGGGAGATAGCCTATCAGATCATTGCCGAGGGAGTTACACAGACTCTCAAGAAAAATAAGAAGCAGGTCTGGCCCTCCTTTCCTCTGAGATGTGGTGTCTACACTTTGCATGATTTCAAACATGCAGAAAAAGAAGCTACAAAAATCAAATCATTAACTCTAGCAACTCTCCCAAGTAGGCGATTTGATCCCAACAAAGTCGCCTATAATGCACTTGAACAGGCCAAATTAACAAAGTTTGATCATGTAGAAGATCAGTTTGACGACCTGTTCTCTTCAGCTGAATCAATGTATCAGGTTAGATCGCTGGCCATAATGCAATACAAAGATGAAGGGTTAACTGAATTCAACAGACTTAGAGAACAGAGGTTGCAAACTCTGCCTCTAGATCTGTTAGCAACAACCCCAACAAAAAAACCAAGCGAGCCTGAAAACAACATTCAAAGGAACCTCCGATTACAATAAAAGAAAAGGAGAAAGTGCAGGAGGAAACCCATAACAAAGAACAGGAGAAAGTGCGAGAGGAAACCCAGACTGAAGAACAGAAACAGAGCAACATAGAAGTGAATGTGGATACTCATATTGATCCAAAATTGCTCCAGGAATGGCAGCAATTTGATTCTATTATCAGTAGTCTTGAATGTTCAAAGGACACCGAAACTTCGAAAGCAGCAGATACACAGGAAACCACTTCACAATAGGTTCCAAGTGGAACCAGCGGCCTACCCAGTTCAAAGGAAGTAGAAATAATCCCAAAGGACCCCTCCGATCAAATCATTTTGCAGGTAGAAGAAATTCCTCCCTTGGATGTCTTCTATAGCCCAAGGCACAAAGCTGTGGTAAAACGACAAAGGAAGAGAAGAAGGACTGATCAACCTTCCCTTTTCCCAGAACAGACGGTCACGGGCAATGTGGTTTGGAAGGAGGAATTTGACCCCTCTGATGACCTAACAAAACTATCACAATATGCTGGAGCCTATTCGGCAGCAACAATAGACAAAGCATCAGAGGTGAGTCTTTTATTAAAAACAAAAGACCAGGAAATCTTTTTATTGCAGGCACAGCTAACAGAAGCACAACAGAAAGCGGAGCAGGCAGAACAACAATTGTTAACACAACAGCAAATAAATAATCAATTAACTCAACAATTGCGGAAGAGAAACAAAGGATTGATCACAACGCAATCCAGAAGCAGAAAGAGTTGTCTGAAGCCTTGGCACAACTGAGGGCAGCAAATGAACAAATGCTGAAGACAAAAGATGAGCAGATTGCTCAACTATCAGCACAGCTTGAGAAGACAAAGGGCGTCCCACAGATAACCGAATTCAAATTAGAAGCATTACAGGTAAATAAGGCATTAATAGCCCAAATCAAGCTTTTATGTCAACAAATCGCCCAGGCGGAACCACTATGCGAATTGACGACATCAATAAGTAAACAAACAGAAAAGGCTAGAACAGAATTAGATCAAGCTGAAGAAACGTTAACTGAATTTCTTGACTGGCAAGATACCGATCAGGGACAAGCGGCAAATTTACCAAGAATTTTAGAGTCGCATAAAGATATATTGTTTACAGAATGGTAGTCCCAGTTAATGAAAGAAGAGAGGGCAATTTCAAGGTGCAAATCAACCACAAGTAATTTGGTTGAATTGGTTAATAATACTCTCTACTTGTCAAACATGATTTCCCAATGCACTCCAGGTAAATTGACAGCGGTCAAAACATTGGAGCAGTCATGCTATCCAGATCTGGAGGAAAAGGGGAGATTAATTTCTGGAATTAACAGCTTAACATGGGATACCTATTGGTTCTTCTTGGTAAAACCACACAGTCAAAGAGCCGCCCTCAAATGCCTTACAGATGCAATCGGGTATATTATCCCCGATATTCAGGATGCCACCTATGCCACCCAGCTTAACTCTCGCCTCAACAGACTGCCCGAAGTGGAGCCAATGCTTGTGATAAGTCAGCTCAAGTTTAAAGGCAAACGGCCTACTTGATGATTCATGCCGCCGACTGCCAGGTTGCTAAGAAGGAGATACTCAAAATCATTTGATACCAATTAAGTAGGATTTCAGTTTCATAGATAGTTAGTTTAATTCAGTATTTATAGACCCTTTCATGTTTTTAGAAAGGGTCGTAAAGTTTTGTACTTGGCTTAAAACCTGAAGTTGCACTGCTGTGCTTTAGGCATATTCTTTTATAAAACTGGACCAATCATTCTGATTTTGGCAAAGAAGCTTTTATGCAAATGTGCACTACTGTCTTTGTTTGAAAGTATTTCTGCGTTAGAGGAAGAATTTCAAATAGCGATTGATGTTGGAGAGTGACTCGCAGCTCATATGGTACTATTATCTATGTCTGAATCCATTCTTTTTATATGAATTGTTATTTGATCGCCTTTGCTATTATCGAATATATATATGTGTTTTAACAGCATTTCTTTATTCCCTTCACCATTGAATGTTTATGGTAATGCTTTTCTTTTGATCATATATGTATTGATGATATAAATGATGAGTGTAGCAATATTGCGTTAATCACTTTGTTTAACTATTTAAGCAAAGTAATCTTTGAATGAGTAAATGTCCATGTTTATTAGATGGAGTCATCTACATGCCTGTTAATAAACATAGATCATCAAGCGCTACACCTCAAAGTACAATAGTTCCCGGGATTAGTAGTAATTCTTTTTATTTCGTTAATAAATTAAGTTATTCGCCTATCATTAGATTAGTCAATCAATCATTCATTCATTCGTTTATTCATTGCTGGGAAACTGGTCCCATTATCCCCAGTCGGAGCCACCATTCCAAACGGAAAAGGAGTTGTATTAAGGTCCGGACTGGGTGGTTATCCCCCAATGTTGATACAACGATTTTCAGGGCATCAACAGTTCCATTGCTCTATAATATATAGTTTTCTAACAATCAATATCAGAGCCGAAGGTCTATTTGGCTGATAAACTTGCACGAGAGAAGGGTTCCTAGTTTGAGTGGTAGAAATGGTGGAAGATGGTAGGTTTAGGGTCGAAAAATATAACGGATAAAACTACGAGCAGATGGTTTGTATGTATGAGCGGAAATGCGAAGAAGTTGACGAGTATGACAGACACAGAATGGGATATTCTTGATAGAAAGGAACTTGGAACAATATGGTCATGCCTAGTGGCATCGATAGCATTTAATATTTCAAAGGAAATGACAACAGGGGGTTTAATGAATGCATTGGCCAAACTATATGAAAAACCCTTGACCTCAAATAAGGTATTTCTTATGAAGCATTTATTTAATATGAAGATGTCAAAAGGTGGATCTATCATTGATCATTTAAATGAATTTAATTCAATTAGCAGTCAGTTAAGTTCTGTAGGGGTAAATTTTGATGATGAAGTTAGGACTTTGTTATTTTTATGCTCATTTCCAGAAAGTTGGAATGATTTAGTTAAGGCCATTAGTAAATTTGTCTCTGGATCTAGTACTTTAAATTTTGATGATGTTGTCGGTGCAATCCTTAGCAAGGACATGCAATGGGAAATATCTGGTGAGACATTAGGTAATGCTTTGACTACATAGACTAGGGGAAGAAAAATGGAATGAGGAAAGAACCAAGGATATTGCAGTAAGTCAAGGAAAGCTAGATCCATGTCCAAATCGGGGGTAGTGTTCTTGAAATGTGGGAAGAAAGGACACATGAAGAAATACTACAAGGCACAAAAGGGAAAAGAAGGAGAAGTGCATCAAGAAAACAATCATGAAGCAAATGTGACATCTGATGTGTTGCAAGATGCTTTGATTCTTTCATTAGAAAATATTATGGATGCCAAGGTGGTAGATTTAGGGGCCTCATTCCATGCCACACCTGATATGAACCCTTTTCATGATTATGTTCAAGGAGATTTTGGACAGGTTCAATTGGGTGATGATAAACCCTCTAAAATCATTGGAATGGGTATAGTTTTCATAAAGAATCATAACATAAATCAATGGCTATTGAAGGAGGTAAGGAATGTTCTAGATCTAAAGAAAAAATTGATTTCAGCAGGAGCCCGGTAATAGCAAAATGATAAAAGGTTGGTACATTGTATTTGTGCAATGGTATTTCTAATTATGTTAATGCTTTAACCTCTACCGAAGAAGATACGAGATTGTGGCATCATAGGCTCAGGCACATGAGTGAGAAGAGGATGTAGATTCTTCACTCAAGAAATTTGTTTCTAGGTTTAAAGCATGTTGATTTAAAATTATGTGAGAATTGTGTTTATGGAAAATAGAAGAGAGTTAGATTCCTCAGAGTTGGGAAAGAAAAGAAGAGAAAAAAAATAGATCTTGTGCATATAGATGTATGGGGACCTGCTTAGGTATCATCTCTCGGTGGATCTCATCATTATGTTACTTTTATTGATGGTCCAACTAGAAAAACCTGGATTTATTGTATTTGAAATAAATCTGATGTATTTGATACTTTTAAGAAATGGAAAGATTTGGTTGAAAATGAGATAGGAAAAAGGTTAAAGTGTCTCAGATCAGACAATGGAGGTGAATATTGCAGAAAAGAGTTTGATAGGTATTATTCAGAGAATGGAATTCATAGAGAGAAGACAGTTCTAGGAACACCACAAGAAAATGGTGTGTCAGAAAGGATGAAAAAGAAACATGGAGCGTGCAAGGTGCATGAGATTACATGCAGGATTTCCTTTACAATTTTGGGCAGATGTTGTAGATAATGTTGTTTATCTAATAAACATAGGGCCTTCAAGTTCCTTGGATGGTGGTATTCCAAAGGAGGCATGCATAGGTAAAAAGGTAAACTACTCATTTTTAAAGACTTTTGGTTGTGAAGCCTTTGTCCACATTAATAAAGAAAATAGAACAAAGGTTGAGGCAAAATTAAAAAAAATGTACCTTTATGGGATATGGTGTTAATGATTTTGGTTATCGCTTTTATGATCATGAAAAGCACAAAATCATTAGAAGCAGAGATTTCATATTCAATGAAAGGGTTTTGTATAAGGATCAGCTGCAGGAAAAGAAATGGGAAAAAGAAAATAGAGAATACATAGTGCTTGATGAGGTCACAGTAAAAGTGAAGGTGCTTGAAAATCGTAATGATCAACAGCCATAACAACAACAACAACCACACAACAACAAACAACTCAAATGCGTGAAAGTAGTTTTAGAAGATATAACAGGATAAGTAGGCCCCCTGAACAATACTCTCCTTCATTATATTATGTATTATTGATTGATTCTAGTGAACTAAAATGTTATGAAGAAGTGGTGCAGGTAGAAACCAGGAAGAAGTGGGAGCAAGCTATGAAAGAAGAGATGGAATCCTTAGCACACAACCAGACTTGGGAGTTAGTCAGGCTTCCTGTAGGTAAAACAAAATTGCAGAATAAATGGGTTTACAGGTTGAAGGAAGAAGATGTTGGTAGAAAAGGCTATAAAGTTAGACTTGTGGTAAAGGGGTTTGCACATAAAAAGGGTATAGATTTTGATGAGATATTTTCTCCTGTTGTTAAAATGACTTCATTCAAAACTATTTCAAGTCTAGTAGCAGTTGAAGGTTTGCATCTTGATGAGTTAGAGGTAAAGACAACCTTTCTCCATGGGGATTTGGAGGAAGAGATACATATGCAGCAGCCACAAGGATATGAGGTAAAAGGGAAGGAGAAACTAGTGTGTAGGTTGAAAAAGAGCTTGTATGGCTTAAAACAAGCTCCAAGGCAGTGGTATCTAAAATTTGACAGGTTTATGTCTGAACAAGGTTATACTAGATGTCACTCTGATCATTGTGTTTATCTAAAAAGGAGAAATGATGGCATCTATATTATATTGTTATTGTTTGTAGATTGCATGCTTGTTGTAGGTTCTAACATGCAGGAAATACATGTGCTCAAAAGAAAATTTGTGAACTGATTTGCAATGAAGGGTTTGGGTGCTGCAAAACAAATCCTTGGTATGAGA
The DNA here is from genome assembly GCA_031772625.1 of Pinus tabuliformis. NCBI lineage: Eukaryota > Viridiplantae > Streptophyta > Pinopsida > Pinales > Pinaceae > Pinus > Pinus tabuliformis. Next base: position 302,579,750 of record CM062816.1, on the reverse strand, counting down.
ATAACTATAGACCGGAACAGTCGAAAATTAACACTGTCTCAGAGTGAGTATATAGAAACGTTGTTGGAAATATTTAATATGCAGAATGAGAAACCAGTTAGTATACATTTGGCTAGCCATTACAAACTAAGTAAGGAGGTGTGTCCCAAGACTCGGGATGAAATATCTTATATGTCTAAAGTTCCATATGCATGCATCAGCAGTTGGAAGCTTAATGTATGCAATGGTTTGCACAAGGCCTGATATTGCACATGTAGTGGGAGTTGTAAGCAGGTACATGAACAATCCAGGAAAATAACATTAGATGGCAATGCAGTGGATTCTCAGGTATTTGAGAGCTACCACAAATCAAGAATTATGCTTTGTTGCTTCAAACATTTCTCTACAGGGATATGCTGATGCAGATATGGCGGCTGATAAAGATAACACGAGGAGCACAACATGGTATGTGTTTACTATAGGTGGAACAATTCTCTCAATTGGGTTTCAAAACTTCAAAGTGTTGTTGCACTCTCAACAATGAAAGCAGAGGATGTTGCTGCTACAGAGGCTAGTAAAGAGATGACTTGGTTACAAAGGTTTCTGGATGAATTGGGTAAGAAGAAGGAGTTGGGCAGGTTATACAGTGACAACCAAAGTTCCATACATCTTGTAAATATATCTGCATTTCATTCCAAGATAAAACATATACAACTCAAGTATTATTTCATACACTAGCTAGAATCCTGTAGATATGCTAATGATTTTGGTTATCACTTTTATGATTATGAAAAGAAAAAAATCATTAGAAGCAGAGATGTCATATTTAATGAAAAGGTGTTGTATAAGGATCAACTGCATGTAAAGAAATGGAAAAAAGAAAATAGAGAATACACAGTGCTTGATGAGATCACAGAAAAAGTGAAGGTGCTTGAAAATCATAATGATCAATAGCCACAACAACAACAAAATCCACACAACAACAAGAACCTCAAATGCCTGAAAATGGTTTTAGAAGATATACCAGGATAAGTAGACCCCTTGAACAATACTCTCCTTCATTATATTATGTATTGTTGATTGATTCTAGTGAACCAGAATGTTATGATGAAGTAGTGCAGGTAGAAACCAGGAAGAGGTGGGAGTAAGCCATGAAAGAAGAGATGGAATCATTAGCACATAACCAGACATGGGACTTAGTCAAATTTCCTATAGGTAAAACAACATTGCAAAATAAATGGATTTACATGTTGAAGGAAGAAGATGGAGGTAGAAAAAGTTATAAGTTAGCCTTGTGGTAAAGGGGTTTGCACCGAAAAAGGGTATAGATTTTGATGAGATATTTTCTTCTATTGTTAAAATGACTTCAATCAGAACTATTTCAAGGAAGCTTAATGTATGCAATGGTTTGCACAAGGCCTGATATTGCACATGTAGTGGGAGTTGTAAGCAGGTAAATTAACAATCTAGGAAAATAACATTAGATGGAAATGAAGTGGATTCTCAGGTATTTGAGAGGTACCACAAATAAAGAATTATGCTTTGTTGCTTCAAACATTTCTCTACAGGGATACGCTGATGTAGATATGGTGGGTGATAGAGATAACAGGAGGAGCACAACATGGTATGTGTTTACTGTAGGTGGAACAACTGTCAGTTGGGTTTCAAAACTGCAAAGTGTTGTTGCACTCTCAACAACGAAAGCAGAGTATGTTGCTGCCACAGAGGCTAGTAAAGAAATGATTTGGTTACAAAGGTTTCTGGATGAATTGGGTAAGAAGAAGGAGTTGGGTAGGTTATACAGTGACAACCAAAGTTCCATACATCTTGTAAATAAATGTGCATTTCATTCCAAGACAAAGACATATACAGCTCAAGTATTATTTCATACACTAGCTAGAATCCTGCAGATATGTTAATGATTTTGGTTATCGCTTTTATGATTATGAAAAGAAAAAACTCTTTAGAAGTAGAGATGTCATATTTAATGAAAAGGTTTTATATAAGGATCAGTTGCACTTAAAGAAATGGGAAAAAGAAAATAGAGAATATATAGTGCTTGATGAGATCACAGAAAAAGTGAAGGTGCTTGAAAATCCTAATGATCAATAGCCATAACAACAACAACATCCACACAACAACAAGAACCTCAAATTCCTGAAAATGGTTTTAGAAGATATACTAGGATAAGTAGATCCCTTGAACAATACTCTCCTTCATTATATTATGTATTGTTGATTGATTCTAGTGAACCAGAATGTTATGATGAAGTAGTGCAGATAGAAACCAGGAAGAAGTGGGAGCAAGCCATGAAAGAAGAGATGGAATCATTAGCACATAACCAGACATGGGACTTAGTCAGATTACCTATAGGTAAAGCAACATTGCAGAATAAATGGATTTACATGTTGAAGGAAGAATATGGAGGTAGAAGAAGTTATAAGTTTACCTTGTGGTAAAGGGGTTTGCACAGAAAAGGGTATAGATTTTGATGAGATATTTTCTTCTGTTGTTAAAATGACTTCAATTAGTACTATTTCAAGGAAGCTTAATGTATGCAATGGTTTGCACAAGGCCTGATATTGCACATTTAGTGGGAGTTGTAAGCAGGTACATGAACAATTCGGGAAAATAACATTAGACGGCAATGAAGTGGATTCTCAAGTATTTGAGAGGTACCACAAATCAAGAATTATGCTTTGTTGCTTCAAACATTTCTCTACAGGTATATGCTGATGCAGATATGGTGAGTGATAAAGATAACACGAGGAGCACAACATGGTATGTGTTTACTGTAGGTGGAACAACTGTCAGTTGGGTTTCAAAACTGCAAAGTGTTGTTGCACTCTCAACAATGAAAGCAGAGTATGTTGCTGCTACAGAGGCTAGTAAAGAGATGATTTGGTTACAAAGGTTTCTAGATGAATTGGGTAAGAAGAAGGAGTTGGGTAGGTTATATAGTGACAACCAAAGTTCCATACATCTTGTAAATAAATGTGCATTTCATTCCAAGACAAAACATATACAGCTCAAGTATTATTTCATACACTAGCTAGAATCCTGCAGATATGTTAATGATTTTTGTTATCGCTTTTATGATTATGAAAAGAAAAAAGTCATTAGAAGCAAAGATGTCATATTCAATGAAAAGGTTTTGTATAAGGATCAGATGCAGGTAAAGAAATGGGAAAAAAAAAATAGAGAATACAGAGTGCTTGATGAGATCACAGAAAAAGTGTAGGTGCTTGAAAATCATAACGATCAACAGCCATAACAACAACAACATCCACACAACAACAAGAACCTCAAATTCCTGAAAATGGTTTTAGAAGATATACCAGGATAAGCAGACCCCTTGAAAAATACTCTCCTTCATTATATTATGTATTGTTGATTGATTCTAGTGAACCAGAATGTTAATGAAGTAGCGCAGGGAGAAACCGGGAAGAAGTGGGAGCAAGCCATGAAAGAAGAGATGGAATCATTAGCACATAACCAGACATGGGACTTAGTCAGATTGCCTATAGGTAAAACAACATTGCAGAATAAATGGATTTACATGTTGAAGGAAGAAGATGGAGGTAGAAAAAGTTATAAGTTAGACTTGTGGTAAAAGGGTTTGCACAGAAAAAGGGTATAGATTTTGATGAGATATTTTCTCCTGTTGTTAAAATGACTTGAATCAAAACTATTTCAAGTCCAGTAGCAGCTAAAGATTTTCATCTTGAGGAGTTAGATGTAAAGACAACATTTCTCCATGGGGGTATGGAGGAAGAGATATATATGCAGCAACCACAAAGATATGAGGTTAAAGGGAAGGAGAAACTAGTGTACATGTTTAAGAAGAGCTTGTATGGCTTAAAACAGGCTCCAAGGCAGTGGTATCTAAAATTTGATAGGTTTATGTGTGAACAAGGTTATACTAGATGTCTCTATGATCATTGTGTTTATCTCAAAAGGAGAATTGATGGCAACTATATTATATTGTTATTGTATGTAGATGACATGCTTGTTGTAGGTTCTACCATGCAGGAAATAAATGTGCTCAAAAGAAAATTTGCGAACTGATTTGCAATGAAAGATTTGGGTGCTACAAAACAAATCCTTGGTATGAGAATAACTAGAGATAGGAAGATTCGAAAATTAACATTGTCTTAGAGTGAGTACATAGAAACGTTTTTGAAAAGATTTAATATGTAGAATGAAAAACCAATTAATATACCTTTGGCTAGCCATTTCAAACTAAGTAAGGAGGTGTGTCCCAAGACTCGGAAAGAAATGGCTTATATGTCTAAAATTCCATATGCATCAGCAGTTGGAAGCTTAATGTATCCAATGGTCTGCACAAGGCCTGATATTGCACATGTAGTGGGAGTTGTAAGTAGGTACATGAATGATCTAGAAAAATAACATTAGATGGTGGTGAAGTGGATTCTCAGGTATTTGAGATGCACCACAAATCAAGAATTATGCTTTGGTGCTTCAAACATTTCTCTACAGGGATATGTTGATGCATATATGGTGGGTGATAAAGATAACAAGAGGAGCTCAATAGGGTATGTGTTTACTGTAGGTGGAACAAATGTCAGTTGGGTTTCAAAACTGCAAAGTGTTGTTGCACTCTCAACAACAAAAGCAGGGTATGTTGCTGCTATAGAGGCTAGTAAAGAAATGATTTTATTACAAAGGTTTCTAGATGAATTGGGTAAGAAGCAGGAGTTGGGAAAGTTATATAGTGACAATTAGAGTGCCATACTTCTTGTAAATAAATTTTCATTTCATTCCAAGACAAAACATATACAGCTCAAGTATCATTTCATCTGGTCAATGTTGGAAGATGGACAATTGAAGCTGGAAAACATACACACTAGCTAGAATCCTGCAGATATGTTAACAAAAGTTGTAGTCGGGGAGAAACTGAGATTTTACTTGGTTTACATTGGTCTTCAAGTATGATGAAGAAGATGAGAAATAACCAGGTCCAAAGTAGAGCCATTTTTTTATAACAAATGAAGCAGCGATGGAGTTGCTATACTCAGTCTCCAAGTGGGAGATTGTTGGGTGTGGAGCCTAATTATCTTCTTTATCCAGAGGTATCACCACATTGGCCTTGTAAAATGTTTTAATTTTATAGTCAATCTAGGTCGTTCATTAGGTGGAGATATGATGGTAGAAGTTATGTTTAATTTAGGGTTTTTTCCCCTAGAAGGCAACCCCTTGCTATATATGAGGGAATTTTATTGTGTCTATGGAGATCTATATTCTGAGTGAGAAAGAGAGAGGAGATTGAGCGAGAGAGAAGAGGGAATTACATCAGATTTGTTGTAGGTTGTATCTCTTCAGTTTGCTAGATAATACAAAAGGAAGAATTGGGTGTTTCTCCGTGGACGTAGCCCAAATTGGGTGAACCACGTAAAAGGGGTGCATGTTGCCAAAACGATAGTTTCATGACCGTCGAATCTCACAGGATCATGGATGAAGACTCATTTTGTAAGCCTCAGGGTGAGGGTTTCAGGTTCTTTTTTGGGTTGTGTAGTTGGTTACCATTTATAGGGACAACCCTTGTTGATCCTTACTTTGTAAGGCCTTGTAAATTATGTAATCATTCTTGCGGTTAATAGAAGGCTCCACTCTTATTTGACCAAAAAAAAATATGACATAAAATCTACATGGAGATCCATAGTGGCGTGAACTCTCGGATAGTGAGGAGAGAATAAGAACTTACGGTTTCTCTGGAGTTGAGGATAATTGTGACAAGGTTATATAAGAATGTTATTTCCAAGATTAAGACCACTTAGGCATTGGTGGAAGAGATTAAATGCTATATCAAATTCAAGAAAGATTGTTTTAAATGGCTAGGTTGTGTCAACCATGCACTCATTGGTATAGTCACAACCCTTCTCATGTATGTTGATGATATTGTTCTTTTGGTAACTGGCCACTATGATATTGGAAGGAAACAAAGAATCCTCCAATTTTTCTACTCCAAGATGGGCATGATTGTGTTAATACATAAAACTAAAATCACAATAAATAAATTCAATAAAATCATATAATACTTCCATTTAGATAACACCTACATATAGGATTTTTTTCATACAAATACCTAGGAATGGACATTCATCATTAGCTTAATTACAGTTATATTATTGAGAGAAGGATAAATGGAGGTTGCAAATAATATTATGTGCTTGAAAAATAATATAATTCAACATCAATATTAAGGGCACTACTACCTACCCTATTCTCCTAATCGAAGAATTTTTTTTTTCATCAAGAGGATGGCTATGAGCGGGTATCTTATGCAGGAGTCCCATCCAGTATGATGGCCCAGTTGCCATTATCTTAAATATATTCCTTAGATCTTTCTTGTTAGCACATTAGAGTGGTTTTCTTTATCTTAAAATAGTGAGGTTTGTGTGCCTAGTGAGTGCTTGGTGCAACTTGTGTTAGAGTTCTTTCAATGCAGAGGGAGAGGATGAAAGTGAGTCTTAGGTTGAAAGGGAATAGTCCCAACTACACTAGAGATAGACAACACAATAGTAGATGCACAACTTCTGGTAGAGTAGTCCACAGAGATGCGGAAGTAACAAACACAAGGTGAACAAATAGCACGTACAACACCTAGCAGAATAGTCCACACGAGTGCGATGAGTGTTATAACAAGTTTACAAGGATGAATCTATCATGTGTCTATTGGGATAGCCCACATGGCCAAAACAATGTTAGAACTGATAAAACACATTTCCAACAACATATGTACTCAGAAAACCAAAATAGTTCAAATTACTTAATATAAGTTATAGCAACATGCATTACAAGCGTCCAAAGAATAGTCTTACAAACGAATATAATACGTGTGTGAAAAAGTGTTGGACTGTTAATAGGCTTCTGAATAAAGCGAAAGTTCTAAGACACATCGGTACACCATTACATAACTAACCCAGAAATTGGGGCATCGGAGCCACTACTCGCTCCTCAAAGAAAATATTACAGACTCTCAAGTCTATGTGGGAGGAGCCAAGGTGAAAACATCTTTTGCATGTACAAATAAGGGGTATTTATAGCCAGGGGTAAAACTGGCCCATGTGATTGTTCGACTTCCCTCAAAACTGTTTGACTTACATGATTCTTCAAATTTACATGACTCGCTAGATTACATGTGGGTGTCTTGGACTTCCACATTACGTTACATTGATCATAATAGTGTGGCCCACAATAGTGATGGAGCCGAGATGACCCATGACATGACCAGACATGATAAAGCTGGTGTGTTCATGTTGCTATTGGTGTGCATGTCGAGTTGCAATGCTGCTGAGTGATGGATGTCCTCTTCGTGTATCATAGATTCACCTTTGCATGGAAAGGAGTGCAGAGTCTTCGATGGTCTTGTTATTCACTTGAGACTGCATGTGCATGTTGCTCCTTCACTTGTACTTTGGAATGCTTCATGTATTCATATTCTCGTGAAAAATTATCCTTGCATGCATTACTCATTCTCCTATTCGCGACACAATCTCCTTGCATGCATTCCTCATTTGTCCATTCGCAAATGAATCTCCTTGCATATGCTCTCCTTTCTCATCTCGTTTGTCATCATGTCATGTCTCATCCATGTACCTGTATCTACAATCACTCATGATGACGACATCAAATCTAGAAATCTCCTAGCCTACCATGATGCATTATTGTTCACTTTTGGATGCATGCAACTGGGAGTGAGGACAAGGCTCTTAAAACTGCACAAGGCATATTTCAAGTTGGGATGCAGGTTTTGGGCACTACCGGTGAAAATTTCACAGAGGTCACTTGGAGACCGGGATGGAAAAACTGGATCAGTAGATATGTGCAATTTTTTGAGGGAAGCAGTGTAGGCAACAGAGAGGGATTGGTAGCAAAAACTGTACAATTTCTCCGGGGAGCTTGCAGCGGGCTACAGGAGGCTTGCTTGGAAAAATTAAGAAATTTGTTTGGGGAGCTAGCAGCAGGCTATGGGAGTGCTGCTAGCAAAGACTATGCAATGCTGGAAGGCTAGCCTGTTGGGCATCCTTGCATCATTTTTTAGCAGAGTGAGATGCTTGGAAGTTGGATAACTACTCATGAAATTTGCATAATTTCCTGGGCGAGAAACAGGTCGATTGACTGGGTGACTGCCTGGAAAAACTGCGTAATTTTTTTAGGGAGACAGTCATTAACACAAGGTGTATGTTTAACATGTATGTACAATTTTGTCAGTCAGCAGAGCAGGCATGCTTTGCATATTTTGTTTTTATAATTTGGGAGCGAGACCGAGGTCACTACCTGGTTAAACTCCCTGGTTGACCAACTGGAGGCTCGGTTAATGTGCTTGTGGGTAGCGCAGATTGAGATGGCTTGTTGGTAACTTCTGCATTGTTACGGGTTATAATCGGTCAAGTCAATTCAAGGGTTGTGTAGTGTAGACTACCTGGGAGGAATCCTCAAGCACTATGTAGTTTTGGGCAGCAGTACAGAATCCCTGAGAGCGAAAACTGCACAATGCAGCTCAATAGATGTCAGAATATTGGAGGATGGTCTAGTTGATAGGGGTTCAACAAAATGGCCAAGTGTGTGAACGGGTGACTTTGTACATGCATGACCTCTTGAACACACACTCAACATGACTTGATGACAAGACACCTCGAACCATCAAGACAACATACACTCAGTGTGATTGGCTGAGGGTGTGAGTGACAAGCGTGACACTTGTGATAGATCATTGAATGACCATGACGACTCTTGCATGACATTGCATAGAACTTCGTGTGTGAGTGCAACAAATGTTTACATAGCAAAACTTGTACAAACTTTGTGCATGGCTAGAACATGACTACAAGCGTGACATTGTGACCAACATGCAAAAAGATGTCAAGTGAATGGTCAAGCGAGGAGGGTGCAAAGACTCAACATGGGCTCATAGGATGAGCCCCAAGTGTTTGCAAACATCAAGGAAAAACTGAAGGAAGGATCTGAAATTGAATGCAGACCAAAATTTTGGAGGGTGTTGCAGCCACTACAACAATAGGGTAGACTCCCACAGATTAATTTGATCGCTTTGGTCAAGGAATTTTTTTTTTAACCAACTATGAAGTTCGAACAAGTCGAATTCACAGTTGGTTTCAACAATTTTATATTACAAGTCTAACAAGGGTACATGATCTAATTTTATAGCTAGGGTAGCATAGGGTTCTCTTTTGGCTTCTTTCTCCTTTCTTTGGGGAGTTTCATTTTAGGCAGCATGATGAATTGATGAAGTGAGGAAAGGTCACAATTACTTGGAATAGGAATAAGACAGAACGATGCTGAATTGGGTCCCTGATGACAGTTTGAAACATCAATGGTTGGCGAAATGAAATGGTCATTGTGTGGATTAAGAATATATAATAGGATATTGATCATACGACACAGTGAAGGAAAGGAATTTTACATTTTTTGATCATTATATAGAGTAATTTCACAATTATCATTAGTCATGTTACCCTTAACGAGAAACCAGTTCCTTGCATAGGAGAAGAAGGTAGTTAATGCCGCAAAGACTTGCTGACATCGCAAGAGGGGTGCCAGGTGGAAGCATAGGATTGGGAGGAAGTAAGTCATTAGAATGAGTTTAAACGATTAGGAATAGTCGTAGGAGTGAGGTCTGTGAGGGTGAGGTGGCAGAGAGCACATGGAGGGAAGGTGGGGACTGGAGTTCGACATTCCTAGTGATGAGTGGAAGTGGCATAAAGTCAGCAATGGGAGACTTTTTGGGGTGGGGCGCGATGAGATTAAAGTGAGGGGGGGTGCACAACATCAACAGGATTCCATCTAGAAGGAGTTTTGGACCCTTCGTTATGGAAAAAGCAGAGTTGAACTCTTGGGGCCCAAAAACATTTGCCCGTTATTGACCCTAGTAGGGGACCATCTTAGTCATTCATTTTCTACTAAAGTTCTATCTTAGGCTAAATACATATTTCCAACTTTCTTACAACTGAATTAAAGAGCTCTTACTCCTTACTTAAGGTAAGGTTAATTAAAAACTAACTTTCCCTAAAGATTATTCAAAAACAATTCCATGTTGCATTTGAACTAGCAGAGCACACTTTTAATGATTTTTCCTATCAAGTAATCACGATTAAACCAATTGATTAATTTATTCACTAACCCAACCTATTGTATTCCTACCCTAATCACGATTATAGTGTGTGATAAGCCCAAATCATTTCTAATTTTCCTATTCACCAAGTGGAATTTAAGAAAGTTTCACACTTTATTCAAAATTTCTAAATGTAAACTGATGCAATACAATTTTTTCTTGGTGGAATTTAGATTTTATCACCTAGGGGATCATTTTCAAACATATTTATTGTTTATTGTTTTCTCTTTTTCCCTTTCATTTCCTTTCATTTCTTTATTCTCTTTTTTCTGTCCCCTACTATATATATATATATATATATATATATATATATATATAGATATATATATAGACATAGATATAGTTATTTTGGAAAACAATTTCAAACATGAAACATTATTTACATTTTTCAAATATAAAATCAACACGTAAAAACAACTCCTCCTATGAAATATAGGACCCTAAGATCTGGTAGGAGTTCAATGACGAGTTTAAGAGGGTGAATTTGATGCTTAATAGGTAGAACTACTTCAAGGTCATAAGAAAGATGAAAGGGCATGAAGCCTCTAAATTGTTTTATTTCTGCTCGATATGACCAAAGGGAACAATATAACATTTTATGCCATCAAGTTTTTTGATTTCATACTAACTGGCAGATCATGGTCTTGAGCACACCGTTAATGGCTTCAACCTAGCTACTAGGATGTGGATAGTAGGAAGAAAAATGATCTTGGAAAAAACCAAGCATAGAAGTAAAATTAGACATCATATGGTTATGAAAGTGTGAACCATGGTCTATAAAAATTATGCAGGGCACACAAAAATGATAGGTGACCTAATTGAATAGGAATAAGGTCTCAAACTCCCCATCAACCCAAAAAGTGGGAATGGCTTCAGCCAACTTTGTAAAGTATTCCATGAGAACAACAATGTAGCCATGGTCATCAAAGGAAGTGGGATTTCAATTGATGAAGCTGATGCCCCATTTAGAGAAGGGACCGATACAAACAACTAGGTGTAGGAGGGCAGGGGACACACACATTTTCTTTGTATATATTTGACAAGGATGACACTCTTGGACTGCAGTAATGCATAATTTGAATAAGGTTAGCCAGTAGTATCCTGTGCGTAAAAATTTTCAGTTAGAAACCATGTCCGAAAGGTGTCCATCACACATGGCATTCATTATGAAATTATTCTGCTTCAGAAAGAGTAAGGCAACATCAAAAAACTAATTCAACGCCACAATGATATAAAGGATATTTGTGGACTAAGTAGTGTTTAGCCTGGTGGTGGATGCGATCATGGTCATATGAAAATAGATCTGAGTGGAAACAATGTGTTTAGAGGTTGAAAAGGATGTCTCCATACCCTAGATCAATAGATTTGACTAGATAAATAGATTCATCTAACATAGGGTTATGGGCTACTTCATCCAAGTCAACTCTAGGAAGGTCCAACAATAACTCTGCGAAGACTAAGGATTTTTTTTTCTTAGTAGTGGTGAAAACCAAATCGAATTACTCGAGGATGATGATCCACTCTTAATTCATTCCTCCAATAACTTGAGGAGACCAAATGTGTCACATGGGATTCTCTAGGGAAATGATGGTAGTCTGAAAAAATAGGATGTAATGTCAGAATCGACTCACAACAAAGACTACTGCTAGAGATAGTTTCTCCACATGTGAATACCATAATTCAAGCTCGACAAGACCTTTTTGAAATGTAGTAATTATCACTGTGATCATCATGTGTTTCAACCAAAACCATTCCTATGGAGGATGGTCAGGTAGCTAGGTATAAGAGAAAGTCATGTGTATAGTTAGGAGGACTCAAAAGTGGCGCTAAGGTTGGTGTCTTTTTGAAGGAATCGAATGAGCATTGTGCTTGATCGTCCCACAAAAAATGTACTCCTTTCTTTAGAAATCTTATGAATCTCTTTGTTAACTCAGCATATTAACGATGAAATGGCGTAAGAATTTTTCCTTCCCTTGCAAACTTTTGACTTGAAGAATTGATGGGGGTGTGGAAAATTAAGTAATCTCCTTGAACTTGTCAACATCAACCCATATCTACTATTTTGAGACAATAAATTTAAGAATACCACCAAACTCAACAAATAATACACACTTATCTAGATTGAAATGGATGTTATAGAACGTACACCTAAGAAAACTAACTCAAATGTGAGCTAGGTGTTGGGCTAATTTCTTGGAATGAGCAGGAATATCATCGATGTAAGCCTGAACAATGTGTTTGATATCGTGAAAGGCATAGTCAATAGCCCTCTGAAATGTTGTGCATGCATTCTTGAGACCAAATTGGAGCTTACGATATGGAAATGTGCCCCAAGGATAGATGAAGCAATATTTGTGTTGTTCGATTAGTTTCATAGCGATCTAGTTATATACCGAGAAGCCATCCATAAACGAAAAATATTCACAATGGGGTATGATAATTTTATTTTGGATAGGAAACATTCAAATTGTGGTATTCAACACATATACGGGCAATACCTTGTTTTTTGTCTACAAGAACCAGATTAGATACCCATTTTGTTAATGGAATGAGATAAATGAAGGAAACATGCAGCAGTTATTTGACTATAGTTTTTTTGGAAGTTGTTTTGCAAGGGTGGAAATGTTGAGGTCTTTTCTGGACAGCCTTGGCATTGTCAAGTATCTTGATCTCATGCTCGACAATAGATGGGTCTATGCCAGGCATTTCCTTGTGAGAGCAAGTGAATACATCGTCAAATTCCTTAAAGAGGCAAGTCAAGCTTGCAATTTCCTCAGAAGTTCAGTCAACTCCAATATGAATGTTTTCCACAATAACTATTTTTATTGAGATATCGATGAGTAAATTTTTGGAATGTTTACCCAATTTATCCTCTGAATCCATACATTGGAAATTCGTATAAGCAAAAGGAACAATCTCAAGTTATTTGAAAGGTAAGATTTGTATAGGGATCACGTTCAAGTCAGATACCGTAGCATAATGGTGAAAAGTATCCCAGGGTCACTTGTCTGTAGACATGAGTTCCACGATATCCTTGTTAGAAGGCAAGACTTGAGTGAGGAGATCAATAGAGGGAGGGGAGATGGGAGAGGAAGTGGTACCATTAATCATGACGAAAGCAGTAAGAGAGTTAAATGTGGATTGAACATTTTGATAAGAAAGTTTGGCTGATGATAATGTCATATTTTCTCCATAGGAATCAATGGATGAAGGGGCCTAGAGGATCCAAGGATCATTCAAGCCATTAAAACGAGTATAAACCATTGATATTGCTTGTCGAACCTCTAGCAGCAGGAGAGGAAATGTTAGGAAACCAGCGCACAAAAGTTAGAAAAGATAGATCAACGCCTTAGAATTCAGCCTTTTTGATGGGAAACCTCCTTTACATTACACAAATGAACAATTCTTGGTGATACAAATGACTAAACCTCCCTTCTATATATAGGAGTCTAAGGGGTCACAATGTAATCAAGCCGACATAACAGTAATAACATAAGGGCACAAAAATAACAATGGTGGGTTTCTATGGGGCATACTAATAACAATATGGGGACAATAGGGGAACAATAATAACAATAAGGGATACAATGACAATAGTAATGGGGGAATCACTAGTATTATAGGGGCCTAATAGGAAACCATCCTAAAATCGAGTAACCATTTAGAATATTCGTACCAATACTGACATAGGATTTAGGTATGACACCCACTGAGGGCACGTTGCTGCTGGGTAACAAGGATTAATCTAGAGTACAAAAGGATAGTGAATCCACTGTGACTATTTTCCCATCAAAAGGAAAGAGGATGAGTTAGAAGACCAAAGAAACAATGGCAGTCATGGCATAATTCCAACTATGGCCCAAAAGTAGATTATAGTTGATATGGTGATCTATGACTTCGATATCCACTGTTATAGTTTTCCCATACAGAGTGATGGGGTAGATAGCAAGGTAAAGTGAAAGTATGATTATAAAATTATTTGAGGGAATTCGATGGTGGTGAGATATTGGGAGAACCCAAGGAGAGCCAACGGGAAGCAGACATTATGTAGGTCGAAGAACCTTCATCAATGGTAGTGCAGTGAATATATTTTCCCTTTGTCGTGACCTGCACTTGAAATGAAAGTCGATGGGAGAGGTGAGGCTTACTCTTTTCCATGTCGAAAATCACTACATTGGAATCCTGAGGATAATTTCCAGCAAATGGCCGAAAGCAAAGCTTTCTATTATGCTCGGAATATTTGTAATACTTTGAGGGGAGACATAGTAGAAGGTGCTTGCACAAAATCTTCTATGATGTTTTATTTTTAGGCATCACGTGTGGAGGTATTATGTGTCATTTGACGAAATGTCCCTTTTGGGGGACAAATCATAAGGTCAACGTTAGGACTTTTGATATGCATATCATTAGGTGACAGGAGAAGAGAGCTCGAGGCAATGTTTGAAGCGTTAGTGACTAAATTCCCATAGTTCTTAGCTCATGTTTGTAAATCAACCATTTTGAAGGTGTAAATAATTGATGATTTCTCAAGAATGAGGTTGATGCGAACTGTTGTTTTCCCCTTGCGGAGGTTGCGGTCGATTCAATACAAGATGTTGTTGGTGTTGAATAGGGAAATGGTTATTGAAGATTGTAGGGGTCTCGCCAGTGTCCTTTTGTGCAAGGAGGTCTGTGAACTATTGAAGATGAGGAAATTAATAGGTCATATGGTCCTCAACACATATCTTTCAAGGGAAGTTGAATTTTTTTTCCTTCCCTTTCTCAGATTTAGCAACAACTTTTTCATTTGGATTGTTCCAGGTTGTTTGCTTCTCTTGAGAAGGAGTGATATTTTTCTTATTATTCTTGTTCTTATTGTTGGGATTTTGTATAGGCTACACAAAGTTGATCATGGTGGTTGGATGAGAAGCCGATTGGGTAGTAGGAGCAGTAACAACATTAACAAATAACTGGGTAGCTTTACCACTCAGTTGTTTTATAGCAGACCTAGAGGTGGCACCGACAATACCGTCAGCATTTGCACTGAGTTACTGATTAGAAGGAGCGTTGGAATTTCAAGGGAAATTAGGGAGAAAATCATAAAGTGTTCCAGATTGCAAATAGATCAAATCTAAATGTTTGGCATGACGAATAGGTTGGTCTTTTGTAACCACACCAACCATGACAACGTCCTTGGCAATGGGGCAAAGAAGAGACTTGCAGAACTAGTTTGCTAAGAAGTAATCCATAATGGGGGTCTTGACAAGCCTCTAACTACGTATCCATTTATGGATGAGATCAAAGATGTGGGTGGAAGTGTCTTGGTATAGGGTAGTAAGGAGTTTTGTTTCGGTTTCATAGTGGATAGGAAGATAAAAGTGATTTAAGAATTCCATCATCAAGGAACCAAAAGTATTCACTGACGATCATAGTAACTCAATGTATCACTTGGTAGCATTTCTAGTAAGGGTGTGGGGGAAGAGTCTGAGCCAAATATCATTGTCAATCATGGAATTCTATAAACACCATACATGGCAAATAATGATGTGTGTAGCCCGGTCATCTCTCTATTTTCCTTCAAACTTCGAGATATCTACAGGAATATTATGTGTGATCGGAGCCCAAAGCAAGTTATGACTGATATTCAATGATAATAGTTTCCTAGTGGTGGCAGTGTGGTCATATAAGGTGGCAGGCCATATGGAATACTAGGCTCGACGTCAAAAGACTACTTGCCCCCTAGATAGAAATTTCCCCCTTTACTCAATTATGGTTGAGGAGGGGGTGCCAAAATAGATATAGTAGGACTAGATTGAGGGATATTTCTGGCGACATAAGTTGCAGTAGGTGTGAAAATGACATCGACAAAGTGTCCACTGGGAGGAAACATGTCTATCAGTGAAGAACCAAGTTGTCCTATAAGTATTACAGAGACAAGTATGTCCCTGAAAGGTATGTGTATGTTGGAAACATTGTCCCCAGGAAATGGTTCCTGGGGTTAGATCTTAGCAAGTAATTCCAACCAAATGGATTATTGAAGGTGGTCATAGTAACATACCATGGATTTTTATCGGACTATGTTAAATAGCATGTCACTAGGATTATGAGTTTCATTCTATGGTATTTCCATAATTGAAAAGAATAAATATGAGCGCATATTTAGACAACATAATAGATATTTGTCCATAGCTCTTAGCTATCTTCATAAAGAGTACCTCTTAATTTGTACATGCATCTTTTCACACCAAAGGAAGAAGAGTAGAGTAGTCACACCTTCTAGGTGGGTTTATTCTCGTTTTCCAAGGACAAATTTTGTGTTTATTGTGAATAGTTTGTGTATTTGCTTATGTTTTATATTTCTTACATTGAAGGACTAATTTATTCATTGAAGCATAAAGATAACAAATATGGAATCTATGATCTAAATTGAGTTAACATTCATAGTAAATATTTCATTATATTATAAGATATGTTGTGATGGGCCATTGAAGTGAATATCAATGAGTTTAGAAATTGTTAATTTAGGGTTTTAGTTTTGAAGAATAAAATATTATTTAAAATAATACATGTAATGTAAGGTGGTTGTTAGTGTTTATAATAATGGTAATTAAAAACGTGTTTACACAATTTTATTTCATGTACATGTTAAAAACCCTTTCCCATTCCAACTATTCTAAATATAGTACAACAACCTAAATAGATGATACATAAATTAAATGATAAATATAAAAAAATTTATGCTTTCTAAAAATTATAATGATTACTTATACATATACATATATATATGTGCTTTTTTTTTGTTTAAAATGCATTTTTGAAAAAATACATGTATTCAACACCTTGCAAAACCCTTAAGGCACTCAAATTCTACAAATCAAACAACTTAAACACGTTTTTGTTTAAATATCCTGATTTTGGTTAAAATTAACTATAAAAAATGTCATGAAAAAAGTTTAAATTAATTGTTGAGAGAACTAATCACTCATTAACATTTTTATAATTTTTTATAAATAATTTTTAGTTAAATGTAAATCTTATACATTTTTTTTTTTATTTTAAGCTTGGCAGGTCCTCTTTCTTCCATTCATTTCTAAGAAAATTTACACCGCGTAGATTGGTTAGGTGGACTCAACTTTCCCATTGGGAAACCAAGTCTGTTGGCCACCATTCCCCATTGTATACCATCCAAAGTAAAAAAGTTTCAGTGTTTCTATCCAAGATATATAAGTCTTTGTTTCATGATCATAATCTAGATCTCTACCTATACATATTCTTGCATAAGGAAAAGTAAAATATATCCGCATATAATTTAACAAAATTAAGCAAGGGAGACTATCTAGTCATTCTACTCCTCCAAGGCCGATTCCACTGGTGCAGGGTCTTTGACATTTGATCCAAGAATCTCATACAGTTCCAAGATACATGGGATGTAACTTTCAATTCTACCAAGCTTGGTATCTTTCTTATGGAGTTGAAATTGAACTTTTTGGAATTCTTGTTTGTAGTTTGGCTTGCCTTGGAGAGAAACAATGATGTCCACCAAGATCTACTCCATAGCCTTTCCCAACATGCTTTTCATTAGCCAATAAAGGTATAACGTTTGTTTAAATTGCATTATCTGACCTCTAGTGTTACTAGGGTCCGAGACAAGTTTCCTCTAGTCATCCATGTCCTCCTCTGTCTCACTTCCCTACTTAACTTTATCTTCCCATTCCTCTAAAATTTTCTGAATACCTTCATCAGTGCCCTCGTGATATGCCTCGAAAGCCTCGTTGATAAGCCTTTCCACCGATTTCATTTATGGGAACCTGGGCCCATCTTCCACGGCCACATCGTTTTTCAGGTTGAGCCATCGAGGAGATGATCCAAACCTATTTAGAGTAGAAATTGGCTAAAAAAAAATAATTCAACATGGTAAGATAGTGCTCCCATCCCTGGGTTGAATTACCACTAACAAACTCCCCACTGTGCTCCTCCTTTTTCCCTTTGGTATCAATTCCAGGGCCTTCGTTGTCATAGGTCCATTCCCAAGGAGGGGCCAACCTACTGCCACTAGCAATGATACGTCGTCACCACCCCCACCTCCTCACAGCCACAGATAGGTTCTCCTCCCCTCGACAATTCCAAGTTAGTGAACTCGGCCACTTTCCAGCATTAAGCCAGTCATGCTTTGCAGACCCCTTCCCCTCCGCCCAAGAAGCAAGCGTATATCCTTTGGTATTTTCTTGCCCGATTTCCCCCCCGTGTTGGGTGTGGAGGTTCATTATCTTCCTTATTTAGAGGTATCACCGCATTGGACCCAAGTTCGTAATGTGGTGGCAACGATGCTTGTAATATTTGTGCTACAGGGGACGTTCGGGGGGGGCAACAATGATATTTAGGATCCCCCTAGTGGGGGATCGGCGGAAACGCCCCCGAAGCTAAAAATAGATGTAAAATTTCCTTGTAAAATGTTGTAATTTCGTAGTCAATCTAGGTCGTGCATTAGGGAGAGATCTGACGGTAGAAGTTATGTTTAATTTATGGTTTTTTTCCCCTAGAAGGAAACCACTCGCTATATATGAGGGAATTTTATTGCGTCTATGGATATCTATATTATGAGAAAGAAAGAGAGAGGAGATTGAGCGAGAGAGAAGAGGGAATTACAAAGGATCTACTGTAGGTTGTATCTCTTTAGTTTGTTGGATAATATAAAAGGAAGGACTAGCTGTTTCTTCGTGGACGTAGCCCAAATTGGGTGAACCACGTATATCTGTGTCTCTCTTGTTTTATGTGTTTCTATTTCTGCAATATATTTTATGTGTTCCATTGCTCTGTAATATATAATTTTCTAATAACCAATATCAGAGCCGAAGGTCTATTTGGCTGATAAACTCACACGAGAGAAGGGTTCCTAGTTCGAGTGGGAGCAATGGCAGAAGATGGTAGGTTTAGGGTTGAAAATTTAATGGCTAAAACTACGAGTTGTGGAAGATGTAGATGGAAGATTATTTGTACCAGAAATATTTGTACCAACCATTGAGCAGAAAGGCAAAGAAGTCGATGAGTATTATAGACACAAAATGGGATATTCTTGACAGAAAGGCACTTGGAACAATACGGTCATGCCTAGCGACATCGATAGTGTTTAATATTTCAAAGGAAATAACAACAGGGGTTTAATGAACGCATTGGCCAAACTATATGAAAATCCATTGACCTCAAATAAGGTATTTCTTATGAAGAATCTATTTAATATGAATATGTCAGAAGGTGGATCTACTACTGATCATTTAAATGAATTTAATTCAGTTACTAGTTAGTTAAGTTCTTTGGGGATAACTTTTGATGATGAAGTTAGGGATTTGTTATTTCTATGGTCATTTCCAGAAAGTTGGAATCGCCTAGTTATGGCCATTAGTAACTTTGTCTCTGGACCTAGTACTGTTGACACCTAATCATAGGAGGATGCTAGGGTTGTGTTGGGTACTTCACTAGTAGACAACAGGTACTTCACTATTATGACTTCACAAAAGTGAGCTCAATCTGAGTCTCACTCAATAAATATAATCAACAAGATTGTACTTAGATTCCCCAAGTCTCTGGAGTACACAAACTCTCCTTACTGAAACTCAACCTCTACTGGTCATAGTAGTATGAGCCCAATCTGAGACTCATACATGATAGGCATTTGCAGAGGAGTTCTCTTGAACCCCTCAAGCCTTATCTAAAGTACACAAACTCTCTGACTCTCTCTGGCTCTATTTGGTTCGATGTCACCTTTAGGTCAGCTTGACTTCTTCTCTCTATTCTCCGCTCTTAGCTTTCTTAACTCACTTTTCTCACTGCTTTCTTTTTCTCTGTCAGTTCGTGGCTTTAAAGCCAATCTACTTTCTGACGGTTCATTTCCGCTTCTTGAATTTCTGGTTTCCCTGCCTCTATCCATTTGAATTCCACTGTTCTACATCATCATCACTGTGTAATGCCTCATAAGGAGGTGGCAACCTATTTCATAATGAACTGAGTGTCAGTCCTCTTGGAAATGTTTGAACAAACGTTATTTTCCTTTTGCTCCCAGATTGCCCATGAAACACGAATCTTAGCCAACTCATCGTCCATGCCGGACTTCAAACTTTATACAATTCGACCTTTTTACCCTTGCAGAGCAATTGCAAGAGCAGATCTACATGCTGAAGATGTGCGGCCCAGGTGCAACTGTAAATGAGGATGTCATCAAAGAAAACAAGGACAAATTTTCTCAGATATGGTTTCAGCAGGTGGTTCATAAGGCTCTAAAAGTGGATGGGGAATTACAAAGACCGAATGGCATGACCAAGAATTCATAATGGCCTTCATGAGTTTGGAAAGAAGCCTTTGGAATGTCTACTGCTTTCATGCGAATTTGGCGGTAGCCTGAGCGAAGGTCGATCCTAGTAAAGAATTGAGCCCAATTTAGTTCATCCAGCAAATGATCGACAACCGGGATGGGAAATTTATCTTTTATTGTCAACTTATTAAGGGCCCTAAAGTCTGGACACATACGCCATTCCCCATCTTTCTTGAGCACCATGACCATCGGCGATGAATAAGGACTAATGTTGGGACAAATGATGCCTGCTTCCAAGAGTTCCTTGATTATTTTTTCTATTTCATTCTTTTGGGCGAACGAATATCTATATGGGTGTACATTTGGTGGTTGGGCCCCTAGGACCAAAGTAATGCTATGATCATGTTCCCCTCTCGATGGTGGAAACTCCTAAGGCTTGTCAAAGATTGGCAGACGGTTGTTTAAGATCTGTTGCATCTCAGGATCAATATGAAGAGAATTGGGTTCGAAGGCCTGGATGGCATTAAATTGAGCTATAACTCCATGGTGGCCCTTTTTAAACAAATTTTCCATCTGATGTGAGCTAATGATAGAGGGAGCTCCCGCCTGGATTCCGCGGAGGGTATGTGTGTGGTTTTTCTACTTAAAGCTCATATATAACTCCTGGAAATCCATTGTGATTGGGCCAAGTGTGCGAAGCCATTCAACACCAAGTACAATGTCGCACCGTCCCATGTGTATGGAAAACATGTGGGTCTTTAACTAATAATCCCCAATTTGAAGTTTGACATCTTCATAGCAGCCTTCACATTTCATTGTTCCCCCGTTAGCAATTTGGACCTGGAAGTTAGAAACTGCTCGGACAAAACAATGCACTACTTCCATGACTCTTTGATGGATAAAATTATGTGTACTTCCACTATCAATCAAGACTACTACCGAGCAATGCTTAATAAAGCCTCTGATTTTGAGAGTTTGAGGCGAAGAAATCCCTGCCAAAGCATGCAGCTAGATAACTGGTTCTTCAGGTACATTTTCCTGCTGGTTGTCCTCTTCTTCCTCCTTTGGTTTCTCAAGTGGTGGCGCTTCCTTCGATGAACTGTGATCAGTAGCATCAATTTGAAAGAATTTGGGCTCCTTGAATTTATGCTTGGGCGAGTATTTCTCATCACAGTGGTAACATTATCCTTGCTTTCTTCTTTCTGCCATTTTTGCTGGTGACACCTTTTGAACCTTGAGTGTTTGGGCAGTGCTTTGAGGCTGTGGGGGCCGACCCTTGGCAATGAAATTTGGGCGATTGGATTGGGCCACTAATGCACATTAGATTTCACGAGCTATCTTGCAAGCATGCAACCATGAGCTAGGGTGGTGCATTCGGACGTGGGCTTGTATGGCTTCTTTGAGACTACTGACAAAACATTCCACGTAGAACTCATCGTGTAGATCTCCATTACGGAAAGCTAAGGCGTCAAAGGCTGAAATATATTCATTCACTGCTCCTATCTGTCGGAGCTTAGTGACATGATACAGAAAGTCAGATTCATGGTCAAAGCGATCCATAAGAGCTTTTTTGAATGTCTCCCAAGTCAAGGGCCTTCCATAGCAACGTTGATGCCATTGCCACCATTGCCATCTTTCATTGTCCAAGTACATGATACCCACACTAAGCTGAGTCGCATTATCCAGGATGTAATTCAGTGTGAAATATTGCTCCATTTGTGCTATCCATGCGGTCGGGTGAGAGCCATCAAATTTATACATGTCTAGCTTGGGTGGTTGTGGATGGGATTGTTGGTGGGTGCCAAAGAGTTGAACAGCCTAGCTAGACTCACCCTCACTGTTTTCATGCCAATATATGCCTCCTCGCGTGCCTCCACCTTGCCCTTAGAGAGTGTTGCATTTAATTTCTGCAGCTACGACACGACCTCTTTCAAGGCTGATTCAAGGTTGTCCATCCTCTCATTCACCATAGCTTGATCTCTAGTTTGTACCATGCACCGAGCCGATGTACTTGAAATTTCGGACCACCCAAATTTTTTGGCACTAACAATTGAATGGTACCACCTTGCTCAGCTCGTCATCCTGATTCTTATGGGATAAGTCACCAATAAGTGCCCCCTTTTTTTTTACTCCGAACGGAGTTTTACTCCTTGCTTAGGAATACTGCAGTAGCCGAATCCCAGAAATTTCAATTCTGTCAAAAGTCCTATGAAAATCACGCCCAGGTATAGGAACCCACACACTACTTAGATCTGGATGGTGGATTTGATGGATCTGAGAGATCTGAATGGCTGATCTGATAGATCTGAATGGCAGAACTGATTGTTGTTGTGGATTTGATGGATCTAATAGATCTGAATGGCAGAACTGATTGCTGCTGCTGTGACAAAACCCCACTTGCAAGATCTGATCTGGCAAAGGTTATGCATGATCCAGAGATAGATAAGTGAACTATGGTCTCCAGGAGTGTCAGGTGTTACATATCGTAGTATACCTAAGGGTCTGACAGTAGCACTCGACCCAATTTTTCAGGGCACTAACCAAGGAGGATTAACCGTACCCTTAGCCGTACAACCCGACTACCTTATCGTACGTGCGAGTAATCTCTCCGAGTACTATTCACGGTGTATTGTACCAACAAGATAGCCGATGGTTTATCTATGGCGCGGTTTCAAGGGAGCTAGGGGGGTTCCAATATACCCAGAGGGTACTTGGAAGACAGTCCGTGTGTGGTTCTGTCTAATGCGCTACTACTCGAAGGGGTACCCACAAAGGTTACAAGGGAGTCCCACAAGTGTGACCACTTCTTGTATTTCCTGCATGCATGGCTCCCCAAATCCACAGGTTTATGCACTCAACGATAGATCCCGTGGTTTAAAGATGTCGGAACACATCTCTAGCCAAAAATAAAAATATTGCTAAAAATTCGAGATCCCACTGGCCCTGGAAAGCGCTCTGATACCACTTGTTATGCTATTGACCTACAAGACGATACCAGAATAAAAAATATGCGAAGAAATATACCCAGAACATAGGACAATGAGAAATAACAAGTATTTTATGATTCAGAAAGTAATGTTCACTTGCCCCTTTGAGGGGGCAACCTCCAATAGAGCAGAGCTCAATACAAAATAAGACACGATGCTCCTCGAGGGGAGTCTCTATCCTTTATATAGGATCCATACATGCAATACCATGGGGCAATACCATGGTTCTTATTAACACCATCTATCTAATACCATGGCCCATTTGCAACTAACTGTGGTCCCTTCATTAAATGCGGGTTAACCACTTACAATTATTATTATGGGCTTTATTGACTCTTTACTTAACTATAAATATGACTCGATCCTATTACATAAATAAGGGGCTTCGGGTGGCCCCCTAACATTATACTAGATGTCACTCTAATCATTATGTTTACCTCAAAAGGAAAAACCCATCAAAATTATCTCTGGATGCATAAACTTGGTTCTTACATCCCCCCATACTGCTTCGGGTGAGACTGCAGCCTGCACTACACGGGTTGTTTCTGAAAGGTCCAGTAGTGTAGGGATTTTTTAGTTGGCACAACTACTTTGAACCTGGGTCAGGAACCCCAAAGCCAACATACTCCCTGTTCCTACCGAAGTCAACTGTCATAACCAGGATCCTTCGATTCGGAGACTATTTCCTACTCATGAGAATGTTGAAGATCTTGGAAACCAACCAGAACACAGTTGGTACGCTGTCATGGTTGAATGACACGCTCTTCGCCCCCCAACAATTCTGCCTTTTCTTAGACTTTCAAGATGATGCTTCTTTCCTACATTGTTATGCTCTACCACACCATCACTTTGTCATGGTCTTTCTTCAACTACCCTTGATTTTATTTTTCCCCTTTTTTTCTTTGAAAGTTTTTTATTGAACTTGTTGGTCGCTTTTTGAGCATTGAGACCATTTGATAGAGGGCTACTACAGTAAATGGAGAACTAGATATTCGTGAAAGGCAACGATGTAGAGAGGAATCAAAGTATTAATGTAGGATTGCATAAGTTCTAGAATAAAAAATGCTTGGCACAAGGGAGACTCTTGTGGGAAAAAATGAATATGTCTCTATGGTGGCCTGTACAAATTATGGATGAGAGAATTATAAGTCAAAACTACATTTTTAAGGATCCAATTAAAGGTCGCGTTCTAGCTCACTTTTATGGGAGCTGTATTTATGCTTGGGTAGACCCATTTGCATGACCTAAGTAAAGTTTTTAGGCTTCCAATCATTGTGCTTTTGAGATGGCCTTGGAAGAGGATATGTTGCTTCTAAGTAAGATTATGAAATCTTTCCTGGAGCCAATTGGAAATCCCAATCCAGAAAATTCATCTCAACTTAAAAAATTTCGTTTGTCAATCGAATGGTGCAAGGCAAGTCTGCTTATTCACTTTATCCTACTCTATGCGGGTAGAAATAATTTGTGTGAACCCATGTCGAGTAACACATGTCACACTAGGTGGCTTTCACACAAGATTCTCGTTATAACTTTTGCGGAGATGGAGCCAAAATACGTCCGACACATGGAGATATTTGTTGATGGAGGGATGCCCTTTTGGGCAGTCGGGCCGAGGATTGATCTCTCCAAGATTGCACCTCTTAGTGCAATTGCTTGTATATATGTTTTACTGGACTTTGATAAATAGGTTTGGTTCAATGACTAAAGCTTTGTAACGAGCTTTCTCATGTACTTACCTCCCACTGGGAAGCCAAATCCATGTGTTATCAATTAATCTGTAAGAAATAATATATGCTACTTCTCTCCATCGAATCATGAAGTTAGATGGTGCAAAACAAACATGATCTCTAGCTACTACACAACATTCTGATAGAAAATTCGTTGGATGAACATAATCAATTTTTCATGGACTGATGTTTTGATACCATGTTCTAGGGTCTCATAGCTAAAATCATATAGAAGGAAATTTTCTGAGATATGGTTTGAGCAGGTGGTTCATAAGGCTCTGAAAAGTGGGTGGGGAATTACAAAGATCGAATGGCATGACCAAGAACTCATAATGGCCTTCATGAGTTCAGAAAGAAGTCTTTAGAATGTCTACTTCTTTCATCCGAATTTGGTGGTAGCCTGAGCGAAGGTCAATCTTGATAAAGAATTGCGTCCAATTTAGTTCATCCAGCAAATCATCGACAACCGGGATGGGAAATTTATCTTTGAATGTCAACTTATTAAGGGCCCTGAAGTTTGGACACATACGCCATTCCCCATCTTTCTTGAGCTCCAAGACCACCGGCGATGAATAAGGACTAATGTTGGGACGAATCATGCCTGCTTCCAAGATTTCCTTGATTATTTTTTCTATTTCATTCTTTTGGGCGAACGGATATCTATATGGGTATACATTTGGTGGTTGGGCCCCTGGGACCAAAGTAATGCTATGATCATGTTCCCCTCTCGAGGGTGGAAGATCATGAGGCTTGTCAAAGATTGGCAGATGGTTGTTTAAGATTTGTTGCATCTCAGAATGATTTGAAGAGAATTTGGTTCGAAGGCTTGGATGGCATTAAATTGATCTATAACTCCATGGTGGCCCTTTTTTAACAAATTTTCCATACAATGTGAGCTGATGATAGAGGGAGCTCCCACCTGGAGTCCGCGGAGGGTATGTGTGTGGTTGTTCTGCTTAAAGCTCATATATAACTCCTAGAAATCCATTGTGATGCCAAGTGTGCGAAGCCATTCAGCACCAAGGACAATGTTGCACCCTCCCATGTGTATGGAAAACATGTGGGTCTTTAACTAATAATCCCCCATTTGAAGTTTGACATTTTCATAGCGGCCTTCACATTTCATTATTCCCCCATCAGCAATTTGGACCTGGAAGTTAGAAACTGCTCGGACAAAACAATGCACTACTTCCATGACTCTTTGATGGATAAAATTATGTGTACTTCCGCTATAAATCAAGACTACTACTAGGCAATGCTTAATAAAACCTCTGATTTTGAGAGTTTGAGGTGAAGAAATCCCTGCCAAAGCATGCAGCAAGATAACTGGTTCTTTAGGTACATTGTCCTACTGGTTGTCCTCTTCTTCCTCCTCTGGTTGGGCAAGTGGTGGGGCTTCCTCCGATGAACTGTGATCAGTAGCATCAATTTGAAAGAATTTGGGCTCCTTGAATTTATGCTCGGGGGAGTATTTCTCATCACAGTGGTAACATAATCCTTGCTTTCTTCTTTCCGCCATTTCTGTTGGTGACACCTTTTGAACCTTGAGTGTTTGGGTAGTGCTTTGAGCCTATGAGGGGCGACCCTTGGCAATGAAATTTGGGAAATTGGACTGGGTCGCTAATGCACGTTCGATTTCACGAGCTATCCTACAAGCATGCAACCTTGAGCTAGGGTGGTGAAGTTGAACATGGGCCTGTATGGCTTCTTTGAGATCACTGACAAAACATTCCACGTAGAACTCATCGTGTAGATCTCTAGTGCGGAAGGCTAAGGCTTCAAAGGCTATAATATATTCATTCACTATTCCTATCTGTCGGAGCTTAGTGAGATGCCACAAAAAGTCAGATTCATGGTCAAAGCGATCCATAAGATCTTTTTTGAATGTATCCCAAGTCAAGGGCCTTCAATAGCAACGTTGATGCCCTTGCCAGCATTGCCATTTTTCATTGTCCAAGTACATGATACCCACACTAAGCTGAGTCGCATTATCGAGGATGTAATTCAGTGTGAAATATTGCTCCATTTGTGCTATCCATGCAGTCAAGTGAGAGCCATCAAATTTATACATGTCTAGCTTGGGTGGTCATAGATGGGATTGTTGGTGGGTGCCAAAGAGGTGAAGATACTGGCTAGACTCACCCTCACTGTTTTCATTACCAATATATGCCTCCTTGCGTGCCTCCACCTTGAGCTTAGAGAGTGTTGCATTTAAGTTCTACAGCTGCGACACGACCTCTTTCAAGGCTGATTCAAGGTTGTCCATCCTCTCATTCGCCATAGCTTGAGCCCTAGTTTGTACCATGCACCGAGCCGATGTACTTGAAATTTCGGACCGCTCAAATTTTTTGGAACTAACAATTGAATGGTACAACCTTGCTCAGCTCGTCATAATGATTCTTATGGGCTAAGTCACCAATAAGAGCCCCCCCCCCTTTTTTTTACTTCGAACGGAATTTTATTCCTCGCTTAGGAATACTACAGTAGCCGAATCCCAAAAATATCAATGCTGCCAAAAGTCCTGCGAAAATCACGCCCAGGTATAGGAACCCACACACTACTCAGATCTGGATGGCGGATCTGATGGATCTGAGAGATCTGAATGGCTGATCTGATAGATTTGAATGACGGAACTGATTGTTGCTGTGGATTTGATGGATCTAATAGATCTGAATGCCTATTCTGATAGATCTGAATGGTAGAACTCATTGATGCTGCTACGACAAAACCCCACTTGCGAGATCTGATCTGGAAAAGATTATGCGTGAGCCAGAGATAGATAAGTGAACTATGGTCTCCAGGAGTGTCAGGTGTTACAGATCGCAATATACATAAGAGTTTGACAATAGTACTCAGCCCAATTTTTCAGGGCACTAACCAAGGAGGATCAACCATACCCTTAGCCGTAAAACCCGACTACCCTATCGTACGCGCGAGTAATCTCTCCAAGTGTTGTTCTCAGTGTATTGTAGCAACAAGACGGTCGATGGTTTATCTATGGCACGGTTTCAAGGGAGCTAGGGGGGTTCCAATATACCCAGAGGGTACCTGGAAGACAGTCCGTGCGCGGTTCTGTCTAATGCGCTACTACTCGAAGGGGTACCCACAGGGGTTACAAGGGAGTCCCACAAGTGTGACCACCTCTTGTATTTCTTGAGTGCATGGCTCCCCAAATCCACAGGTTTATGCGGTCAACAACAAATCCCGTGGTTTAAAGATGCTAGAACATGTCTCTAGCCAATTTTTTTTTTTTGCTAAAAGTTGGAGATCCCACCGGCCCTGGAAAGCGCTCTAATACCACTTGTTATGCTATTAACCTACAAGACGATACCATAGTAACAAATATGGGAAGAAATATACCCAGAACATAGAACAATGAGAAATAACAACAAGTATTTTATTATTCAGAAAGCAATGTTCACTTGCCTCTCCGAGGGGGCAACCTCCAATAGAGCAGAGCTCAATACAAAATAAGACACGATGCTCCTCGAGGGGAGTCTCTATCCTTTATATATGATTCATACATGCAATGCCATGGGGCAATACCATGGTTCTTATTAACACCATCTATCTAATACCATGCCCATTTGCAACTAACTGTTGTCCCTTCATTAATGCAGGTTAACCACTTACAATTATTATTATGGGCTTTATTGACTCTTTACTTAACTATAAATACGATTCGATCCTATTACATAAATAAGGGGCTTAGGGTGGGACCCTAACATTATTCTAGACGTCACTTTAATCATTATGTTTATCTCAAAAGGAAAAACACATCAAACTTATCTCTGGATGCATAAACTTGGTTCCTACATCCCCCCATACTGCTTCGAGTGAGACTGTAGCCTGGGCTACACTGGTTGTTTCTGAAAGGGCTAGTAGTGTAGGGATTTGTTAGTTGGTGCAACTAACTTTGAATCTGGGTCAGTACCCCCAAAGCCAACATACTCCCTGTTCCTGCAGAAGTCAATTGTCATAACTAGGATCCTTCGATCTGGAGACTATTGCCTACTCATGAGAATGTTGAAGATCTTGGCAACCAACTAGAACACAGTTGGTATGCTATCGTGGTTCAATGACATGCTCTTCACCCCCCAACAATTCTGCCTTTTGTCAGGCTTTCAAGATGATGCCTCTTTCCTACATTGTTATGTTCTACCACACCATCACTTTGTCAAGGTCTTTCTTCAAATACCCTTGATTTTCTTTTTTCCCCTTTTTTCTTTGAAATTTTTTTATTGAACTTGTTGGTTGATTTTTGAGCATTAAGACATTTGATAGAGGGCTACTACAGTAAATGGAGAACTAGATATTCATGAAAGGCAACGATGTAGAGAGGAATCAAAGTATTAATGTAGGATCGCGTAAGTTCTAGAATAAAAAATGCTTGGCTCAAGGGAGACTCTTGTGGGCCAAAATGGATATGTCTCTATGGTGGCCAGTAAAAATTATGGACGAGAGAATTATAAGTCAAAACTACATTTTTAAGGATCCAATTAAAGGTCGAGTTCTAGCTTGCTTTTATGGGAGCTGTATTTATGCTTGGGTAGACCCATTTGCACGACCTAAGTAAAGTTTTTAGGCTTCCAATAGTTGTGCTTTTGAGAAGGCCTTGGAAGAGGATATGTTTCTTCTAAGTAAGATTATGAAATCCTTTGTGGAGCCAATTGGAAATCCCAATCCAGAAAATTCATCTCAACTTAAAAATTTTCCTTTGTCAATCGAACGGTGCAAGGCAAGTTTGCTTATTCACTTTATCCTACTCTATGTGGGTAGAAATCATTTGTGCAAACCCATGTCGAGTAACACATGTCACACTAGGTGGCTTTCACATAAGATTCTCGTTATAACTTTTGTGGAGATGGAACCAAAATACATCCGACACATGGAGAGATTTGGTGATGGAGGGATGCCCTTCTGGGCAGTCGGGCCGAGGATTGATCTCTCCAAGATTGCACCTCTTAGTACAATTTCTCGTATATATGTTTTATTGGACTTTGATACATAGGTTTGGTTCAATGACTATAGCTTTGTAACGAGCTTCCTCATGTACTTACCTCCCACTGGGAAGCCAAATCCATCTATTATCAATTAAACTGTAAGCAATAATATATGCTACTTCTCTCCATTGAATCATGAAGTTAGATGGTGCAAAACAAACATGATCTCTAGCTCCTATAAAACATTCTGATAGAAAATTCGTTGGATGAACATGATCAAGTTTTCATGGATTGATGTTTTGATACTTTGTTCTAGGGTCTCATAGCTAAAATCATATATAAGGAAAAGGAATTGTATGCCCTATTCCTCTTTAAAAGACACTATTCCCAAATAGATTTATATATTCTAGAGTTTCAAGAATAATACTACGAGAAAGTATTTAAGAACAAGGCAATTACAACTCAAAAAATTGACTTCATTTTTTATAATTTCACGACTAGAAAACAATCGAACAAAGTCTTTAAGAACAATGCTATTAAACCTCAAAAAATTGATGGACAATTAAATAATACTTTGCTATAAATGACTTTGAGTTTATTTCAGAAAACATAACTATTTAAGAATACCTCCACCAATACTAAAAATGACTTTGGTTTTAATAGGGTTCGTGTTGTTTAATGTAAGACACCATAATCATTAAATAAAAACTATGTAGGGTACATCAAATGTCGAAACCATTAATAATTTAATAGAGAAATGCCATTACACTACAAGACACAATTGAACTATTCTTATATCAATGAGATCTCATCAAACTAAAATTAACTGAAACAAAATATCTAACGGAAAATAGGATATAATTTCTTCACTGGAATGGTGGGCCCTTAATACAAAAGGAAAAACCAATGAAGTTTTTTTTTTTTGTTACTCAGAACGGAGTTTTACTCCTTGCTTAGGAATACTACAGTAGCCGAATCCTAGAAATGTCAATGCTACCAAAAGTCCTACGAAAATCATGCCCGGATATAGCAACCCACACACTAGTCAGATTTGGATGGCGGATCTGATGGATCTAAGAGATTGGAATGGCTGATCTGATATATCTAAATGGTAGAACTGATTGCTGCTATGGATCTGATGGATCTAATAGATCTGAATGCTTGTCCTAATAGATCTGAATGATGGAACTGATTGTTGCTGCTACGACAAAACCCCACTTGCGAGATCTGATCTAGCAAAGATTATGCGTGATCCAGAGATAGATAAGGGAACTATGGTCTCCAGGAGTGTTAGGTGCTACAGATCGCAATATACATAAGGGTCTCACAGTAGTACTTGGCCCAATTTTTCAGGGAACTAACCAAGGAGGATCAATCGTACTCTTAGCTGTACAACCTGACTACCCTATCGTATGCGCGAGTAATCTCTCTGAGTGATATTCTCGGTGTACCGTAGAACCAAGACAACCGACGGTTTATCTATGGCATGGTTTCAAGGGAGCTAGGGGGGTTCTGATATACCCAGAGGGTACTTGGAAGACAGTCCGTGCATGGTTCTGTTTAATGCGCTACTACTCAAAGGGGTACCCACAGGGGTTACAAGGGAGTCCAACAAGCGTGACCACCTCTTGTATTTCCTACATGCATGCCTCTGCAAATCCGCAAGTTTATGCACTCAACAATAGATCCCATGGTTTAAAGACGCCAGAACATGTCTCTAGCCAAAAAAGAAAAAATTGCTAAAAATTGGAGATCCCACCGGCCCTGGAAAGTGCTCTGATACCACTTGTTATGCTATTAACCTGCAAGATGATACCAGAATACCAAATATGCGAAGAAATATACCTAGAACATAGAACAATGAGAAATAAGAACAAGTATTTTATTATTCAAAAAGCAATGTTCACTTGCCTCTTCGAGGGGGCAACCTCCAATAGAGCAGAGCTCAATACAAAATAAGACACGATGCTCCTAGAGGGGAGTCTCTATCCTTTATATAGGATTCATACATGCAATACCATGGTTCTTATTAATACCATCTATCTAATACCATGGCCCATTTGCAACTAACTGTGGTCCCTTCATTAAATGCGGGTTAACCACTTACAATTATTATTATGGGCTTTATTGACTCTTTATTTAACTATAAATATGACTTGATCCTATTACATAAATAAGGGGCTTCGGGTGGGACCCTAACATTATACTAGATGTCACTCTGATCATTATGTTTATCTAAAAAGGAAAAACACATCAAACTTATCTCTGGATGCATAAACTTGGTTCTTACATCCCCCCATACTGCTTCGGGTGAGACTGCAGCCTACACTACACGGGTTGTTTCTGAAAGGTCCGGTAGTGTAGGGATTTTTTAGTTGGCACAACTAACTTTGAACCTGGGTTAGGACCCCCAAAGCCAACATACTCCCTGTTCCTATAGAATTCAACTATCATAACCAGGATCCTTCGATTCGAAGACTATTTCCTACTCATGAGAATGTTGAAGATCTTGGAAACCAACCAGAACACAGTTGGTATGCTGTCATGGTTGCATGAAACGCTCTTCGTGCCCCAACAATTCTACCTTTTCTTAGACTTTCAAGATGATGCTTCTTTCCTACATTGTTATGCTCTACCACACCATCACTTTGTCATGGTCTTTCTTCAACTACCCTTGATTTTATTTTTTCCCCTTTTTTCTTTGAAAGTTTTTTATTGAACTTTTTGGTCGTTTTTTGAGCATTGAGAGCATTTGATAGGGGGCTACTACAGTAAATGGAGAACTAGATATTCGTGAAAGGCAACAATGTAGAGAGGAATCAAAGTATTAATGTAGGATCGCGTAAGTTCTAGAATAAAAAATGCTTGGCTCAAGGGAGACTCCTGTGGGCGAAAATGGATATGTCTCTATGGTGGCCTATACAAATTATGGACGAGAGAATTATAAGTCAAAACTACATTTTTAAGGATCCAATTAAAGGTCGAGTTCTAGCTCGCTTTTATGGGAGTTGTATTTATGCTTGGGTAGACCCATTTGCATGACCTAAGTAAATTTTTTAGGTTTCCAATTGTTGTGCTTTTGAGATGGCCTTGGAAGAGGATGTGTTGCTTCTAAGTAAGATTATGAAATCTTTTGTGGAGCCAATTGGAAATCCCAATCCAGAAAATTCATCTCAAGTTAAAAATTTTCCTTTGTCAATCGAACGGTGCAAGGCAAGTTTTCTTATTCACTTTATCCTCTGCAAACCCATGTCGAGTAACACATGTCACACTAGGTGGCTTTCACACAAGATTCTCGTTATAAATTTTGCGGAGATGGAGCCAAAATACGTCCGACACATGGAGATATTTGTTGATGGAGGGATGCCCTTTTGGGCAGTCGGGCCGAGGATTGATCTCTCCAAGATTGCACCTCTTAGTGCAATTGCTTGTATATATGTTTTACTGGACTTTGATACATAGGTTTGGTTCAATGACTAAAGCTTTGTAACGAGCTTTCTCATGTACTTACCTCCCACTGGGAAGCCAAATCCATGTGTTATCAATTAAGCTGTAAGAAATAATATATGCTACTTCTCTCCATCGAATCATGAAGTTAGATGGTGCAAAACAAACGTGATCTCTAGCTCCTACACAACATTCTGATAGAAAATTCGTTGGATGAACATAATCAATTTTTCATGGACTGATGTTTTGATACCATGTTCTAGGGTCTCATAGCTAAAATCATATAGAAGGAAAAGGAATTGTATGCCCTATTCCTCTTCAAAACTAGAAAACAATCGAACAAAGTCTTTAAGAACAATGTTGTGACAGCTCAAAAAGTTGATGGACAATTAAATAATACTTTGCTATAAGTGACTTTGAGTTTATTTCAAAAAACATAACTATTTAAGAATACCTCCACCATTACTAAAAATGACTTTGGTTTTAATAGGGTTCGTGTTGTTTAATGTAAGCCACCATAATCATTAAATAAAACTATGTAGGGTACATCAAAACACACTTGAGAAATGCCATCATGCTAGAAGACACACTTGAACTATTCTTATATCAATGAGATCTCATCAAGCTAAAATTAACTGAAACAAAATATCTAATGGAAAATAGGATATAATTACTTCACGGGAATGGTGGGCCCTTAATACAAAAGGAAAAACCTATGAAATATTACAGTCATACCCATATATACCTGCCCAACAACCTTACGATTTAATTAACTCAAAAGAAATAGTTATAATTAATATTGATTACAGAAGTCTAAACTCAATTAACACAATACTGGGGAGATTCATCTATTTTTAATTTTAACAATATAAATACAAAATTTAATTTTATGCCCATTTCATAAAGGATTTGATTATCCCTTTATAATTTAGTTTTATTAATTATTCTAAATAAATATATATATATATTGAAAAAAAAACCGTTAATCATTAAATTCATAAGACAAATTTTAAACGTCAAAATTCTAAATATTTAAAGACATTTTATAAACCACACTGAAATTGTTTCATTGGAATTTGATAAGTAAGTTTGGTTCAACGTTTATAGCTCCGTATTGGGCGTCCTCATAGTGATTACATCCAACGCAGCAGCGACGACTTAAGGGACAGCTGGGAAGCCAACTCCATGTGTTATGAATTAAATTGTAAGCAGAAACATTTTCTACTTCACTGGGTCGAGTAACCCGATAGGGGGTAGTTTCCCCAAAGAGTTCAGGTGCGAAACAAATGTGATCTCCAACTCCTCTGCAATCCCAATCCCAACCTCCTTTCATTCTTACCATCCATTCCTCCCGAAAGGAAGACGGCATCTGTGCAATCTTCACCCATTCCCACGTCACTGGGTGGTCCTCCTCACTCTTAAACTTAAATTCCCACACACTAATCACTGCGTCCACGTGCTTGCGCTTGTGTCGAACATAAACGGTGTTTTCAAAGATGACAAGGAGACGTGAAAGACAAGTGATCATCTGCCAATGTCGAAGGCCCTTCCTCAATTTCCGAGGGAATGGTGCAAAATGCATGGGAATGGGGTTGGGCGTTAGAGCAGAACCGCTTCCTTCCTCTAAGGGAATGGTGAAACACCCGATACCAGGCACTTCTTCCCTCCCATCTTCTCCGAAATAATCTGTGTAGAATGTTCCGTTCCAGTAAAGAAGGTTAGCGAATCTTTGCAGCCTTACATTCTCCGGAAGGTATCCCGCTATTTTCCATCTTTTTTGGGACGGTTCGTAAATTTCCACCCACTGTTGTATAATTTCATCCCCAACAACAGCTGCAACTTTGTATGTAGTGTCATTATCTTTCTCATCCACGACAATGCAATATGGGTAGGAACTTCCCTGTGCGGCCGGAATTTCAACGAACGTTCGTGTATAAGGATTGATGAGTCTGCTAGAGCATCCTGCCTTATTTCCAACCAAGATAAGACCTCCCACGGATTCTTTGAAATAAATTGAACCCATACTTAGCCAGTCCCCGTCCTGAAGGAATGAAAGGTCAAGACAGGAGTTAATCCAGGTCCTTGTGTAGAAACAGAAAGCCATACAGGGGTATTCCATTCTGAAATCGCACACAAGCAGCCGACTCTGATCGCCGTTGTTGAGGGATGCCTCACCCCACCTGGTTAGGAAGTAGTTTGAACAAAGAAAGTCATTCCATTGCTTGCAAATCATGCGATAACTAAATACGGATTCCACCGGCATACGCGCACATATCTCCGCTTCAAAGTCAAATGGCAGTTCGTTCCACCATGAAACCGCCTTTTCCTTTTCCATTTCCATATTTATAACTCAAGCGACCAATACAAATACAATGTCGAATAACACATACAGAGTCGAAGAATAGTTAGTGTATGAAATATGACTCCAAGGAAGGACTATATATAGCACAACTATGAAGATTGAGTGTCATTGAAACGAAATATGGCAAGTCGGTTCCGAGCAGATAATATAGATAATATATTTATGAAATTATGAGTATGGGTATTGCGCTAATAGTGAATAATGGAACGAATGTTCAAACCCTATATTGAGATCAAGGCTGTAAACATGTCAAAACTAAAAACTAAATGTTGTTGAAATTCATGGGAATATGATGTAGACCTATCCTCAAGTTTTGATAGCACACGGAGGTTAGTTAGGAGTGTGTCTAGTAAAAAATGGATAAGTTTTCTCTTTTTATTTTCCTATGGCAAAAAATCATTCAACCCTTGGTGTTACAGGTTTTAGGGATTCATGTTTGTAAGGAGTTTTTCAGAGAAGGGCTTCATGTGCCACACCTTGATCATTTACAAACAAATTTCTTCAATTTGGATGGAGGTTGTAGCATGACATCTTAGTCCATGAACCATGTCAAACCTATAAACAATCTCATACTTGTTCACATGGTATTGATAGGAGAAGCATTGGTTTTGAGACCCTGAACATATAGATCTAAAATACTTATTGTATCCAACCTGTGCGCGTGGTTATTATGAAGTGATAGTAAATTTTAACCCTAGGGCTGACTTCTTTAAGTGGTAAAATTATGTTATAAATTCATATATACCTAGAGTAGCTTACCATCACTAGCTTTTGGGGATGAATACCCAATTTTCGGGCAAGCAAATTCAGAAGATTCCTTAAATTTCATAGGGACAAGTTAGGTTTCTTTTGAGAGATAACATACTGGAGATAATCATAACAATTTTTTATATGGGATTACATATGAATGGAATTTGATCCCTTTTACCCGAGCACAGAAACAAATTTATACTAGTTTGGAATATTAAGAATTGTAGGTGGAAGGAATTTGATCATAATTTTGAATGTCATTAAGAATCATTCTCTCCATACTAATACTAAAGCTAATATCTGAAGGTGAAATAATTGCATTGGTCTCTTTTACTAAAAATACAAAGGTTGTGTTGGGTACTTCACCAGTAGACAACAGGTACTTCACTATTATGAGCTACAACGCAGTCCATAGCACACAAAATAAGGACTACCCACACTATAACCACAACAGCAATGAGCATCCCAATGCCGATACTGAACATTGCACCGTTATAAGGGAAAAACATAACTAAACAAACTGCCCACTAGAGGAATTCCCTCGGAAACAGCTCAATTAACTCCAATCGTTGTATGCATGGAAAATTTGAAAACATTGTGTGAACTTAAACACAACCACTTCCTATGCCTTCAAGCGAAATCGTCATACATGACTTCCCTCATACACGGCAAATATAATTTCATCCTCCGGCGCAGCGTACAAACCACCAAAGAAACTTATGAAAAATCGCTTCAAAACGCTTCATAAGTTATTACTCTTGGCAGTTTTCAATCCAACGTGGAGGCAGAGGGACAGAGTCATACAACCAAGGAAAATGGCACTAAATGCAGGACAATCTTTGCGCTAGTAGCTCAGAACGGTTGGAAAGTCCAATCAAATGGATGTAAAAACTACCATCTTGAATGGAGATCTAAAAGAGAATGTTTTTATGTCCCAGCCTAAAGGATTTGTTGTGAAAAGACTTGAACATAAAGTATGCAAACTTGTGAAATCCTTGTATGGCCTCAAACACGCACCTCGATCCTCGTATGAAAAACTAACTAAGCATCTTCTGAAACTCAATTTCAAACATTATAATCTTGATGATGTAACTTTGTTTGTCAAGAAGGTTGGCAAAATAGTTGTATATCTTGTGGTATATGTAGATGATGTTTTGACGACAGGGAACAATGAAAGCTACATTGCATCCATAAAGAAGGAATTGAGGAAAGGTTTTGAAATGAATGATTTGGGCTATGTTCATTACTATCTTGGTATTGAAGTAACTCATCATTTGAAGTCCATATTCCCTTCTCAAAAGAAGTACATTGGAGATCTGTTGAATAGTTTTGGCATGACTGAATGCAATCCTCTAACTACTCCGAAGGAACAAAACTTAAAGCTCACATCCATTGAAGGAAAAGAATTTGAGGATGCAACAAAATATAGACAACTTGTAGGAAGTCTTAGTTACCTAACTACTACCAGACCCGACATTTCGCTTGTTGTTGGAATCCTCTCCAGGTTTATGCAAAAGCCTTGTGAGGGACATTGGTTTGCTGCAAAAAGAGTTCTAAAGTACTTGAAGGGAACTCAAGACTTTGGAATCAAGTATACACAGGTGGGCGAATTCATCTTGATTGGATACTCTGATTCACACTTCGATGGACACAGAGAAATTTGGGTATCTACTTCAAGTTATGCTATGAGTCTTGGATCAGGAGCTGTCTCCTGGAGATCGCGCAAAAAATCAGTTCCAGCAGATTCCACATCAGAGGAAGAATATGTGGTAGCAGTTGAGGAAACAAAAGAAATTGTGTGGCTCAGGAAAATTCTTGAAGATTTGTAGGTAAAACAAGTACAATCGACTCCACTCATGATTGAAAATACCTTGGAAATAAAGTTGGCCAAGAACCCAAAGTTCCATGATCGAACGAAGCACGTCAATACTAAATATCATTTGATTCGACATCATGTTGAGGCAAAAACAATCCATTTGCACCATTGTTCCACTAATGAGCAAATTGAAAAAATATTCACCAAAGCGCTTGGAAGAGAAAAGCTTGAAATTTTCAGAACGATTCTTGGACTCACCAACATCCCTTCAGATTAAGGGGGGGAATGTTGACACCTAATCATAGGGATTGGGTGAACAACTGTAATTAATGTAAGTAAATAATAGAGAAGATGGAGAGTCATCGGGAGATGAACTGAATAGTCTCTCCCTCTTGTATATAATAATGAACAACCTGAATGAATAATATGATTTGATTTGAGGAGTTACCTCCTGGTCTAAAAATTACTTTAAAGTTTGATGATGTTGTCAGTGCAATCCTTACCCAGGAAATGCAATGGAAAATATTTGGTGAGACATCATGTAATGCTTTGACTGCATAGACTAGGGGAAGAAAAATTGAAAGAGGAAAGAGCCCAAGATATCGCAGTAACTCAAGGAAAGCCACATCCAAGTCTAGATCATGGATAGTGTGCTTGAAATGCGGGAAGAAAGGACACCTGAAGAAAGACTGCAAGTCTTGGAAGGGAAAAGTAGGAGAACCGCAGCAAGAAAACAATCATGAAGCGAATGTGACCAGTGATGTGTTGCAAGATGCTTTGATTCTTTCATTAGAAAATAATATGGATGCCTGGGTGGTAGATTTAGGGGCCTCATTCAATGCCACACCTGATAGGAAACATTTTCAATATTATGTTCAAGGATATTTTGGACAGGTTCGATTGGGTGATGATAAACCCTCTAAAATCATTGGAACGGGTACAGTTTTCATAAAATAACAGAACAGAAATCAATGGCTATTGAAGGAGGTAAGGCATGTTCCAGATCTAAAGAAAAATTTGATTTCAACAACTAAGTTCTGAGGTAAAGGTTGTGTGACTACTTTTACAGATTAAACCTTGAAGGTCACTAAAGGAGCCCTGATAATAGGGAAAGGATAAATGGTTGGTACATTGTATTTATACAATGGTATTTCTAATTATGTTAACACTTTAACCTCTACACGAGAAGGTATGACATTGTGGCATCATAGGCTCAGGCACATGAGTGAGAAGGGGATGCAGATTCGTCACTCATGAAATTTGCTTCTAGGTTTAAAGCATGTCGATTTAAAATTCTGTGAGAGTTGTGTTGATGGAAAATAGAAGAGAGTCAGATTCCTCAGAGTTAGGAAGGAAACGAAGAGCAAAAAATTAGGGCTTGTGCATACAGATGTGTGGGGACCTGCTCAGGTATCATCTCTCAGTGGCTCTCATTATTATGTTACTGTTATTGATGATGCAACCAGAGAAACCTAGATTTATTGTATTCGAAATAAATCTGATGTATTTGATACTTTCAAGAAATGGAAAGCCTTGGTTGAAAATGAGATAGGAAAAAGGTTAAAGTGTCTCAGATCTGATAATGGAGGTGAATATTGTAGCAAAGAGTTTGATAGGTATTGTTCAGAGAATGGAATTCACAGAGAGAAGATAGTTCCAAGAACGCCACAAGAAAATGGTGTGTCAGAAAGGATGAACAAGAAATTCATGGTGTGTGCAAGGTGCATGAGATTACATGCAGGATTGCCTTTACAATTTTGGGTAGATGTTGTAAATAATGTTTTTTATCTAATAAATAGAGGGCCTTCAAGTTCCTTGGATGGTGGTATTCCAGAGGAGGCATGGACAGGTAAAAAGGTAAACTACTAATTTTTAACAACTTTTGGTTGTGAAGCCTTTGTCCACATTAATAAAGAAAATAGAACAAAGCTTGAGGCAAAATAAAAAAAATTGTACCTTTATTGGATATGGTGTTAATGATTTTGGTTGTCGCTTTTATGAATATGAAAAGCACAAAATCATTAGAAGCAGAGATGTCATATTCATTGAAAATGTTTTGTATAAGGATCAGCTGTAGGAAAAGAAATAGGAATAAGAAAACATAGAATACACAATGCTTGATGATATAACATAAAAAGTGAAGGTGCTTGAAAATCATAATGATCAACAGCCATAACAACAACAACAACCACAATAACAACAAGCATCTCAAATGCCTAAAAGTGGTGTTAGAAGATATACTAGGATAAATATACCCCTTGATGATCTGGAATTGATCCAAGACAGTTAATTAAGGTATTATAGACTCATGTGCATGGATGTGCCTATGTTACTTTATGCAGCGAATTGATAAGATTACGAAATACATAGACACTGATGTAGTTAGAGAAAACATAACAGGAAAACATGTAAACACAACAAGTTCAATAAGGAGTTCACCTAACACTCCTGGGCTACGTCCTTCTAGTTTTTATGTGGGACCCCTCCTCTGACGAAATTGGCGTGATATCCATACATTT
The DNA here is from genome assembly GCA_031772625.1 of Pinus tabuliformis. Lineage (NCBI taxonomy): Eukaryota > Viridiplantae > Streptophyta > Pinopsida > Pinales > Pinaceae > Pinus > Pinus tabuliformis. Next base: position 302,538,782 of record CM062816.1, on the reverse strand, counting down.
TATAAATTTTCTAGTCTGGGTCACTCGAGGCTTTTCCATCTTTGAGAGGTTTGCCCAGTGATATGCGATTAGCGACTTGTTTCTCAAACCACCCCTATTTCTCAAAAAGACCTCCCGTTTTGCCAATTCGTGATAGTGCACATTACCATGGGCCAACGGTCTGCGCGCTTAACTGAGGGTTCTCGTTGCTCACAAATGGCAACTGTTTAGAGGATATTTCTGATAAGCTCAATCTTTGTAAGACTTGAAACTTTGGCATGAATTTTAGAGAGTTATGAGAACTTAGAGAGTGTTTTAGGATCCAATTCGGATCACAACCTTCCCACTAAAAAATCTTTTGGACTGCCAAAAGTTGGTTTTTAAGCATCAATCAAGTGAGGGTATAGATTCCTCACTTGCCCAATTTCTATCCATTTTTTACTACTTGGTTTTGAACCTTTGAGTCCAATCCTAAGTTACTCAACATCCCCTCTGTGCGTAGTTCTCACCTTCCTATCTAGAACTGTATCTTTCTGCAACTCATTGAGATATTCAAGCAACAGATCATCAATAGAGGGCAATTGACTTTGCTCTTCGGGATCTTCAATTAATGAAGATTCAAATAGTCTCAAGCTGTCTGCATTAACAACTAAGTAGATGTGCATGTAAGCTGGTAAATCAAGGTGAAAAGCATTCTCACCAATCTTCTCAAGTATCCTAAAATGTCCATACCTTATTGGCTTTAGCTTCTTACCTTCACCCTTCATTCTATCTTTGCTGATATAGAGACAGACTTGATCACCAACTTGGAAACTATGCTCAATTCATTGCTTATCATGCCTTGCCTTGTACTTGGCTTGGCTCTTTTCCAAATGTTCCTGTATTGCCTGGTTAATCTCTTGGATTTGTTTTATGAACTTGGTTGCCTTGTCCACAACACTGTGTCCATCAACTGCTATGTCTTTACCAAAGACAAAATCCAAGGGAGACCTTGGTGTCAAACCAAAACATGTCTCAAAAGGAGATCTCTACGTAGAATAATGTTTAGCTCAGTTGTAAGCATGTGACACATAACATAAATGTTCATCCCAAAGCTTGGGATGCTTGCTGCAATAGCCTCTGAGCAACTGGATCATTGTCTTGTTGAACACTTTTGTTTGACCATCTGTTTGCGGATGAAAATTTGTGCTCTTCTTTAGTCTGGTGTCCATCAATTCCCACAGACTCGACCAAAACTTCCCAACAAATTGGGTATCTCGATAAGATATAATGGAAGTGGGTAATCCAAAATGAACCCATACATGCTTAAAGAACAACTTTGCAGTTTGTTCAACAATATTCTATTTTTTACAAGGTATTAAAATACACATTTTGTTGAACCTATCCACAACAACATATAAACAATCATGATATTTTCTAGATTTAGGCAGTTCCCCAACAAAGTTCATGGAAACACCTTGCCAAGGATGAGAAGGAATTGGTAGTGGAGTGTACAAGCCTAGTTTTCTATTGATGGGCTTGCTTTTAGCACACATGGTACACCCTCTTACATATCTAGAATCTGTCTCATTCATTTTTCGCCAATAACAAAATATTTACAGCTGCACAATTGTTTTACTTACACCAAAGTGACCTGATATTAGAGAAGTGTGTGCTTCTCAAATTATCTTAACTCTTTCAGTTTGTGGAATGCATAACTTTCCAAAATGATACAAGAGTTGGTCCTTAACATGATAATCCAATTCTTCTACTTGTTTTCCATGACTTAAATTTGAATATACATCTTTAAATCTATATCTTGAGCATACTATTCAATGTAGCTTTCATGCAATACCGAATTATGCTTAAGTACAGTAGATGCATTTATGATTGGTCTTGACAACATATTTTCAACTTTATTGTGTATGCCCTTTTTGTATCTAATGACAAGATGAAACTGTTGTAGAAAACCCATCCACCTATAGTGTCTTGATTGTTGCAACTTTGTTTGTGAGAGCAAATATTGAAGTGGTTGATGATCAGTATGTATAACTATCTCTTTACCCATTAAATAATGTTTCCACTTTTTCACACTCTGTACTAATGCATACAATTCTTTATCATATGTGGGATAATTTAGTACTTATCATATGTGGGATAATTTACTACTACAAAATTAAATGTCTCGGAATGATAACATATGGGTTTACCGTGTTGCATCAACACTGCTCCCATGTCATAGTCACTGGCATCCATTTCAATTTCAAATGGTCTTTGAAGATCGGGTAGTGCTAGTACTGGTGCTATACTAATATTTTATTTTAAGTTGTCGAAGGCTTTCTGCTATTTGCCTCCCCACTGAAACACCTTGTTCAATCTTGTTAAAGCATGTAAGGGAGCTACAATCAAGGAAAAGTTAGAAATAAACTGTCTCCAATACTGTGTTGCTCCTAAGAACCTTCTAACTTCTATAGCAGATTTGGGCTTAGTTGCAACCTTAGAGGGATCTATCTTCAATTCGCCACCCCCTACAATATGACCCAAATAATTCAAAGATGTTTTTCCAAATTCACATTTTGATAGCTTAACATAAAGATTTTCTCTTTTCAAAACATCTAAAGTCTACTTGACATGCTTCAAATTTTCTTCCCATGTTTTACTAAATATAAGAATTTCATCTAAATATACAATGGCAAAATCATCAATAAAATGTCTGAGTACATCATTCATTACTCTCATGAAAGTAGCAGGAGCATTAGTTAAGTCAAAAGGCATAACCAACCACTCATACAATCCCTGCTTTGTTTTGAAAGCAGTCTTCCATGCATCTTGCTCTACAACTCTGACTTGATGGTAGCCACTATGCAAGTCCAACTTGGAAAAATAAATAGCTTCTTTCAATTGATCCAATAGATCATCTATGCGAAGAAGAGGATAAAGGTTTTTTATCGTTATCTTATTCAGTGCTCGGTAAGCCATCTTTCTTTCTCACCAGGACAATTGGAGATCCACATGGTGATGTGTTAGGTCTTATGAACCCTTTCTCGAGCAGCTCCTGTACCTGCTGCTTGATTTCTGCATTCTCTAAAGCGGACAACCTATACATTCTGATGTTAGGCAATGGAGCATCTTGCTGCAAATTAATATCATGCACTATTTCCTTTTTGAGTGGCAGACCTTTAGGTTCTTGAAATAGTATATCATATTCTGAAACAACACTTTCTAATCAGCTTATTGTTTAGCATTATAGCCCTCAAATACATTGGTTTTACCAAGTTTCTTTTCCTTTACAACCATCAGTAAAAATTGTTTGCATGAATTTACAATTCTTTTCATCTGCCTTGAGTTTATGAGAGTATAATTATTCTTGAGTTTATGAGCTCTTACAATATATTCGATTCCATTTTTAACGAGTTGATACTTGTTCTCAGCTCTATAAAAAATGGCTTTCCTATCATACAAGTAACGACTTCCCAAAACAATTCCACATATATCCAAAGGAGCTATATCTAACTCAACCTCATATACAAATGATGACCCAAAATAAAACCTAAGTTTACATTGTCTAGTCACTTGTATCTTTGCTTTATCACATAACCAACCTAATGGATATGGTTTCTTGTGAGGTGTGGTTAGTAATCCCAACTCCTTTATAATTGCTTCAGAAATTAAATTTACTTGTGAGCCACTATCAAACAAAGTATCAATCTTTTGATGCTTGGAAATAACTCGAATATGAAAAAGATCATGTCTTTTCCTCTCATTTTCTTCATTATCAGTATATTGTGCAGAATTACTAGTAGATGCTTCAGAATTTTACCTTTTATACCTATGGTTGTGATAGTTATTTCATCCCTTGAGTCTGACCCCAAATCCTTTTGAGTAGCTACAACAGTTTTCTTCTTTTTTCCATCGTACTTCTTGGGTTTCTGCTCTGGATACAAAATGTGATGAAGAAGTAGTGCAAGTAGAAACCAAGAAGAAGTGGGAGAAAGCCATGAAAGAAGAGATGCAATCCTTAGCACACAACTAGACTTGGGACTTAGTCAGGTTTCCTGCAAGAAAAACAAACTTGCAGAACAAATGGGTTTACACGTTGAAGGATGAACATGGAGGTAGAAAAAGTTATAAAGTTAGACTTGTGGGAAAGGGGTTTGCACATAAAAATGGTATAGACTTTGATGAGATATTTTCTCCTGTTGTGAAAATCACTTCAATTAGAACTATTCTAAGTCTAGTAGCAGCTAAAAATTTGCATCTCGAGGAATTAGATTTAAAGAGAACCTTTCTCCATGGGGATTTGGAGGAAGAGATATATATGCAACAGCCACAAGGATATGAGGTAAAAGAGAAGGAGAAACTAGTGTGCATGTTGAAGAAGAGCTTGTATGGCTTAAAATAGGCTCCAATGCAGTGGTATCTAAAATTTGACAGGTTTATGTCTCAACAAGGTTATATGTTATGCTCTTAACCTACAAGACGATACCAGAATACCAAATATGTGAAGAAATATACCCAGAACATAGAACAATGAGAAATAATCACAAGTATTTTATTATTCAAAAAGCAATGCTCACTTGCCTCTTCGAGGGGGCAACCTCCAATAGAGCAGAGCTCAATACAAAATAAGACACGATGCTCCTTGAGGAGAGTCTCTATCCTTTATATAGGATTCATACATGCAATACCATGGGGAAATACCATGGTTCTTATTAATACCATCTATCCAATACCATGGCCCATTTGCAACTAACTGTGGTCCCTTCATTAAATGTGGGTTAACCACTTACAATTATTAATATGGGCTTTATTGACTCTTTACTTAACTATTACTATGACTCGATCCTATTAAATAAATAAGGGGGTTAGGCTAGACCCTAACATGCCAGATTGGATCCATATTGACCCTTCTTCATCTAGTTTAGGTAAACTAGTTTGAATTCTACAATTTTTTCCAATCACTTTCTTGAGGCATGAGACATTGAACACTGGATGGATTTTTGCAGTGGGTTGCAAAGCTAGCTTGTAGGCAACTTCTCCAATGCGTTGAAGTACTTGATACGGTCTGTAGAATTTTGGAGATAGTTTCTGACAACCCTTAACTTTGAGTGTTGTTTACTTATATGGTTGCAGCCTCAAAAATACCTGATCCCCTTCTTGAAATTGGCATTCTGAGCGATGTTGATCTACCTATTGCTTCATGTGGTTTTGAGCTTGATGAAGATTCTCTCTAAGGTGGGCCAACATGGTTGTGCGGTTGTGTAGGAGTTGATCCACTGCTTGTACATTCGAGCAACCCTTGATATAAGAAATAGGGGAAGGAGGGAGTTTACCATAAACTACTTCATATGGAGTCATTTTGGTGGTGGCATGATAGTTGGTGTTATACCACCATTCAACTAGAGGTAACCACTATACCCAAAGATGTTGCTTTTCTAAAGTGAAACACCTAAGGTAGGTTTCCAGACATTTGTTGACTACTTCAGTTTGACCATTAGTTTGTGGATGATAGGAAGTAATGAGTTGTAGTTGGGTACCTTGTAGCCTGAAGAGTTCCTGCCAAAAGTTACTGGTGAAGACTGGGTCATGATTAGACACAATGGAAGTGAACATGTCATGCAATTTGAATATCTGATCCATGAAAGATTGAGCAACCAAAGTCGGTGTAAAAGGGTGGGGTAGGGTGCAAAAATGAGCATACTTAGAAAGTTTGTCCACAACCACCATGATGAATAACTTGTTTCTTGACTTTGGAATACCCATAATGAAATCCATAGAAACCTCCATCTAGATTAAGGCCGAGATGGGCAATGGATGTAATGTGCATAGGGATTTCACTGTTTCTCCTTTGTGGCACTGACAGACGTCGCATTTAGCTAAAAAAGTAAGAATGTCCTTTTTCATGCCTGTCCAAAAAAATGATCTTCGAGTGCGAGCATACGTCTTCTGAAAGCCTGAATGTCCTGCAGTGGGAGATGAGTGCAACTCCGCCAAAATGCGATTTTTGAGGGTGGATGTTGGTGATATTACGACTCTGTCCTTGTAGGGAAGAATCTCATCTTGCCACGAGTACCCCGCTGTGGAATTTGGATCTGCCTGCAACTGATTAATGAGTTGGGAGAGCCAGGGATGTGAAAACCATTCCTTGCGAGCCTCTTCAATCTATTCTGGAATGGGAAGGGAAATTGCGAGCAGGGTACTTTCCTCCTCAAATTGGCGAGATAACACATCTGCTACACTATTTTCGCGCCCTTTCTTGTAAATGATCTCATAATCATATCCCAGCATTTTGGCAAGCCATTTATTTTGTTGTGGTGAGGATAGGTGTTGCTCCAAAAAATATTTAAGGCTTTGATGGTCTGCGTGGATTTGGAAACGTCACCCTAATAAGTATGGCCGCTAGGTATCTACTGCATGTAAGATGGCCATCATCTCCTTCTCATAGTTAGACTGTCCCAAATTCTTCCCACTTAGTTGTTGGCTCGTGAAGGCCAAGGGTTGACCTTCCTACATTAAGACCACCCCAATACCCGTACCCAAAGCATCACATTCAATCACAAAAGATTTGGTGAAGTCGGCTAGTGCTAAGACTAGAGTGGAACACATGGCATGTTTGAGAGTTGTAAAGGCCTGTTACGCTTCATCATTCTAGAGGAATGAATTTTTCTTAAGGATTTGAGTGAGGGGCCTAGCAATGCGACCATAATTGTGGAAAAATTTGTGGTAGTAGCTTGTGAGACCCAAAAATCCTCTCAGGCACTTCAAGGTCTTAGGTTGAGGCAAATCCTGCATTGCCTGGATCTTTTTGGGGTCCACCCTGACACCTTCACACCCCAAAATGTGTCCCAAATACTCAACTTCTTCCATGCCAAAATAGCACTTGGACATCTTGACAAATATTTTATGCTTGTAGAGCAGTTGCAAGAGCAGATATACATGCTGAAGATGTGGGGCCCAGGTGCAATTGTAGATGAGGATGTCATCAAAGAAAACAAGGAAAAATTTTCTGCGATATGGTTTGAGCAGGTGGTTCATAAGGCTCTAAAAAGTGGATGGGGAATTACAAAGATCGAATGGCATGACCAAGAACTCATAATGGCCTTCATGATTTCAGAAAGAAGTCTTTGGAATGTCTACTTCTTTCATGCAAATTTGGTGGTAGCCTGAGCGAAGGTCGATCTTAGTAAAGAATTGAGCCCAATTTAGTTCATCCAGAAAATCATTGACAACCGGGATGGGAAATTTATCTTTGAATGTCAACTTATTAAGGGCCCTGAATTCTAGACACATAAGCCATTCCCCATCTTTCTTGAGCACCATGACCACCGACGATGAATAAGGACTAATGCTGGGACGAATCATGCCTGCTTCCAAGATTTCCTTGATTATTTTTTCTATTTCATTCTTTTGGGTGAACGGATATCTATATGGGCGTAAATTTGGTGGTTGGGCCCCTGGGACCAAAGTAATGCTATGATCATGTTCCCCTCTCGAGGGTGGAAGCTCATGAGGCTTGTCAAAGATTGGCAGATGGTTGTTTAAGATCTGTTGCATCTCAGGATGAATTTGAAGAGAATTGGGTTCGAAGGCCTGGATGGCATTAAATTGAGCTATAACTCCATGGTGGCCCTTTTTTAACAAATTTTCCATCCGATGTGAGCTGATGATAGAGGGAGCTCCCACCTGGAGTCCGCGAAGGGTATGTGTGTGGTTGTTCTACTTAAAGCGTATATATAACTCCTAGAAATCCATTGTGATTGGGCCAAGTGTGCGAAGCCATTCAGCACCAAGGACAATGTCGCACCCTCCCATGTGTATGGAAAACATGTGGGTCTCTAACTGATAATCCCCCATTTGAAGTTTGACATTTTCATAGCGGCCTTCACATTTCATTGTTTCTCCATCAGCAATTTGGACCTGGAAGTTAGAAACTGCTCGAACAAAACAATGCACTGCTTCCACAACTCTTTGATGGATAAAATTATGTGTACTTCCACTATCAATCAAGACTACTACTAGGCAATGCTTAACAAAACCTCTGATTTTGAGAGTTTGAGGTGAAGAAATCCCTGCCAAAGCATGCAGCAAGATAACTTGTTCTTTAGGTACATTGTCCTATTGGTTGTCCTCTTCTTCCTCCTCTGGTTGCTCAAGTGGTGGGGCTTCCTTCGATGAACTGTGATCAGTAGCATCAATTTGAAAGAATTTGGGCTCCTTGAATTTATGCTTGGGGGAGTATTTCTCATCACAGTGGTAACATAATCCTTGCTTTCTTCTTTCCGCCATTTCTGCTGGTGAAACCTTTTGAACCTTGAGTGTTTGGGTAGTGCTTTGAGCCTATGAGGGGCGACCCTTGGCAATGAAATTTGGGCAATTGGACTGGGTCGGTAATGCACATTCGATTTCACGAGCTATCCTGCAAGCATGCAACCTTGAGCTAGGGTGGTGAAGTCGAACGTGAGCTTGTATGGCTTCTTTGAGACCACTGAAAAAACATTCCACGTAGAACTCATCGTGTAGATCTCTAGTGCAGAAGGCTAAGGCTTCAAAGGCTGCAATATATTCATTCACTATTCCTGTCTGTCAGAGCTTAGTGAGATGACACAAAAAGTCATATTCATGGTCAAAGCAATCCATAAGAGCTTTTTTGAATGTCTCCCAAGTCAAGGGCCTTCAATAGCAACGTTGATGCCATTGCCACCATTGCCATCTTTCATTGTCCAAGTACATGATACCCACACTAAGCTGAGTCGCATTATCGAGGATGTAATTCAGTGTGAAATATTGCTCCATTTGTGCTATCCATGTGGTCGGGTGAGAGCCATCAAATATATACATGTCTAGCTTGGGTGGTCGTAGCTGGGATTTATGGTGGGTGCCAAAGAGGTAAAGAGACTGGGTAGACTCACCCTCACTGTTTTCATTACCAATATATGCCTCCTTGCGTGCCTCCACCTTGAGCTTAGAGAGTGTTGCATTTAAGTTCTGCAGCTGTGACACGACCTCTTTCAAGGCTGATTCAAGGTTGTCCATCCTCTCATTCGCCATAGCTTGAGCCCTAGTTTGTACCATGCACCGAGCCGATGTACTTGAAATTTCGGACCGCTCAATTTTTTTGGCACTAACAATTGAATGGTACAACCTTGCTCAGCTCATCATAATGATTCTTATTGGCTAAGTCACGAATAAGAGCCCCCCCCTCCCTTTTTTTACTTCAAACGGAGTTTTACTCCTTACTTAGGAATACTTCAGTAGCCGAATCCCAGAAATGTTAATGCTGCCAAAAGTCCTGCGAAAATCACGCCCAGGTATGGGAACCCACACACTACTCAGATCTGGATGGCGGATCTGATGGATCTAAGAGATCTGAATGGCTGATCTGATAGATTTGAATGACGGAACTGATTGTTGTTGTGGATTTGATGGATCTAATAGATCTGAATGCCTATTCTAATAAATATGAACGACAGAATTGATTGTTGCTGCTGCGACAAAACACCACTTGCGAGATCTGATCTGGCAAAGATTATGCGTGAGCCAGAGATAGATAAGTGAACTATGGTCTCTAGGAGTGTCAGGTGTTATAGATCGCAATATACATAAGGGTTTGACAGTAGTACTCGGCCCAATTTTTCAGGGACCTAACCAAGGAGGATCAAACATACCCTTAGCCGTACAACCCGACTACCCTATCGTACGTGCGAGTAATCTCTCCAAGTGCTATTTTCAGTGCATTGTAGCAACAACACGGCCGATGGTTTATCTATGGCACGGTTTCAAGGGAGCTAGGGGGTTCCAATATACCCAGAGGGTACCTGGAAGACAGTCCATGCGCGGTTCTGTCTAATGCACTACTACTCGAAGGGGTACTCACAGGGGTTACAAGGGAGTCCCACAAATGTGACCACCTCTTGTATTTCTTGAGTGCGTGGCTCCCTAAATCCACAGGTTTATGTGCTCAACAACAAATCCTATGGTTTAAAGATGCTAGAACATGTCTCTAGCAAATTTTTGTTTTTTTGCTAAAAATTGGAGATCCCACCGGCCTTGGAAAGCGCTCTGATACCACTTGTTATGTTATTAACCTACAATACGATACCAGAATACCAAATATGCGAAGAAATATACCCAGAACATAGAACAATGAGAAATAACAACAAGTATTTTATTATTCAGAAATCAATGTTCACTTGCCTCTTCGAGGGGGCAACCTCCAATAGAGCAGAGCTCAATACAAAATAAGACACGATGCTCCTCGAGGGGAGTCTCTATCCTTTATATAGGATTCATACATGCAATACCATGGTTCTTATTAATACCATCTATCTAATACCATGGCCCATTTGCAACTAACTGTGGCCCCTTCATTAAATGTGGGTTAACCACTTACAATTATTATTATGGGCTTTACTTAACTATAACTATGATTCGATCCTATTACATAAATAAGGGGCTTAGGGTGGGACCCTAACATTATACTAGACGTCACTCTGATCATTATGTTTATCTCAAAAGGAAAAACACATCAAAATTATCTTTGGATGCATAAACTTGGTTCCTACATCCCCCCATACTGCTTCGAGTGAGACTGTAGCCTACGTTACACTGGTTGTTTCTGAAAGGGCTAGTAGTGTAGGAATTTGTTAGTTGGTGCAACTAACTTTGAACCTGGGTCAGGACCCCTAAAGCCAACATACTCCCTATTCCTGTAGAAGTCAACTATCATAAATAGGATCCTTCGATCTGGAGACTATTGCCTACTCATGAGAATGTTGAAGATCTTGGCAACCAACCATAACAGAGTTGGTACGGTTCATAAATTTGGTACGGTTCATAAGATTGAAGGTATCCCACTATTTTCCATCTTTTTTGGGACGGTTCATAAATTTGCACCAACTGTTGTGCATTTTCATCCATGACAACAGTTGCACCTTTGTATGTAGTGTCATTATCTTTCTCATCCACGACAATGCAATCTAAGTAGCGATATGAGTAGCGACTTGCCTGTGAGGCCGGAATTTCAACGAACGTTCATGTATAAGGATTGATGAGTCTGCTAGAGAATTCTAACCGCTTTCCAACCAAGATAAGACCTCCCACGGATTCTTTGAAATAAATGATATCTGACAAGTCCCGGTCATCTCGCCAGTCCCCGTCCTTAAGGAATGAAAGGTCAAGACAGGAGTTAATCTAGGTCCTTGTGTAGAAACAGAAAGCCATACAGGGGTATTTCATTCTGAAATCGCACACAAGCAGCCGAGTCTGATTGTCGTTGTTGAGAGATGCCTCACCCCACCTGGTTAGGAAGTAGTTTGAACAAAGAAAGTCATTCCATTTCTTGCAAATCATGCGATAACTAAATACGAATTCCAACGGCATACGCGCACATATCTCCGCTTGAAAGTCAAATGGTAGTTCGTTCCACCATGAAGCCGCCTTTTCCATTTCCATATTTATAACTCAAGCGACCAATACAAATACAAAGTCGAATAACACATACAGAGTCGAAGAATAGTTAGTGTATGAAATATGACTCCAAGGAAGGACTATATATAGCACAACTATGAAGATTGAGTCTCATTGAAACAAAATATGGCACGTCGGTTCCGAGCTTATATTATGAATAAAAAGTTACGGCGATTTTATATAGAAAAATATAATATTATAGATAAATGAAAATAATTAGGCATTTAAAAAATATAAGGAAACAATAATTTTTTGTTATATATATATATATATATATATATATATATTATTGGTAAACTCACTGTAAGTATGTACTCACTCTAAGAAAAGGGATTTTTCTAGGAGACACACTCAAAGGAATGGGAATTATTCCTATCAAATGATTTTCCTAGCCTTTGTAGACTATTGTCCCCAACCCAGTCCCCAACCCATTTTAAAAGTGCAAGTAAGTCCTTTACCTTTAGGAGGAGTTAGTAGTATTCTAGTCTCACTTCACTCAACTCATTCTACGTAATTGGCTTCCATGTCACCTTGGCCTTCTCTATATTGGTGCAGTCCTTTACCTTTGGGAGTTAGTGGTATTCTCGCCCAACTTCACTCAATTCAATAGTGTTTCTATGGATCTAGAGCAAGGTGTAGTGATGTAATATTTAATACAAGTAGACATTTTAAAGTGTTTGAATTATACTTAAATAATTAAATTTATAGTAAGATTTTTCCAATAAATAATTAGATAATTTTTATAAGCTAAATATATTATGTGTATTATTTTAATTACTGTTATTATTATTTAAGTCATTATATATAATATAGATAATATTTTTCTTTAGTTAACTTTTTTTTCCTTTTACTTTACAAAATTTTATAATTTTCTCAAATATTCTTTAAATAGCATATCATTTTAAAAGTGAGATCATATCTTTTTAATGGAGTGATTCTCCTCTTACGACTTTAAACATAAGAAAAATATATGATTTCCTACAACTCTTAACATAAGAGAGAATATATAAGTTTTCCTACAACTCTCAACCTAAGAAATATAATATATAAGTCTTCTAAATATGAATGATAGATGAGATCATCATCTCCAACATGTTTTTCCTAAAATTAAAATTTTTCATCTCAACCTGACAGCTATGAGTTGAAAGAGGCTAATGTTACCATACTTGAACTTAAACATTGACCCAGGTGTCCTTGTACAAAATAAACTATAAATAGAAGATCAAAAAACATAACCATTCTACAATCAAGTTGAGGAATCAAAACCTAATCCTACAACCTAGATGAGTGATTTTGGGTCCTTTGACGTTCTCTCTTCCCTTCCCTTAGAGGATTCCCACAATTGGTGTTCAATCTATTCAAAATTGTTGATATTAATTTCAAAGGTTGTGTTATTATTCAACACTTTCTTCGTTCATTTCAAATCAAGAACACGTCTCTTTTATGAAATTATGAGTATGAGTATTGTGCTAATAGTGAATAATGTAACAAATGTTTAAACCCTATATTGAGATCAAGGCTATAAACATGTCAAAACTAAATTTTGTTGAAATTCATGGAAATATGATGTAGACCTATCCTCAAGTTTTGATAGCACACGGAGGTTAGTTAGGAGTGTTTCTAGTAAAAAATGGATAAGTTTTCTCTTTTTATTTTCCTATGGCAAAAAATCATTCAACCCTTGGTGTTATAGGTTTTTAGGGATTCATGTTTGTAAGGAGTTTTTCAGAGAAGGGCTTCATGTGCCACACCTTGATCATTTACAAACAAACTTCTTCAATTTGGATGGAGGTTGTAGCGTGACATCTTAGTCCATGAACCATGTCAAACCTATAAACAATCTCATAGTTGTTCACATGGTGTTTATAGGAGAATCATTGGTTTTGAGACATTGAACATATAGATCTAAAATACTTATTGTATCCAACCTGTGCGCGTGGTTATTATGAAGTGATAGTAAATTTTAACCCTAGGGATGACTTCTTTAAGTGGTAAAATTATGTTATAAATTTATATATACCTAAAGTAGCTTACCATCACTAGCTTTTGGGGATGAATACCCAATTTTCGGGCAAGCAAATTCAGAAGATTCCTTAAATTTCATAGGGACAAGTTAGGTTTCTTTCGAGAGATAACATACTAGAGATAATCATAACAATTTTTTATATGGGATTACATATGAATGGAATTTGATCCATTTTACCCGAGCACAGAAACAAATTTATACTAGTTTGGAATATTAAGAGTTGTAGGTGGAAGGAATTTGATCATAATTTTGAATGTCATTGAGAATCATTCTCTCCATACTAATACTAAAGATAATATCTGAAGGTGAAATAATTGCATTGGTCTCTTTTACTAAAAATAAAAAGGTTGGACAACTTTTTCAGAAGGAAAACAATGTAAGATTTGGGTAGTGTTCAATTGAAAAGAGTGGAAACAATGTCATTAGAGTTATGAAGAATAAAATCATAGCAATGGCTATGAAATTTATTTTGTTTTATGAGGTTGTTATTGTTGGGAAATGATTCATCAATTGACCAAGACTATTATTCCATGAGAGTATATATCAACTTGTCCTCGAGCAATTGCTTGATGCATATAATTAAGCCAAATTGGGTGGTATTCTCAATAGACATATATTATTGGGAACATTGCATACTTTTGGATGCATTTTTATAGTTGGATCGATTATACAGAATACAAGTAATCTTGTTCAATCTACCATTATGGAAATACCTAGAGAGACCATAATTATTGTGACTATTTTACCCTAAATGTCAAAGGAAAGATTGATAATTTCAATCATGTTTGTTACATGTTCTCACTTCCATGCCTTAGTATTACTTAAGGAGTGATAAAACTCACTATAATGCAGTATCATTTTCCTTCCTTTCATAGTTCAAGAATCACTAGTAACGAAACCAATGTTATGTCGCATGGAAGGCCTATTCGTATGTATAGAAAGTGCTAGGAAAGTTTTAGAGGACACACTATTTTAGGAAGCAGGGGTACATTTTACATAAAGATACATCATTAAATTTTTCATGAAAGGATCTATGTATTTATTCAAGCACCTAGGGCTTCAAAAAGAGTTTGCTTCATTAATGTTAGGGCCATCCTTAAGGAATATTCAATAATGATAGGGTTTCATCATATTAAAAAATGAAATGCTTTTATCATTGACATCAATGACAATTTTTTCAAGCAGCTGGAAAGGACACATAATCCCAAGAATTTTTGGATTGGTAAGAGTTTGCATTCAGACGGTCCCATAGGACACATCACCCTGAAGTTTCTTCCCTAAGAGTTTTTGAATGATGTGTAAGTGAAAGGGTCCAAGGGTGACTAGACGATGTGACACGGGGGCATGCAAGTGCTAGGGATAAAGAACAAGGTGGCATGTAGATGGAAGGGCCCAACAGTAAGATGGCACCTTTTGGTCCCATTGGGGACATGTAACCTTGGAGGCTTTTACACAGGAGTTTCCAAAGGAGAGAGAAGGAAATTTCCTTCCCATTGACATTAAATATATTTTTTTCCTATATATATTTATCTCTCTCTCTCTCTCTCTCTCTCTCTCTCTCTCTCTCTCTCTCTCTCTCTCTCTCTCTCTCTCTCTCTATCTATCTATCTATACATTTTCTTTCTTTTTCTTTTGGAAAAAAAATTCAAACATGAAACATTATTTAATATAAAATCATCGAGTAAAACCAACTCCTCCTATGAAATATAGGACCCTAAAATCGGGTAGGAGTTCAACGACGAGTTTAAGAGTTGGAATCTAACACTCGATAGGTAGAACTACTTCAAGTTCGTAAGCAAATTGAAAGGGCATGAAGCCTCTGAATTGTTTTATTTATGCTCAATATGACCAACGAGAAGAATATAATGCCATCAGGTTTTGTGATTTCCTACTAATCGATGGATCATGGTCTTGAGGACATCGTTAATGGCTTCAACTTGGCTGCTAGGTTGTGGATAGTAGGAAGAAGAATGATCTTGGCAAAAACCAAGCATAGAAGTAAAATCAGACATCACATGGTTATGAAAGTGTGAACCATGGTCTATAACAATTATACAGGGCACACAGAAATGACAAATGACCTATTTGAATAGGAATAAGGCCACAAATTCCCCATCAACCCAAAAAGTGGGAATGGCTTCAACCAACTTCGTAAAGTATTCCATGAAAACCAAAATGTAGCCATGGTCATCAAAGTAAGTGGGGTTTCAATTGATGAAGTCGATGCCCCATTAGAGAAGGGACCGATACAGAAAACTAGGTGTATAAGGGCAGGGGGCACACACATTTTCTTTATATATGATTGACAAGGATGACACTGTTGGAATGCAGTAATGCATAATTTGAATAAGGTTAGCCAGTAGTATTCTTTGTGCAAAAATTTTCAGTTAGAATCCATGTTCGAAAGGTGATTGTCACACATGGCAGTGATTAAGAACTTATTCTACTTCAGAAAAGGTAAGAAAACATCCAAAAATTGAGTCAGCGCCACATTGATATAAAGTATCTTTGTGCACTAAGTAGTGCTTAGCCTGGTGGCGAATGCGATCATGGTCATAGGAAAATAGATCTGAGTGGAAATGATGTGTTTAGAGGTTGAAAAAGATGTATCCATACCCTAGATTAGTAGATTTGAACAGATAAATAGATTCATCTGACATAGGGTTATGGGCTACTTTATCTAAGTTGACTCTCGAAAGGTCCAACAATAACTCTGCGAAGACTAAGGATTTTTTTCCTTTGCAGTGATGAAAACCAAATCGAATTGCAGGAGGATGACGATCAACTCTTAATCATTTCTTCCAATAACTTGAGGAGACAAAATGTGTCCCATGAGATTCACTAGGGAAATGATGGTAGTCTGACATAACAGGACGTAATGTCAGAATCGACTGACAACAAAGACTACTGCTAGAGATAGTTTCTCCACATGTGAATACCATAACTCAAGTCCAACAAGACCTTTTTGAAAGGTAGTAATTATCACTATGATCATCATGTGTTTGAACCAAAACCATTCCTATGGAGGATGGTGACGTAGCTAGGTATAAGAGAAAGTCACATGTATAGTTAGGAGGACTCAAAAGTGGGGCTAAGGTTGGTGTCTTTTTGATGGAATTGAACGAGTAATTTTCTTGATCGTCCCACAAAAAAAGGTACTCCTTTCTTTAGAAAGCTCATGAATCCTTTTGTTAACTCAGCATATTGACGATGAAATGGCGTAAGAATTTTTCCTTCCCTTGCAAACTTTTGAGTTGAATAATTGATGGTGGTGTGGGAAATTGAGTAATCTTCTTGAAATTGTCAACATCTACCCATATCTCGTATTTTGAGACAATAAATTTAAGAATATGCCCAACCTCAACAAAGAATATACACCTATCTAGATTCAAATGGATGTTATAGAACCTACACCTATGAAAAATAACTAAACTATGAGCTAGGTGTTGGGATAATTTCTTGGAATGAGCAAGAAGATCATCCATGTAAACCTGAACAATGTGTTTGATATCATGAAAGGCATAGTCCATAGCCCTCTAAAATGTTGTGCCTGCATTCTTTGTTAGAAAATTATATATTACGGAGCAATAGAACACATAAATTATTGCAGAAATATAAACACAGAAAACGCACAAAACAAGAAAGACACAGATATACGTGGTTCACCCAGTTTGGGCTACGTCCACCCCGAACAGCCAGTCCTTCCTTTCTATTATCCAGCAAAATGAAGAGATACAACCTACAGCAAAACGCTGTAATATCCTCTGTTTTCTCTCACAGTCTCACCTCTATGTTTCTCACTCACCGAATACACATCTATCTCACAGCCTCAAATACAATGCCCTCATATAAAGAGAGGGGTTTCCTTCTAGGGCAAAAAACCCTAAACTAAACATAAGTTCTACCATCAGATCATCTGCCTAATGAACGGCCCAGATTGACTAGAAATTACTATACTTTTACAAGGCAATTTTACAGCTGTTTTTAGCTTCGGGGGCGCTGCCCCCGAAACCCCCCACCAGGGGGGGGCTCCCAAAAGTTGCTGCCGCCCCCCTGGACCCCCCACGGCAACGATTATTTTACGGGCAGCGTTGTCGCCCCATTTTGAACTAGGGACCAATATGCCGGTACTATAGAAGATAATCAGGCTCCACACCCAACAATCTCCCACTTGGAGACTGATTGTAGCAACTCCACCGCTGCTCCATTTGCTGGAAAATGACTCCTCTTTGGACCTGGTTGTTTCTCATCTTCATCGTCATCCTTGAAGACCAACTGAAACTGAGCATATTCTCAGCTTCTCCCTGGTTACAACTTTTGTTAGCATATCTGCAGGGTTCTGGCTAGTGTGTATCTTTTCCAGCTTCAACTCTCCATCTTCCAACACTGATCGTATGAAATGGTACTTGAGCTGTATGTGTTTTGTCCTGGAATGAAATGCTGAGTTCTTTGCAAGATGAATGGCACTTTGACTATCACTGTATAACGTGCCCATATCATGCTCCTTACCCAATTCACCCATAAACCTTTGTAACCAAATCATTTCTTTACTAGCCTCTGTAGCAGCAACATACTCTGCTTCTATTGTTGAGAGTGCAACAACACTTTGGATTTTTGAAACCCAACTGACAGCTTTTCCTCCGATAGTAAATACATATCCTGTAGTGCTCCTCCTATTATCTCTGTCACCTGCCATATCTGCATCAACATATCCTTGTAGGGATATGTTTGAACCACCAAAGCATAATGCCTGATTTGTGGTACCTCTCAAATATCTGAGAATCCATTTCACTGCCATCCAATGTTCCTTTCCTGGATTGTTCATGTACCTACTTACAACTCCCACTGCATGTGCAATATCAGGCCTTGTGCAGACCATTGCATACATTAAACTTCCAACTGCTGATGCATATGGAACTTTAGACATATAATCCATGTCTTCTTGGGTCTTTGGGCACATTTCTTTGCTAAGTTTGAAGTGGCTAGCAAAAGGTGTACTAACTGGTTTTGCATTTTTCATGTTAAATCTTTTCAACACCTTTTGTATGTACTCATTCTGAGACAATGTTAATTTTCTATTTTTCCTGTCTCTAGTTATTCTCATACCAAGGATTTGTTTTGCAGCACCCAAATCCTTCATTGCAAATGAATTTGCCAATTTTCTTTTGAGCACATTTATTTCCTGCATGTTAGATCCTGCAACAAGCATGTCATCTACATACAATAACAATATAATATAGCTACCATCATTTTGCTTTTTCAGATAAACACAATGATCAGAATGACATCTAGTATAACCTTGTTCAGACATAAACTTGTCAAATTTTAGATACCACTGCCTTGGAGCCTGTTTTAAACCATACAAGCTCTTCTTCAACCTGCACACAAGTTTCTCCTTCCCTTTCACCTCATATCCTTGTGGCTGCTGCATATATATCTCTTCCTCCAAATCCCCATGGAGAAAGGCTCTCTTTACATCTAACTGCTCAAGATGCAAATCTTCAGCTGCTACAAGACTTAAAATAGTTCTGATTGAAGTCATTTTAACAACAGGAGAAAATATTTCATCAAAATCAATACCTTTCTTTTGTGCAAACCCCTTCACCACAAGTCTAGCTTTGTACCTTTGCTTTCCTCCATCTTCTTCCTTCAGCCTGTAAACCCATTTATTCTTCAATGTAGTTTTTCCTGCAGGCAACCTGACTAAATCCCAAGTCTGGTTATGCATTAAGGAGTCCATCTCTTCTTCCATGGCTACCTCCCACTTCTTCCTGCTTTCAACCTGCATTGCTTCTTCATAACATTCGGGTTCACCGGAATCAGTCAGCAATAAATAATATAATGAAGGAGAGTATCGTTCAGGGGGTCTACTTATCCTGGTAGATCTTCTAACACCACTTTCAGGTGTTTCGGGTGCCTGTTGTTGTTGTGGTGGTTGCTGTTGTTGTGGTTGTTGATTATTATTATTTTCAGGCACCTTTACTTTTTCAGTGATTTCATCAAAAACTGCGTATTCCTTGTTTTCCTTTTCCTCTTTCTTTTCCTACAACTGATTCTTATACAAGACCTTTTCATTGAATATTACATCTTTGCTCCTAATGATTTTGTGATTTTCGTAATCATATAAGCGATAACCAAAATCATTAACACCATATCCAATAAAGGTACATTTCTTTGACTTTGCCTCAAGCTTTGTTCTATTTTCTTTATCAATATGGACAAAAGCCTCACAACCAAAAGGCTTTAAAATAGAGTAGTTTACCTTTTTACCTGTCGATGCTTCCTCTGGAACACCACCATCCAAGGAACTTGAAGGCCCTTTGTTTATTAGATAAACAACAATATCTACAGCATCTGCCCAAAACTGTAAAGGCAATCCTGCATGCAATCTCATGCACCTTGCACGCTCCATGATTGTTCTGTTCATCCTTTCTGACACACCATTTTCTTGTGGTGTTCTTGGAACTGTCTTCTCTCTGCGAATTCCATGCTCTGAACAGTACCTATCAAAATCTTTGCTGCAATATTCACCTCCATTGTCTGATCTAAGACACTTCAATTTCTTTCCTGTCTCAATCTCAACCAAAGCTTTCCATTTCTTGAAAGTATCAAATACATCAGATTTATTCTTAATACAATAAATCCAAGTTTTTCTAGTTGCATCATCAATAAAAGTAACATAATAACGAGAGCCACTGAGAGATGATACCTGAGCAGGTCCCCATAAGTTTGTATGCACAAGCTCTAATTTTTCGTTCTTCTTTTCTTTCCCAACTCTGAGAAATCTGACTCTCTTCTGTTTTCCATAAATGCAGTTCTCACAGAAATCCAAATCAACATTCTTCAAACCTGGCAACAAATTCCTTGAGTGAAGAATCTTCATCCCTTTTTCACTCATGTGTTCGAGCCTATGATGCCATAATGCTGCATCTGCTCCTCTGGAAGTTAAAGCATTAACAGAGTTAGAAATACCATTGCATAAATACAATGTACAAACCTTTTCACCTTTTGCTATTACCAGGGCTCCTTTAGTGACCTTCCAAGCTTTATTTGTGAAAGTTGTCACACAACCTTCACTGCCTAACTGCCCTGTTGAAATCAGATTTTTCTTTAGATCTGGAACATGCCTTACCTCCTTTAGTAGCCATTGGTTTCCATTCTGCTGTTTTACAAGAACCTTACCCATTCCAACGATTTTACAGGGTTTATCATCACCTAGACGAACTTGTCCAAAATCTCCTTGAACATAGTCATGAAAGTATTTCTTATCAGGTGTGGCATGGAATGAAGCCCCTGAATCTACCACCCAGCAATCAGTAATATTTTCGAAAGAAAGAATCAAAGCATCTTGTAACACCTCACCTGTCACATTTGCTTCATGATTGTTTTCTTGCTGTGCATCTCCTTCTTTTTCCTTCCGAGATCTACAGTCTTTCTTTAAGTGTCCTTTCTTTCCACATTTCCAGCACACTATCCCCGATCTGGACTTGGATCTGCCTTTCCTTGATTTACTGCGATATCCTGAGCTCTTTCCTCTTTCCATTTTTCTTCCTCTAGACTCTGCACTCAAAGCATTTCCCGATGTCTCACCGGAGCTTTTCCGTCGCATTTCCTCGCTAAGGATAGCACCGACAACATCATCAAACTTTAAAGTACTAGATCCAGAAACAGAGTTACTGATGGCCATTACCAAACCATTCCAGCTTTCTGGTAACGAGCACAAGAATAACAGAGCTCTAATTTCATCATCAAAGTTTACCCCTACAGAACTTAACTGACTTGTAACTGTATTAAAATCATTTAAATGGTCTGCAACAGATCCACCTTCCGACATCTTCATATTAAATAACTGTTTCATAAAAAATACCTTGTTCGAGGCCGAGGGTTTTTCATATAGTTTCGACAACGCCTCCATCAAACCTGCTGTCGTGGTTTCCTTCGAAATGTTGAAAGCGACTGACGCAGCAAGGCACAACCATATTGTTCCGAGTGCCTTTCTATCGAGAAGGTTCCATTCTTCGTCTTTCATACCCGTCGGCATCTTTGTTTTTCCGCCCAATGGTAGGTATAGATCTTTCTGATACAGATAATCTTCCATCTGCATCTTCCACAGCGAGAAGTTTTGGCCGTTAAATTTCTCGACCCTAAACTTACCATCTTCCGCCATTGCTCCCACTCGAACTAGGAAACCTTCTTTCCTGCGAGTTTGTCAACCAAATAGACCTTCGGCTCTGATACCAGTTGTTAGAAAATTATATATTACGGAGCAATGGAACACATAAATTATTGCAGAAATATAAACACAGAAAATGCACAAAACAAGAAAGACACAGATATACGTGGTTCACCCAGTTTGGGCTACGTCCACCCCGAACAGCCAGTCCTTCCTTTCTATTATCCAGCAAAATGAAGAGATACAACCTACAGCAAAACCACTGTAATATCCTCTATTTTCTCTCTCAGTCTCACCTCTATGTTTCTCGCTCACCGAATACACATCTATCTCACAGCCTCAAATACAATGCCCTCATATAAAGAGAGGGGTTGCCTTCTAGGGAAAAAAACCCTAAACTAAACATAAGTTCTACCGTCAGATCGTCCGCCTAATGAACGGCCCAGATTGACTAGAAATTACTATACTTTTACAAGGCAGTTTTACAGCTGTTTTTAGCTTCGGGGGCGCTGCCCCCGAAACCCCCCGCCAGGGGGGGCTCCCAAAAGTCGCTGTCGCCCCCCCCTGGACCCCCCACGGCAGCGATTATTTTACGGGCAGCGTTGCCGCCCCATTTTGAACTAGGGACCAATATGTCGGTACTATAGAAGATAATCAGGCTCCACACCCAACATTCTTGAGATTGAATAGGAGCTTACAATTTGAAAATGTGCCCCAAGGATAGATGAACGAAGTTTTCTGTTGTTCGACTAGTTTGATAGCGCTCTAGTTATATCTCGAGAAGCCATCCATGAAGGAAAAATATTCACAATCGTCACAATCGTCGATAATTTGGTCAATGAATGGGGTATGATAATTTTCTTTTGGATTAGAAACATTCAAATTGTCGTATTCAACACATATTCAGGCGATGCCTTGTTTTTTGTCTAGAAGAACTAGATTAGATACCCATTCTGTTAATGGAATGAGATAAATGAAGCCAACATGCAGTAGTTATTTGACTATAGGTTTTATGGAAGTTGTTTTGCGAGAATGGAAATGTTGAGGTCTTTTTTGGACATGCTTGGTATTGTCAAATATCTTGATCTCATGCTTGACAATAGATGGGTCTACGCCAGGCATTTCCTTGTGAGACCAAGTGAAGACGTCGTCAAATTCCTTAAAGAGGCAGGCCAAGTTCACAACTTCCTCAGAAGTGCAGTCAACTATAATATGAATTTTTTCCACAATACCTACTTTTATTGAGATATTGATCAATAAAGTTTTGGAAAGCTTACCTAATTTATCCTCTGAATCCATAGTTTGCACATTCGTATAAGCGAAAGGAACAATCTCAGGTTAATAGAAAGGAAAGATTCGTAAAGGGATCACATTTAAGTAAGATACCGAAGCGTAATGATAAAAAGTATCCTAGGGTCACTCATCTGTAGACATGAGTTCCCCGATATCCTCTTTAGAAGGCAAGACTTGAGTGAGGAGATCAATAGAGGGAGGGGATATGGGAGAGGAAGTGGTACCATCAATCATGACCAAAGAAATAAGAGAGTTAAATGTGGATTGAACATTTCGATAAGAATGTTTGGCTGATGATAATGTCATATTTTTTCCATAGGAATCAATGGCTGAAGGGGCCTGGAGGATCCAAGGATCAGTGGAGCCATTAAAAATAGTATAAACCATTGAGACTATTTGTCAAAACTCTGGTGGTAGGAGAGGAAAACATCCTAAAATCGAGGAATCGTTTAGAATGTTGGTACCAATACTGACATAGGAGTTAGGTATGACACCCACTCAGGGCACGTTGCTGCTAGGTAATGAGGATTAATTTGGAGTAAAAAAGGATAGTGAATCCATTGTGACTATTTTCCCATCAAAAGCAAAGAGGATGATTCAGAAGACCAAACAAACAATGGCAGTCATGGAATAAGTCCAACTATGGCCCAAAAGTAGATTATAGTTGATATGGTGATCTATGACTTCGATTTCCAATGTTATAGTTTTCCCACACAAAGTGATGGGGTAGCTAGCAACGTGTCCTTTGGTGATGAAAGTATGATCATAAAATTCTTTGAGGGAATTCGATGGTGGTGAGATATTGGGAGAACCCACGAAGAACCAACCGGAAGTAGACATTATGCAGGTCGAAGTACCTTCATCAATGGTAGTGCGGTGAATATATTTTCCCTTTGCTATGACCTGTACATGAAATGAAAGTCGATGGGAGAGGTGAGGCTTACACTTTTCCTTGTTGAAAATCACTAGATTGGAATCCTGAGGATAAGTTCCACCAATGGTCGAAAGCAAAGCTTTCTAATATGCTCAGAAGATTTGTAATACTTCGAGGGGAGACATAGTAGAAGGTGCTTGCACCAAATCTTCTATGATGTTTTATTTTTAGGCATCACATGCAGAGGTATTGTGTGTCATTCGAAGAGCTATCCCTTTTTGGGGACAAATCATCGGGTCAATGATAGGCCTTTTGATATGCATATCATTAGGTGACAGGAGAAGAGAGCTCGAGGCAATGTTCGAAGTTTTAGTGATTGAATTCCCATAGTCCTTGGCTTATTTTTGTAAATAAACCATTTCAAAGGTGTAAATAATTGATGATCCTTCTCCAAAACGAGGTGGATGCGAAGCATTGTTTCCCCCCTGCGGAGGTTGGGGTCGATTCAATACAATATGTTGTTGTTGTTGGGTGGGGAAAGGGTTATTGAGGAATGTAGGGGTATTGCCAGTGTCCTTTTGCTCAAGGAGGTCTGTTCACTATTGCACGAGGAAATTAATAGGTCATATGGTCCTAACCACATATATTTCAAGGGATATTAAAATTTTTTTCCTTCCCTTTCTCAGGTTTAGCAACAACATTTTGATTTGGATTGTTCCAGGTTGTCTGCTTCTCTTGAGAAGGAGAGATATTTTTCTTATTATTCTTGTTCTTACAGTTGGGATTTTGTGTAGGCTACACAGAGTTGATCATAGTGGTTGGATGAGAAGCCAATTGGGTAGTAGGAGAAGTAATGACAGTAACAAATAACTGGGTACCTTTACAACTCAGTTGTTTTATAATAGACCTAGAGGTGGCACGACAATACCATCAACATATGCACTGAGTTATTAAGTAAAGGGAGCATTGGAAGTTCGAGGGGAATCAGGGAGAAAATCATAAAGTGTTCCAGATTGCGAATAGATGAAATCTAAATGTTGGGCATGAAAATTCATAGGTTGGTCTTTTGTAACCACACCAACCATGGCAACATCCTTGGAAATGGGGTGAATAAGAGACTTGCAGAACTGGTCTCCTAAGAGGTAATCCATAATGGGGGTCTTGAAAAACCTCTACCTACGTATCCATTTATGGATAAGATCAGAGATATGGGTGGAAGTGTCTTGGTGTAGGGTATTAAGGAGTTCTGTTTCGGTTTCATAGTGGATAGGAATATAAAAGTTATTTAACAATTCTATCACCAAGGAACCAAAGGTATTAACAGAAAATCATGGTAACTCAATGTATCACTTGGTATCATTTCTACTAAGGGTGTGGGGGAAGAGTCTGAGCCAAATACTATTGTCAATCATGGAGTTCGATACACACCATATGTGGTAAGTAATGACGTGTGTAGCCCCATCATCTCCTTTTTTTCCTTCAAACTTCCATATATCTACAGGAACATTATATGGGATCGAAGCCCAAAGTAAGTTATGATTGATGCGGTCATTAGTTAACTTGTATAGATATGGGATATATAAAGTTTCAAAAATAGGCAAAGGCATAGGTGCTCCCAAATTTAACCACGAAGATGCAGGATGACTTGAAGGACCAAGGGTTTCTAGCAGGGTAAATCATATTCAACAGATAATAGTTTCCTAGGGTTGGTGGTGTGGTCATATATGGTGGCGGGCCATATGGAATACTAGGCTTAACGATAAAAGACTAGCTTCCCCCATGATAGAAATTCCCCCCTTTACTCAATTATGGTTGAGGAGAGGGTGCCAAAATAGATATAGCAGGAAAAGATTAACAGATATTGTTGGCCACATATGATCCAGATTTAAACAGGAACGCAACAAATTACAGAGATAACCATATACACAAAGATGCAGCGGAAATAATACTTCATTTCATTAATGGAAAATACTGAAATATGCTTACAACCAGAAATGGAAATAAACCAGCTAGGGCGATGGTAGCTTATCTCTGAGAAGAGATGTGATGGCTACATGCCTCTGAACTGTCTTACAATGAGGCTCGAAGGCCTATTTATTGTTGAGAAACAGTGGAAAAACCCTTAACATTCCAAAACCTAACCCTAGAAGATGAAACGCCAAACTATGGGGCCCCGTTTGGGGTAAGTTGGTACATCAACTTCCCGGCGTCGTAACTTTGGCATACGATCTCCATTTGACGCATACAATAGCTCGTTAGAAAGATCTATCCGAGCACTATCATTGTTGGAACGGGCAACATCGGTCCATTCAATGGACCGATGTTGCCCCCGGATTCCCCAAAAAACGTCGTTTAGGGCCTCAAAACGGCTCCGGAAGTTCAGGACCCAAAAAACTGCTAAAAATAGTAAGTTGTGCTACAATTAAGGAAACTGAAAATGCTGAGCAGAACAATGGTGGGGGTCCAGGTGGACTTGGTAGGTGGCCACCAATATCCACCTGGATCATTCCTCCCCCCTTAGGAAGCAATGGTCCCCATTGCGTTGAGCTCCTCCATGAGATGAGGAAACTTTTGCTGAACTTGTTCCCTGGTGAGCCACTTGCCCTGCTGAAGGAGTTGGCCTGCTTTGACAACTCGATACAGTTGGATATTCTGTTGGCGAGTGTTCTTGATCTGTGTGTCCATGATCCGATCAGTTGCAGCTTGTTCCATGCAATCTGGATTTAATTCTGTGGGTTTGAGCTGTTCTGCAATGTCGGATGTGTCTAGCAATGGTGGAAAGTATGGCCGAAGGCGGTCCACATTGAACACTGGGTGTAGGCCAAGGAATGGGGGAATGCTGAGCTCAAATGCATTGTCTCCCATAGCCTTAGTAATGGTGTAAGGACCATATCGGAGTGGTCTCAATTTCCGATAGGCTCCAGTAAGGCGTTCCTTTTGCAAATGCAACCAGACTTTGTCGCCCACCTGAAACTTGTGTGGCACCCGATGTTGATCATGTCGCTGCTTGTACTTGGCATTTGATTTCTCGAGAATGTCATGGACCTGCTGGCGAATGTGTTGGATGTGCTCAATGAAGCTGGTGGCCTTATCTGTTTCGGACTGGACATGAGCTGAATTTATGTGAGTAGCTGCAAGTGGCATGGCCACATCAATGGGGCATAGTGGCTGGAATCCCAAACCCACCTGAAAAGGGCTATGGCCAGTGGAGCTGTGAAGAGCTCGGTTGTAGCTGTGCTGAACATAGGGGAGGCTCTCGTCCCACGTGCGTGGATGCTTTGAGTTATACATGCGCAGAATGTGCACAATCATCCTATTGACAACCTCTGTCTGGCCATCAGTTTGAGGATGGAAGGCTGTGGACTTCGTGAGTTTGGTGTCCAGCATTGACCAGAGACGGGACCAAAATGTGCTGAGAAACCGACTGTCCCGATCTGAGATGATAGACTGTGGGATCCCAAAGTGCACCCACACTCGTTAAAAGAAGAGTTTAGCAGTGGCTTCTGCTGTGATATTCTTCTTGCAGGCCACCATAATGGCCATCTTCGAGAACCTGTCGACGACCACAAAAACACAGTCATTTCCATGCTTGGTGGAAGGAAGGCCTGACATGTAATCCATGGAGATGGATTCCCAAGGTCGACTTGGGGTAGGCAACGGGGTATAGAGGCCGTGCTTCTTAATGGTCGGTTTGGCAATGGCACAGGCAGTACATGATCTGATGTACTTTCCAACATCCTGTCGAAGATTCGGCCAATAGAAATAATTTTGCAGAACTGCCACTGTTTTCTCGACCTGAAATGCCCAACAGCCCGACTGTAGTGGGCTTCCCAAATCATCTTGGCACGCTCGCTTGAAGGAACACAAAGGTGACCGAGGTGGCATAATAGGGCATCCTGAAGGTGAAAATCTGGAACATGCCGACCCTCCAAGAGTGTCTAATATGTGTGGCCGAATTCTGGGTCGCTTTTGTAGAGAAGTGGCCAATCAGAAGTCTCGTGCCCACAAGAGTTGAGCATGGTGGTTAACGCCATGATCGGTGGTCGACTGAGGCAATCTGCAACATTATTGGTGCTGCCCTTCTTATACTTGATATTCAAGTGGAACTGTTGCAGGTATGTAGACCACTTATGATGGCGATCATTCTGCAATTTCCCTTGGGTCTGTATGAACTGCAGGGGTCGGTGGTCTGTGTGGATGACCGTTTCCTTCCCCAAAATGTAATGCTTCCATTGTTGGCAGGCCTGTACAATGGAATACATCTCTTTATCATAAGTGGGGTACTTCCGGACTGTGTCTGAAAGTGTTTCACTGTGATATGCCACTGGATGTCCATGTTGAGTAAGGACTGCCCCAATAGCATAGTCAGAGGCATCTGTCTCGACCTCAAATGGTTGTTGTAAATCTGGTAACGCGAGAACTGGTGCCGTGCAGAGGCGATCCTTCAACTCCATGAATGCCTTCTGTTGAGATTCAGACCAAAAGAATTTTGCTTTCGCCCCTCCCTTGGTGACTCGACTCAAGGGCCAAGAAATATGAGAAAACCCCAACACAAACCTGCGGTAGAAGTTGGCAAGACCTAGAAAGCTGCGGAGCTCTGTTAGAGTGGTTGGAGAGGGCCAATCTCGAATGACTTGGATCTTGGCTGGATCTACATGCACCCCTATTCATCAATGATGTATCCCAGATACTGAACCTGGGTCATGCCAAAAGTGCATTTCTCCAAATTGGCACATAGCTTGTGTTGCCGCAGTGTTTGGAGAACCTGTCGGATGTGGTGGAGGTGCTCTTCCCAACTCTGGCTGAAGATTAGAATGTCATCCAAGTATACTACTACAAAGGAGTTGGTGAATGGCCGCAAGATGTCATCCATTAGCCTCATGAAGTTTGCAGGAGCATTCGTCAATCCGAAAGGCATAACCAACCATTCGAGGAGGCCCTCCTTGGATTTGAAGGCAGTCTTCCACACATCAGAGGGTTCGATTGGTACCTGGTGATCCTGACTTCAGATCGATCTTGCTGAAATATTTCGCCCCCTTTAGTTGGTCTAGGAGGTCATCAATCCGCGGGATCGGGTACCTATTACGGACAGTGATCTTGTTCAACGCCCGATAGTCAATACAGAGTCTCCACGTCCCATCCTTCTTCTATACCAACACGATCGGGCTCCCACAGGGCGATGAACTCGGACGGATGTGACCTTTCTGCAGGAGCTCCTGAATCTGCCTCTTGATTTCATCGTTCTCCAGAACGGAGCGCCGATAAATTGGTCCATTGGGTAGCGGCGCACCTGGGGTCAGATCAATGGAATGCTTGACTTGACAGTGCAGAGGAACCCCTGCCGGGGAGGTGAAGATGTCCTCGTACTCCTCCACAACCTTGTCCATCTGTAGTTGTCGGCAGAGGGACCCCGTCTGGAGGCCGCGGCCACTGTCTTCTTCTTTCCTTGAGGGCGTATCATCAGGAAAACAAATTTCCTGGTTTTGGAAATGATCTTACTGCATTGTTTTGCAGTAATCAAAGAGATGGCAGTAGGTGGTGCTGCCTCTGGTACCCTGTACAACTTATTTCCCAATGTAATAATAACAGCACGAGGCCTTGATTCATACACAGCATGTTGCTTGCACAAGTATGGTTGTCCTAGTAATACATCACAAACTTCAAGGGGAGCAATGTCACACAATACCTCATCCGTGAAGGGCTTGATGTTGTATGGAAGGCGACACTGTTGGCTCACGCGAAGATCTCGTCCTTGGTGAAGCCACCCAATGGTGTATGGTTGTGGATGTGCTGTGGTCGGTAAGCCCAACCGCTTCACGACCTCTGCCGAAATGAGGTTCTTTTGACTCCCGCTATCAACAATGAACTGTATCGGGGAGCCCTTTACCCACATCTGGGAGTGGAAGAGGCGCTCCTCCTCCTCTGGATCTTCGGGTTCATTTTTCTGGATCTTTGCGGTAGCAACAGTGGCGCTAGGATCCGCATCAATGATCTGCTTCCCTTTTTCATTCCCCTTATCGGGTTCTGACTCAGAGTCGGAACATGCATCTGATTATGAAACCTTTAGCTCAGCCACCAGTGACTGCTTGGCCCGACACTCACTTGTGTTGTGAGTGGAGCTCTTATGGAACTCGCACCATTTTCCAGTGTCCTTTCTCGGCTTCGCGGCGCTGTTCTTTGCTTGCAGCTTCGGCTGGTTGTCTTGGGTCGTCCCGCCTTGGCTTTTTCCTTTGTTCTGTGGTTTAGGGGCACCTTTCCCCTGCTTTGGATTCGCAGATCCAAAGTCTCGCTTCTTTTTTTTAAACTTCTGCTCGACCTTGACGGCATATCGGTACGCTGCGCCGAGCGAGGAGATGTTTAGGAATTTTATTTCTTCCTGGATGTACTTGTGCAGGCAGCCACGGTATTTGAGTATCAAATGTTGCTCCGAATCCTTGATACCCAACTTTGTGCGAAGGGTATGGAAAAGATTGGTGAACTCCGGCACGTCTTGGTCCCTTCCCTGCCGCAGCGTGGTCCACTTTATGTATTCATCCTCATAGCTTCCAACAGGGTAGTACTGCTCCTTGATGGCATCCCGGAATGAATCCCAGGTGGGTGCGGCTGAAAATAGTGAGCCAGTACTTTCATCCTTCTGCTCACAGTAGGTTTCCCACCAGTCCTTGATGTGGGGGGCTGCTTTGAGAAGAGCAAAAACAATCTTTTCCCGACTCGAAAATTCATGAACAGAAAAATAACCCTCTAGCAGATTTAACCATTTATCTACAGCATCTGCGTCTATCTGACCCTCGAATATGGGGATTTCAAAATTAACTTATACCTTAAAGGGTGTGGCGTTTCCAGAGTAGCTGCTGGAAGCCGATGCGTTGCTTCTGGGTAGCCGCTGAAGGATCTGGGCAAAGCTGTCCATCATCGCGTTCCGTTGTCGCTCGAGGGCTTCTTCGAGCAAGATTTTGATGGGATCTCCTGCCCCCTCGTCTTTCTTCTCATCCGCCATGGGAGGCCGTCGGGATTTGCGAGGCTGGTCTTGCAAAGGTTCAACCAGTTCAAGCCCTAACTCCTTATATCCCGACCTTGTTGGGGACATGCAAAGAAAAACAGAGAAAAAGCAGACCGCTCTGATACCACTGATCCAGATTTAAACAGGAACGCAACAAATTACAGAGATAACCATATACACAAAGATGCAGCGGAAATAATACTTCATTTCATTAATGGAAAATACTGAAATATGCTTACAACCAGAAATGGAAATAAACCAGCTAGGGCGATGGTAGCTCATCTCTGAGAAGAGATGTGATGGCTACATGCCTCTGAACTGTCTTACAATGAGGCTCGAAGGCCTATTTATTGTTGAGAAACAGTGGAAAAACCCTTAACATTCCAAAACCTAACCCTAGAAGATGAAACGCCAAACTATGGGGCCCCGTTTGGGGTAAGTTGGTACATCAACTTCCCGGGGTCGTAACTTTGGCATACGATCTCTGTTTGACGCATACAATAGCTCGTTAGAAAGATCTATCCGAGCACTATCATTGTTGGAATGGGCAACATCAGTCCATTCCATGGACCCATGTTGCCCCCGGATTCCCCAAAAACCGTCGTTTAGGGCCTCAAAACGGCTCCGGAAGTTCAGGACTCGAAAAAATGCTAAAAATAGTAAGTTGTGCTACAATTAAGGAAACTGAAAATGCTAAGCAGAACAATGGTGGGGGTCCAGGTGGACTTGGCAGGTGGCCACCAATATCGACCTGGATCAACATAGGTTGTAGTAGGTGTGGAAATGACACCAACAGAGTGTCCACTGGGAGGAAACATGTCTATCAATGAAGAACCAAGTTTTCCTATAAGTATTACGGAGACATGTATGTCCCTGAAAGGTATGTGTACGTTGGAAACATTGTCCCTAGGCATTGATTCCTGGGGATTAGATACAAGGGATTCCAACCAAATGGATTGTTGAAGGTGGTCATACTAACATACCATGGATTTTTATCAAACTATGTTAAATAACATGTCACTAGGAGTATGAGTTTCATTCTATGGTACTTCCATAGTTGAAAAGAATAAATATGAGCACATATTTAGACAACATAATAGATATTTGTCCATAGTTCTTAGCTATCTTCATAAAGAGTACCTCTTAATTTGTACATGCATCTTTTAACACCAAAGGAAGAAGAGTAAAGTAGCCGCACCTTCTAGGTGGGTTGATCCTCGTAATGGTTTCCAAGGACAAATTTTGTGTTTATTGTGCATAGTTTGTGTATTTGTTTATGTTTTATATTTCTCACATTGAAGGGCTAATTTATTCATTGAAGCATAATGATAACAAATATGGAATCTATGATCTAAATAGAATTAACATTCATAGTAAATATTTCATTATATTGTAAAATATGTTGTGATGGACCATTGAAGTGAATATCAATGAGTTTAGAAATTGTTAATTTAGGGTTTTAGTTTTGAAGAATAAAATATTAGATATCGTTTTTGGGATTCAACTGCATTAAGTAAGTCATTAACGTAAAGAATACATGTAATGTAAGGTGGTTGTTAGTGTTTATAACAATGGTTAGATATATTTGGTTTTACACAATTTTATTCCATGTACATGTTAAAAACCCTTTCCCATTCCAATTTTTCTAAATATAATACAATAATCTAAATAGATGATACATAAATTAAATGATAAATATAAAATTTATTTTTTTTCTAAAAATTATGATAATATTTTTTTTTCATATCATATATATATATATATATATATATATATAATTTATATACCAAATAGACTTTTAAATAATTTCAAGCAAGAATGCGCTTTTTTGTTGTTTAAAATATATTTTTGAATAAATAGATGTATTCAACACCCTGCAAAAACCCTAAGGCACTCAAATTCTACAAATCAAACAACTTAAACTCGTTTTTTTTAAATATCCCGATTTTAGTTAAAATTAACTAGAAAAAATGTCATGAAAAAAGTTTAAATTAATTGTTGAGAGAAATAATCACTCATTAATGTTTTCATAATTTTTGATAAATAATTTTTAGTTAAATGTAAATCTTATACATTTTTTTTTGTTAAGCCTGGCAGGTCCTCGTTTTCCATTCATTTATAAAAAATTTACACCACGTAGATTGGCTAGGTGGCCTCAACTTTCCCATTGGGAAACCAAGTCTGTTGGCCACCATTCCCCATTGTATGCCATCCAAAGTAAAAAAGTTGTATTCTTTCTATCCAAGATATATAAGTCTCTGTTTCATGATCCTATTCTGGATTTCTACCTATACATATTCTTGCATAAGGAAAAGTAAAATCTATCCGCATATAAAACAAAATTAAGCAAGGGATATCTCTAGTCATTTTGCTTCTCCAAGGCCGATTCCACTGGTGCAGGATCTTTGTCATTCGATCTGAGAATCTCAGATAGTTCCAAGATACATGGGATGTGCCTTTCAATTCTACAAGCTTGGTATCTTGCTTATGGAGTTGAAAACTGAAATTTCTGAATTCTTGTTTGTAGTTTGGCATGCTTTGGACAAAAAATACCATGCCACCAAGATCTTCTCCATAGCCTTTCCCAACAGGCTTTTCATCAGCTAATAAAGGTACAATGTTTGTTTAAATTTCATTATCTTGCATCTAGTGTTACTAGGGTCTGGGACAAGGTTCCTCT
This sequence comes from Pinus tabuliformis, assembly GCA_031772625.1. Lineage (NCBI taxonomy): Eukaryota > Viridiplantae > Streptophyta > Pinopsida > Pinales > Pinaceae > Pinus > Pinus tabuliformis. Next base: position 302,505,312 of record CM062816.1, on the reverse strand, counting down.
TGTCATGCATGTCCTCCCCTATCTCACTGCCCTGCTTAACTTTCTATTCCCATTCCTCTAAAAGTTTATGAATACCTTCATCAATTCCCTCTTGATATGCCTCAGAAGCCTCACTAATAAGCCTTTCCACTGATTTCATTTATGGGCACCTGGGCCCATCTTCCACGACCACATATTTATGCAGGTCTAGCCATGGTGGAGATGACCCAAACCTGTTTAGAGAAACAATTCGTTAACCAAAAACAATTCAACATGGATTAATAATTCTCCCATCCCTCGGTTGAATTACCAGTAACAAACTCCCCACCGTGCTCCTCCCTTTTCCCTTTAGTATCGACTCCACGGCCTTCATGGTCATAAGTCCATTCCCTAGGAGGGGATGACCTACTGCCACTAGTAATGATATGTCGTCGCCGCCACCACCTCCTCACGGCTGCAGACAAGTTCTCTTCCCCTTGACAATTCCAAGTTGGTTAACTCCGCCACTTGTCAGCATTAAGCCAACCATGGTTTTCAAACCCCTTCCCTTCTGCCTAAGATGTAGGCATATATCCTTTGGTATTTTCTTTGCCGACTTCCCCTCCCCATGTTGGGTGTGGAGCTCGATTATCTTCTTTATTTATAGGTATCACCGCATTGGACCCTAGTTCATAATGTTGTGGCAACACCGCCTGTAACATTTGTGCTACAAGGGAGGTTCGGGGGGGGGTAACGATCTTTAGGAGACCCCCTTGGAGGGGGATCGGGTCAAGCACCCCCAAAGCTAAAAATATATGTAAAATTTCCTTGTAAAATGTTGTAATATCGTAGTCAATCTGGACCATTCATTAGGCAGAGATCTGACGGTAGAAGTTATGTTTAATTTAGGGTTTTTGCCCTAGAAGGAAACCCCTCACTATATATGAGGGAATTGTATTGTGTCTATGGATATCTATATTCTAAGGAAGAGAGAGAGAAGAGATTGAGCGAGAGAGAAGAGGTAATTACAAAGGATCTGTTGTAGGTCATATCTCTTTAGTTTGTTGGATAATAGAAAAGGAAGGACTAGTTGTTTCTCCGTGGACGTAGCCCAAACTGGGTGAACCACGTATATCTGTGTCTCTCTTGTTTTATGTGTTTTCTGTGTTTATATTTCTGCAATATATTTCATGTGTTCCTGTTGTGCTCTACAACAACCCCCCATTTCATATCATTTTTATTCACAAAACTATCATATGAAATGGGTCCCTTTTAGTTTTGATTGGTATCAACTTTGTATTATTCAAAAAGGTTCGAAAACAAAATGAAAGCATTATTAAAAACCTTTTTGACAAACCAATTTTGGTCTTATAATATAAATAATCAATCTTTTATCATTGCGATAAAGCGATCGCAAGATCGCATATCGCAATGACAAAGGAGGCATAACCTAAAAACCCATCGGTTTGCTCCGACGCGATAACATGCAATAGCTTATCGGATATCAGCAATCATAAGTTCCCATAATTAAAGAGCCTTTTGACCCAATGCGATGCGATATCGCTATCGGTGATCAACGATACACTATGCATGCTTTTTAAAGTGTCTTTCGATCCGATGCGATGCGATATCGCATATCGGCGATCGGTGAAATACCATGCATGCTTTTTAAAGTGCCCATACTCCCAATGCGATGCGATGTGATATCACCATCGGCGATCGGGGAATTCAAAAGGTGTCAATATGAAGATTTAAGTCTTCCCCGACACCTGATTGCAATAAAGCCAAAAGCGCAAACTTCAAAAAGCCTTTAAAACAGAGGGATATTACGATTAATTCGTATTAAAAGCCTTATCTTTCAAACAGTGATTTACCTACGCTCAACCGCCAAAACATTCAAGGCACGCTTAAACAAATCATTCGGCCGATTAATGATATGATGGGCATTTAAAGGATTGGCAGGTTTTAACGACCATTTAATGAAATAGTAAGTCTAAAAATCTTCTCATAGATTGTATCCACGGCCACTTTAAAGTTAATCCCTCATCATGCATTGATCAATATATCTCACTCGTATTTGGTTTTCACTACCAATTCTCTGTGTTACGCTTATTTCCACTACTATGCAGAATTATTCCGAAGTAATAGATTCAAGCAGAATGGGGAAGAAGTCTAAGAAAACCACAGTTGCTTCCACTGCACCAGCCACAGGACAAGCCGTCGCTGATCCAGCAAATAAAAAGAAAGGATTAATATCTGATACTACATGCTTAGTACTCGCCAAGACCACTTGGCAAAGTACCTATAATTTGATCGAAGCCGAATAACCAAAGGTGACGGCAGTACAAGCTACAGCGGGTTCCAGTAGAAAATCTGATGGTACTTTGAAAGACTTGGCCGACTCTTTCCTTCATCGGATAGCGGCTCGGGAGCAAATTCTCCCATATACGGATGTAGTAAAGTGGGCAATTGAGGAAATCCCAATTACAGACAGAACTTTCTGCACCAAAGATGGGAGAATCTTCGGTTCATTCAAGGCTGATGATTTAAGGCAAATGTATCATTTGCCTGAGCCAGAGAAGAAATACAACAAGGCATTTCTGGAGAAATTCCGAAATGAGAACGAAACTGAATCCGAACCCATTCAGGAATGGAGGCAAAATCCGGCGAAACACAAGCATGAAACTTTCGGTAAGTACTATGTGGATTCTCTATGTTCTCCGTATTGTTATGCTGGGATAATGATGTGTAGATTGTGGGGGTTGCACGATTCCGCTAATTTCACTATAGAAATGGTTCCCTTGATGGAAGCGGCATGTAATAGCGAGATAATGGATTGGGCAACCATACTGTCAGATAAGCTAGCGAAGACAGTTCTTAGTTTTAGAACTAAAACTTCTGTCTCAGAAAGGATTATTCCCCCATTCTACTACAAGTGCTTATATTCTAGATACCTTGTGTTTTAATTCTGAGTTTCCTGTACTCGGCTGGAGGTGGACTCCACAAGACCCCACGCCTATTCACATATACCATCAGAAATTGTGGAAGACTTCCTACAAGCACCATTTGTACCAAGTCTGTAACGGCTTCATGTTACCCATTCATTCTTCTATTTTTAATAAACCTGCTCCCAAAATTTCTTACCAAGCAGGGATTGATTTAACATCAATAGGAAGATGGTTCGGAGAGGAGAAATTTACTTATGTAAGAATTTTCGGCAGCCAAGCCGAACCTCATGTCCTTCCTTTGTACATACCTGACAAACAACTGGCAAGGGAGATAGCCTATCAGATCATTGTCGAGGGATTTACACAGACTCTCAAGAAAAATAAGAAGCAGGTATGGCCCTCCTTTCCTCTGAGATGTGGTGTCTACACTTTGCATGATTTCAAACATGCAGAAAAAGAAGCTACAAAAATCAAATCATTAACTCTAGCAACTCTCCCAAGTAGGCGATTTGATCCCAACAAAGTCGCCTATAATGCACTTGAACAGGCCAAATTAACAAAGTTTGATCATGTAGAAGATCAGTTTGACGACCTGTTCTCTTCAGCTGAATCAATGTATCAGGTTAGATCGCTGGCCATAATGCAATACAAAGATGAAGGGTTAACTGAATTCAACAGACTTAGAGAACAGAGGTTGCAAACTCTGCCTCTAGATCTGTTAGCAACAACCCCAGCAACAAAACCAAGCGAGCTTGAAAAACAACATTCAAAGGAACCTCTGGTTACAATAAAAGAAAAGGAGAAAGTGCAGGAGGAAACCCATAACAAAGAACAGGAGAAAGTGCGAGAGGAAACCCAGACTGAAGAACAGAAACAGAGCAACATAGAAGTGAATGTGAATACTCATATTGATCCAAAATTGCTCCAGGAATGGCAGCAATTTGATTCTATTATCAGTAGTCTTGAATGTTCAAAGGACACCGAAACTTCGAAAGCAGCAGATACACAGGAAACCACTTCACAACAGGTTCCAAGTGGAACCAGCGGCCTACCCAGTTCAAAGGAAGTAGAAATAATCCCAAAGGACCCCTCCGATCAAATCATTTTGCAGGTAGAAGAAATTCCTCCCTTGGATGTCTTCTATAGCCCAAGGCACAAAGCTGTGGTAAAACGACAAAGGAAGAGAAGAAGGACTGATCAACCTTCCCTTTTCCCAGAAGAGACGGTCACGGGCAATGTGGTTTGGAAGGAGGAATTTGACCCCTCTGATGACCTAACAAAACTATCACAATATGTTGGAGCCTATTCGGCAGCAACAATAGACAAAGCATCAGAGGTGAGTCTTTTATTAAAAACAAAAGACCAGGAAATCTTTTTATTGCAGGCACAGCTAACAGAAGCACAGCAGAAAGCGGAGCAGGCAGAACAACAATTGTTAACACAACAGAAAATAAATAATCAATTAACTCAACAATTGCGGGAAGAGAAACAAAGGATTGATCACAACGCAATCCAAAAGCAGAAAGAGTTGTCTGAAGCCTTGGCACAACTGAGGGCAGCAAATGAACAAATGCTGAAGACAAAAGATGAGCAGATTGCTCAACTATCAGCACAGCTTGAGAAGACAAAGGGCGTCCCACAGATAACCGAATTCAAATTAGAAGCATTACAGGTAAATAAGGCATTAATAGCCCAAATCAAGCTTTTATGTCAACAAATCGCCCAGGCGGAACCACTATGCGAATTGACGACATCAATAAGTAAACAAACAGAAAAGGCTAGAACAGAATTAGATCAAGCTGAAGAAACGTTAACTGAATTTCTTGACTGGCAAGATACCGATCAGGGACAAGCGGCAAATTTACCAAGAATTTTAGAGTCGCATAAAGATATATTGTTTACAGAATGGTAGTCCCAGTTAATGAAAGAAGAGAGGGCAATTTCAAGGTGCAAATCAACCACAAGTAATTTGGTTGAATTGGTTAATAATACTCTCTACTTGTCAAACATGATTTCCTAATGCACTCCAGGTAAATTGACAGCGGTCAAAACATTGGAGCAGTCATGCTATCCAGATCTAGAGGAAAAGGGGAGATTAATTGCTGGAATTAACAGCTTAACATGGGATACCTATTGGTTCTTCTTGGTAAAACCACACAGTCAAAGAGCCGCCCTCAAATGCCTTACAGATGCAATCGGGTATATTATCCCCGATATTCAGGATGCCACCTATGCCGCCCAGCTTAACTCTCGCCTCAACAGACTGCCCGAAGTGGAGCCAATGCTTGCGATAAGTCAGCTCAAGTTTAAAGGCAAACGTCCTACTTGATGATTCATGCCGCCGACTGCCAGGTTGCTAAGAAGGAGATACTCAAAATCATTTGATACCAATTAAGTAGGATTTCAGTTTCATAGATAGTTAGTTTAATTCAGTATTTATAGACCCTTTCATGTTTTTAGAAAGGGTCGTAAAGTTTTGTACATGGCTTAAAACCTGAAGTTGCACTGCTGTGCTTTAGGCATATTCTTTTATAAAACTGGACCAATCATTCTGATTTTGGCAAAGAAGCTTTTATGCAAATGTGCACTACTGTCTTTGTTTGAAAGTATTTCTGCGTTAGAGGAAGAATTTCAAATAGCGATTGATGTTGGAGAGTGACTCGCAGCTCATATGGTACTATTATCTATGTCTGAATCCATTCTTTTTATATGAATTGTTATTTGATCGCCTTTTCTATTATCGAATATATATATGTGTTTTAACAGCATTTCTTTATTCCCTTCACCATTGAATGTTTATGGTAATGATTTTCTTTTGATCATATATGTATTGATGATATAAATGATGAGTGTAGCAATATTGCGTTAATCACTTTGTTTAACTATTTAAGCAAAGTAATCTTTGAATGAGTAAATATCCATTTTTATTAGATGGAGTCATCTACATGCCTGTTAATAAACATAGATCATCAAGTGATACACCTGAAAGTACAATAGTTCCCGGGATTAGTAGTAATTCTTTTTATTTCGTTAATAAATTAAGTTATTCGCCTATCATTAGATTAGTCAATCAATCATTCATTCATTCCTTTTATTCATTGCTGGGAAACTGGTCCCATTATCCCCAGTCGGAGCCACCATTCCAAATGGAAAAGGAGCTGTATTAAGGTCCGGACCGGGTGGTTATCCCCCAATGTTGATACAACGATTTTCGAGGCATCAACAGTTCCATTTCTCTATAATATATAGTTTTCTAACAATCAATATCAGAGCCGAAGGTCTATTTGGCTGATAAACTTGCACGAGAGAAGGGTTCCTAGTTTGAGTGGTAGAAATGGTGGAAGATGGTAGGTTTAGGGTCGAAAAATATAACGGATAAAACTACGAGCTGTGGATGATGCAGATGGAAGATTAGTTGTACCAGAAAGATCTATACCAACCATTGAGCGGAAATGCGAAGAAGTTGACGAGTATGACAGACACAGAATGGGATATTCTTGATAGAAAGGAACTTGGAACAATATGGTCATGCCTAGTGGCATCGATAGCATTTAATATTTCAAAGGAAATGACAACAGGGGGTTTAATGAATGCATTGGCCAAACTATATGAAAAACCCTTGACCTCAAATAAGGTATTTCTTATGAAGCATTTATTTAATATGAAGATGTCAAAAGGTGGATCTATCATTGATCATTTAAATGAATTTAATTCAATTAGCAGTTAGTTAAGTACTGTAGGGGTAAATTTTGATGATGAAGTTAGGACTTTGTTATTTTTATGCTCATTTCCAGAAAGTTGGAATGATTTAGTTAAGGCCATTAGTAAATTTGTCTCTGGATCTAGTACTTTAAATTTTGATGATGCTGTCGGTGCAATCCTTAGCAAGGACATGCAATGGGAAATATCTGGTGAGACATTAGGTAATGCTTTGACTACATAGACTAGGGGAAGAAAAATGGAACGAGGAAAGAACCAAGGATATTGCAGTAAGTCAAGGAAAGCTAGATCCATGTCCAAATCGGGGGCAGTGTTCTTGAAATGTGGGAAGAAAGGACACATGAAGAAATACTACAAGGCACAAAAGGGAAAAGAAGGAGAAGTGCATCAAGAAAACAATCATGAAGCAAATGTGACATTTGATGTGTTGCAAGATGCTTTGATTCTTTCATTAGAAAATATTATGGATGCCTAGGTGGTAGATTTAGGGGCCTCATTCCATGCCACACCTGATATGAACCCTTTTCATGATTATGTTCAAGGAGATTTTGGACAGGTTCAATTGGGTGATGATAAACCCTCTAAAATCATTGGAATGGGTATAGTTTTCATAAAGAATCAGAACATAAATCAATGGCTATTGAAGGAGGTAAGGAATGTTCTAGATCTAAAGAAAAAATTGATTTCAGCAGGAGCCCTGGTAATAGCAAAATGATAAAAGGTTGGTACATTGTATTTGTGCAATGGTATTTCTAATTATGTTAATGCTTTAACCTCTACCGAAGAAGATACGAGATTGTGGCATCATAGGCTCAGGCACATGAGTGAGAAGAGGATGTAGATTCTTCACTCAAGAAATTTGTTTCTAGGTTTAAAGCATGTTGATTTAAAATTATGTGAGAATTGTGTTCATGGAAAATAGAAGAGAGTTAGATTCCTTAGAGTTGGGAAAGAAAAGAAGAGAAAAAAAATAGATCTTGTGCATATAGATGTATGGGGACCTGCTTAGGTATCATCTCTCGGTGGATCTCATCATTATGTTACTTTTATTGATGGTCCAACTAGAAAAACCTGGATTTATTGTATTTGAAATAAATCTGATGTATTTGATACTTTTAAGAAATGGAAAGATTTGGTTGAAAGTGAGATAGGAAAAAGGTTAAAGTGTCTCAGATCAGACAATGGAGGTGAATATTGCAGAAAAGAGTTTAATAGGTATTATTCAGAGAATGGAATTCATAGAGAGAAGACAGTTCTAGGAACACCACAAGAAAATGGTGTGTCAGAAAGGATGAAAAAGAAACATGGAGCGTGCAAGGTGCATGAGATTACATGCAGGATTTCCTTTAAAATTTTGGGCAGATGTTGTAGATAATGTTGTTTATCTAATATACATAGGGCCTTCAAGTTCCTTGGATCGTGGTATCCCAAAGGAGGCATGCATAGGTAAAAAGGTAAACTACTCATTTTTAAAGACTTTTGGTTGTGAAGCCTTTGTCCACATTAATAAAGAAAATAGAACAAAGGTTGAGGCAAAATTAAAAAAAATGTACCTTTATGGGATATGGTGTTAATGATTTTGGTTATCGCTTTTATGATCATGAAAAGCACAAAATCATTAGAAGCAGAGATTTCATATTCAATGAAAGGGTTTTATATAAGGATCAACTGCAGGAAAAGAAATGTGAAAAAGAAGGCAGAGAATACATAGTGCTTGATGAGATCACAGTAAAAGTGGAGGTGCTTGAAAATCATAATTATCAACAACCATAACAACAACAACAACCACACAGCAACAAGCAACTCAAATGCTTGAAAGTGGTTTTAGAAGATATACCAGGACAATTAGGCCCCCTTGAATAATACTCTCCTTCATTATATTATGTATTATTGATTGATTCTAGTGAACCAAAATGTTATGAAGAAGTAGTGCAGGTAGAAACCAAGAAGAAGTGGGAGCAAGCCATGAAAGAAGAGATGGAGTCCTTAGCACACAACCAAACTTGGGACTTAGTCAGGCTTCTTGTAGGTAAAACAAAATTGCAGAATAAATGGGTTTACAGGTTGAAGGAAGAAGATGTTGGTAGAAAAGGCTATAAAGTTAGACTTGTGGTAAAGGGGTTTGCACATAAAATGGGTATAGATTTTGATGAGATATTTTCTCCTGTTGTTAAAATGACTTCATTCAAAACTATTTCAAGTCTAGTAGCAGTTGAAGGTTTGCATCTTGATGAGTTAGAGGTAAAGACAACCTTTCTCCATGGGGATTTGGAGGAAGAGATACATATGCAGCAACCAAAAGGATATGAGGTAAAAGGGAAGGAGAAACTAGTGTGTAGGTTGAAAAAGAGCTTGTATGGCTTAAAACAAGCTCCAAGGCAGTGGTATCTAAAATTTGACAGGTTTATGTCTGAACAAGGTTATACTAGATGTCACTCTGATCATTGTGTTTATCTAAAAAGGAGAAATGATGGCATCTATATTATATTGTTATTGTTTGTAGACTGCATGCTTGTTGTAGGTTCTAACATGCAGGAAATACATGTGCTCAAAAGAAAATTTGTGAACTGATTTGCAATGAAGGGTTTGGGTGCTGCAAAACAAATCCTTGGTATGAGAATAACTATAGACCGGAACAGTCGAAAATTAACACTGTCTCAGAGTGAGTATATAGAAACGTTGTTGGAAATATTTAATATGCAGAATGAGAAACCAGTTAGTATACATTTGGCTAGCCATTACAAACTAAGTAAGGAGGTGTGTCCCAAGACTCGGGATGAAATATCTTATATGTCTAAAGTTCCATATGCATCAGCAGTTGGAAGCCTAATGTATGCAATGGTTTGCACAAGGCCTGATATTGCACATGTAGTGGGAGTTGTAAGCAGGTACATGAACAATCCAGGAAAATAACATTAGATGGCAATGCAGTGGATTCTCAGGTATTTGAGAGCTACCACAAATCAAGAATTATGCTTTGTTGCTTCAAACATTTCTCTACAGGGATATGCTGATGCAGATATGGCGGCTGATAAAGATAACACGAGGAGCACAACATGGTATGTGTTTACTATAGGTGGAACAATTCTCAATTGGGTTTCAAAACTGCAAAGTGTTGTTGCACTCTCAACAATGAAAGCAGAGGATGTTGCTGCTACAGAGGCTAGTAAAGAGATGACTTGGTTACAAAGGTTTATGGATGAATTGGGTAAGAAGAAGGATTTGGGCAGGTTATACAGTGACAACCAAAGTTCCATACATCTTGTAAATATATCTGCATTTCATTCCAAGATAAAACATATACAACTCAAGTATTATTTCATACACTAGCTAGAATCCTGTAGATATGCTAATGATTTTGGTTATCACTTTTATGATTATGAAAAGAAAAAAATCATTAGAAGCAGAGATGTAATATTTAATGAAAAGGTGTTGTATAAGGATCAACTGCATGTAAAGAAATGGAAAAAAGAAAATAGAGAATACACAGTGCTTGATGAGATCACAGAAAAAGTGAAGGTGCTTGAAAATCATAATGATCAATAGCCACAACAACAACAAAATCCACACAACAACAAGAACCTCAAATGCCTGAAAATGGTTTTAGAAGATATACCAGGATAAGTAGACCCCTTGAACAATACTCTCCTTCATTATATTATGTATTGTTGATTGATTCTAGTGAACCAGAATGTTATGATGAAGTAGTGCAGGTAGAAACCAGGAAGAGGTGGGAGTAAGCCATGAAAGAAGAGATGGAATCATTAGCACATAACCAGACATGGGACTTAGTCAAATTTCCTATAGGTAAAATAACATTACAAAATAAATGGATTTACATGTTGAAGGAAGAAGATGGAGGTAGAAAAAGTTATAAGTTAGCCTTGTGGTAAAGGGGTTTGCACCGAAAAAGGGTATAGATTTTGATGAGATATTTTCTTCTATTGTTAAAATGACTTCAATCAGAACTATTTCAAGGAAGCTTAATGTATGCAATGGTTTGCACGAGGCCTAATATTGCACATGTAGTGGGAGTTGTAAGCAGGTAAATTAACAATCTAGTAAAATAACATTAGATGGAAATGAAGTGGATTCTCAGGTATTTGAGAGGTACCACAAATAAAGAATTATGCTTTGTTGCTTCAAACATTTCTCTACAGGGATACGCTGATGTAGATATGGTGGGTGATAGAGATAACAGGAGGAGCACAACATGGTATGTGTTTACTGTAGGTGGAACAACTGTCAGTTGGGTTTCAAAACTGCAAAGTGTTGTTGCACTCTCAACAACGAAAGCAGAGTATGTTGCTGCCACAGAGGCTAGTAAAGAAATGATTTGGTTACAAAGGTTTCTGGATGAATTGGGTAAGAAGAAGGAGTTGGGTAGGTTATACAGTGACAACCAAAGTTCCATACATCTTGTAAATAAATGTGCATTTCATTCCAAGACAAAGACATATATAGCTCAAGTATTATTTCATACACTAGCTAGAACCTGCAGATATGTTAATGATTTTGGTTATCACTTTTATGATTATGAAAAGAAAAAACTCTTTAGAAGTAGAGATGTCATATTTAATGAAAAGGTTTTATATAAGGATTAGTTGCACTTAAAGAAATGGGAAAAAGAAAATAGAGAATACATAGTGCTTGATGAGATCACAGAAAAAGTGAAGGTGCTTGAAAATCATAATGATCAATAGCCATAACAACAACAACATCCACACAACAACAAGAACCTCAAATTCCTGAAAATGGTTTTAGAAGATATACTAGGATAACTAGATCCCTTGAACAATACTCTCCTTCATTATATTATGTATTGTTGATTGATTCTAGTGAACCAGAATGTTATGATGAAGTAGTGCAGATAGAAACCAGGAAGAAGTGGGAGCAAGCCATGAAAGAAGAGATGGAATCATTAGCACATAACCAGACAGGGGACTTATTCAGATTACCTATAGGTAAAGCAACATTGCAGAATAAATGGATTTACATGTTGAAGGAAGAATATGGAGGTAGAAGAAGTTATAAGTTTTCCTTGTGGTAAAGGGGTTTGCACATAAAAGGGTATAGATTTTGATGAGATATTTTCTTCTGTTGTTAAAATGACTTCAATTAGTACTATTTCAAGGAAGCTTAATGTATGCAATGGTTTGCACAAGGCCTGATATTGCACATTTAGTGGGAGTTGTAAGCAGGTACATGAACAATTTGGGAAAATAACATTAGAGGGCAATGAAGTGGATTCTCAAGTATTTGAGAGGTACCACAAATCAAGAATTATGCTTTGTTGCTTCAAACATTTCTCTACAGGTATATGCTGATGTAGATATGGTGAGTGATAAAGATAACACGAGGAGCACAACATGGTATGTGTTTACTGTAGGTGGAACAACTGTCAGTTGGGTTTCAAAACTGCAAAGTGTTGTTGCACTCTCAACAATGAAAGCAGAGTATGTTGCTGCTACAGAGGCTAGTAAAGAGATGATTTGGTTACAAAGGTTTCTAGATGAATTGGGTAAGAAGGAGTTGGGCAGGTTATATAGTGACAACCAAAGTTCCATACATCTTGTAAATAAATGTGCATTTCATTCCAAGACAAAACATATACAGCTCAAGTATTATTTCATACACTAGCTAGAATCCTGCAGATATGTTAATGATTTTTGTTATCGCTTTTATGATTATGAAAAGAAAAAAGTCATTAGAATCAAAGATGTCATATTCAATGAAAAGGTTTTGTATAAGGATCAGATGCAGGTAAAGAAATGGGAAAAAAAAATAGAGAATACAGAGTGCTTGATGAGATCACAGAAAAAGTGTAGGTGCTTGAAAATCATAACGATCAACAGGCATAACAACAACAACATCCACACAACAACAAGAACCTCAAATTCCTGAAAATGGTTTTAGAAGATATACCAGGATAAGCAGATCCTTTGAAAAATACTCTCCTTCATTATATTATGTATTGTTGATTGATTCTAGTGAACCAGAATGTTAATGAAGTAGCGCAGGGAGAAACCGGGAAGAAGTGGGAGCAAGCCATGAAAGAAGATATGGAATCATTAGCACATAACCAGACATGGGACTTAGTCAGATTGCCTATAGGTAAAACAAAATTGCAGAATAAATGGATTTACATGTTGAAGGAAGAATATGGAGGTAGAAAAAGTTATAAGTTAGACTTGTGGTAAAAGGGTTTGCACAGAAAAAGGGTATAGATTTTGATGAGATATTTTCTCCTGTTGTTAAAATGACTTGAATCAAAACTATTTCAAGTCCAGTAGCAGCTAAAGATTTTCATCTTGAGGAGTTAGATGTAAAGACAACATTTCTCCATGGGGGTATGGAGGAAGAGATATATATGCAGCAACCACAAAGATATGAGGTTAAAGGGAAGGAGAAACTAGTGTACATGTTTAAGAAGAGCTTGTATGGCTTAAAACAGGATCCAAGGCAGTGGTATCTAAAATTTGATAGGTTTATGTGTGAACAAGGTTATACTAGATGTCTCTATGATCATTGTGTTTATCTCAAAAGGAGAATTGATGGCAACTATATTATATTGTTATTGTATGTAGATGACATGCTTGTTGTAGGTTCTACCATGCAGGAAATAAATGTGCTCAAAAGAAAATTTGCGAACTGATTTGCAATGAAAGATTTGGGTGCTACAAAACAAATCCTTGGTATGAGAATAACTAGAGATAGGAAGATTCGAAAATTAACATTGTCTTAGAGTGAGTACATAGAAACGTTTTTGAAAAGATTTAATATGTAGAATGAAAAACCAATTAATATACCTTTGGCTAGCCATTTCAAACTAAGTAAGGAGGTGTGTCCCAAGACTCGGAAAGAAATGGCTTATATGTCTAAAATTCCATATGCATCAGCAGTTGGAAGCTTAATGTATCCAATGGTCTGCACAAGGCCTGATATTGCACATGTAGTGGGAGTTGTAAGTAGGTACATGAATGATCTAGAAAAATAACATTAGATGGTGGTGAAGTGGATTCTCAGGTATTTGAGATGCACCACAAATCAAGAATTATGCTTTGGTGCTTCAAACATTTCTCTACAGGGATATGTTGATGCATATATGGTGGGTGATAAAGATAACAAGAGGAGCTCAATAGGGTATGTGTTTACTGTAGGTGGAACAAATGTCAGTTGGGTTTCAAAACTGCAAAGTGTTGTTGCACTCTCAACAACAAAAGCAGGGTATGTTGCTGCTATAGAGGCTAGTAAAGAAATGATTTTATTACAAAGGTTTCTAGATGAATTGGGTAAGAAGCAGGAGTTGGGAAAGTTATATAGTGACAATTAGAGTGCCATACTTCTTGTAAATAAATTTTCATTTCATTCCAAGACAAAACATATACAGCTCAAGTATCATTTCATCTGGTCAATGTTGGAAGATGGACAATTGAAGCTGGAAAACATACACACTAGCTAGAATCCTGCAGATATGTTAACAAAAGTTGTAGTCGGGGAGAAACTGAGATTTTACTTGGTTTACATTGGTCTTCAAGTATGATGAAGAAGATGAGAAATAACCAGGTCCAAAGTAGAGCCATTTTTTTATAACAAATGAAGCAGCGATGGAGTTGCTATACTCAGTCTCCAAGTGGGAGATTGTTGGGTGTGGAGCCTAATTATCTTCTTTATCCAGAGGTATCACCACATTGGCCTTGTAAAATGTTTTAATTTTATAGTCAATCTAGGTCGTTCATTAGGTGGAGATATGATGGTAGAAGTTATGTTTAATTTAGGGTTTTTTCCCCTAGAAGGCAACCCCTTGCTATATATGAGGGAATTTTATTGTGTCTATGGAGATCTATATTCTGAGTGAGAAAGAGAGAGGAGATTGAGCGAGAGAGAAGAGGGAATTACATCAGATTTGTTGTAGGTTGTATCTCTTCAGTTTGCTAGATAATACAAAAGGAAGAATTGGGTGTTTCTCCATGGACGTAGCCCAAATTGGGTGAACCACGTAAAAGGGGTGCATGTTGCCAAAAAGATAGTTTCATGACCGTCGAATCTCACAGGATCATGGATGAAGACTCATTTTGTAAGCCTCAGGGTGAGGGTTTCAGGTTCTTTTTTGGGTTGTGTAGTTGGTTACCATTTATAGGGACAACCCTTGTTGATCCTTACTTTGTAAGGCCTTGTAAATTATATAATCATTCTTGCGGTTAATAGAAGGCTCCACTCTTATTTGACCAAAAAAAAATATGACATAAAATCTACATGGAGATCCATAGTGGCGTGAACTCTCGGATAGTGAGGAGAATAAGAACTTACGGTTTCTCTGGAGTTGAGGATAATTGTGACAAGGTTATATAAGAATGTTATTTCCAAGATTAAGACCACTTAGGCATTGGTGGAAGAGATTAAATGCTATATCAAATTCAAGAAAGATTGTTTTAAATGGTTAGGTTGTGTCAACCATGCACTCATTGGTATAGTCACAACCCTTCTCATGTATGTTGATGATATTGTTCTTTTGGTAACTAGCCACTATGATATTGGAAGGAAACAAAGAATCCTCCAATTTTTCTACTCCAATATGGGCATGATTGTGTTAATACATAAAACTAAAATCACAATAAATAAATTCAATAAAATCATATAATACTTCCATTTAGATAACACCTACATATAGGATTTTTTTCATACAAATACCTAGGAATGGAAATTCATCATTAGCTTAATTACAGTTATATTATTGAGAGAAGGATAAATGGAGGTTGCAAATAATATTATGTGCTTGAAAAATAATATAATTCAACATCAATATTAAGGGCACTACTACCTACCCTATTCTCCTAATCGAAGAATTTTCTTTTTCATCAAGAGGATGGCTATGAGCGGGTATCTTATGCAGGAGTCCCATCCAGTATGATGGCCCAGTTGCCATTATCTTAAATATATTCCTTAGATCTTTCTTATTATCACATTAGAGTGGTTTTCTTTATCTTAAAATAGTGAGGTTTGTGTGCCTAGTGAGTGCTTGGTGCAACTTGTGTTAGAGTTCTTTCAATGCAGAGGGAGAGGATGAAAGTGAGTCTTAGGTTGAAAGGGAATAGTCCCAACTACACTAAAGATAGACAACACAATAGTAGATGCACAACTTCTGGTAGAGTAGTCCACAGAGATGCGGAAGTAACAAACACAAGGTGAAAAAATAGCACGTACAACACCTAGCAGAATAGTCCACACGAGTGCGATGAGTGTTATAACAAGTTTACAAGGATGAATCTATCATGTGTCTATTGGGATAGCCCACATGGCCAAAACAATGTTAGAACTGATAAAACACATTTCCAACAACATATGTACTCAGAAAACCAAAATAGTTCAAATTACTTAATATAAGTTATAGCAACATGCATTACAAGCGTCCAAAGAATAGTCTTACAAACGAATATAATACGTGTGTGAAAAAGTGTTGGACTGTTAATAGGCTTCTGAATAAAGCGAAAGTTCTAAGACACATCGGTACACCATTACATAACTAACCCAGAAATTGGGGCATCGGAGCCACTACTCGCTCCTCAAAGAAAATATTACAGACTCTCAAGTCTATGTGGGAGGAGCCAAGGTGAAAACATCTTTTGCATGTACAAATAAGGGGTATTTATAGCCAGGGGTAAAACTGGCCCATGTGATTGTTCGACTTCCCTCAAAACTGTTTGACTTACATGATTCTTCAAATTTACATGACTCGCTAGATTACATGTGGGTGTCTTGGACTTCCACATTACGTTACATTGATCATAATAGTGTGGCCCACAATAGTGATGAAGCCGAGATGACCCATGACATGACCAGACATGATAAAGCTGGTGTGTTCATGTTGCTATTGGTGTGCATGTCGAGTTGCAATGTTGTTGAGTGATGGATGTCCTCTTCGTGTATCATAGATTCACCTTTGCATGGAAAGGAGTGCAGAGTCTTCGATGGTCTTGTTATTCACTTGAGACTGCATGTGCATGTTGCTCCTTCACTTGTACTTTGGAATGCTTCATGTATTCATATTCTCGTGAAAAATTATCCTTGCATGCATTACTCATTCTCCTATTCGCGACACAATCTCCTTGCATGCATTCCTCATTTGTCCATTCGCAAATGAATCTCCTTGCATATGCTCTCCTTTCTCATCTCGTTTGTCATCATGTCATGTCTCATCCATGTACCTGTATCTACAATCACTCATGATGACGACATCAAATCTAGAAATCTCCTAGCCTACCATGATGCATTATTGTTCACTTTTGGATGCATGCAACTGGGAGTGAGGACAAGGTTCTTAAAACTGCACAAGGCATATTTCAAGTTGGGATGCAGGTTTTGGGCACTACCGGTGAAAATTTCACAGAGGTCACTTGGAGACCGGGATGGAAAAACTGGATCAGTAGATATGTGCAATTTTTTGAGGGAAGCAGTGTAGGCAACAGAGAGGGATTGGTAGCAAAAACTGTACAATTTCTCCATGGAGCTTGCAGCGGGCTACAGGAGGCTTGCTTGGAAAAATTAAGAAATTTGTTTGAGGAGCTAGCAGCAGGCTATGGGAGTGCTGCTAGCAAAGACTATGCAATGCTGGAAGGCTAGCCTGTTGGGCATCCTTGCATCATTTTTTAGCAGAGTGAGATGCTTGGAAGTTGGATAACTACTCATGAAATTTGCATTATTTCCTGGGCGAGAAACAGGTCGATTGACTGGGTGACTGCCTGGAAAAACTGCGTAATTTTTTTAGGGAGACAGTCATTAAAACAAGGTGTATGTTTAACATGTATGTACAATTTTGTCAGTCAGCAGAGTAGGCATGCTTTGCATATTTTGTTTTTATAATTTGGGAGCGAGACCGAGGTCACTACCTGGTTAAACTCCCTGGTTGACCAACTGGAGGCTCGGTTAATGTGCTTGTGGGTAGCGCAGATTGAGATGGCTTGTTGGTAACTTCTGCATTGTTACGGGTTATAATCAGTCAAGTCAATTCAAGGGTTGTGTAGTGTAGACTACCTGGGAGGAATCCTCAAGCACTATGTAGTTTTGGGCAGCAGTACAGAATCCCTGAGAGCGAAAACTGCACAATGCAGCTCAATAGATGTCAGAATATTGGAGGATGGTCTAGTTGATAGGGGTTCAACAAAATGGCCAAGTGTGTGAATAGGTGACTTTGTACATGCATGACCTCTTGAACACACACTCAACTTGACTTGATGACAAGACACCTCGAACCATCAAGACAACATACACTCAGTGTGATTGGCTGAGGGTGTGAGTGACAAGCGTGACACTTGTGATAGATCATTGAATGACCATGACGACTCTTGCATGACATTGCATAGAACTTTGTGTGTGAGTGTAACAAATGTTTACATAGCAAAACTTGTACAAACTTTGTGCATGGCTAGAACATGACTACAAGCGTGACATTGTGACCAACATGCAAAAAGATGTCAAGTGAATGTTCAAACGAGGAGGGTGCAAAGACTCAACATGGGCTCATAGGATGAGCCCCAAGTGTTTGCAAACATCAAGGAAAAACTGAAGGAAGGATCTGAAATTGAATGCAGACCAAAATTTTGGAGGGTGTTGCAGCCACTACAACAATAGGGTAGACTCCCACAGATTAATTTGATCGCTTTGGTCAAGGAATTTTTTTTTTAACCAACTATGAAGTTCGAACAAGTCGAATTCACAGTTGGTTTCAACAATTTTATATTACAAGTCTAACAAGGGTACATGATCTAATTTTATAGCTAGGGGTAGCATAGGGTTCTCTTTTGGCTTCTTTCTCCTTTCTTTGGGGAGTTTCATTTTAGGCAGCATGATGAATTGATGAAGTGAGGAAAGGCCACAATTACTTGGAATAGGAATAAGACAGAACGATGCTGAATTGGGTCCCTGATGACAGTTTGAAACATCAATGGTTGGCGAAATGAAATGGTCATTGTGTGGATTAAGAATATATAATAGGATATTGATCATACGACACAGTGAAGGAAAGGAATTTTACATTTTTTGATCATTATATAGAGTAATTTCACAATTATCATTAGTCATGTTACCCTTAACGAGAAACCAGTTCCTTGCATAGGAGAAGAAGGTAGTTAATGCCGCAAAGACTTGCTGACATCGCAAGAGGGGTGCCAGGTGGAAGCATAGGATTGGGAGGAAGTAAGTCATTAGAGCACATGAGGGGAAGGTCTGGGGACTGGAGTTCAACATTCCTAGTGATGAGTGGAAGTGGCATAAAGTCAGCAATGGGAGACTTTTTGGGGTGGGGCGCGATGAGATTAAAGTGAGGGGGGGTGCACAACATCAACAGGATTCCATCTAGAAGGAGTTTTGGACCCTTCGTTATGGAAAAAGCAGAGTTGAACTCTTGGGGCCCAAAAACATTTTCCCGTTATTGACCCTAGTAGGGGACCATCTTAGTCATTCATTTTCTACTAAAGTTCTATCTTAGGCTAAATACATATTTCCAACTTTCTTACAAGTGAATTAAAGAGCTCTTACCCCTTACTTAAGGTAAGGTTAATTAAAAACTAACTTTCCCTAAAGATTATTCAAAAACAATTCCATGTTGCATTTGAACTAGCAGAGCACACTTTTAATGATTTTTCCTATCAATTAATCACGATTAAACCAATTGATTAATTTATTCACTAACCCAACCTATTGTATTCCTACCCTAATCACGATTATAGTGTGTGATAAGCCCAAATCATTTCTAATTTTCCTATTCACCAAGTGGAATTTAAGAAAGTTTCACACTTTATTCAAAATTTCTAAATGTAAACTGATGCAATACAATTTTTTCTTGGTGGAATTTAGATTTTATCACATAGGGGATCATTTTCAAACATATTTATTGTTTATTGTTTTCTCTTTTTCCCTTTCATTTCCTTTCATTTCTTTATTCTCTTTTTTCTGTCCCCTACTATATATATCTATATATATATATATATATATATATATATATATATATATATATATATATATATATATAGATATAGATAGATAGATAGACATAGATATAGTTATTTTGGAAAACAATTTCAAACATGAAACATTATTTACATTTTTCAAATATAAAATCAACACGTAAAAACAACTCCTCCTATGAAATATAGGACCCTAAGATCTGGTAGGAGTTCAATGACGAGTTTAAGAGGGTGAATTTGATGCTTAATAGGTAGAACTACTTCAAGGTCATAAGAAAGATGAAAGGGCATGAAGCCTCTAAATTGTTTTATTTCTGCTCGATATGACCAAAGGGAACAATATAACATTTTATGCCATCAAGTTTTTTGATTTCATACTAACTGGCAGATCATGGTCTTGAGCACACCGTTAATGGCTTCAACCTAGCTACTAGGATGTGGATAGTAGGAAGAAAAATGATCTTGGAAAAAACCAAGCATAGAAGTAAAATTAGACATCATATGGTTATGAAAGTGTGAACCATGGTCTATAAAAATTATGCAGGGCACACAAAAATGATAGGTGACCTAATTGAATAGGAATAAGGTCTCAAACTCCCCATCAACCCAAAAAGTGGGAATGGCTTCAGCCAACTTTGTAAAGTATTCCATGAGAACAACAATGTAGCCATGGTCATCAAAGGAAGTGGGATTTCAATTGATGAAGCTGATGCCCCATTTAGAGAAGGGACCGATACAAACAACTAGGTGTAGGAGGGCAGGGGACACACACATTTTCTTTGTATATATTTGACAAGGATGACACTCTTGGACTGCAGTAATGCATAATTTGAATAAGGTTAGCCAGTAGTATCCTGTGCGTAAAAATTTTCAGTTAGAAACCATGTCCGAAAGGTGTCCATCACACATGGCATTCATTATGAAATTATTCTGCTTCAGAAAGAGTAAGGCAACATCAAAAAACTAATTCAACGCCACAATGATATAAAGGATATTTGTGGACTAAGTAGTGTTTAGCCTGGTGGTGGATGCGATCATGGTCATATGAAAATAGATCTGAGTGGAAACAATGTGTTTAGAGGTTGAAAAGGATGTCTCCATACCCTAGATCAATAGATTTGACTAGATAAATAGATTCATCTAACATAGGGTTATGGGCTACTTCATCCAAGTCAACTCTAGGAAGGTCCAACAATAACTCTGCGAAGACTAAGGATTTTTTTTTCTTAGTAGTGGTGAAAACCAAATCGAATTACTCGAGGATGATGATCCACTCTTAATTCATTCCTCCAATAACTTGAGGAGACCAAATGTGTCACATGGGATTCTCTAGGGAAATGATGGTAGTCTGAAAAAATAGGATGTAATGTCAGAATCGACTCACAACAAAGACTACTGCTAGAGATAGTTTCTCCACATGTGAATACCATAATTCAAGCTCGACAAGACCTTTTTGAAATGTAGTAATTATCACTGTGATCATCATGTGTTTCAACCAAAACCATTCCTATGGAGGATGGTCAGGTAGCTAGGTATAAGAGAAAGTCATGTGTATAGTTAGGAGGACTCAAAAGTGGCGCTAAGGTTGGTGTCTTTTTGAAGGAATCGAATGAGCATTGTGCTTGATCGTCCCACAAAAAATGTACTCCTTTCTTTAGAAATCTTATGAATCTCTTTGTTAACTCAGCATATTAACGATGAAATGGCGTAAGAATTTTTCCTTCCCTTGCAAACTTTTGACTTGAAGAATTGATGGGGGTGTGGAAAATTAAGTAATCTCCTTGAACTTGTCAACATCAACCCATATCTACTATTTTGAGACAATAAATTTAAGAATACCACCAAACTCAACAAATAATACACACTTATCTAGATTGAAATGGATGTTATAGAACGTACACCTAAGAAAACTAACTCAAATGTGAGCTAGGTGTTGGGCTAATTTCTTGGAATGAGCAGGAATATCATCGATGTAAGCCTGAACAATGTGTTTGATATCGTGAAAGGCATAGTCAATAGCCCTCTGAAATGTTGTGCATGCATTCTTGAGACCAAATTGGAGCTTACGATATGGAAATGTGCCCCAAGGATAGATGAAGCAATATTTGTGTTGTTCGATTAGTTTCATAGCGATCTAGTTATATACCGAGAAGCCATCCATAAACGAAAAATATTCACAATGGGGTATGATAATTTTATTTTGGATAGGAAACATTCAAATTGTGGTATTCAACACATATACGGGCAATACCTTGTTTTTTGTCTACAAGAACCAGATTAGATACCCATTTTGTTAATGGAATGAGATAAATGAAGGAAACATGCAGCAGTTATTTGACTATAGTTTTTTTGGAAGTTGTTTTGCAAGGGTGGAAATGTTGAGGTCTTTTCTAGACAGCCTTGGCATTGTCAAGTATCTTGATCTCATGCTCGACAATAGATGGGTCTATGCCAGGCATTTCCTTGTGAGAGCAAGTGAATACATCGTCAAATTCCTTAAAGAGGCAAGTCAAGCTTGCAATTTCCTCAGAAGTTCAGTCAACTCCAATATGAATGTTTTCCACAATAACTATTTTTATTGAGATATCGATGAGTAAATTTTTGGAATGTTTACCCAATTTATCCTCTGAATCCATACATTGGAAATTCGTATAAGCAAAAGGAACAATCTCAAGTTATTTGAAAGGTAAGATTTGTATAGGGATCACGTTCAAGTCAGATACCGTAGCATAATGGTGAAAAGTATCCCAGGGTCACTTGTCTGTAGACATGAGTTCCACGATATCCTTGTTAGAAGGCAAGACTTGAGTGAGGAGATCAATAGAGGGAGGGGAGATGGGAGAGGAAGTGGTACCATTAATCATGACGAAAGCAGTAAGAGAGTTAAATGTGGATTGAACATTTTGATAAGAAAGTTTGGCTGATGATAATGTCATATTTTCTCCATAGGAATCAATGGATGAAGGCGCCTAGAGGATCCAAGGATCATTCAAGCCATTAAAACGAGTATAAACCATTGATATTGCTTGTCGAACCTCTAGCAGCAGGAGAGGAAATGTTAGGAAACCAGCGCACAAAAGTTAGAAAAGATAGATCAACGCCTTAGAATTCAGCCTTTTTGATGGGGAAACCTCCTTTACATTACACAAATGAACAATTCTTGGTGATACAAATGACTAAACCTCCCTTCTATATATAGGAGTCTAAGGGGTCACAATGTAATCAAGCCGACATAACAGTAATAACATAAGGGCACAAAAATAACAATGGTGGGTTTCTATGGGGCATACTAATAACAATATGGGGACAATAGGGGAACAATAATAACAATAAGGGATACAATGACAATAGTAATGGGGGAATCACTAGTATTATAGGGGCCTAATAGGAAACCATCCTAAAATCGAGTAACCATTTAGAATATTCGTACCAATACTGACATAGGATTTAGGTATGACACCCACTGAGGGCACGTTGCTGCTGGGTAACAAGGATTAATCTAGAGTACAAAAGGATAGTGAATCCACTGTGACTATTTTCCCATCAAAAGGAAAGAGGATGAGTTAGAAGACCAAAGAAACAATGGAAGTCATGGCATAATTCCAAATATGGCCCAAAAGTAGATTATAGTTGATATGGTGATCTATGACTTCGATATCCACTGTTATAGTTTTCCCATACAGAGTGATGGGGTAGATAGCAAGGTAAAGTGAAAGTATGATTATAAAATTATTTGAGGGAATTTGATGGTGGTGAGATATTGGGAGAACCCAAGGAGAGCCAACGGGAAGCAAACATTATGTAGGTCGAAGAACCTTCATCAATGGTAGTGCAGTGAATATATTTTCCCTTTGTCGTGACCTGCACTTGAAATGAAAGTCGATGGGAGAGGTGAGGCTTACTCTTTTCCATGTCGAAAATCACTAGATTGGAATCCTGAGGATAATTTCCAGCAAATGGCCGAAAGCAAAGCTTTCTATTATGCTCAGAATATTTGTAATACTTTGAGGGGAGACATAGTAGAAGGTGCTTGCACAAAATCTTCTATGATGTTTTATTTTTAGGCATCACGTGTTGAGGTATTATGTGTCATTTGACGAAATGTCCCTTTTGGGGGACAAATCATAAGGTCAACATTAGGACTTTTGATATGCATATCATTAGGTGACAGGAGAAGAGAGCTCGAGGCAATGTTTGAAGCGTTAGTGACTAAATTCCCATAGTTCTTAGCTCATGTTTGTAAATCAACCATTTTGAAGGTGTAAATAATTGATGATTTCTCAAGAATGAGGTTGATGCGAACTGTTGTTTTCCCCTTGCGGAGGTTGCGGTCGATTCAATACAAGATGTTGTTGGTGTTGAATAGGGAAATGGTTATTGAAGATTGTAGGGGTCTCGCCAGTGTCCTTTTGTGCAAGGAGGTCTGTGAACTATTGAAGATGAGGAAATTAATAGGTCATATGGTCCTCAACACATATCTTTCAAGGGAAGTTGAATTTTTTTTCCTTCCCTTTCTCAGATTTAGCAACAACTTTTTCATTTGGATTGTTCCAGGTTGTTTGCTTCTCTTGAGAAGGAGTGATATTTTTCTTATTATTCTTGTTCTTATTGTTGGGATTTTTTATAGGCTACACAAAGTTGATCATGGTGGTTGGATGAGAAGCTGATTGGGTAGTAGGATCAGTAACAACATTAACAAATAACTGGGTAGCTTTACCACTCAGTTGTTTTATAGCAGACCTAGAGGTGGCACCGACAATACCGTCAGCATTTGCACTGAGTTACTGATTAGAAGGAGCGTTGGAATTTCAAGGGAAATTAGGGAGAAAATCATAAAGTGTTCCAGATTGCAAATAGATCAAATCTAAATGTTTGGCATGACGAATAGGTTGGTCTTTTGTAACCACACCAACCATGACAACGTCCTTGGCAATGGGGCAAAGAAGAGACTTGCAGAACTAGTTTGCTAAGAAGTAATCCATAATGGGGGTCTTGACAAGCCTCTAACTACGTATCCATTTATGGATGAGATCAAAGATGTGGGTGGAAGTGTCTTGGTATAGGGTAGTAAGGAGTTTTGTTTCGGTTTCATAGTGGATAGGAAGATAAAAGTGATTTAAGAATTCCATCATCAAGGAACCAAAAGTATTCACTGACGATCATAGTAACTCAATGTATCACTTGGTAGCATTTCTAGTAAGGGTGTGGGGGAAGAGTCTGAGCCAAATATCATTGTCAATCATGGAATTCTATAAACACCATACATGGCAAATAATGATGTGTGTAGCCCGGTCATCTCTCTATTTTCCTTCAAACTTCGAGATATCTACAGGAATATTATGTGTGATCGGAGCCCAAAGCAAGTTATGACTGATATTCAATGATAATAGTTTCCTAGTGGTGGCAGTGTGGTCATATAAGGTGGCAGGCCATATGGAATACTAGGCTCGACGTCAAAAGACTACTTGCCCCCTAGATAGAAATTTCCCCCTTTACTCAATTATGGTTGAGGAGGGGGTGCCAAAATAGATATAGTAGGACTAGATTGAGGGATATTTCTGGCGACATAGGTTGCAGTAGGTGTGAAAA
Source organism: Pinus tabuliformis (assembly GCA_031772625.1). NCBI lineage: Eukaryota > Viridiplantae > Streptophyta > Pinopsida > Pinales > Pinaceae > Pinus > Pinus tabuliformis. The sequence continues at coordinate 302,480,135 of CM062816.1, read as the reverse complement.
TGACACCGACAAAGTGTCCACTGGGAGGAAACATGTCTATCAATGAAGAACCAAGTTGTCCTATAAGTATTACAGAGACAAGTATGTCCCTGAAAGGTATGTGTATGTTGGAAACATTGCCCCCAGGAAATGGTGCCTGGGGGTTAGATCTTAGCAAGTAATTCCAACCAAATGGATTATTGAAGGTGGTCATAGTAACATACCATGGATTTTTATCGGACTATGTTAAATAGCATGTCACTAGGATTATGAGTTTCATTCTATGGTATTTCCATAATTGAAAAGAATAAATATGAGCGCATATTTAGACAACATAATAGATATTTGTCCATAGCTCTTAGCTATCTTCATAAAGAGTACCTCTTAATTTGTACATGCATCTTTTCACACCAAAGGAAGAAGAGTAGAGTAGTCACACCTTCTAGGTGGGTTTATTCTCGTTTTCCAAGGACAAATTTTGTGTTTATTGTGAATAGTTTGTGTATTTGCTTATGTTTTATATTTCTTACATTGAAGGACTAATTTATTCATTGAAGCATAAAGATAACAAATATGGAATCTATGATCTAAATTGAGTTAACATTCATAGTAAATATTTCATTATATTATAAGATATGTTGTGATGGGCCATTGAAGTGAATATCAATGAGTTTAGAAATTGTTAATTTAGGGTTTTAGTTTTAAGTATAAAATATTATTTAAAATAATACATGTAATGTAAGGTGGTTGTTAGTGTTTATAATAATGGTAATTAAAAACGTGTTTACACAATTTTATTTCATGTACATGTTAAAAACCCTTTCCCATTTCAACTATTCTAAATATAGTACAACAACCTAAATAGATGATACATAAATTAAATGATAAATATAAAAAAATTTATGCTTTCTAAAAATTATAATGATTACTTATACATATACATATATACATGTGCTTTTTTTTTTTTGTTTAAAATGCAGTTTTGAAAAAATACATGTATTCAACACCTTGCAAAACCCTTAAGGCACTCAAATTCTACAAATCAAACAACTTAAACACGTTTTTGTTTAAATATCCTGATTTTGGTTAAAATTAACTATAAAAAATGTCATGAAAAAAGTTAAAATTAATTGTTGAGAGAACTAATCACTCATTAACATTTTTATAATTTTTATAAATAATTTTTAGTTAAATGTAAATCTTATACATTTTTATTTTTATTTTAAGCTTGGCAGGTCCTCTTTCTTCCATTCATTTCTAAGAAAATTTACACCGCGTAGATTGGTTAGGTGGACTCAACTTTCCCATTGGGAAACCAAGTCTGTTGGCCACCATTCCCCATTGTATACCATCCAAAGTAAAAAAGTTTCAGTGTTTCTATCCAAGATATATAAGTCTTTGTTTCATGATCATAATCTAGATCTCTACCTATACATATTCTTGCATAAGGAAAAGTAAAATATATCCGCATATAATTTAACAAAATTAAGCAAGGGAGACTATCTAGTCATTCTACTCCTCCAAGGCCGATTCCACTGGTGCAGGGTCTTTGACATTTGATCCAAGAATCTCATACAGTTCCAAGATACATGGGATGTAACTTTCAATTCTACCAAGCTTGGTATCTTTCTTATGGAGTTGAAATTGAAATTTTTGGAATTCTTGTTTGTAGTTTGGCTTGCCTTGGAGAGAAACAACGATGTCCACCAAGATCTACTCCATAGCCTTTCCCAACATGCTTTTCATTAGCCAATAAAGGTATAACGTTTGTTTAAATTGCATTATCTGACCTCTAGTGTTACTAGGGTCCGAGACAAGTTTCCTCTAGTCATCCATGTCCTCCTCTGTCTCACTTCCCTACTTAACTTTATCTTCCCATTCCTCTAAAATTTTCTGAATACCTTCATCAGTGCCCTCGTGATATGCCTCGAAAGCCTCGCTGATAAGCCTTTCCACCGATTTCATTTATGGGAACCTGGGCCCATCTTCCACGGCCACATCTTTTTGCAGGTTGAGCCATCGAGGAGATGACCCAAACCTATTTAGAGTAGAAATTGGCTAAAAAAAAATAATTCAACATGGTAAGACAGTGCTCCCATCCCTGGGTTGAATTACCACTAACAAACTCCCCACTGTGCTCCTCCTTTTTCCCTTTGGTATCGATTCCAGGGCCTTCGTGGTCATAGGTCCATTCCCCAGGAGGGGCCAACCTACTGCCACTAGCAATGATACGTCGTCACCACCCCCACCTCCTCACAGCCACAGATAGGTTCTCCTCCCCTCGACAATTCCAAGTTAGTGAACTCGGCCGCTTTCCAGCATTAAGCCAGTCATGGTTTGCAGACCCCTTCCCCTCTGCCCAAGACGCAAGCGTATATCCTTTGGTATTTTCTTGCCCGACTTCCCCCCCGTGTTGGGTGTGGAGGTTGATTATCTTCCTTATTTAGAGGTATCACCGCATTGGACCCAAGTTCGTAATGTGGTGGCAACGATGCTTGTAATATTTGTGCTACAGGGGACGTCCAGGGGGGGCAACAATGATATTTAGGATCCCCCTAGTGGGGGATCGGCGGAAACGCCCCCGAAGCTAAAAATAGATGTAAAATTTCCTTGTAAAATGTTGTAATTTCGTAGTCAATCTAGGTCGTGCATTAGGGAGAGATCTGACGGTAGAAGTTATGTTTAATTTATGGTTTTTTTCCCCTAGAAGGAAACCACTCGCTATATATGAGGGAATTTTATTGCGTCTATGGATATCTATATTATGAGAAAGAAAGAGAGAGGAGATTGAGCGAGAGAGAAGAGGGAATTACAAAGGATCTACTGTAGGTTGTATCTCTTTAGTTTGTTGGATAATATAAAAGGAAGGACTAGCTGTTTCTTCGTGGACGTAGCCCAAATTGGGTGAACCACGTATATCTGTGTCTCTCTTGTTTTATGTGTTTCTATTTCTGCAATATATTTTATGTGTTCCATTGCTCTGTAATATATAATTTTCTAATAACCAATATCAGAGCCGAAGGTCTATTTGGCTGATAAACTCACAAGAGAGAAGGGTTCCTAGTTCGAGTGGGAGCAATGGGAGAAGATGGTAGGTTTAGGGTTGAAAATTTAATGGCTAAAACTACGAGTTGTGGAAGATGTAGATGGAAGATTATTTGTACCAGAAATATTTGTACCAACCATTGAGCAGAAAGGCAAAGAAATGGATGAGTATGACAGACACATAATGGGATATTCTTGACAGAAAGGCACTTGGAACAATAGGGTTGTGCCTAGCGGCATCGATAGCATTTAATATTTCAAAGGAAATGACAATAGGGGGTTTAATGAAGGCTTTGGCCAAACTATATGAAAATCCCTCGACCTAAAATAAGGTATTTCTTATGAAGCGTTTATTTAATAAGAAGATGTCAGAAGGTGGATCTACTGCTGATCATTTAAATGAATTTAATTCAGTTACTAGTTAGTTAAGTTCTGTGGGGATAACTTTTGATGATGAAGTTAGGGATTTGTTATTTCTATGGTCATTTCCAGAAAGTTGGAATCGCCTAGTTATGGCCATTAGTAACTTTGTCTCTGGACCTAGTACTGTTGACACCTAATCATAGGAGGATGCTAGGGTTGTGTTGGGTACTTCACTAGTAGACAACAGGTACTTCACTATTATGACTTCACAAAAGTGAGCTCAATCTGAGTCTCACTCAATAAATATAATCAGCAAGATTGTACTTAGATTCCCCAAGTCTCTGGAGTACACAAACTCTCCTTACTGAAACTCAACCTCTACTGGTCATAGTAGTATGAGCCCAATCTGAGACTCATACATGATAGGCCTTTGCAGAGGAGTTCGCTTGAACCCCTCAAGCCTTATCTGAAGTACACAAACTCTCTGACTCTCTCTGGCTCTGTTTGGCTCGATGTCGCCTTTAGGTCAGCTTGACTTCTTCTCTCTATTCTCCGCTCTTAGCTTTCTTAACTCACTTTTCTCACTGCTTTCTTTTTCTCTGTCAGTTCGTGGCTTTAAAGCCAATCTACTTTCTGACTGTTCATTTCCGCTTCCTGAATTTCTGGTTTCCCTGCCTCTGTCCATTTGAATTCCACTGTTCTACATCATCATCACTGTGTAATGCCTCATAAGGAGGTGGCAACCTATTTCATAATGAACTGAGTGTCAGTTCTCTTGGAAATGTTTGAACAGACGTTATTTTCCTTTTGCTCCCAGATTGCCCATGAAACACGAATCTTAGCCAACTCATCGTCCATGCCGGACTTCAAACTTTATACAATTCGACCTTTTTACCCTTGCAGAGCAATTGCAAGAGCAGATCTACATGCTGAAGATGTGCGGCCCAGGTGCAACTGTAGATGAGGATGTCATCAAAGAAAACAAGGACAAATTTTCTCAGATATGGTTTGAGCAGGTGGTTCATAAGGCTCTGAAAAGTGGATGGGGAATTACAAAGACCGAATGGCATGACCAAGAATTCATAATGGCCTTCATGAGTTCGGAAAGAAGTCTTTGGAATGTCTACTTCTTTCATGCGAATTTGGCGGTAGCCTGAGCGAAGGTCGATCTTAGTAAAGAATTGAGCCCAATTTAGTTCATCCAGCAAATGATCGACAACCGGGATGGGAAATTTATCTTTGATTGTCAACTTATTAAGGGCCCTAAAGTCTGGACACATACGCCATTCCCCATCTTTCTTGAGCACCATGACCATCGGCGATGAATAAGGACTAATGTTGGGACAAATGATGCCTGCTTCCAAGAGTTCCTTGATTATTTTTTCTATTTCATTCTTTTGGGCGAACGAATATCTATATGGGTGTACATTTGGTGGTTGGGCCCCTAGGACCAAAGTAATGCTATGATCATGTTCCCCTCTCGATGGTGGAAACTCCTAAGGCTTGTCAAAGATTGGCAGACGGTTGTTTAAGATCTGTTGCATCTCAGGATCAATATGAAGAGAATTGGGTTCGAAGGCCTGGATGGCATTAAATTGAGCTATAACTCCATGGTGGCCCTTTTTAAACAAATTTTCCATCTGATGTGAGCTGATGATAGAGGGAGCTCCCGCCTGGATTCCGCGGAGGGTATGTGTGTGGTTTTTCTACTTAAAGCTCATATATAACTCCTGGAAATCCATTGTGATTGGGCCAAGTGTGCGAAGCCATTCAACACCAAGTACAATGTCGCACCGTCCCATGTGTATGGAAAACATGTGGGTCTTTAACTGATAATCCCCAATTTGAAGTTTGACATCTTCATAGCAGCCTTCACATTTCATTGTTCCCCCGTCAGCAATTTGGACCTGGAAGTTAGAAACTGCTCGGACAAAACAATGCACTACTTCCACGACTCTTTGATGGATAAAATTATGTGTACTTCCACTATCAATCAAGACTACTACCGAGCAATGCTTAATAAAGCCTCTGATTTTGAGAGTTTGAGGCGAAGAAATCCCTGCCAAAGCATGCAGCTAGATAACTGGTTCTTCAGGTACATTGTCCTGCTGGTTGTCCTCTTCTTCCTCCTTTGGTTTCTCAAGTGGTGGCGCTTCCTTCGATGAACTGTGATCAGTAGCATCAATTTGAAAGAATTTGGGCTCCTTGAATTTATGCTTGGGCGAGTATTTCTCATCACAGTGGTAACATAATCCTTGCTTTCTTCTTTCTGCCATTTTTGCTGGTGACACCTTTTGAACCTTGAGTGTTTGGGTAGTGCTTTGAGCCTGTGGGGGCCGACCCTTGGCAATGAAATTTGGGCGATTGGATTGGGCCACTAATGCACATTCGATTTCACGAGCTATCTTGCAAGCATGCAACCATGAGCTAGGGTGGTGCATTCGGACGTGGGCTTGTATGGCTTCTTTGAGACCACTGACAAAACATTCCACGTAGAACTCATCGTGTAGATCTCCATTACGGAAAGCTAAGGCGTCAAAGGCTGCAATATATTCATTCACTGCTCCTATCTGTCGGAGCTTAGTGAGATGACACAAAAAGTCAGATTCATGGTCAAAGCGATCCATAAGAGCTTTTTTGAATGTCTCCCAAGTCAAGGGCCTTCCATAGCAACGTTGATGCCATTGCCACCATTGCCATCTTTCATTGTCCAAGTACATGATACCCACACTAAGCTGAGTCGCATTATCCAGGATGTAATTCAATGTGAAATATTGCTCCATTTGTGCTATCCATGCGGTCGGGTGAGAGCCATCAAATTTATACATGTCTAGCTTGGGTGGTTGTGGATGGGATTGTTGGTGGGTGCCAAAGAGTTGAACAGCCTAGCTAGACTCACCCTCACTGTTTTCATTGCCAATATATGCCTCCTCGCGTGCCTCCACCTTGCCCTTAGAGAGTGTTGCATTTAATTTCTGCAGCTACGACACGACCTCTTTCAAGGCTGATTCAAGGTTGTCCATCCTCTCATTCACCATAGCTTGATCTCTAGTTTGTACCATGCACCGAGCCGATGTACTTGAAATTTCGGACCACCCGAATTTTTTGGCACTAACAATTGAATGGTACCACCTTGCTCAGCTCGTCATCCTGATTCTTATGGGATAAGTCACCAATAAGCGCCCCTTTTTTTTACTCCAAATGGAGTTTTACTCCTTGCTTAGGAATACTGCAGTAGCCGAATCCCAGAAATTTCAATTCTGTCAAAAGTCCTGTGAAAATCACGCCCAGGTATAGGAACCCACACACTACTTAGATCTGGATGGCGGATTTGATGGATCTGAGAGATCTGAATGGCTGATCTGATAGATCTGAATGGCAGAACTGATTGTTGTTGTGGATTTGATGGATCTAATAGATCTGAATGGCAGAACTGATTGCTGCTGCTGTGACAAAACCCCACTTGCGAGATCTGATCTGGCAAAGATTATGCATGATCCAGAGATAGATAAGTGAACTATGGTCTCCAGGAGTGTCAGGTGTTACAGATCGCAGTATACCTAAGGGTCTGACAGTAGCACTCGGCCCAATTTTTCAGGGCACTAACCAAGGAGGATTAACCGTACCCTTAGCCGTACAACCCGACTACCTTATCGTACGTGCGAGTAATCTCTCCGAGTACTGTTCACGGTGTATTGTACCAACAAGACAGCCGATGGTTTATCTATGGCGCGGTTTCAAGGGAGCTAGGGGGGTTCCAATATACCCAGAGGGTACTTGGAAGACAGTCCGTGCGTGGTTCTGTCTAATGCGCTACTACTCGAAGGGGTACCCACAAAGGTTACAAGGGAGTCCCACAAGTGTGACCACTTCTTGTATTTCCTGCGTGCATGGCTCCCCAAATCCACAGGTTTATGCGCTCAACGATAGATCCCGTGGTTTAAAGATGTCGGAACACATCTCTAGCCAAAAAAAAAAATATTGCTAAAAATTCGAGATCCCACTGGCCCTGGAAAGCGCTCTGATACCACTTGTTATGCTATTGACCTACAAGACGATACCAGAATAACAAATATGCGAAGAAATATACCCAGAACATAGAACAATGAGAAATAACAACAAGTATTTTATTATTCAGAAAGCAATGTTCACTTGCCCCTTTGAGGGGGCAACCTCCAATAGAGCAGAGCTCAATACAAAATAAGACACGATGCTCCTCGAGGGGAGTCTCTATCCTTTATATAGGATTCATACATGCAATACCATGGGGCAATACCATGGTTCTTATTAACACCATCTATCTAATACCATGGCCCATTTGCAACTAACTGTGGTCCCTTCATTAAATGCGGGTTAACCACTTACAATTATTATTATGGGCTTTATTGACTCTTTACTTAACTATAAATATGACTCGATCCTATTACATAAATAAGGGGCTTCGGGTGGGCCCCTAACATTATACTAGACGTCACTCTGATCATTATGTTTATCTCAAAAGGAAAAACCCATCAAAATTATCTCTGGATGCATAAACTTGGTTCTTACATCCCCCCATACTGCTTCGGGTGAGACTGCAGCCTGCACTACACGGGTTGTTTCTGAAAGGTCCAGTAGTGTATGGATTTTTTAGTTGGCACAACTACTTTGAACCTGGGTCAGGAACCCCAAAGCCAACATACTCCCTGTTCCTACCGAAGTCAACTGTCATAACCAGGATCCTTCGATTCGGAGACTATTTCCTACTCATGAGAATGTTGAAGATCTTGGCAACCAACCAGAACACAGTTGGTACGCTGTCATGGTTGAATGACACGCTCTTCGCCCCCCAACAATTCTGCCTTTTCTTAGACTTTCAAGATGATGCTTCTTTCCTACATTGTTATGCTCTACCACACCATCACTTTGTCATGGTCTTTCTTCAACTACCCTTGATTTTCCTTTTCCCCCTTTTTTCTTTGAAAGTTTTTTATTGAACTTGTTGGTCGCTTTTTGAGCATTGAGACCATTTGATAGAGGGCTACTACAGTAAATGGAGAACTAGATATTCGTGAAAGGCAACGATGTAGAGAGGAATCAAAGTATTAATGTAGGATCGCGTAAGTTCTAGAATAAAAAATGCTTGGCGCAAGGGAGACTCTTGTGGGCAAAAATGAATATGTCTCTATGGTGGCCTGTACAAATTATGGATGAGAGAATTATAAGTCAAAACTACATTTTTAAGGATCCAATTAAAGGTCGCATTCTAGCTCACTTTTATGGGAGCTGTATTTATGCTTGGGTAGACCCATTTGCATGACCTAAGTAAAGTTTTTAGGCTTCCAATCGTTGTGCTTTTGAGATGGCCTTGGAAGAGGATATGTTGCTTCTAAGTAAGATTATGAAATCTTTCCTGGAGCCAATTGGAAATCCCAATCCAGAAAATTCATCTCAACTTAAAAAATTTTGTTTGTCAATCGAACGGTGCAAGGAAAGTCTGCTTATTCACTTTATCCTACTCTATGCGGGTAGAAATACTTTGTGCGAACCCATGTCGAGTAACACATGTCACACTAGGTGGCTTTCACACAAGATTCTCGTTATAACTTTTGCGGAGATGGAGCCAAAATACGTCCGACACATGGAGATATTTGTTGATGGAGGGATGCCCTTTTGGGCAGTCGGGCCGAGGATTGATCTCTCCAAGATTGCACCTCTTAGTGCAATTGCTTGTATATATGTTTTACTGTACTTTGATAAATAGGTTTGGTTCAATGACTAAAGCTTTGTAACGAGCTTTCTCATGTACTTACCTCCCACTCGGAAGCCAAATCCATGTGTTATCAATTAAGCTGTAAGAAATAATATATGCTACTTCTCTCCATCGAATCATGAAGTTAGATGGTGCAAAACAAACGTGATCTCTAGCTCCTACACAACATTCTGATAGAAAATTCGTTGGATGAACATAATCAATTTTTCATGGACTGATGTTTTGATACCATGTTCTAGGGTCTCATAGCCAAAATCATATAGAAGGAAATTTTCTGAGATATGGTTTGAGCAGGTGGTTCATAAGGCTCTGAAAATTGGATGGGGAATTACAAAGATCGGATGGCATGACCAAGAACTCATAATGGCCTTCATGAGTTCAGAAAGAAGTCTTTGGAATGTCTACTTCTTTCATCCGAATTTGGTGGTAGCCTGAGCGAAGGTCGATCTTGATAAAGAATTGCATCCAATTTAGTTCATCCAGCAAATCATCGACAACCGGGATGGGAAATTTATCTTTGAATGTCAACTTATTAAGGGCCCTGAAGTTTGGACACATACGCCATTCCCCATCTTTCTTGAGCACCATGACCACCGGCGATGAATAAGGACTAATGTTGGGACGAATCATGCCTGCTTCCAAGATTTCCTTGATTATTTTTTCTATTTCATTCTTTTGGGCGAACGGATATCTATATGGGCATACATTTGGTGGTTGGGCCCCTGGGACCAAAGTAATGCTATGATCATGTTCCCCTCTCGAGGGTGGAAGCTCATGAGGCTTGTCAAAAATTGGCAGATGGTTGTTTAAGATTTGTTGCATCTCAGAATGAATTTGAAGAGAATTTGGTTCGAAGGCTTGGATGGCATTAAATTGATCTATAACTCCATGGTGGCCCTTTTTTAACAAATTTTCCATACAATGTGAGCTGGTGATAGAGGGAGCTCCCACCTGGAGTCCGCGGAGGGTATGTGTGTGGTTGTTCTGCTTAAAGCTCATATATAACTCCTGGATATCCATTGTGATGCCAAGTGTGCGAAGCCATTCAGCACCAAGGACAATGTTGCACCCTCCCATGTGTATGGAAAACATGTGGGTCTTTAACTAATAATCCCCCATTTGAAGTTTGACATTTTCATAGCGGCCTTCACATTTCATTGTTCCCCCATCAGCAATTTGGACCTGGAAGTTAGAAACTGCTCGGACAAAACAATGCACTGCTTCCATGACTCTTTGATGGATAAAATTATGTGTACTTCCACTATAAATCAAGACTACTACTAGGCAATGCTTAATAAAACCTCTGATTTTGAGAGTTTGAGGTGAAGAAATCCCTGCCAAAGCATGCATCAAGATAATTGGTTCTTTAGGTACATTGTCCTATTGGTTGTCCTCTTCTTCCTCCTCTGGTTGGGCAAGTGGTGGGGCTTCCTCCGATGAACTGTGATCAGTAGCATCAATTTGAAAGAATTTGGGCTCCTTGAATTTATGCTCGGGGGAGTATTTCTCATCACAGTGGTAACATAATCCTTGCTTTCTTCTTTCCGCCATTTCTGTTGGTGACACCTTTTGAACCTTGAGTGTTTGGGTAGTGCTTTGAGCCTATGAGGGGCGACCCTTGGCAATGAAATTTGGGAAATTGGTCTGGGTCGCTAATGCACGTTCGATTTCACGAGCTATCCTACAAGCATGAAACCTTGAGCTAGGGTGGTGAAGTTGAACGTGGGCTTGTATGGCTTCTTTGAGATCACTGACAAAACATTCCACGTAGAACTCATCGTGTAGATCTCTAGTGCGGAAGGCTAAGGCTTCAAAGGCTATAATATATTCATTCACTATTCCTATCTGTCGGAGCTTAGTGAGATGACACAAAAAGTCAGATTCATGGTAAAAGCGATCCATAAGATCTTTTTTGAATGTATCCCAAGTCAAGGGCCTTCAATAGCAACGTTGATGCCCTTGCCAGCATTGCCATCTTTCATTGTCCAAGTACATGATACCCACACTAAGCTGAGTCGCATTATCGAGGATGTAATTCAGTGTGAAATATTGCTCCATTTGTGCTATCCATGCAGTCGAGTGAGAGCCATCAAATTTATACATGTCTAGCTTGGGTGGTCGTAGATGGGATTGTTGGTGGGTGCCAAAGAGGTGAAGAGACTGGCTAGACTCACCCTCACTGTTTTCATTACCAATATATGCCTCCTTGCGTGCCTCCACCTTGAGCTTAGAGAGTGTTGCATTTAAGTTCTACAGCTGCGACACGACCTCTTTCAAGGTTGATTCAAGGTTGTCCATCCTCTCATTCGCCATAGATTGAGCCCTAGTTTGTACCATGCACCGAGCCGATGTACTTGAAATTTCGGACCGCTCAATTTTTTTGGAACTAACAATTGAATGGTACAACCTTGCTCAGCTCGTCATAATGATTCTTATGGGCTAAGTCACCAATAAGAGCCCCCCCCCCCCCCCCCCTTTTTTTACTTCGAACGAAATTTTATTCCTCACTTAGGAATACTACAATAGCCAAATCCCAAAGCGAGCTAGGGGGGTTCCAATATACCCAGAGGGTACCTGGAAGACAGTCCGTGTGCGGTTCTGTCTAATGCGCTACTACTCGAAGGGGTACCCATAGGGGTTACAAGGGAGTCCCACAAGTGTGACCACCTATTGTATTTCTTGAGTGCATGGCTCCCCAAATCCACAGGTTTATGCGGTCAACAACAAATCCCGTGGTTTAAAGATGCTGGAACATGTCTCTAGCCAATTTTTTTTTTTGCTAAAAGTTGGAGATCCCACCGGCCCTGGAAAGCGCTCTAATACCACTTGTTATGCTATTAACCTACAAGACGATACCATAGTAACAAATATGGGAAGAAATATACCCAGAACATAGAACAATGAGAAATAACAACAAGTATTTTATTATTCAGAAAGCAATGTTCACTTGCCTCTCCGAGGGGGCAACCTCCAATAGAGCAGAGCTCAATACAAAATAAGACACGATGCTCCTCGAGGGGAGTCTCTATCCTTTATATATGATTCATACATGCAATACCATGGGGCAATACCACGGTTCTTATTAACACCATCTATCTAATACCATGCCCATTTGCAACTAACTGTTGTCCCTTCATTAAATGCGGGTTAACCACTTACAATTATTATTATGGGCTTTATTGACTCTTTACTTAACTATAACTACGATTCGATCCTATTACATAAATAAGGGGCTTAGGGTGGGACCCTAACATTATACTAGACGTCACTTTAATCATTATGTTTATCTCAAAAGGAAAAACACATCAAACTTATCTCTGGATGCATAAACTTGGTTCCTACATCCCCCCATACTGCTTTGAGTGAGACTGTAGCCTGGGCTACACTGGTTGTTTCTGAAAGGGCTAGTAGTGTAGGGATTTGTTAGTTGGTGCAACTAACTTTGCATCTGGGTCAGTACCCCCAAAGCCAACATACTCCCTGTTCCTGCAGAAGTCAACTGTCATAACTAGGATCCTTCGATCTGGAGACTATTGCCTACTCATGAGAATGTTGAAGATCTTGGCAACCAACTAGAACACATTTGGTATGCTATCGTGGTTGAATGACATGCTCTTCGCCCCCCAACAATTCTGCCTTTTGTCAGACTTTCAAGATGATGCCTCTTTCCTACATTGTTATGCTCTACCACACCATCACTTTGTCAAGGTCTTTCTTCAACTACCCTTGATTTTCTTTTTTCCCCTTTTTTCTTTGAAATTTTTTATTGAACTTGTTGGTTGATTTTTGAGCATTAAGACATTTGATAGAGGGCTACTACAGTAAATGGAGAACTAGATATTCATGAAAGGCAACGATGTAGAGAGGAATCAAAGTATTAATGTAGGATCGCGTAAGTTCTAGAATAAAAAATGCTTGGCTCAAGGGAGACTCTTGTGGGCCAAAATGGATGTCTCTATGGTGGCCAGTAAAAATTATGGACGAGAGAATTATAAGTCAAAACTACATTTTTAAGGATCCAATTAAAGGTCGAGTTCTAGCTTGCTTTTATGGGAGCTGTATTTATGCTTGGGTAGACCCATTTGCATGACCTAAGTAAAGTTTTTAGGCTTCCAATCGTTGTGCTTTTGAGAAGGCCTTGGAAGAGGATATGTTTCTTCTAAGTAAGATTATGAAATCCTTTGTGGAGCCAATTGGAAATCCCAATCCAGAAAATTCATCTCAACTTAAAAATTTTCCTTTGTCAATCGAACGGTGCAAGGCAAGTTTGCTTATTCACTTTATCCTACTCTGTGTGGGTAGAAATACTTTGTGCAAACCCATGTCGAGTAACACATGTCACACTAGGTGGCTTTCACATAAGATTCTCGTTATAACTTTTGCGGAGATGGAGCCAAAATACATCCGACACATGGAGAGATTTGGTGATGGAGGGATGCCCTTCTGGGCAGTCGGGCCGAGGATTGATCTCTCCAAGATTGCACCTCTTAGTGCAATTGCTCGTATATATGTTTTATTGGACTTTGATACATAGGTTTGGTTCAATGACTATAGCTTTGTAACGAGCTTCCTCATGTACTTACCTCCCACTGGGAAGCCAAATCCATCTGTTATCAATTAAACTGTAAGCAATAATATATGCTACTTCTCTCCATTGAATCATGAAGTTAGATGGTGCAAAACAAACATGATCTCTAGCTCCTATAAAACATTCTGATAGAAAATTCGTTGGATGAACATAATCAAGTTTTCATGGATTGATGTTTTGATACCGTGTTCTAGGGTCTCATAGCTAAAATCATATATAAGGAAAAGGAATTGTATGCCCTATTCCTCTTTAAAAGACACTATTCCCAAATAGATTTATATATTCTAGAGTTTCAAGAATAATACTACGAAAAAGTATTTAAGAACAAGGCAATTACAACTAAAAAAATTGACTTCATTTTTTATAATTTCACGACTAGAAAACAGTCGAACAAAGTCTTTAAGAACAATGCTATTAAACCTCAAAAAATTGATGGACAATTAAATAATACTTTGCTATAAATGACTTTGAGTTTATTTCAGAAAACATAACTATTTAAGAATTCCTCCACCAATACTAAAAATGAAATTGGTTTTAATAGGGTTCGTGTTGTTTAATGTAAAACACCATAATCATTAAATAAAAACTATGTAGGGTATATCAAATGTCGAAACCATTAATAATTTAATAGAGAAATGCCATCATGCTACAAGACACACTTGAACTATTCTTATATCAATGAGATCTCATCAAACTAAAATTAACTGAAACAAAATATCTAACGGAAAATAGGATATAATTTCTTCATGGGAATGGTGGGCCCTTAATACAAAAGGAAAAACCTATGAAGTTACAGTCATACCCATATGTACCTGCCCAACAACCTTACGATTTCATTAACTCAAAAGAAATAGTTATAATTAATATTGATTACAGAAGTCTAAACTCAATTAACACAACACTGGGGAGATTCATCTATTTTTAATTTTAACAATATAAATACAAAATTTAATTTTATGCACATTTCATAAAACAAGGATTTGATTATCCCTTTATAATTTAGTTTTATTAATTATTCTAAATAAATATATATATTTTGAAAAAAAAACCGTTAATCATTAAATTCATAAGACAAATTTTAAACGTGAAAATTCTAAATATATTTAAAGACAAATTTTATAAACCACACTGAAATTGTTTCATTGGAATTTGATAAGTAAGTTTGGTTCAACGTTTATAGCTCCGTATTGGGCGTCCTCATAGTGATTACATCCAACGCAGCAGCGACGAGGACTTAAGGGACAGCTGGGAAGCCAACTCCATGTGTTCTGAATTAAATTGTAAGCAGAAACATTTTCTACTTCACTGGGTCGAGTACCCCGATAGGGGGTAGTTTCCCAAGGGGAAAGAGCCCAAGATATCGCAGTAACTCAAGGAAAGCCACATCCAAGTCTAGATCATGGATAGTGTGCTTGAAATGCGGGAAGAAAGGACGCCTGAAGAAAGACTGCAAGTCTTGGAAGGGAAAAGTAGGAGAACCGCAGCAAGAAAACAATCATGAAGCGAATGTGACCAGTGATGTGTTGCAAGATGCTTTGATTCTTTCATTAGAAAATAATATGGATGCCTGGGTGGTAGATTTAGGGGCCTCATTCAATGCCACACCTGATAGGAAACATTTTCATGATTATGTTCAAGGATATTTTGGACAGGTTCGATTGGGTGATGATAAACCCTCTAAAATCATTGGAATGGGTACAATTTTCATAAAATAGCAGAACAGAAATCAATGGCTATTGAAGGAGGTAAGGCATGTTCCAGATCTAAAGAAAAATTTGATTTCAACAAGGAAGTTCTGAGGTAAAGGTTGTGTGACTACTTTTACAGATTAAACCTTGAAGGTCACTAAAGGAGCCCTGATAATAGGGAAAGGATAAATGGTTGGTACATTGTATTTATACAATGGTATTTCTAATTATGTTAACACTTTAACCTCTACAGGAGAAGATATGACATTGTGGCATCATAGGCTCGGGCACATGAGTGAGAAGGGGATGCAGATTCGTCACTCATGAAATTTGCTTCCAGGTTTAAAGCATGTCGATTTAAAATTCTGTGAGAATT
Source organism: Pinus tabuliformis (assembly GCA_031772625.1). Classification (NCBI taxonomy): domain Eukaryota; kingdom Viridiplantae; phylum Streptophyta; class Pinopsida; order Pinales; family Pinaceae; genus Pinus; species Pinus tabuliformis. The sequence continues at coordinate 302,464,344 of CM062816.1, read as the reverse complement.
GTGTTGATGGAAAATAGAAGAGAGTCAGATTCCTCAGAGTTAGGAAGGAAACGAAGAGCAAAAAATTAGGGCTTGTGCATACAGATGTGTGGGGACCTGCTCAGGTATCATCTCTCAGTGGCTCTCATTATTATGTTACTGTAATTGATGATGCAACCAGAGAAACCTAGATTTATTGTATTCGAAATAAATCTGATGTATTTGATACTTTCAAGAAATGGAAAGCCTTGGTTGAAAATGAGATAGGAAAAAGGTTAAAGTGTCTCAGATCTGATAATGGAGGTGAATATTGTAGCAAAGAGTTTGATAGGTATTGTTCAGAGAATAGAATTCACAGAGAGAAGATAGTTCCAAGAACGCCACAAGAAAATGGTGTGTCAGAAAGGATGAAAAAGAAATTCATGGTGTGTGCAAGGTGCATGAGATTACATGCAGGATTGCCTTTACAATTTTGGGTAGATGTTGTAAATAATGTTTTTTATCTAATAAATAGAGGGCCTTCAAGTTCCTTGGATGGTGGTATTCCAGAGGAGGCATGGACAGGTAAAAAGGTAAACTACTAATTTTTAACAACTTTTGGTTGTGAAGCCTTTGTCCACATTAATAAAGAAAATAGAACAAAGCTTGAGGCAAAATTAAAAAATTGTACCTTTATTGGATATGGTGTTAATGATTTTGGTTGTCGCTTTTATGAATATGAAAAGCACAAAATCATTAGAAGCAGAGATGTCATATTCATTGAAAATGTTTTGTATAAGGATCAGCTGCAGGAAAAGAAATAGGAATAAGAAAACATAGAATACACAATGCTTGATGAGATAACATAAAAAGTGAAGGTGCTTGAAAATCATAATGATCAACAGCCATAACAACAACAACAACCACAATAACAACAAGCATCTCAAATGCCTGAAAGTGGTGTTAGAAGATATACTAGGATAAGTAGACCCCTTGATGATCTGGAATTGATCCAAGACAGTTAATTAAGGTATTATAGACTCATGTGCATGGATGTGCCTATGTTACTTTATGCAGCGGATTGATAAGATTACGAAATACATAGACACTGATGCAGTTAGAGAAAACATAACAGGAAAACATGTAAACACAACAAGTTTAATAAGGAGTTCACCTAACACTCCTGGGCTACGTCTCCTAGTCCAGCCTTCAGTGGTGGCCTCTCTAATATGTTTTCAAAGTAGAGTTTTTACAACAGTGAGCTCAATATGAGTCTCACTCAACAGATATAATCAGCTAGATTGTACTTGGACTGCCCAAGTCTCTGGAGTACACAGACTCACCTTAATGAAACTCGACCTCTATTGGTCACAGTAGTATGAGCCCAATCTGAGACTCATACATGACAACCCTATGCAGACGAGTTCTCTTGAACCTCTCAAGCCTTCTCTAGAGTACACAGACTCTCTGACTCTCTCTAGCTCTGTCTGGCTCGATGCTGCCTTTCAGGTCAGCTCGGCTTCTTCTCTCTATTCTCCGCTCTTAGATTTCTTAACTCGCTTTTCTCACTGCTTGCTTTTTCGCTTTCAGTTTGTGGCCTTAAAGCCAATCTACTTTTTGACTGTTTGTTTCCGCTTCTCAGCTTTCTAGTTTCCCTACCTCTATCCATTTGAATTCCTTTATTCTACACCATCATCACTGTGTAATGCCTCACAGGGAGGTGGCCACCTATTTCGTAATGAACTGAATGTCAGTTCTCTTGGAAATGTTTGAACGATCATTATTTTCCATTTTCTCCTAGATTGCCCACGAAACACGAATCTTTTCCAACTCATCGTCCATACCGGACTTCAAAGTTTATTCAATTCGGTCTGTTTACCCCGTCAAGTCTGGTCATCCATCAGATTGCATTTCCGTTGTTGATCTAGGGCCTCCAGATCCTACGATGTCCATCCATATCGGGCGGGTAAGTAGCATGACGTTTACTCGTCTGAAGTGAGCATTTTTCTCTCTCTTCTGTCGAACATGTGGCACCCATTGTGTGGCATCGGGCAGGACTCGGCTGAAACCGCTTACCGCCTTGAGCCCTTCCGATATCCTTCTAGTTTTTATGTGGGACCCCTCCTCTGACGAAATTGGCGTGATATCCATACATTTTATAAATTTTCTAGTCTGGGTCACTCGAGGCTTTTCCATCTTTGAGAGGTTTGCCCAGTGATATGCGATTAGCGACTTGTTTCTCAAACCACCCTTATTTCTCAAAAAGACCTCCCGTTTTGCCAATTCGTGATAGTGCATGTTACCATGGGCCAACAGTCTGTGCGCTTAACTGAGGGTTCTCGTTGCTCACAAATGGCAACTGTTTAGAGGATATTTCTGATAAGCTCAATCTTTGTAAGACTTGAAACTTTGGAATGAATTTTAGAGAGTTATGAGAACTTAGAGAGTGTTTTAGGATCCAATTCGGATCACAACCTTCCCACTAAAAAATCTTTTGGACTGCCAAAAGTTGGTTTTTAAGCATCAATCAAGTGAGGGTATAGATTCCTCACTTGCCCAATTTCTATCCATTTTTTACTACTTGGTTTTGAACCTTTGAGTCCAATCCTAAGTTACTCAACATCCCCTCTGTGCGTAGTTCTCACCTTCCTATCTAGAACTATATCTTTCTGCAACTCATTGAGATATTCAAGCAACATATCATCAATAGAGGGCAATTGACTTTGCTCTTCGGGATCTTCAATTAATGAAGATTCAAATAGTCTCAAGCTGTCTGCATTAACAACTAAGTAGATGTGCATGTAAGCTGGTAAATCAAGGTGAAAAGCATTCTCACCAATCTTCTCAAGTATCCTAAAATGTCCATACCTTATTGGCTTTAGCTTCTTACCTTCACCCTTCATTCTATCTTTGCTGATATAGAGACAGACTTGATCACCAACTTGGAAACTATGCTCAATTCATTGCTTATCATGCCTTGCCTTGTACTTGGCTTGGCTCTTTTCCAGATGTTCCTGTATTGCCTGGTTAATCTCTTGGATTTGTTTTATGAACTTGGTTGCCTTGTCTACAACACTGTGTCCATCAACTGCTATGTCTTTACCAAAGACAAAATCCAAGGGAGACCTTGGTGTCAAACCAAAACATGTCTCAAAAGGAGATCTCTACGTAGAATAATGTTTAGCTCAGTTGTAAGCATGTGACACATAACATAAACGTTCATCCCAAAGCTTGGGATGCTTGCTGGAATAGCCTCTAAGTAACTGGATCATTGTCTTGTTGAACACTTTTGTTTGACCATCTGTTTGCGGATGAAAAGTTGTGCTCTTCTTTAGTCTGGTGTCCATCAATTCCCACAGACTCGACCAAAATTTCCCAACAAATTGGGTATCTCGATAAGATATAATGGAAGTGGGTAATCCAAAATGAACCCATACATGCTTAAAGAACAACTTTGCAGTTTGTTCAACAGTATTCTGTTTTTTACAAGGTATTAAAATACACATTTTGTTGAACCTATCCACAACAACATATAAACAATCATGATCTTTTCTAGATTTAGGCAGTTCCCCAACAAAGTCCATGGAAACACTTTCCCAAGGATGAGAAGGAATTGGTAGTGGAGTGTACAAGCCTAGTTTTCTATTGCTGGGCTTGCTTTTAGCACACATGGTACACCCTCTTACATATCTAGAAACTGTCTCATTCATTTTTGGCCAATAACAAAATCTTTACAGCTGCACAATTGTTTTACTTACACCAAAGTGACCTGATATTAGAGAAGTGTGTGCTTCTCAAATTATCTTTACTCTTTCAGTTTGTGGAATGCATAACTTTCCAAAATGATACAAGAGTTGGTCCTTAACATGATAATCCAATTCTTCTACTTGTTTTCCATGACTTAAAGTTGAATATACATCTTTAAATCTATATCTTGAGCATACTGTTCAATGTAGCTTTCATGCAATACCGAATTATGCTTAAGTACAGTAGATGCATTTATGATTGGTCTGGACAACATATTTGCAACTTTATTGTGTATGCCCTTTTTGTATCTAATGACAAGATGAAACTGTTGTAGAAAACCCATCCACCTATAGTGTCTTGATTGCTGCAACTTAGTTTGTGAGAGCAAATATTGAAGTGGTTGATGATCAGTATGTATAACTATCTCTTTACCCATTAAATAATGTTTCCACTTTTTCACACTCTGTACTAATGCATACAATTCTTTATCATATGTGGGATAATTTACTACTTATCATATGTGGGATAATTTACTACTACAAAATTAAATGTCTCGGAATGATAACATATGGGTTTACCGTGTTGCATCAACACTGCTCCCATGTCATAGTCACTAGCATCCATTTCAATTTCAAATGGTCTTTGAAGATCGGGTAGTGCTAGTACTGGTGCTATACTAATCTTTTATTTTAAGGTGTCGAAGGCTTTCTGCTATTTTCCTCCCCACTGAAACACCTTGTTCAATCTTGTTAAAGCATGTAAGGGAGCTACAATCAAGGAAAAGTTAGAAATAAACTTTCTCCAACACTGTGTTGCTCCTAAGAAGCTTCTAAATTCTATAGCAGATTTGGGCTTAGTTGCAACCTTAGAGGGATCTATCTTCAATTCGCCACCCCCTACAATATGACCCAAATAATTCAAAGATGTTTTTCCAAATTCACATTTTGATAGCTTAACATAAAGATTTTCTCTTTTCAAAACATCTAAAGTCTACTTGACATGCTTCAAATTTTCTTCCCATGTTTTACTAAATATAAGAATTTCATCTAAATATACAATGACAAAATCATCAATAAAATGTCTGAGTACATCCTTCATTACTCTCATGAAAGTAGCAGGAGCATTAGTTAAGTCAAAAGGCATAACCAACCACTCATACAATCCCTGCTTTGTTTTGAAAGCAGTCTTCCATGCATCTTGCTCTACAACTCTGACTTGATGGTAGCCACTATGCAAGTCCAAATTGGAAAAATAAATAGCTTCTTTCAATTGATCCAATAGATCATCTATGCGAAGAAGAGGATAAAGGTTTTTTATCGTTATCTTATTCAGTGCTCGGTAAGCCATCTTTCTTTCTCACCAGGACAATTGGAGATCCACATGGTGATGTGCTAGGTCTTATGAACCCTTTCTCGAGCAGCTCCTGTACCTGCTGCTTGATTTCTACATTCTCTAAAGCGGACAACCTATACATTCTGATGTTAGGCAATGGAGCATCTTGCTGCAAATTAATATCGTGCACTATTTCCTTTTTGAGTGGCAGACCTTTAGGTTCTTGAAATAGTATATCATATTCTGAAACAACACTTTCTAATCAGCTTGTTGTTTAGCATTACAGCCCTCAAATACATTGGTTTTACCAAGTTTCTTTTCCTTTACAACCATCAGTAAAAATTGTTTGCATGAATTTACAATTCTTTTCATCTGCCCTGAGTTTATGAGAGTATAATTATTCTTGAGTTTATGAGCTCTTACAATATATTCGATTCCATTTTTAACGAGTTGATACTTGTTCTCAGCTCTATAAAAAATGGCTTTCCTATCATACAAGTAACGACTTCCCAAAACAATTCCACATATATCCAAAGGAACTATATCTAACTCAACCTCATCTACAAATGCTGACCCAAAATAAAACCTAAGTTTACATTGTCTAGTCACTTGTATCTTTGCTTTATCACATAACCAACCTAATGGATATGGTTTCTTGTGAGGTGTGGTTAGTAATCCCAACTCCTTTATAATTGCTTCAGAAATTAAATTTACTTGTGAGCCACTATCAAACAAAGTATCAATCTTTTGATGCTTGGAAATAACTCGAATATGAAAAAGATCATGTCTTTTCCTCTCATTTTCTTCATTATCAGTAGATTGTGCAGAATTACTAGTAGATGCTTCAGAATTTTTACCTTTTATACCTATGGTTGTGATAGTTATTTCATCCCTTGAGTCTGACCCCAAATCCTTTTGAGTAGCTACAACAGTCTTCTTCTTTTTTCCATCGTACTTCTTGGGTTTCAGCTCTGGATACAGAATACAGCAGTGTTCATCATCATGCCCATCCTTCTTACAGTGAGTGCATGAAGATTTGGTTTTTTGTACAGTATTTGTCCTCCTCTCCTTCCATTTTTGTTTTCTCTTTTCCTTATTCTTGCTTGCAGTGGGTTTTGATGATCCCCAACTTCTGGGTTCACATTCTTGCCTCTAGCCTCTAGATGTGTAGCCTGAACAAATACCTCATCTATGTTAGTTGGATTAACATGAGAATGGTATGCTTTAAATAGCTATGTAGACCACCTATATACTTTAGCAAAGTTTCAGGTGAGTCTAAAGAAATTCCTAGAATCAAAGTTCTTTTCCTAAATTCTTGGGTGTAGCCTTGTACACTTTGCCCTTTTAATTGGCAAAGAGTTTTCCAGCTCATCATGGCTTATTGCATATAAGCTAGTGGATAGAATTTCTTTTTAATTGCAGAAACAAATTCACTCCAGATAGAAATAATTTTACCGTGCTTCTTCATGTCAGCGTGTGTCCTGCCTTCCCACCATACCAAGGCAGTGCCTCCAAGGGGTAGGCTGGCCAACTGAATCTTAATTTTGTCTGAGTCGATGCTCTGCACTCTGCAATATACATCAATCTGTCTAATCCAATTATCGAGCTTCTCTGCATTCAACTCTCCATCATATATCGGTAAATCAAATATAACATTTAATTTAATCAAAGATGTCTTCTTTTTATTTGCAGGGCTACTAGGAGGTGTGGGAAGTTTTTCTTCTTTCCCTTTGCCTTTAGAGAGGTCATGGAGGAGAAATTCTTCTACTCCTTTATCTTGTTTGGAGTTTGATGAATCTTCACCTCTACCTTTCTTAAATTCTCTATACATTTCTTCTACCATGGCTTTCATGGTCAAGAAACTGTCCATGAACTGGGAGTCTCATTCCAAGGGACTTTCTTTTGACATTTTCCTCTTAGGATAGACTCTTCCAATTTCTGGGTTAGCTTCAACCAACTCTCCTTCTCCTAGTTTAAGCTTTGATCTAGTTAGCATTAAACAACAAAATCCAGCACAAGCTTGTCTAACCTTAGCAACCTAGAGCTCTGATACCACTTGATTTGGAATTGATCCAAAACAATTAATTAAGGTATTATGGACACTAAAGCAGTTAGAGAAAACATAACAGGCAAACATGTAAACACAACAAGTTTAATAAGGAGTTTACCCAACACTCCTGGGCTACGTCTCTTGGTTCGGCCTTCAGTGGTGGCCTCTCTATTATGTTTTCAAAGTAGAGTTTTTACAAAAGTGAGCTCAATCTGAGTCTCACTCAATAAATATAATCAACAAGACTGTACTTGGATTCCCCAAGTCTCTGGAGTACACAAACTCTCCTTACTGAAACTCAACCTCTACTGGTCATAATAGTATGAGCCCAATCTGAGACTCATACATGACAGGCCTGTGCAGAGGAGTTTGCTTGAACCTCTCAAGCCTTTTTTGAAGTACACAAACTCTCTAACTCTCTCTCTCTATTCTCCGCTCTTAGCTTTCTTAACTCACTTTTCTCACTGCTTGCTTTTTCTCCGTCAGTTCGTGGCTTTAAAGCCAATCTGCTTTCTAACTGTTCATTTCTGCTTCCCTATTTTTTGGTTTCCCTGCCTCTGTCTGTTTGAATTCCACTGTTTTACGTCATCATCACTGTGTAATGCTTGATAAGGAGGTGGCAACCTATTTCATAACAAACTGAGTGTCAGTTCTCTTGGAAATGTTTGAACGGACGTTATTTTCTGTTTGCTCCCAGATTTCGCGTGAAACACGAATCGTTTCCAACTCATCATCCATGTTGGGCTTCAAACTTGATACAATTCGACCTTTTTACCCTGTTAGGTCTGGTCATCCATCAGATTACATTTCTACCATCGATCTTGGGCTTCCAGATCCTACGGTCTCCGTCCATATCGGGCGGGTAAGTAGCATGACATTTACCCATCCATTGTGAGCGGTTTTCTCTCTCTTCTGCCAGACGCGTGGCACCCATGGTGTGCCATTGGGTGGGACTCGGTTGAAACCAATTACTGCCTCGAGCCCTTCTGATATCCTACTGGTTTTTTTGTGGGACCCCGCCTCTGACGGAATCAGCGTGATATCCGTACATTTTATAACTTTTTGGGTCTGGGTCACTCGGGGCTTTTCCATATTTGAGGGGTTTTCCTGGCAATATGTGATTAACGACTCGCATATCAGAAACCACCTGTGTTTCTCAAAAAGACCTCCTATTTTTCCAATTTGTGACAGCACACATTACCATGGGCCAACAGTCTGCGTGCTTGACTAAGGGTCCTCGTTGCTCCGCGCCGCTCACAAATGGCAACTGTTTAGAGGATATTTCTAATAAGCTCAATCTTTGTAAGACTTTAAACGTTGGCTTGAATTTTACAGAGTTATGAAAACTTAGAGAGTGTTTTAGGATCCAATTTTGATCACTTGAACAATACTCTCCTTCAGTATATTATGTATTTTTGACTGATTCCAGTGAACCAAAATGTGATGAAGAAGTAGTGCAAGTAGAAACCAAGAAGAAGTGGGAGAAAGCCATGAAAGAAGAGATGCAATCCTTAGCACACAACCAGACTTGGGACTTAGTCAGGTTTCCTGCAAGAAAAACAAACTTGCAGAATAAATGGGTTTACAGGTTGAAGGATGAACATGGAGGTAGAAAAAGTTATAAAGTTAGACTTGTGGGAAAGGGGTTTGCACATAAAAATGGTATAGACTTTGATGAGATATTTTCTCCTGTTGTGAAAATCACTTCAATTAGAACTATTCTAAGTCTAGTAGCAGCTGAAAATTTGCATCTCGAGGAATTAGATGTAAAGACAACCTTTCTCCATGGGGATTTGGAGGAAGAGATATATATGCAACAGCCACAAGGATATGAGGTAAAAGAGAAGGAGAAACTAGTGTGCATGTTGAAGAAGAGCTTGTATGGATTAAAATAGGCTCCAACGCAGTGGTATCTAAAATTTGACAGGTTTATGTCTCAACAAGGTTATATGTTATGCTCTTAACCTACAAGATGATACCAAAATACCAAATATGTGAAGAAATATACCAAGAACATAGAAAAATGAGAAATAATCACAAGTATTTTATTATTCAAAAAGCAATGCTCACTTGCCTCTTCGAGGGGGCAACCTCCAATAGAGCAGAGGTCAATACAAAATAAGACACGATGCTCCTTGAGGAGAGTCTCTATCCTTTATATAGGATTCATACATGCAATACCATGGGGCAATACCATGGTTCTTATTAATACCATGTATCCAATACCATGGCCCATTTGCAACTAATTGTGGTCCCTTCATTAAATGTGGGTTAACCACTTACAATTATTAATATGGGCTTTATTGACTCTTTACTTAACTATTACTATGACTCGATCCTATTAAATAAATAAGGGGGTTAGGCTAGACCCTAACATGCCAGATTGGATCCATATTGACCCTTCTTCATCTAGTTTAGGTAAACTAGTTTGAATTCTGCAATTTTTTCCAATCACTTTCTTGAGGCATGAGACATTGAACACTGGATGGATTTTTGCAGTGGGTTGCAAAGCTAGCTTGTAGACAACTTCTCCAATGCGTTGAAGTACTTGATACGGTCTGTAGAATTTTGTAGATAGTTTCTGACAACCCTTAACTTTGAGTGTTGTTTACTTATATGGTTGCAGCCTCAAAAATACCTGATCCCCTTCTTGAAATTGGCGTTCTGAGCGATGTTGATCTACCTGTTGCTTCATGTGGTTTTGAGCTTGATGAAGATTCTCTCTAAGGTGGGCCAACATGGTTGTGCGGTTGTGTAGGAGTTGATCCACTGCTTGTACATTCGAGCAACCCTTGATATAAGAAATAGGGGAAGGAGGGAGTTGACCATAAACTACTTCATATGGAGTCATTTTGGTGGTGGCATGATAGTTGGTGTTATACCACCATTCAGCTAGAGGTAACCACTATACCCAAAGATGTTGCTTTTCTAAAGTGAAACACCTAAGGTAGGTTTCCAGACATTTGTTGACTGCTTCAGTTTGACCATTAGTTTGTGGATGATAGGAAGTACTGAGTTGTAGTTGGGTACCTTGTAGCCTGAAGAGTTCCTGCCAAAAGTTACTGGTGAAGACCGGGTCACGATCAGACACAATGGAAGTGAGCATGTCATGCAATTTGAATATCTGATCCATGAAAGATTGAGCAACCAAAGTCGGTGTAAAAGGGTGGGGTAGGGCGCAAAAATGAGCATACTTAGAAAGTTTGTCCACAACCACCATGATGACTAACTTGTTTCCTGACTTTGGAATACCCATAATGAAATCCATAGAAACCTCCATCTAGATTAAGGCCGGGATGGGCAATGGCTGTAATGTGCCTAGGGATTTCACTGTTTCTCCTTTGTGGCACTGACAGACGTCGCATTTAGCTACAAAAGTAAGAATGTCCTTTTTCATGCCTGTCCAAAAAAATGATCTTCGAGTGCGAGCATACGTCTTCTGAAAGCCTGAATGTCCTGCAGTGGGAGATGAGTGCAACTCCGCCAAAATGCGACTTTGGAGGGTGGATGTTGGTGATATTACGACTCTGTCCTTGTAGGGAAGAATCTCATCTTTCCATGAGTACCCCGCTGTGGAATTTGGATCTGCCTGCAACTGATTAATGAGTTGGGAGAGCCAGGGATGTGAAAACCATTCCTTGCGAGCCTCTTCAATCCATTCTGGAATGGGAAGGGAAATTGCGAGCAGGGTACTTTCCTCCTCAAATTAGCTAGATAACACATCTGCTACACTATTTTCGCGCCCTTTCTTGTAAATGATCTCATAATCATATCCCAACATTTTGGCAAGCCATTTATTTTGTTGTGGTGAGGATAGGTGTTGCTCCAAAAAATATTTAAGGCTTTGATGGTCTGCGTGGATTTGGAAACGTCACCCTAATAAGTATGGTCGCTAGGTATCTACTGCATGTAAGATGGCCATCATCTCCTTCTCATAGTTAGACTGTCCCAAATTCTTCCCACTTAGTTGTTGGCTCATGAAGGCCAAGGGTTGACCTTACTACATTAAGACCACCCCAATACCCGTACCCAAAGCATCACATTCAATCACAAAAGATTTGGTGAAGTCGGCTAGTGCTAAGACTGGAGTGGAACACATGGCATGTTCGAGAGTTGTAAAGGCCTGTTACGCTTCATCATTCTAGAGGAATGAATTTTTCTTAAGGATTTGAGTGAGGGGCCTAGCAATGCGACCATAATTGTGGAAACATTTGTGGTAGTAGCTTGTGAGACCCAAAAATCCTCTCAGGCTCTTCAAGGTCTTAGGTTGAGGCCAATCCTGCATTGCCTGGATCTTTTTGGGGTCCACCCTGACACCTTCACACCCCACAATGTGTCCCAAATACTCAACTTCTTCCATGCCAAAATAGCACTTGGACATCTTGACAAATAATTTATGCTTGCGGAGCAGTTGCAAGAGCAGATATACATGCTGAAGATGTGGGGCCTAGGTGCAATTGTAGATGAGGATGTCATCAAAGAAAACAAGGAAAAATTTTCTGCGATATGGTTTGAGCAGGTGGTTCATAAGGCTCTAAAAAATGGATGGGGAATTACAAAGATCGAATGGCATGACCAAGAACTCATAATGGCCTTCATGATTTCAGAAAGAAGTCTTTGGAATGTCTACTTCTTTCATGCAAATTTGGTGGTAGCCTGAGCGAAGGTCGATCTTAGTAAAGGATTGAGCCTAATTTAGTTCATCCAGCAAATCATTGACAACCGGGATGGGAAATTTATCTTCGAATGTCAACTTATTAAGGGCCCTGAATTCTGGACACATAAGCCATTCCCCATCTTTCTTGAGCACCATGACCACCGGCGATGAATAAGGACTAATGCTGGGATGAATCATGCCTGCTTCCAAGAGTTCCTTGATTATTTTTTCTATTTCATTCTTTTGGGTGAACAAATATCTATATGGGCGTAAATTTGGTGGTTGTGCCCCTGGGACCAAAGTAATGCTATGATCATGTTCCCCTCTCGAGGGTGGAAGCTCATGAGGCTTGTCAAAGATTGGCAGATGGTTGTTTAAGATCTGTTGCATCTCAGGATCAATTTGAAGGGAATTGGGTTCGAAGGCTTGGATGGCATTAAATTGAGCTATAACTCCATGGTGGCCCTTTTTTAACAAATTTTCCATCCGATGTGAGCTGATGATAGAGGGAGCTCCCGCCTGGAGTCCGCGAAGGGTATGTGTGTGGTTGTTCTACTTAAAGCTTATATATAACTCCTAGAAATCCATTGTGATTGGGCTAAGTGTGCGAAGCCATTCAGCACCAAGGACAATGTCGCACCCTCCCATGTGTATGGAAAACATGCGGGTCTCTAACTGATAATCCCCCATTTGAAGTTTGACATTTTCATAGCGGCCTTCACATTTCATTGTTTCTCCATCAACAATTTGGACCTAGAAGTTAGAAACTGCTCGGACAAAACAATGCACTGCTTCCACAACTCTTTGATGGATAAAATTATGTGTACTTCCACTATCAATCAAAACTACTACTAGGCAATGCTTAATAAAACCTCTGATTTTGAGAGTTTGAGGTGAAGAAATCCCTACCAAAGCATGCAACAAGATAACTGGTTCTTTAGGTACATTATCCTATTGGTTGTCCTCTTCTTCCTCCTCTGGTTGCTCAAGTGGTGGGGCTTCCTGGTGAGCTCCAGTATTGTAGCAATAATGCTACAACTCCTGGGGCTTCCTGTCTCTCATTTTATCAACCCGGTAGTTCGTACAAACTTGGAAGCGACGGTGTTATATGCACAAGTACTAGCTCTTGTCGCAGCTGTCACTTGGTCAGCTGGCACAAGTCCGCTAGGGCTCAAGCCAACTTCTATAGGCTCTCAGAAGAAGCTTGCTAATTGATGGACGAAAGCTATTCTCAAAGGAAAACTACTCTACTTGACAAAATGGACTGAAAGCAAATCAAAGCATGTAAACCTAGGAAACCCTAATTTAACTAGTCTAACCTCTATAATGCAAAGAATGTGAATGAAACCTCTACCAATGCTATTGTTACCTCTAATAAGTGGAAATGCATGGATCTAAGCTACTTGCATCATAAAAGACATGTTTTTGTATTTTTCCCTTAAGTGGATGGAATGATTGTGATTTTGTGCTAACTAGGGTTTGGTTGTGCAGATGGGATGGAGAAGGAAGGAAAGCGTGGGACAAGTTGGGGAGGCTAGGAGAGGTCCCTAGGGATCCTTAGCATCCATCCACAGAGGTTCCTCGCATTCAGATGCTCAGCAACTGAGTGAGTGGCCTCCTACAGGATGTCTGCAGGGGATCCTACAGGATACGCAGAGATTTCTACAGGATGTCTACAAATTGCTACAGGATGACCTACCGTGAGTGTTTGAAGTGATGGAGGAGTGATGGAATGGTAGGGGGAGATGTGTAAGGTAGGAATAAGGCTGGTGATGGCTCAGAAGTGGAAGAATAGGATAGGGAGTGAGTGTAGGGAGTAGGTTGGAAGATAGAGGACTAGGTCAACGAAAGGGCTAGAGAGTGAAGCTATGTGAGGAGTGAAAGACTTTGGGAGATAACAGAGTGGAACAGAGGTCAAAGATGGGTTTGCATGCGTGATCAAGATGGAGGAGAAGGTAATGGAACGAGAGAGAGCAGTGTAAATGAAACAAATGCTTATGATTGTCACCAAACCAAAAATGCATTAACCTAAACTACCTGTGCTTGTAAATTCAATGAACAACAATCCAAAATGCGAAGGAGAATGTGCATGAAGCTATGGTAAAGGAGTGTGGTGTAGGTGTGAATCATGTGGAAGCATCTAACATAACGTGACTGTGTTTGCAGCAATCATGAAATAAAGAAATGCGTATTTTTGGTGGTTAGTCATGGACTGCACCCCAATCCCAAATGAGATGGCAGTGAGCCTTAACAACCTTTTTGCTGGAGCTCCAATGGATTATATCTATCCTCTGCTAACCTAAACAACTGTAAACAAATTCACCATAAGCAAATCCTATCTAAATTCATGAAAAAAAACTAAATTAACAACCTGTAATTCGAATTGCATGTGGAAATGGAAACTCAAAGTGCTGAAACGAAATGGAAACAACACTACAGCAGAGGGGATCTATGGCTCTCAGGTTGGGCCCTAACCTGAGAGCTATAGTCTCCTTAAGAAAAACTCAGAGCTAGATCAAAATCTGCCTTCTTTATTCATAATCTGATGTCATGCCAAAACTGGCTTACAACAAGAACTAACACCGAGTTGTGCTCCAAAATTACAATAGTAATGCGAAAGTTTCAACAACCTATCAAAGGCTACGGCCTCTATACTTATGCAAAACAGTGATCCAACAAGTGTCCTTGATTTTAGGAGCTCGGCTGTCCAACTAGAGTTTAACTGCTGATCCTGTAGGACAGCCATAAGTGCTGTTCCTGTAGAACAGTTGTAACTGCTGTTCCTGTAGAACAGCTGGCTGCTTCTAAGCTCGGAGGGGAGATGGATTGGAGCTCGGAGTTCTTGGTGGCAATCACAAGGAATGTCCCCAAGACCGTGGACATCCTCTCCTAAAAACCAGCAGTGCCACCTCGTTGTCTCCTTGTCTCCTTTTTCGTTGTCTTTTGCTCCCTTTTAATGCCAAAACCTGGAATCATAATGCATTAGTCACGTAGATAGAGTGCCTACCCTTCTTCCTACAAACAACATGAACAAACTAAGAAATGCATGCATAAGCAATAAAAAATGAATGGTTTGAGCAGGTAGAATAGGCCAAAATGAGCCCAAATTGTACCAAAATTGGGGCTCATCATCACCCCCCAGCTGAACCATTTGCTCATCCTTGAGCAACCTTGCTCCTGCTCCTTGTCCTTGGCCGAGGACTCGGGACCGGAACATGCTCGTTCTTTTATGCTTTTGATGGCCCTGCCTTCTCTGCCCCTGGTGGTGACGAGGGTGGAACTTCTTCCCTCTTTCCTATTTCTTTGAGCCCGGCTTCGGAAGGCGATTGGCCTATCTTTCGTGTCCAGGAGGTGACCTTTGGGCTTCCTTTCTCGGGGGTGGCCGGTGTCTTAGAGGGAGTTTGCTTACTGGGTGAAGTAGGAACACTCCCTAAAGTGGTTGTGCTGCTGGGGGGAGGCCGCGGCTTGTCTGTCTTCATTCTCTGACTTCTCCTGGTCTCGGAAGGTAGAGGGATCTCCCTCTCCCTCTTTTCTTTTGGTTTTGCAGGTGTGCTGAGGGCGGCCAGCGCAGCCGCTGCCTCCTTCTTGAGAGGATCAGCCTTCTCTCCCGTGCCTTTTACTTTCCTGGTGCTCCTTGTGGAAGGCCCTTCCCTTTCTATTTTCAGGCTTCCTGTAGAAGACCCTGCTTTGTCTACTTTCGGCCCTCTTGTAGAAGACTCTTTCTTTACGCTCTGTGGGCTTCTTGTAGAAGACCCCTTCTCTGTTTTTGGGCTTCTTGTAGAAGCCTTCATCTGCTTTCCTGTAGGCGTTGTTCTTGGGCTTCCTGTAGAAGCCTGCGTTTGTTTTCCTGTAGAGGTTGCTTCCGGGCTTCCTGTAGAAGCCTGTTTTTGCGTTCTTGCAGATGCAACTGTCACCACCTTTTCTTGCTTGGCCGCATGGATTTTTCTTTTGGCTTTGACTGCAGGAGCTGACAAGGTGCTTGGGCTGGCAGGGACCACCTCGGTTTTGACTGCCCTACTTTTCAACCTCTTTTCCCTTGCTGACAGGATGGGGGTGTCCTCTTTTGCTCTGTCATCCTTTCTCTCCTCCCTCTCCTTTCGTTCTTTCTTCTGTGTTGGAGTCGAGATCTTTTGGCTTTTCCCTTTCTTACTCTCAGCTACTGGCTCTTCTTCTTCACCGCTAGAGGATCCCGTTTCTTCAAGCAACATTTTTATGTCCCCTTCTCTTGTTAAATTCCTAAATGATTCCCATGCGAGGGGGACTTTATATGAGTGGAGAGCATCCTCCACAAGAAGCTTGACTAACCCATGGTGTGCTACCTGATCCAGAATGTCGTCCTTGAGCTTTGTAGAGCACTCCATCAAGGACTGTAGTAAAAAGTAAGGAATGCTCAGCCTCTGTGCTGCAGGAAGGTCAATCCGGTGTCTTAGTTCATTGAGCAGCCTGAAGTGATACGCATATACGATGCTGTAACGACCCTCACAGGTGATATATTTCATAATTTGCAAACTGACTTCGTTCCATGGTGGCAACAGGCTTGTCCTCCTCACCCCATTTTTGTCCTCTGTGAATGATTCTTCAGGTGGGAAGAACTCCTTCTTGGCTTGCTGGCTTAGCTTTCGTTCTTCTTTATCCCACGGGAGACCCATAGGAAGCTCAGTGATTCTACTGATAGACTGCGGGGTGATCTTGAGGCTTAGGCCTCTGAAATTGACTGTGGCCAGCACCTTGGATTTTGGCCTCAGGGCCTGCAAGAATTCCTCGGCCACTTCCTCATCGTACCCCTGCAACTTATCACAAAAAGGCATCCATTGTGCTCTGGTGAAGAGCTCTACCACTGCCTGATTTCTTCTTAGTGTATTTGAATCAGTGGGCTCTCGCCTGATAAATCCACCCGGCATGATGGCACAATTTTCTTAACCGGAGGTGGTGATGGTGGAAGAGAGTTTAGTTTCGGTGACAGAGTGCAGAACAATGCGTATAACCCACAAAAATTTTACAACACAGTCTAACCACGCAACAATCCTGTAGAATTGCAGTATGGGCACACAGACAACAATTTGTCTACTTTCTCATTTACCCAGACAGTAACTGACAATCCTACCACCTTAAATGAGCAATTGCATGAGGAGTCCAGGGTTACCTCGTTACTCGGCCACCTTTTTTTACGTGAACACCCGCGTTCCTGTAGAAGACTGCGTTCCTGTAGAGACTGCTTCCTGTAGGACTGCGTTCCTGTAGAAACTGTTCCTGTAGGAGCAGTATGCAAACTTCGGGGAGGACTGCAATTGGACTACGGTTGAGGTGCGCTTCACCGGTGTTCTGGTAGCCGAAAGCTTGGCGTATCAACGTGCCGAGGAAGTCAGAAGAGCCACTCAAGTTTTGAAGTGGAGGTTGATGAATACATGCGCATAATCTAGCCGATTAGATTTTGAATCGGCGCAGCTCGTGGCGCGGGGGGTGAGCTGTCCCCGCCGGACCGTTGGGCGACGTCACCCATCATTCGCCTGCATATTCACTCGCTGCCACATTCATTCCCACAGATCTGCCGCCGCCCTTTTCGGTTAGACTCGTTTCTCGGTTGACGGGACTATCTTCACGTGCGTGCTGCGTGTTTTCTTTGTCGTGGCTGCCACCCGATCATCCGACTATACCATAACTAGCCGACGTGGCCAGTCAACTAGCCATACGGCTGCTCAACCATTCACTCTTACGCCATGGAGAGAAGGTTGAGACACTTACCTGCGCGCGTCTGCACACGATTTTCAGTTTTTGGACGACGGATCTACCTGCTATACGCGGCTTACACAGACCCGGAGGCTCATGGTTACAGGTTGCTGACGCTGGAGTGGATGGTTTTGCTTTCATGCGCCCGCGTTTCATCTCGGATGGCGGTGCTGTGGAGGGTATTCACTCGAGCAAGTTGAACTGTTACAGGATCCCCGCGAGGGGTCTCGTCACAGACCTTTCTCCTTGGGTGCATGCTGCACGCTGGCGGTTCTAGCTTCTCGATCTCGATCCCAGCGCTCTTGATGCATATGGTATGAGATCTCGTCATTTGTTACCTTTGGAAATGGCTTGCCCGCGAGAACTCATCGATTTTCTTTGTGGGTGCAGGGACTTCGCCGCATGTCGACACGGGTGGTGGAGCAAGGTAACAGCGTCGTGCATGGGCCCAAAAGAGGCTTTCATGCGTCCACACCAACCCGTAGTCATCAGATCTGCTCATGAAATGCATTCTGGGTCGTTCTGAGCTTCTACAAGGAGTTTCCTGTAGAAATACAGAGCTTCCTGTAGACAGGCAGCTCTTCCTGTAGAAAATCGCACCTTCCTGTAGAAAATTTGTGTCTTCCTGTAGGAGACTCAATCTATAATGAAAGTGCATATACCTTGAAGAACATAAGCATTCTTGGAGGAGGTGCTGGTGAGGTGTCCTGGCTGCATGATAAGGACCTTTGACCTTGAGTTGAGAGGCTTCTTCTCCTCCATAGAACACCTGCAATCTGCATGCAAATAACTTATGGATCTTGTTTTTTTCTTTTGTTTTTTCTTTTTTTTTTTTGAAAGATAGCAGGGGCGCCTCAAGGAGGTTTTCACCCGTGCCATCTGCCTTGAGCGCCTCAGAGAGGTTTTCGCTCAAGGATCTTTTTCAACTTTTTCCCTTTTTTTTTTTTTTTTTTTTTTAAACAAAAGCAATAGGAGCGCCTCAATGAGGTTTTCACCCCTACTACCTGCCTTGGGCGCCTCGGAGAGGTTTTCACCCAAGGATCTTTATTTCTTTTTTCTTTTTCCCTTTTTTTTTTTTTTTCAGATCTTCTTTCAGGGTGTGCCAGAGGCAGAGGCAGAACCCTTCTCTATGACCAATACAGATTTCTCCACAGTTTTGATAAACTCTTGTCTTGAGAGAGGTCTCATGTAGATCTTCAATCGATGCCCATTGACAACCATGGGAATGGCTTCCTCATAAATGGTTCGAATGAGGACAGATCCATTGTCATGGCATTTCTCCACTGTATATGGTCCTAGCCATCCGGTTCTCAACTTCCCCTTGAAATCTTTGTATCTGCAATCATACAACAGAGCCCAATCTCCCGGCTGAAATTGCTTGTCATGGAGATGTTGGTCATGCCACACCTTCCTCTGAAGTTGAACCACTTCTGAGTGAAGGAGGGCCTGCATGCGGTGCTCATCCAGTCCATTCAGCTGCAATAACCTTTCTTGCTGTGCATGGCTGAGATCTAGGTCCAGCTGAGCTGCCATCCTCAAAGTGTTATACTCAAACTCAATGGACAGCAAAGCTTTCTTCCCATAGACCAGCTCATAAGGTGTGAAGCCGGTGGTGGTCTTCCAAGTGGTGTTGTAAGCCCATGTGGCTTCAACCAGGTGATCTGCCTAATCTTTTCTTCTACTGCTCATCACTTTGGTCAAGATCCCCTCTAATGCTCTATTGGTGACTTCCACCTGCCCATTTGCTTGAGGATGATAGGGGGTCGAAGTCCTATGCTTGATCTTGTGATGAGCTAGGAGATCTTCAACCAAGTTGGATGTGAACTGGCTCCCTTGATCGGTCACCAGCTCTCTGGGGTAGCCAAACTTGTAGAAGATGTTCTCTCTTAGGAACTCGACCACCTTCTCTTCTGTTGCTGCTTTGATTGCTTTAGTCTCTGCCCACTTTGTCAAGTAGTCAGTACACACAATGATGTAGGATCTCTGCCTCGAAGAGGGATTGATTGGACCCACAAAGTCCATGCCCCACTTCTCAAATGGCTCAAGAGTCACTTGAGGTTGGAGAGGCATCTCATCCCTTTGGGTCGGTTTCCCCATTCTTTGGCATTGGTCACACTGGCTGACATATCTTCTGACATCTTGATGAAGTGTGGGCCAATAGTAGCCTGCTTGCAGGATCTTGAAGGCAGTTCTCTTTGCTGCAAAATTTCCTCCACAAGGCCCATCATGACAGGTGAGGAGGATGTCAAAGACTTCCTCTTCCCTTACACAACGCCTTAAGATCTGATCGGGGACAAGCTTGAACATGTTGCCCCCGATCCAAGTAAATGAGGCACTTTTTCTGATGATTCTGCTCTTCTCTTTTGAAGAGAGGTGCGGAGGGAACTGAGCTGAAACAAGGTAGTTTGCTATATCAGCAAACCATGGAGAGAGTACTGAGATAGCAAACAGATGCTCATCAGGCATTTGGTCATCCACCCTCCCATCTTCATCTGCAGACAAATCCAATCTAGATAAAAAGTCAGCAACAACATTTTCTCTACCTGGTTTATCAACAATGGTTAAATCAAACTGCTGCAATAAAAGTAACCATCTAATAATACGAGCATTCACATCTGGTTTATTCATCAAATATCTAATAGCAACATGGTCAGTATGTAAAAATGTTTGATATCCAGTGATATAATGACGGAACTTGTTTAGTGCATGGACTACAGCTAAGAACTCTTTCTTGGTTACAGTGTAATTCAGCTCTGCTTTGGACAAGTTTTTGCTAACGAAGTAAATGGCATATGGAAGCTTTTGCTCAACTTGTCCTAAGGCTGCACCTATGGCTTTGTTCGAGGCATCAGTGTGGATGTGGAAAGGTAGGGCCCAGTTTGGACCTCTCAGGATTGGTGCTGACACCAACTTGTCCTTTAACTCATTCAAACTCTTCTGACAATCGTCAGTCCACCTAAACTCCACATCTTTTGCCAATAGGCCAAACAATGGTGAGGCTAACTTGCTGAAGTCCTTAATGAATCTCCTGTAGTATCCCGCTAATCCCAAGAAACTCCTAACATCCCTGACCTTTTGGGGAGGTGGAACCTTCTTGATTAGAGCAATTTTGTTGGGATCCACCTGTAATCCTTGGCAAGAGATGGTATGGCCTAGCACGGTCCCTTCAGTCATTAGGAATTCACATTTTTCAGGGCTAAGGGACAAGTTCATCTCGATGCACTTGGTGAGGAATTTTCCCAAGTTGGACAATGCTTCCTGGAAGTTAGCCCCGTAAGGAGTAAAGTCATCCATATAGATTTCTACTGCATCATGGACCAACTCTAAGAAGATGCTCAAGACAGCTCTCTGAAAGGTAGCAGGAGCATTGCATAGTCCAAAGGGAAGGACTCGGTAGGCAAAGGTACCCCAAGGACAAGTGAAGGTGGTCTTATCTTGGTCTTCCGGGCTGATTTGGATTTGATTGTACCCGCTAAACCCATCCAGGAAAGAGAAGAACTTCTTTCCTGCCAGTCCATCCAACACTTGATCTATGAAAGGTAGAGGGAAATGGTCTTTCTTGGTAGCTTTGTTCAGCTCACGGTAATCCACACAGATTCTCCACTTCCCATTCTTTTTGGGAACCAACACTAGAGGGGACACCCATTCACTATCTGAGATGGGGTAGATGAATCCGGCATCCAACAGTTTCTACAATTTTTCCTTGACAATGTCTTTAAGTGCTGGATTCATTCTCCTCTGAGGTTGCCTAACCGGTTTACAATCCTCTTTGATGTATATATGATGGGTACAGACCGAGGGATGGACTCCTTTCATCTCTTTATAACTCCAAGCAAAAGCATCTAGGTGGTTGGCCAACAGACTACACAGCTCCTTTTCCTGGGAAGGAGATAGGGAGGAGCTGATTTTCAATGCTTTCTCAGGGCTGAACTCCACATTCTTAACTCTGGGAGTGACAGGGTTGGTTGTACAAAGATCCACTAAGGTGCTAGCTTGGGCATCCTCCACCAATTTTTCTAAAGGTAGTGCACTGGTAGGTGGGTTTTGGATCAGAGTCTCAATCAAGTCATCCTCGGTTGGGGGGTTTCTTTTAGTGGTATCTAGGGTACACAGAGGTGCTGAATACACCTCCTCTTCTTCTCCTTCCTCCAACCAGAGTGGTAAATCATGCTCTAAAGAAGGTTGGGCAGGAGGGTATAGGACTAGCTGCTTGGACATGGGACCATTTTTGATGGTCATGTTTCCTGCCCGACAACTTATGTAAGCATATGCAGTAGCTAACCAAGGCCTTCCCAAGATGAGAGGATATCCAGTAAGCTTGGCCTTTGGTTGCAGAACCAGGAAGTCTGCAGGGTATTCCCAAGAATCGATGGAGACCATGACATCCTCCACAATCCCTTCGAGAGTCACGGTGGAGCGGTCTGCTAATTGCAGTACTGTCGAGGTCTTCCTCAAGGAACCCTGAAGATTGAGTTTAAGCATTGTATCCCTGGTCATCACATTGATGGCCGCCCCCAGATCAATCAAGGTGTGGGGGATAATGGTGCCATTGATGTGAACATCTACTACAGGACTTCCAGGATCTAGGTACTTTGGGCAGATGACTTGTCCTAGCATAAGGTCAGACAGTTGTTCTATGACATTGATAGTTGAGGCATCTTTCTTCCGTCTGCCTGGGTGTTTGAAACACTTCTCCTTAACCAGCTTGTTATATATTGGCACATCCTTGATAGCTTGGAGAAGGGGTATCTTCACACACAACTGCTTGAGCTCTCCCAGAAGCTCATCCTCCTCTGGGTTGGGTTGTGTGGTGGCTGTTAGTCTCTCAGGAAAGGGTGGAATAGGCTTTGGTTCACTCTCCTGATGGTCTTCCTCATCCTCTAAGGGAGGAGGTTGGCGATCTGGAAGAGTCTTTCCAGATCTAAGATTGATCTCCTGGATCTCCACAACATAGGTAGGGCATGAGGTCTCCCCAGTATATACCTGCTGAGCCTGTCTATTGTTGGGGTTCGGGTTCGGTTGAGCAGGCATTTGAGGTTGCCTTGGGGGAGCAGGAGGTAAGGGCTGAGGTTGAACTGGTGGTGGAGGCAAAATGGCAGGAGGAGTGTTGTATTGGGGCCTCCACCCCAGCTGAGGTGCACTCCATTGAGGCTGTGACTGGGCATGTGAATGATAGGAATGAGAAGTAGGTTGAGTAGGGTACTAAGGTGGATAAGACCATGGAGGAGGCATGGACCAAGAAGGATGAGCAGGGGGACCCCAAGAAGGCATGGGAGTTGATTGGTTGGGGTTATAATAAGCTTGTGGTGCCCCTTGCATCCCCTGCTGATAAGGTCTAGATCCTTGTAGCCTCCTTTGGTTGATGAAGTAGAGAGGTTCAGTGGGGGCTTCGGTTCCTTGGTACATGGCTTTAAACCCAGGTAAGGTTGGACACTGATTTGTTGGGTGGTCCTCCTCACAAACGAAACACACTTCAACCGAATGTAATGGGCATTCGTTCTTAGGGTGTCTTCTGGTGCACCTAGGGCAGAAGATAGCCAAGGCTCTCTCAGCTTCTTCTTTCTTCTGTTGGATCCTGAATGTGTCCAGCTGCATGGCAATGGTCTGTCTCACCTCACTCTTAAGATCTTCTAATTGGTTTGTAAACTCATGTTTGGAGAAAGGGACACCAGTGGAGAGGAGATTTCCTCTACCTCGTTTCCTAGCTGCCCTGGAATGATTTCTAAACACAGTCTTGATGTCCTCATAAGGCAGTTGGTAAATGTCCCCCCCAGCTAACATGTGAAGGGTGTCTAAGAGATCTTCAGGGACTCCTCGGAGTAGAACCAACTTGAGGGATTCAGGGTCAAGTGTGCACCTGGCCCGCTTATAGCTAAGTTGGAACCTCTCCTCATAATCCTCTAAGGACTCATCATTCCCCATGGTCATCCGAAAGATCTCTCCCTTGGTTTCCTTAGACCTACAGTAATCCCTATACTTGGTATTGAAGGCTTGCTGCATTTGAGCCCAAGTAGCGATGCTATTCCCAGGTAGTCCCATGAACCAGCGTAGTGCTGCATCCTTAAGGGTTGAAGGGAAAAGCTTCAGCTTTTGCTCATCTTCAGTATAGTCATAGGTTATACAAAGGACAACAAACTCAAACAAGAAGGTATCAGGATCCTCAGTGGTCAGTCCATGGAAGTGAGGCAAGGCGGAGGGGCTAATGTTCTTCATTTTCATCTCTCCATTGGTCTCTCGGATGGGGAAAGCTCCTTCTATTCTCTCATCTTCTCTTCTATTATCAGCCATGGCTTCAGATGGAGTGGTCTCTAACTCTTCTTCTTCTACAGGGTCTTGGTATATCTCAGGATGTTCACCTATAGGTTCCTCTGGGTCACTGTCACCAAAGAAGAGAGAAGGGTGACTCAGTGATGTGGTGGGGGTGTTTGGTAGGAATTTGCTTGATCTATCTCGGTTCCTACGAGGCATGAAATGGAAAGGACTTTTCTTTTTTTTTGTGCTTTTTCTTTTTCTTTGGTACCTGCAAAACTGAAACAGCGTGATCTACACTAACTATATTGCTCAAATGAAATTTGCGGAATTGGAAAGCTAATTCTAGGAAAGCAGGAAATATTAATCTAGGAAAGCAGGAAATGCTAATCTATGAAAGCAGGAAATACTAAGCTAGGAAAGCAAGAAATATTAATCTAGGAAAGCAGGAAATGCTAATCTATGAAAGCAGGAAATACTAAGCTAGGAAAGCAAGAAATACTAAGCTACTTTTGCAGAATGGAAATGAAATAAACTACCGAGCAGAAGTAAGAGTACGAAAGTAGAAGAAAAGCAACAATTACTAATACTCTGACGCTTCCCCGGCAACGGCGCCAAAAAGATGGTGAGCTCCAGTATTGTAGCAATAATGCTACAACTCCTGGCGCTTCCTGTCTCTCATTTTATCAACCCGGTAGTTCGTACAAACTTGGAAGCGACGGTGCTATATGCACAAGTACTAGCTCTTGTCGCAGCTATCACTTGGTCAGCTGGCACAAGTCCGCTAGGGCTCAAGCCAACTTCTATAGGCTCTCAGAAGAAGCTTGCTAATTGATGGACGAAAGCTATTCTCAAAGGAAAACTACTCTACTTGACAAAATGGACTGAAAGCAAATCAAAGCATGTAAACCTAGGAAACCCTAATTTAACTAGTCTAACCTCTATAATGCAAAGAATGTGAATGAAACCTCTACCAATGCTGCTGTTACCTCTAATAAGTGGAAATGCATGGATCTAAGCTACTTGCATCATAAAAGACATGTTTTTGTATTTTTCCCTTAAGTGGATGGTGTTAGGACTCCACTATGTACCATTTTTGCTATATATTTTGACATCACTTTACTCTTAAAACCATGAACCTCAATGTCTTTATCATTCACTTTATCCCAAGGTATATAGAAACCTCTTCTTTATTATATGGTTAATCTGTCTTACATTTAATTCCATAATACTCTTATATTTTATCAATTATTGAAGTGCATTGTTGCTAACACAAGTCAAAGATCGCAGATAAGTTATATGTCTTGTTGGGAACGAGCAGCCGTTGCTGAAACAGCTGAACTTCATTGCTGAAACAGCCAACTCCGTTGCTGAAACAGCTGGTCCCGTTGCTGAAACAGCTGGTCCCGATGCTGAAACAACTAACTCAGTTGTTGAAACAGCCATCAAGCACGCAACTCCCGCTATGCGTAATTTGCGATTCTGGAAGAACTTTTTGTGGATAATAGCAGCAGCCCGAAGATACGGTTACCTGGATTATCTTGAAGATAGCATTTCTGTTGTCTCGGTTGTAACAGTATCTCTTTTTAAGAAAGAACAGAATAGTTTTGTTTCGAACAGAATCGAGATCTTCGCTTTTGTGTAAAATTGTAAATGATGTCTCCTCTTTAAAAAGAGGAGACATCATCATTAGAGGGGATCGAACTGTAATTCATAGAACAGCATTGTGTGAGACAGGAGCTAATCTCCTTTTTGTAATGTATCAGTTTCTTGACAGATGAATAAAGACTTGTTTTGAGTGTTCCAGTTTAATTCTTTCTCTTGGGGAATATTGTGAGAAGGAAAGGGCCCGCCTTCCTCACAAGATTCACCCCTTTATTCCTATAGTTGTTTATTTCTTATGTATTTGCATTTTCTTTAATTCTGTTGCTGAACACTAGTTACATGGTTTGCGATACTCTGTTTCTTAGCGCTACATGTATTGAATGCACGAGTGGATGATGAGAGCATGTGCTGAAGATCCCTGCACCGAGGGATAGGGTCTTGCTCCCATTGATTGCTTTCTCTTACCTGCAGTGTGATTAGAAACAAGAGGCCAAGTGCTGAAGGTTCTTGTTCCTGGGAATAGGGTCTTGACCTCTTGAGGTTACTTCTTTTACAGTGTGATTAGTGCCAGGCAGCAGGTGTTGAAGTTCCTACCAAGGAATAGGGTCCTGTTCCTGCTATGGTTGAATGATTTCCTTCCTTATAAATTTATTTCCCTTTTGCTGTAACAGAGGAATCGTTTCTGCTGTAATTTAATTGACTTCGGCTTTAATTAAGTAGAATGTGAATTGATAGATTGATGAATGTGTGTCTTTCTTTTACTACAACATTGAGCTGCTTTTGAAATTGAGCATATCCAGTGCGCTATTACCTTTGGAATAAAAAGACCTTCTCGGGTTGACAATTTATGTGGAGCTCGAATTGTGAAAACAATTAGAGCGACCAACATTTTGGCGCCGTTGCCGGGGAAGGTAATTATAGATTTCAAAAAGCATTCATTTATTTTTTTTAATGTGCAGATTGCATGAGAGGACGAGGAAACCAGAAGAAAAATAACCGCGCAGGTGGCAAAGGCTGGGGAGGACGAAAAACGTTTATTGACGAGATTGTATCAAAGGCTGAATCATCACAAAGGTTAAGTTCTCGGAAATCAAAATTTCAGCGTTCCCCTCAGTCAGATTACAGAACAGAGGAAGTTGTGGGTCCTGAAAATACAGAGGAACCAGCAGTCAGCACTGAAGAGTCAGAAGGAAGTATTAACAGATCAGTAGAACACATTGAGGAAATAGTAGAAAGTGCTGGACAACCGGTAGAAAACATTGAAGAACCAATAAAGGATTCTGACGATCGAGAAAGCGCAGTAGGAGGGCCAACAATGGAAGATAATAATGATGCATTCCTCTTTGGAGGAGGACGTGCAGGTCCTGAAGAAGAAAGAAGGGATGAAAATTCCCTTTCTACCTTGGGATTTCCCATCAGTGATCTTCCTGCAGGAACAATGAAAAACATCCCACTGTCTGCCCTACCTAACTTTCATGGTTTATCTACTGAGGATCCTGATGAGTTTCTTTTTGAATTTGATATTTTATGCAGAAGTTATGATTATGTTACTAATGCTCAAAAGTTGAAACTGTTTCCAGCCACCTTAAAAGGGAATGCCTTGAGATGGTTCATGAGCCTTGGAAGTCAGGTAATCACAACATGGGAGCAAATGAAACAAAAATTTCTGCTTAGATATCAAGACTACTACCGGACGAGAGAGAAGAAGGATGAATTATTCAATATGGCACAAAAATCGGATGAAAGCCTGGAGGACTACATCGAAAGATTGCAATACAACATACAGAGATCCGATCATCCAGATATAAGTAAGGAAATTCGTAAAACAATATTACTTAGAGGTTTAAGGGATGATTGTTTAAATATGTTAAATATGCTTGCTAAGGGAGATATATCTAAAGAATCATATGATGAGATTTGTGAACTTGCTAAAAGGTGCTCTAGGGGAGCTGCAAGAAACAGAGTAAGAGATTCCACCTATTCAAGGGTACAGAAATCAGCCAATGGAGGAGCAACAAGAGCAGAAATAGGTAATTTACTTGAAGAATTTAAAACCGAAATGCTAAGTTCCTTTGCTTCGCAGATTGACACTTTGCAGGTTAAGAAGAAGCAGGCTGAAGCAGAAGCAACTCTGGCTGTCTATTGCCCGAAATGTAGAGACAAACATCCACTAAGGGAGTGTCCAAGAGATAAAGTACCAGTTTGCACCCTTTGTGAGAAAGATCATGAGACAGAACAGTGTCCATCTCTACCAGGAATAAAAGCAGCAATGCAGCCAACGGAGGAAGAAGCTGAAGCAGTCTACCTGCTAACTCAAAGAAGACAATGGCAACCTAAAGGGCAAGGTACGAACTCTGGTATGCCATTTAATCGTTGGAACAATTATTCTGCTTTTGGCCAAACAAGCTACCCCCCCTTCAACCAAATGCAATACCCACTTTTCAGTCAAATGAATTTCCCACCCATGCAAATGCAAAACCCTCCCTTTGTTGACCCTTCAATGTGGACTCCTTGGCCTCCACAGCAACCACCTCCTTTCAATCCTTGGAACCCAAGTTGGAATAGTCAATCACTCCCATACCCAAATCAAATGCCTCAATTCCAACAATCACTCTCTCTGCCATCAAATGCCCCACCAAACAACCAAATGAGACCCCAACTACCTGTGCAACCAAATCCTAACCCCAATAATAAAGCTGTGCAAGTCATTGATATTCAGAATCAGTCCATATTTCCTACTATGCAATGTAATGATATTCACTTGAGATCTGGAAGAGTAGTAGAGCCTATCATAGATGACATAACTGATTCAGATAAAAATGAAACTGAGAAACAAAAAGAAGCTCAACCACCTCCTAACAAAAATGTTGAATTAACAGAACCTCCATTCCCCGAGCGTTTGGTTTTAACCAAAGCAGCTGAAACACCTGCTTTTAATTTTATGGGGGAATTGCAAAATTTGTATATTAAAATTCCACTTTTACAAGCATTAAGAGATGTACCAATTTATGCCAAAACATTAAGGGATATTTGTGTTAAGAAACCTGGTAGGAAAACCAAGGATCCCCTTACAGTACATGTGATGGGAGACTTGTCTGCATTAATGACCGGAAAAGCCCCTCCTGTAAAATATGGTGATCCTGGCCATCCTACTGTTACAGTTCAGATTGGTAAAGCAGTGATTCCCCGAGTTTTGGTAGACTTAGGTGCAGCAATTAATATAATGACTCTGGAAACTTCACAATTGTTACAGCTGAATAACACAATCAGAGATACACCCACCATTTTAGAGTTAGCTGACCGTTCCACAATTAAGCCAGAAGGGGTTGTTGAAGACCTGCTCATTTCAGTTGAATCCTGGAAATATCCAGCTGATTTTGTTGTATTGCAAACTAAAACAAAGCTGGGGGGACATCCCTTAATTCTAGGAAGGCCATGGTTGGCCACAGCTGATGCATTTATTAGTTGCAGATCTGGTTCAATGACAATTTCTAATGGTTATGAAACAAAACAATTAACTCTTTATCCTCACGCTACGCCAGTAGTTAATAATGAAGATTCTATATGGATGGATTATGATGATAATGCTGTTCAGCCGATTCTAACTATAGGACAAGCTTTAACTCTTAAAGACAATACAGAAGATGAAATAATCAATAATTTTATTTGTGAACCTTCTTCTGTTATTGCTGAAACACACAATCAATTAACTGCAATTTTTGAAACTGATATACAAGAAAAGATTGAACCTGAAGATTCATCTCAAACTTTAACCACGATCCCATCTAAGAGTATAACAGTTGAAATTGAACCCGGTAAGACATTAAACATAAATCCTGATCTAACAGATGCTGAAACACAACAGTTAATGAAGTTATTACACGAATATAAGGAGGCATTTGCCTGGGATTACACGGACATGAAAGGTATTTCTTCTGAATTATGTACTCACAGAATTTACATTAAAGAGGGATGCCGACCTGTTTGTCAACCCCAAAGACGAATGAATCCTAATTTACGAGAAATTGTTAAAGAAGAACTTCAAAAATTGCTTAATGCAGGGTTTATATACCCCATATCTGACAGTGAATGGGTTTCCCCGTTAGTAATTGTTCCTAAGAAAAACGGGAAATGGAGGGTATGTGTTGACTATAGAGCTTTAAACAAAGCTACCCAAAAGGATCATTTTCCCTTACCTTTCATTTATCAGGTGTTGGACAGTCTTGCAGGGAAGAAATTCTTTTCTTTTCTAGATCGATTCAGTGGGTATAATCAGATAAAAATTGCACCCCAGGATCAAGACAAGACCACTTTCACCAGCCCTTGGGGAACTTTCGCCTATAGAGTTCTCCCATTTGGATTATGCAATGCACCAGCAACCTTTCAAAGAGCTGTTATAGGAATTTTTTCCGATATGCTGAATGATTGTATGGAAATATTTATGGATGATTTTACCCCCTATGGTGTGTCTTTTGAAGAGGGATTACAAAACCTTGAGAAAGTACTTAAAAGATGTATTCAAGCCCACCTTTCCTTAAGTACCGAAAAATTCCACATGATGATGAGTGAGGGAATAGTGCTTGGACATTTTATTTCATCTCTAGGTATTCAGGTAGATCCATCTAAAATATTAGTCATTCAGAATCTTTCTGTTCCTAAAACTCAAACTGATGTGAGAAGTTTTTTAGGACATGCTGGTTATTATAGGAGATTTATTAAAGATTTCTCTAAAATAGCTTCTCCATTGTTTGTATTGCTTATGAAAAATGCTGAATTCAAGTGGACTAATTCTTGTCAAAAAGCTTTTGAAGAATTGAAGCATCAGCTGTCTACTGCTCCTATTTTGAGGGGGCCTGACTGGAATCTTCCGTTTCACATATCCTCTGATGCTTCAGATGTTGCTATTGGAGCAGTCCTGGGACAAGAGGAAAATCATCTTCCTTATGCTATATACTTTATCAGTAAGAATATGACCTCTGCTGAGCTTAACTATACAGTTACCGAGAAAGAGTTCCTTGCAGTAATCTATGCCATTAATAAATTCAGACACTATATTACTGGGTATCCTACTTTTGTGCACACTGATCATTCAGCTATTAAATACTTAATGAACAAATCTGTCACAAATGCTAGAGTTACCAGATGGCTGTTACTATTGCAGGAATTTGATATTACAATTGTAGATCGGCCTGGTAAGGAAAATGTGGTGGCTGATTTTCTTTCACGGTTAAAAACTGATAATGATATTCCAGTAGATGATAGTTTTCCTGACGAATATTTGTTTGCAGTTTCTGCTCATTCTCCATGGTATGCAGATATTGCTAATTACTTGGTTGCAGGAAAACTACCAGCACACCTGTCATATAGAGAAAAGAGAAGAATTGTTCAACAAAGTGCCAGGTATAGCTGGATAAGCGGATGTCTCTTCTATACTGGGCTTGATCAGGAGATCCGAAGATGCATTAGAGAAGATGAAGTGTACGACATATTGAAAGCTTGTCATGATGGCCCTTGTGGAGGCCATTTTGCTGATAAAAGAACAGCGCATAAAATTCTGAGGATGGGTTACTATTGGCCCTCATTATTTAAGGATGCAAAGAAATATGTAAGGGCTTGTGACAGTTGCCAGAGAATGGGTCAACCCAATCATAGAGACCAAATGCCATTAAACCCCCAGGTAGTTTCTGAACCATTTGAAAGATGGGCGTTGGACTTCATAGGACCCATTAACCCTCCATCCAACCAAAGGACCTATATATTAGTCTGTACAGACTATATGACTAAGTGGGTAGAGGCCAAAGCACTTATTAGAGCCAATGAAGAGGCTGTTCTGGCCTTCTTGTTTGAAGACATTTTCACTAGATTTGGAATTCCCAGAGAGCTAGTTACTGATGGAGGACCCCCATTCAATTCTCATGGTTTTAAATCTACCCTTCACAAATATCATATTCAACATAGAATGACTACACCATACCACCCCCAGGCCAATGGGCAGGTGGAAAGCACAAACAAAGTTTTAGAGGCCATTCTAACTAAAACAGTGAAGGACAACCGAAAGGATTGGTCCCAAAGGCTCCCTGAGGCATTATGGGTTTACAGGACTACTTGGAGAAACACTACAGGTTTTTCTCCCTATGAATTGGTTTATGGTAAAAATGCTATTTTTCCTGTGGAATTTGAAATTAAAACTTTAAAAACTGCCTTAGCTGTTAATCTTGATTTGAATGATGTGCAGACAGCTATATTGCAGCAGCTTTTGGAGTTGGATGAAAAGAGATTGGATGCTATTCACCAAACAAACATGATTCAACAACAAAGGATGAAGTGGCATGACAAAATTATCAAACACAAGCAGTTCCAAAAAGGTAATTGGGCCTTGCTGTATGATTCTCGGTTTGAAAATTTTCAGGGAAAGCTACGTACACGGTGGCTTGGACCATATGAAGTAGATGATGTCTTTCCAAACGGAACGGTAAGACTTGTAACAATTGATGATGCTAAAACACCTCTACTAGTCAATGGCCATAGGCTCCGTTTGTATGAGCGCCCTGTTTCTAAAGAGGATTTCAAGACTGCTTGCATGACTGATATTCATTATCTTTTTCCAGGGGAGTCTTCTGCTCCTCACAGCACTTAAATTTCTGCACTATATTTTTTATTAGATTAGATTTAGCACTAATAATCCCTGTCAAGGATTGGCATATTACAATTGAATTTTGCAGATTCTGGAAAAGCAATAAGGAGGACAGATTCATCATGAGAAGATCTGAAGCTTTAAATCAAGAAGCTTCTTCCCATCATTTTACCCCCTTTTTCCTAAAAGCAATATCCCCCCATACCCACATTATTTCTATCACTCCCACCACTCCTGAAATATCCTCCTTCAGTCAGTATTTTCCACCCCTTACTGCTGAAATAATCCCTTACCATTCACAGACCTAAGTCAGTTATCCCAATTCTCTGATTTTTCCCGTTGCTGAAACACCTGTTTCAGCAACGTAACACCAGTTTTTTTTCCGTTGCTGAAACACCTGTTTCAGCAACATATCATTGATTCCACCCGTTGCTGAAACACCTGTTTTAGCAATACATTATCGATTTCTCCGATTGCTGAAACACCTACCTCAGCAATGCATTGTTCATTTTTTAGTTGCTTAAACAACAGTTTCAGCAATTGGTTATCATCAAAGTAATATCCCTTCTTGCTCTTACAGAAGCTTTCTGGTTCTTCACGATACTTTTGGTGAAAATTATTTGGCATATACCAGACTCAGTTACACCTTCAATCCACAGACCCTTCTATGATCATTAAAGCTATTGCAACCGACACTTCGAATTATTAATTAAAGGTAAAGTATAAGGTATATGGTTTTAATGTAATTCGGTTAAATCATATGAAAAGAGAGGATTTCATTTCATAATGATTGCATATCTTTCCATGTCCAATCATTATTACACCATCCGTAGGGGGGGAATTCCGAAAATGGAAAAATCATTTCGCATGAACCAACCTGCCGCCGGTTATCATATCCATTTTTGCCGTCATTTAGACTACGCAGCCTTTGTTGCAACAACTAGTCCGATCAGGGTCTGAGAATACTGTATTGTGCATCTGCCGAAAACTCAAAGCTTCAGCCATGGGAGGGACGGCCATTAGAAATGAGCCCGGCTCCATAAGCCTTCTACAGTTCTTTCCGGAAGTGTATCAGATCTTCCAACAAGCAGGGTGGACAGCATATTTTGAAAGGTTGGGAGAATTTAACGCAGAAGAAGTATTAGAGTTTGCACAAAACCTTGAAGACAATTTCTCAGTGGTCCGAGGGGTTCGCATTTCAGTGACAGAGGATGACATAGTTCAGGTATCAGGGTTGCCAGCCGAGGGCATTCGCTGGTTTAGCAGGAAGCAGGTCGTTCTTAACGCGCAGCAAGAGTTCCTGCGTCCGGACGAGCAAGTGGAACCCAGAGGCCGCGGGGTCAGTCTGCATTCACTTCCTCAACCATGGCCATCAGTAGCAGAATTCGTCAAACACTACCTAACATGCGAGGGGCGTTATCAGGTAGTGTACAATCATGACTTTGTTTTGCTGAATCATTTGAGGAATGGAAGACTCATCAATATCCCTTATTATCTGCTTGGTTGTATTAAAAACATGTCGTATTATTGTAAACGAGCCAAATCCCCAATGTCATCCCTTACCCATCACCGCTTATGCCAGCTGCTAATAAAGAGAGGTTTTGCTCAGCAAAATCCCCCTCTGCAGGCCCTACCTGAAGTCCCTCCACAGGCCCCACTCGAAGTACCTTTGCAAGCCCCACCTGAAGTTCCCCAGCCGGCCGAAATTCCCCTACAAACACCCGAAATTCCCCAGCCGGCCGAAATTTCTCAGCAGGACCAAACGTCCCAACCGTCTGGAAGTCCTCATGACATTCCAGAGATTCCTCATGAAGAAGAACAGGAGGAAACCCCGCATTCCCCAGTCAATCCAACCCCGAGCTCGTCTCGGTTAGCAGAGCTAACACCCTCTACTATCCCTGTCCCTAGTGACGATTCTCTAACACCCCCTTCTTCACCTGTTAAGAAAAAGAGGAAAACCCCAGCAGTCACAAGCTCCAGACCACGGACAAGGTCTACATCCCAAATTCTTACCCCTCCGGAAAACCCTGTCCCCAAGAAAAAGTCCTCCCGTTCGAAAAAGAGGAAAGGCAGCGATTTTACTGCCTTCCTACCAAAAAGGAAGAGGACAAAGACTGTTGAGACAAAATCCACTTCCATTTCCCCTAACCCTGCGACTATTCTATTAAAACCCTTATCCCCATCACAAACCTCCCAACCTGGCTCGTCCGAGGGCATGGTCACACAAAAACCAGTGCCTCGGGATAATCTGACATTGTTTATGGGTCAAGAAGTGACTGCTCCACAAGAACCAGTCACTTGCCCAGTGACTGAAACACAAGAACCAGTCACTGAGGCACAAGAATACACCAAGCAGGATAATAGTGGGAAATGCCCAGTGACTGCTCCACAAGAACCAGTCACTGAGGCAGAGGAATCTACCAAGTTGTCTGACAGTGAGAAAGGCCCAGTGACTGCTCCACAAGAACCAGTCACTGAGGCACAGGAATACAACAAGCAGGATGATAATGGGAAATGCCCAGTAACTGAAATACCAGAACTGGAGATTGAGACACAGGAATTCATTCCTAACCCGGTGGATGAAACACAAGAACCACCCACTGTGGTACCGGAACCGGAGATTGAGACACAGGAATCCATTCCTAACCCAGTGGATGAAACACAAGAACCACCCACTGCGGTAACAGAACTAGTCACTGAGGCACAAGAGTCCATGTCTGGCCCGATGGATGAAACACAAGGACTACCTACTATGGTATCAGAACTAGTTGCTGTGGAACAAGAATTCGTTTCTGATGAAACACAAGGACTACCTACTATGGTATCAGAACTAGTTGCTGTGGAACAAGAATTCATTCCTGATGAAACACAAGGACTACCCAGTATGGTATCGGATCTAGTCACTGGAGAACAGGAATCCATTCCTGGCACGGTGGATGAAACACAGGAACCACCCATTGTGGTGCAACAATCAGCTACCACCGTGCATCAACAAAATATTCCAACAGAAATAATCAGCATACAAGGTCCACACACTATGACATCTCTACTGCAGGAAAATGAGTTCCTGAAGTCTGAATTAGAAGCTTACAGAGCTGAATTAGCCATGGCACAAGAAGCCTTTGAAAAAGAACTCAATCTCCATACATTAGCACATGTAGCCTCAATGCAAAACAGGGAGCCATGTATGGAATATATGTGCAAGGAGTGTGGCACCATTTATCAGAATGCAGGCTATAAAGTAGTTGAAATTCCACTCCCTGAAACAATCATGACAGAGGGAATACAAGAGGAATGCCCTACTGCTCCACAAGAACCAGTAGGACCCCCTATGGTGCAAGAAGAAGAAGAAATCAAACCAGAGATATCTCATCCCTTGTGGACTGATGCAGCTATTCCGGCAGAAGAAACACTGCCAGAGCACACTACTATTGATTCAGATATTCCGACAGAAGAAACATTGCCAGAACACATGACTATTGATTCAGATATTCCGACAGAAGAAACATTGCCAGAGCAAATGACTACTGATGCAGCTATTCCGGCAGAAGAGACACTGCCTCAGCACACTACTGATGCAAGCATCCCGACAGAAGAAATAATGCCCCAATGCATTACCTCTAAGGAAGCCATTCAGACAGAAGAAATAGTGTCCCAACCCACTACTTCTGTTAAACAGACACAGACTCGGCTATGGGACCCATTGGAACAATTCAACAGATGGAAGAAGAAACATGCTGAAGAACAGAATATAGTATTACAACAGCATAAGTTGCAATGGCAGAACTATGTATATGCTAACTGGGATAGCTGGGAACAAATACTGCAAGAGCACAGAGAATATAAGAAGGAAGCCAGACAGTCTAAGGAACGGATAGCCTTGATGTTTTCATTGGTGCGGAAATTGATGGTTACACGTAAACCCTTTGTAAATTACTCTCTCTTTCTTACTGAACGACTAGTTTATTTTCAAATAAAATCAATAGCATATGGCAGACCACATGAAGTACTGACTTCAGAGAAATTTGTTGAGACCTTTAAAGAGGCCCCTGAAAGTGACCAGCATCTGCTGTGTGAACTCTACCTTCATAATGAGGCCCTTCCTGAAGAAAGGAGAGTTAATCTTACTCCAATTGCAGGAGATATACAAATTAGGGCATTTGCTTCATTTTTGTCTAATCAGCTCACCTGGCAGACTGCGTTCAATGCCAGCAATCATAATGAGGAGAATAAACTCCTGTGGATTAGACCAGAACCTGTAAGCCCAGCCATGTTTATAGCACAGTATTATGAATTCTTGCAGAAGCCGGGAATGAACGAGCACATAGAGCAATTACAGGCTTCAATCCTTTTTAAGTGTCAAGAGCACATTAGATTGAAGGGTC
Source organism: Pinus tabuliformis (assembly GCA_031772625.1). Classification (NCBI taxonomy): domain Eukaryota; kingdom Viridiplantae; phylum Streptophyta; class Pinopsida; order Pinales; family Pinaceae; genus Pinus; species Pinus tabuliformis. Next base: position 302,428,000 of record CM062816.1, on the reverse strand, counting down.
CTGCTGCATTGGAGGCCAATGATATCTTTTGGCAGCAGTCATGCAAGGAAAGACAGGATTATCATCCTTTTAACCCTCTCAATCTTCAAGCTGCATTATCCAGGGTCCCTAAGTATATTGATTGCATTCAACATTGTGGAGTCAACTGGATTGGGTATCATTTCCGTTTTCCAATCTTATGGCTGCCTTCAGAAAAATATCAAAGTCATTATCAGTTGACTAACAGAGAGGAAGCCTCGGCATGGCGACAGTTGCAGACCAACAGCGGATTCCGAGCTCCTACAGACGCCACCTTCTCCAGCTACTGCTTGAGTAATTTGCATTGCCAGTCCCAGTACTCAGACTCTGATTCGGATGAAGAGGTTGCCTGAGGACATGCAACATTTTTAGCTGGGGGGGATGTTAGGACTCCACTATGTACCATTTTTGCTATATATTTTGACATCACTTTACTCTTAAAACCATGAACCTCAATGTCTTTATCATTCACTTTATCCCAAGGTATATAGAAACCTCTTCTTTATTATATGGTTAATCTGTCTTACATTTAATTCCATAATACTCTTATATTTTATCAATTATTGAAGTGCATTGTTGCTAACACAAGTCAAAGATCGCAGATAAGTTATATGTCTTGTTGGGAACGAGCGGCCGTTGCTGAAACAGCTGAACTTCATTGCTGAAACAGCCAACTCCGTTGCTGAAACAGCTGGTCCCGTTGCTGAAACAGCTGGTCCCGATGCTGAAACAGCTAACTCAGTTGTTGAAACAGCCATCAAGCACGCAACTCCCGCTATGCGTAATTTGCGATTCTGGAAGAACTTTTTGTGGATAATAGCAGCAGCCCGAAGATACGGTTACCTGGATTATCTTGAAGATAGCATTTCTGTTGTCTCGGTTGTAACAGTATCTCTTTTTAAGAAAGAACAGAATAGTTTTGTTTCGAACAGAATCGAGATCTTCGCTTTTGTGTAAAATTGTAAATGATGTCTCCTCTTTAAAAAGAGGAGACATCATCATTAGAGGGGATCGAACTGTAATTCATAGAACAACATTGTGTGAGACAGGAGCTAATCTCCTTTTTGTAATGTATCAGTTTCTTGACAGATGAATAAAGACTTGTTTTGAGCGTTCCAGTTTAATTCTTTCTCTTGGGGAATCTTGTGAGAAGGAAAGGGCCCGCCTTCCTCACAAGATTCACCCCTTTATTCCTGTAGTTGTTTATTTCTTATGTATTTGCATTTTCTTTAATTCTGTTGCTGAACACTAGTTACATGGTTTGCGATACTCTGTTTCTTAGCGCTACATGTATTGAATGCACGAGTGGATGATGAGAGCATGTGCTGAAGATCCCTGCACCGAGGGATAGGGTCTTGCTCCCATTGATTGCTTTCTCTTACCTGCAGTGTGATTAGAAACAAGAGGCCAAGTGCTGAAGGTTCCTGTTCCTGGGAATAGGGTCTTGACCTCTTGAGGTTACTTCTTTTACAGTGTGATTAGTGCCAGGCAGCAGGTGCTGAAGTTCCTACCAAGGAATAGGGTCCTGTTCCTGCTATGGTTGAATGATTTCCTTCCTTATAAATTGATTTCCCTTTTGCTGTAACAGAGGAATCGTTTCTGCTGTAATTTAATTGACTTCGGCTTTAATTAAGTAGAATGTGAATTGATAGATTGATGAATGTGTGTCTTTCTTTTACTACAACATTGAGCTGCTTTTGAAATTGAGCATATCCAGTGCGCTATTACCTTTGGAATAAAAAGACCTTCTCGGGTTGACAATTTATGTGGAGCTCGAATTGTGAAAACAATTAGAGCGACCAACAGATGGAATGATTGTGATTTTGTGCTAACTAGGGTTTGGTTGTGCAGATGGGATGGAGAAGGAAGGAAAGCGTGGGACAGGTTGGGGAGGCTAGGAGAGGTCCCTAGGGATCCTTAGCATCCATCCACAGAGGTTCCTTGCATTCAGATGCTCAGCAACCGAGTGAGTGGCCTCCTACAGGATGTCTGCAGGGGATCCTACAGGATATGCAGAGATTTCTACAGGATGTCTACAAATTGCTACAGGATGACCTACCGTGAGTGTTTGAAGTGATGGAGGAGTGATGGAATGGTAGGGGGAGATGTGTAAGGTAGGAATAAGGCTAGTGATGGCTCAGAAGTGGAAGAATAGGATAGGGAGTGAGTGTAGGGAGTAGGTTGGAAGATAGAGGACTAGGTCAACGAAAGGGCTAGAGAGTGAAGCTATGTGAGGAGTGAAAGACTTTGGGAGATAACAGAGCGGAACAGAGGTCAAATATGGGTTTGCATGTGTGATCAAGATGGAGGAGAAGGTAATGGAACGAGAGAGAGCAGTGTAAATGAAACAAATGCTTATGATTGTCACCAAACCGAAAATGCATTAACCTAAACTACCTGTGCTTGTAAATTCAATGAACAACAATCCAAAACGTGAAGGAGAATGTGCATGAAGCTGTGGTAAAGGAGTGTGGTGCAGGTGTGAATCATGTGGAAGCATCTAACATAACGTGACTGTGTTTGCAGCAATCATGAAATAAAGAAATGCGTATTTTTGGTGGTTAGTCATGGACTGCACCCCAATCCCAAATGAGATGGCAGTGAGCCTTAACAACCTTTTTGCTGGAGCTCCAATGGATTATATCTATCCTCTGCTAACCTAAACAACTGTAAACAAGTTCACCATAAGCAAATCCTATCTAAATTCATGAAAAGCAACTAAATTAACAACCTGTAATTCGAATTGGATGTGGAAATGGAAACTCAAAGTGCTGAAACGAAATGGAAACAACACTACGGCAGAGGGGATCTATGGCTCTCAGGTTGGGCCCTAACCTGAGAGCTATAGTCTCCTTAAGAAAAACTCAGAGCTAGATCAAAATCTGCCTTCTTTATTCATAAACTGATGTCATGCCAAAACTGGCTTACAACAAGAACTAACACCGAGCTGTGCTCCAAAATTACAATAGTAATGCGAAAGTTTCAACAACCTATCAAAAGCTACGGCCTCTATACTTATGCAAAACAGTGATCCAACAAGTGTCCTTGATTTTAGGAGCTCGGCTGTCCAACTAGAGTTTAACTGCTGATCCTGTAGGACAGTCATAACTGTTGTTCCTGTAGAACAGTTGTAACTGCTGTTCCTATAGAACAGCTGGCTGCTTCTAAGCTCGGAGGGGAGATGGATTGGAGCTCGGAGTTCTTGGTGGAAATCACGAGGAATGTCCCCAAGACCGTGGACATCCTCTCCTAAAAACCAGCAGTGCCACCTCGTTGTCTCCTTGTCTCCTTTTTTGTTGTCTTTTGCTCCCTTTTAATGCCAAAACCTGGAATCATAATGCATTAGTCATGTAGATAGAGTGCCTACCCTTCTTCCTACAAAAAACATGAACAAACTAAGAAATGCATGCATAAGCAATAAAAAATGAATGGTTTGAGCAGGTAGAATAGGCCAAAATGAGCCCAAATTGTACCAAAATTGGGCCTCATCACTTCCTTCGATGAACTATGATCAGTAGCATCAATTTGAAAGAATTTGGGCTCCTTGAATTTATGCTTGGGGGAGTATTTCTCATCACATTGGTAACATAATCCTTGCTTTCTTCTTTCCGCCATTTCTGCTGGTGAAACCTTTTGAACCTTGAGTGTTTGGGTAGTGCTTTGAGCCTATGAGGGGCGACCCTTGGCAATGAAATTTGGGCAATTGGACTGGGTCGGTAATGCACGTTCGATTTCACGAGCTATCCTGCAAGCATGCAACCTTGAGCTAGGGTGGTGAATTTGAACGTGAGCTTGTATGGCTTCTTTGAGACCACTGACAAAAAATTCCACGTAGAACTCATCGTGTAGATCTCTAGTGCAAGAGGCTAAGGCTTCAAAGGCTGCAATATATTCATTCACTATTCATGTCTGTCAGAGCTTAGTGAGATGACACAAAAAGTCATATTCATGGTCAAAGAAATCCATAAGAGATTTTTTGAATGTCTCCCAAGTCAAGGGCCTTCAATAGCAACGTTGATGCCATTGCCACCATTGCCATCCTTCATTGTCCAAGTACATGATACCCACACTAAGCTGAGTCGCATTATCGAGGATGTAATTCAGTGTGAAATATTGCTCCATTTGTGCTATCCATGTGGTCGGGTGAGAGCCATCAAATTTATACATGTCTAGCTTGGGTGGTCGTAGCTGGGATTGTTGGTGGGTGCCAATGAGGTGAAGAGACTGGGTAGACTCACCCTCACTGTTTTCATTACCAATATATGCCTCCTTGTGTGCCTCCACCTTGATCTTAGAGAGTGTTTCATTTAAGTTCTGCAGCTGCGACACGACCTCTTTCAAGGCTGATTCAAGGTTGGCCATCCTCTCATTCGCCATAGCTTGAGCCCTAGTTTGTACCATGCACCGAGCCGATGCACTTGAAATTTCGGACCGCTCAAATTTTTTGGCACTAACAATTGAATGGTACAACCTTTCTCAGCTCGTCATAATGATTCTTATTGGCTAAGTCACCAATAAGAGCCCCCCCCCTCCCTTTTTTTACTTCGAACGGAGTTTTACTCCTTGCTTAGGAATACTTCAGTAGCCGAATCCCAGAAATGTTAATGCTGCCAAAAGTCCTGCGAAAATCACGCCCAGGTATGGGAACCCACACACTACTCAGATCTGGATGGCGGATCTGATGGATCTAAGAGATTTGAATGGCTGATCTGATAGATTTGAATGACGGAACTGATTGTTGTTGTGGATTTGGTGGATCTAATAGATCTGAATGCCTATTCTAATAGATCTGAACGGCCGAATTGATTGTTGCTGCTGCGATAAAACCCCACTTGCGAGATCTGATCTAGCAAAGATTATGTGTGAGCCAGAGATAGATAAGTGAACTATGGTCTCTAGGAGTGTCATGTGTTATAGATTGCAATATACATAAGGGTTTGACAGTAGTACTCGGCCCAATTTTTCAGGGCACTAACCAAGGAGGATTAAACATGCCCTTAGCCGTACAACCCGACTACCCTATCGTACGTGCGAGTAATCTCTCCAAGTATTGTTTTCAGTGTATTGTAGCAACAACACGGCCGATGGTTTATCTAGGGCACGGTTTCAAGGGAGCTAGGGGGGTTCCGATATACCCAGAGGGTACCTGGAAGACAGTCCATGCGCGGTTCTGTCTAATGCCTACTAATCGAAGGGGTACTCACAGGGGTTACAAGGGAGTCCCACAAGTGTGACCACCTCTTGTATTTCTTGAGTGCGTGGCTCCCTAAATCCATAGGTTTATGCGCTCAACAACAAATCCTGTGGTTTAAAGATGCTGGAACATGTCTCTAGAAAATTTTTGTTTTTTTGCTAAAAATTGGAGATCCCACCGGCCTTGGAAAGCGCTCTGATACCACTTGTTATGTTATTAACCTACAGTACGATACCAGAATACCAAATATGTGAAGAAATATACCCAGAACATAGAACAATGAGAAATAACAGCAAGTATTTTATTATTCAGAAAGCAATGTTCACTTGCCTCTTCGAGGGGGCAACCTCCAATAGAGCAGAGCTCAATAAAAAATAAGACACGATGCTCCTCGAGGGGAGTCTCTATCCTTTATATAGGATTCATACATGCAATACCATGGTTCTTATTAATACCATCTATCTAATACCATGGCCCATTTGCAACTAACTGTGGCCCCTTCATTAAATGTGGGTTAACCACTTACAATTATTATTATGGGCTTTATTGACTCTTTACTTAACTATAACTATGATTCGATCCTATTACATAAATAAGGGGCTTAGGGTGGGACCCTAACATTATACTAGACGTCACTCTGATCATTATGTTTATCTCAAAAGGAAAAACACATCAAACTTATCTTTGGATGCATAAACTTGGTTCCTACATCCCCCCATAGTGCTTCAAGTGAGACTGTAGCCTACACGACACTGGTTGTTTCTGAAAGGGCTAGTAGTGTAGGAATTTTTTAGTTGGTGCAACTAACTTTGAACCTGGGTCAGGACCCCCAAAGCCAACATACTCCCTGTTCCTGCAGAATTCAACTATCATAAACAGGATCCTTCGATCTGGAGACTATTGCCTACTCATGAGAATGTTGAAGATCTTGGCAACCAACCAGAACAGAGTTGGTACGGTTCATAAGATTGAAGGTATCCCGCTATTTTCCATCTTTTTTGGGATGGTTCATAAATTTGCACCAACTGTTGTCCATTTTCATCCACGACAATAGTTGCAACTTTGTATGTAGTGTCATTATCTTTCTCATCCACGACAATGCAATCTAAGTAGCGATATGAGTAGCGACTTGCCTGTGAGGCCGGAATTTCAACGAACGTTCATGCATAAGGATTGATGAGTCTGCTAGAGAATTCTAACTGCTTTCCAACCAAGATAATACCTCCCACGGATTCTTTGAAATAAATGATATCTGACAAGTCTCGGTCATCTCACCAGTCTCCGTCCTTAAGGAACGAAAGGTCAAGACAGGAGTTAATCCAGGTCCTTGTGTAGAAACAGAAAGCCATACAGGGGTATTTCATTCTGAAATCGCACACAAGCAGCCGAGTCTGATTGTCGTTGTTGAGAGATGCCTCACCCCACCTGGTTAGGAAGTAGTTTGAACAAAGAAAGTCATTCCATTGCTTGCAAATCATGCGATAACTAAATACGAATTCCAACGGCATACGCACACATATCTCCGCTTGAAAGTCAAATGGCAGTTTGTTCCACCATGAAGCTGCCTTTTCCATTTCCATATTTATAACTCAAGCGACCAATACAAATACAAAGTCGAATAACACATACAGAGTCGAAGAATAGTTAGTGTATGAAATATGACTCCAAGGAAGGACTATATATAGCACAACTATGAAGATTGAGTCTCATTGAAACAAAATATGGCACGTCGGTTCCGAGCTTATATTATGAATAAAAAGTATGGTGATTTTATATAGAAAAATATAATATTATAGATAAATGAAAATAATTAGGCATTTAAAAAATATAAGGAAACAATAATTTTTTGTTATATATATATATATATATTTTATTGGTAAACTCACTGTAAGTATGTACTCACTCTAAGAAAAGGGATTTTTCTAGGAGACACACTCAAAGGAATGGGAATTATTCCTATCAAATGATTTTCCTAGCCTTTGTAGACTATTGTCCCCAACCAAGTCCCCAACCCATTTTAAAAGTGCGAGTAAGTCCTTTACCTTTAGGAGGAGTTAGTAGTATTCTAGTCTCACTTCACTCAACTCATTCTATGTAATTGGCTTCCATGTCACCTTGGCCTTCTCTATATTGGTGCAGTCCTTTACCTTTGGGAGTTAGTGGTATTCTCGTCCAACTTCACTCAATTCAATAGTGTTTCTATGGATCTAGAGCGAGGTGTAGTGATGTAATATTTAATACAAGGAGACATTTTAAAGTGTTTGAATTATACCTAAATAATTAAATTTATAGTAAGATTTTTCCAATAAATAATTAGATAATTTTTATAAGCTAAATATATTATGTGTATTATTTTAATTATTGTTATTATTATTTAAGTGATTATATATAATATAGATAATATTTTTCTTTAGTTAACTTTTTTTTCCTTTTACTTTACAAAATTTTATAATTTTCTCAAATATTCTTTAAATAGCATATCATTTTAAAAGTCAGATCATATCTTTTTAATGGAGTGTTTCTCCTCTTACAACTTTAAACATAAGAAAGATATATGATTTCCTACAACTCTTAACATAAGAGAGAATATATAAGTTTTCCTACAACTCTCAACCTAAGAAATATAATATATAAGTCTTCCAAATATGAATGATATATGAGATCATCATCTCCAACATTTTTTTCCTAAAATTAAAATTTTTCATCTCAACCTGACAACTATGAGTTGAAAGAGGCTAATGTTACCATACTAGAACTTAAACAATTACCTAGGTGTCCTTGTACAAAATAAACTATAAATAGAAGATCAAAAAACATAACCATTCTACAATCAAGTTGAGGAATCAAAACCTAATCCTACAACCTAGATGAGTGATTTTGGGTCCTTTGACATTCTCTCTTCCCTTCCCTTAGAGGATTCCCACAATTGGTGTTCAATCTATTCAAAATTGTTGATATTAATTTCAAAGGTTGTGTTATTATTCAAAACTTTCTTCGTTCATTTCAAATCAAGAACACGTCTCTTTTATGAAATTATGAGTATGAGTATTGCGCTAATAGTGAATAATGTAACGAATGTTCAAACCCTATATTGAGATCTAGGCTATAAACATGTCAAAACTAAATTTTGTTGAAATTCATGGAAATATGATGTAGACCTATCCTCAAGTTTTGATAGCACATGGAGGTTAGTTAGGAGTGTTTCTAGTAAAAAATGGATAAGTTTTCTCTTTTTATTTTCCTATGGCAAAAAATCATTCAACCCTTGGTGTTATAGGTTTTTAGGGATTCATGTTTGTAAGGAGTCTTTCAGAGAAGGGCTTCATGTGCCACACCTTGATCATTTACAAACAAACTTCTTCAATTTGGATGGAGGTTGTAGCGTGACATCTTAGTCCATGAACCATGTCAAACCTATAAACAATCTCATAGTTGTTCACATGGTGTTGATAGGAGAAGCATTGGTTTTGAGACCTTGAACATATAGATCTAAAATACTTATTGTATCCAACCTGTGCGCGTGGTTATTATGAAGTGATAGTAAATTTTAACCCTAGGGATGACTTCTTTAAGTGGTAAAATTATGTTATAAATTCATATATACCTAGAGTAGCTTACCATCACTAGCTTTTGGGGATGAATACCCAATTTTCGGGCAAGCAAATTCAGAAGATTCCTTAAATTTCATAGGGACAAGTTAGGTTTCTTTTGAGAGATAACATACTGGAGATAATCATAAATTTTTTTTATATGGGATTACATATGAATGGAATTTGATCCATTTTATCCGAGCACAGAAACAAATTTATACTAGTTTGGAATATTAAGAGTTGTAGGTGGAAGGAATTTGATCATAATTTTGAATGTCATTGAGAATCATTCTCTCCATACTAATACTAAAGATAATATCTGAAGGTGAAATAATTGCATTGGTCTCTTTTACTAAAAATACAAAGGTTGGACAACTTTTTCAGAAGGAAAACAATGTAAGATTTGGGTAGTGTTCAATTGAAAAGAGTGGAAACAATGTCATTAGAGTTATGAAGAATAAAATCATAGCAATGGCTATGAAATTTATTTTGTTTTATGAGGTTGTTATTGTTGGGCAATGATTCATCAATTGACCAAGACTATTATTCCATGATAGTATATATCAACCTGTCCTCGAGCAATTTCTTGATGCATATAATTAAGCCCAATTGGGTGGTATTCTCAATAAACATATATTATTGGGAACATTGCATACTTTTGGATGCATTTTTATAGTTGGATCGATTATACAGAATACAAGTAATCTTGTTCAATCTACCATTATGGAAATACCTAGAGAAACCATAATTATTGTGACTATTTTACCCTAAATGTCAAAGGAAAGATTGATAATTTCAATCATGTTTGTTACATGTTCTCACTTCCATGCCTTAGTATTACTTAAGGAGTGATAAAACTCACTATAATGCAGTATCATTTTCCTTCCTTTCATAGTTCAAGAATCACTAGTAATGAAACCAATGTTATGTCGCATGGAAGGCCTATTCTTATGTATAGAAAGTGCTAGGAAAGTTTTAGAGGACACACTATTTTAGGAAGTAGGGGTCTATTTTACATAAAGATACATCATTAAATTTTTCATCAAAGGATATATGTATTTATTCAAGCACCTAGGGCTTCAAAAAGAGTTTTCTTCATTAATGTTAGGGCCATCCTTAAGGAATATTCAATAATGATAGGGTTTCATCATATTAAAAAATGAAATGCTTTTATCATTGACATCAATGACAATTTTTTCAAGCAGCTGGAAAGGACACATAATCCTAGGAATTTTTGGATTGGTAAGAGTTTGCATTCAGACGGTCCCATAGGACACATCACCTTGAAGTTTCTTCCTTAAGATTTCTTGAATGATGTGTAAGTGAAAGGGTCCAAGGGTGACTAGACGATATGACACGGGGGCATGCAAGTGCTAGGGATAAAGAACAAGGTGGCATGTAGATGGAAGGGCCCAACAGTAAGATGGCACCTTTTGGTCCCATTGGGGACATGTAACCTTGGAGGCTTTTACACAAGAGTTTCCAAAGGAGAGATAAGGAAATTTCCTTCCCAATGCCATTAAATATATTTTTTTCCTATATATATTTATCTCTCTCTCTCTCTCTCTCTCTATATCTATATATATATATATATATATATATATATATATATATATATATATATATATATATAGATATAGATATAGATATACATTTTCTTTCTTTTTCTTTTGGAAAAAAAATCAAACATGAAACATTATTTACAATTTTCAAATATAAAATCATCGAGTAAAACCAACTCCTCCTATGAAATATAGGACCCTAAAATTGGGTAGGATTTCAACGACGAGTTTAAGAGTTGGAATCTAACACTCGATAGGTAGAACTACTTCAAGTTCGTAAGCAAATTGAAAGGGCATGAAGCCTCTAAATTGTTTTATTTATTCTCAATATGACCAACAAGAAGAATATAATGCCATCAGGTTTTGTGATTTCCTACTAATCGATGGATCATGGTCTTGAGGACATCGTTAATGGCTTCAACTTAACTGCTAGGTTGTGGATAGTAGGAAGAAGAATGATCTTGGCAAAAACCAAGCATAGAAGAAAAATCAAACATCACATGGTTATGAAAGTGTGAACCATGGTCTATAACAATTATACAGGGCACACAAAAAAGACAAATGACCTATTTGAATAGGAATAAGGCCACAAATTCCCCATCAACCCAAAAGGTGGGAATGGCTTCAACCAACTTCGTAAAGTATTCCATGACAACCAAAATGTAGCCATGGTCATCAAAGGAAGTGGGGTTTCAATTGATGAAGTCGATGCCCCATTAGAGAAGGGACCGATACAAAAATCTAGGTGTATAAGGGCAGGGGGCACACACATTTTCTTTATATATGATTGACAAGGATGACACTGTTGGAATGCAGTAATTCATAATTTGAATAAGGTTAGCCAATAGTATTCTGTGTGCAAAAATTTTCAGTTAGAATCCATGTTCGAAAGGTGATTGTCACACATGGCGGTCATTAAGAACTTATTCTACTTCAGAAAAGGTAAGAAAACATCCAAAAATTGAGTCAGCGCCACATTGATATAAAGTATCTTTGTGCACTAAGTAGTGCTTAGCCTGGTGGCGAATGCGATCATGGTCATAGGAAAATAGATCTGAGTGGAAATGATGTGTTTAGAGGTTGAAAAAGATGTCTCCATACCCTAGATTAGTAGATTTGACTAGATAAATAGATTCATTTGACATAGGGTTATGGACTACTTTATCTAAGTTGACTCTCGAAAGGTCCAACAATAACTTTGCGAAGACTAAGGATTTTTTTTCCTTTGCAGTGATGAAAACCAAATCGAATTGCATGAGGATGACGATCCACTCTTAATCATTTCTTCCAATAACTTGAGGAGACAAAATGTGTCCCATGAGATTCTCTAGGGAAATGATGGTAGTCTGACATAACAGGACGTAATGTCAGAATCGACTGACAACAAAGACTACTGCTAGAGATAGTTTCTCCACATGTGAATACCATAACTCAAGTCCAACAAGACCTTTTTGAAAGGTATTAATTATCACTATGATCATCATGTGTTTGAACCAAAACCATTCCGATGGAGGATGGTGACGTAGCTAGGTATAAGAGAAAGTCACATGTATAGTTAGGAGGACTCAAAAGTGGGGCTAAGGTTGGTGTCTTTTTGATGGAATTGAACGAGTAATTTGCTTGATCGTCCCACAAAAAAAGGTACTCCTTTCTTTAGAAAGCTCATGAATCCTTTTGTTAACTCAGCATATTGACGATGAAATGGCGTAAGAATTTTTCCTTCCCTTGCAAACTTTTGAGTTGAATAATTGATGGTGGTGTGGGAAATTGAGTAATCTTCTTGAACTTGTCAACATCTACCCATATCTCGTATTTTGAGACAATAAATTTAAGAATATGCCCAACCTCAACAAAGAATACACACCTATCTAGATTCAAATGGATGTTATAGAACCTACACCTAAGAAAAATAACTAAACTATGAGCTAGGTGTTGGGATAATTTCTTGGAATGAGCAGGAAGATCATCCATGTAAACCTGAACAATGTGTTTGATATCATGAAAGGCATAGTCCATAGCCCTCTAAAATGTTGTGCCTGCATTCTTGAGACTGAATAGGAGCTTACGATTTGAAAATGTGCCCCAAGGATAGATGAACGAAGTTTTGTGTTGTTCGACTAGTTTGATAGCGCTCTAGTTATATCTCGAGAAGCCATCCATGAAGGAAAAATATTCACAATCGTCACAATCGTCGATAATTTGGTCAATGAATGGGGTATGATAATTTTATTTTGGATTAGAAACATTCAAAATTGTCATATTCAACACATATTCGAGCGATGCCTTGGTTTTTGTCTAGAAGCACTAGATTAGATACCCATTCTGTTAATGGAACGAGATAAATGAAGCCAACATGCAGTAGTTATTTGACTATAGGTTTTATGGAAGTTGTTTTGCAAGGGTGGAAATGTTGAGGTCTTTTTTGGACATGCTTGGAATTTTCAAATATCTTGATCTCATGCTTGACAATAGATGGGTTTATGGCAGGCATTTCCTTGTGAGACCAAGTGAAGACATCGTCAAATTCCTTAAGGAGGCAGGCTAAGTTCGCAATTTCCTCAGAAGTGCAGTCAACTCTAATACGAATTTTTTCCACAATACCTACTTTTATTGAGATATTGATCAATAAAGTTTTGGAAAGCTTACCTAATTTATCCTCTGAATCCATAGTTTGCAGATTCGTATAAGCGAAAGGAACAATCTCAGGTTAATAGAAAGGCAAGATTCGTAAAGGGATCACATTCAAGTAAGATACAAAAGTGTAATGGTAAAAAGTATCCTAGGGTCACTCATCTGTAGACATGAGTTCCCCGATATCCTCGTTAGAAGGCAAGACTTGAGTGAGGAGATCAATAGAGGGAGGGGAGATGGGAGAGGAAGTGGTACCATCAATCATGACCAAAGCAGTAAGAGAGTTAAATGTGGATTGAACATTTTGATAAGAATGTTTGGCTGATGATAATGTCATATTTTTTCCGTAGGAATCAATGGCTGAAGGGGCCTAGAGGATCCAAGGATCAGTGGAGCCATTAAAAATAGTATAAACCATTGAGACTATTTGTCAAACCTCTGGTGGTAGGAGAGGAAAACATCCTAAAATCGAGGAACCGTTTAGAATGTTGGTACCAATACTGACATAGGAGTTAGGTATGACACCCACTGAGGGCACGTTGCTGCTAGGTAATGAGGATTAATTTGGAGTAAAAATGGATAGTGAATCCATTATGACTATTTTCCCATCAAAAGCAAAGAGGATGATTCAGAAGACCAAACAAACAATGGAAGTCATGGAATAAGTCCAACTATGGCCCAAAAGTAGATTATAGTTGATATGGTGATCTATGACTTCGATTTCCAATGTTATAGTTTTCCCACACAAAGTGATGGGGTAGCTAGCAACGTGTCCTTTGGTGATGAAAGTATGATCATAAAATTCTTTGAGGGAATTCGATGGTGTTGAGATATTGGGAGAACCCACGAAGAACCAACCAGAAGTAGACATTATGCAGGTCAAAGAACCTTCATCAATGGTAGTGCGGTGAATATATTTTCCCTTTGCTATGACCTGTACTTGAAATGAAAGTCGATGGGAGAGGTGAGGCTTACACTTTTCCTTGTTGAAAATCACTAGATTGGAATCCTGAGGATAAGTTCCACCAATGGTCGAAAGCAAAGCTTTCTAATATGCTCAGAAGATTTGTAATACTTCGAGGGGAGACATAGTAGAAGGTGCTTGCACCAAATCTTCTATGATGTTTTATTTTTAGGCATCACATGCAGAGGTATTGTGTGTCATTCGAAGAACTATCCCTTTTTGGGGACAAATCATCAGGTCAATGATAGGCCTTTTGATATGCATATCATTAGGTGACAGGAGAAGAGAGCTCGAGGCAATGTTCGAAGTTTTAGTGATTGAATTCCCATAGTCCTTGGCTTATGTTTGTAAATAAACCATTTCAAAGGTGTAAATAATTGATGATCCTTCTCTAGAACGAGGTGGATGCGAACCATTGTTTCCCCCGGAGGTTGCTGTCGATTCAATACAAGGTGTTGTTGTTGTTGGGTGGGGAAAGGGTTATTGAGGAATCTAGGGGTCTTGCCAGTGTCCTTTTTCTCAACGAGGTCTGTTCACTATTGCACGAGGAAATTAATAGGTCATATGGTCCTAACCACATATATTTCAAGGGATATTAAAATTTTTTTCCTTCCCTTTCTCAGGTTTAGCAACAACATTTTGATTTGGATTGTTCCAGGTTGTTTGCTTCTCTTGAGAAGGAGAGATATTTTTCTTATTATTCTTGTTCTTACAGTTGGGATTTTGTGTAGGCTGCACAGAGTTGATCACAGTGGTTGGATGAGAAGCCAATTTGGTAGTAGGAGAAGTAATGACAGTAACAAATAAGTGGGTACCTTTACAACTCAGTTGTTTTATAATAGACCTAGAAGTGGCACGACAATACCATCAATATCTGCACTGAGTTATTGAGTAAAGGGAGCATTGGAAGTTCGAGGGGAATCAGGGAGAAAATCATAAAGTGTTCCAGATTGCGAATAGATGAAATCTAAATGTTGGGCATGACAATTTATAGGTTGGTCTTTTGTAACCACACCAACCATGGAAACATCCTTGGAAATGGGGTGAAGAAGAGACTTGCAGAACTGGTCTCCTAAGAGGTAATCCATAATGGGGGTCTTGAAAAGCCTCTACCTACGTATCCATTTATGGATAAGATCAGAGATGTGGGTGGAAGTGTCTTGGTGTAGGGTATTAAGGAGTTCTGTTTTGGTTTCATAGTGGATAGGAATATAAAAGTTATTTAACAATTCTATCACCAAGGAACCAAAGGTATTAACTGACAATCATGGTAACTCAATGTATCACTTGGTATCATTTCTACTAAGGGTGTGGGGGAAGAGTCTGAGCCAAATACTATTGTCAATCATGGAGTTCGATACACACCATATGTGGTAAGTAATGACGTGTGTAGCCCCATCATCTCCTTTTTTTCCTTCAAACTTCCATATATCTACAGGCACATTATGTGGGATCGAAGCCCAAAGTAAGTTATGATTGATGGGGTCATTAGTTAACTTGTATAGATATGGGATATATAAAGTTTCAAAAATAGGCAAAGGCATAGGTGCTCCCAAATTTAACCACGAAGATGCAGGATGACTTGAAGAACCAAGGGTTTCTAGCAAGGTACATCATATTCAATAGATAATAGTTTCCTGGGGTTGGTGGTGTGGTCATATATGGTGGCGGGCCATATGGCATACTAGGCTTAACGACAAAATACTAGCTTCCCCCACAATAGAAATTCCCCCCTTTACTCAATTATGGTTGAGGAGAGGGTGCCAAAATAGATATAGCAGGAAAAGATTAATGGATATTGTTGGCCACATAGGTTGTAGTAGGTGTGGAAATGACACCAACAGAGTGTCCACTGGGAGGAAACATGTCTATCAATGAAGAACCAAGTTTTCCTATAAGTATTACGGAGACATGTATGTCCCTGAAAGATATATGTACGTTCGAAACATTGTCCCTATGCATTGATGCCTGGGGGTTAGATACAAGGGATTCCAACCAAATGGATTGTTGAAGGTGGTCATACTAACATACCATGGATTTTTATCGAACTATGTTAAATAACATGTCACTAGGAGTATGAGTTTCATTCTATGGTACTTCCATAGTTGAAAAGAATAAATATGAGCACATATTTAGACAACATAATAGATATTTGTCCATAGTTCTTAGCTATCTTCATAAAGAGTACCTCTTAATTTGTACATGCATCTTTTAACACCAAAGGAAGAAGAGTAAAGTAGACGCACCTTCTAGGTGGGTTGATCCTCGTAATAGTTTCCAAGGACAAATTTTGTGTTTATTGTGGATAGTTTGTGTATTTGTTTATGTTTTATATTTCTCACAATGAAGGGCTAATTTATTCATTAAAGCATAATGATAACAAATATGGAATCTATGGTCTAAATAGAATTAACATTCATAGTAAATATTTCATTATATTGTAAGATATGTTGTGATGGACATTGAAGTGAATATCAATGAGTTTAGAAATTGTTAATTTAGGGTTTTAGTTTCGAAGAATAAAATATTAGATATCGTTTTTGGGATTCAACTGCGTTAAGTAAGTCATTAACGTAAAGAATACATGTAATGTAAGGTGGTTGTTAGTGTTTATAACAATGTTTAGATATATTTGGTTTTACACAATTTTATTTCATGTACATGTTAAAAATCCTTTCCCATTCCAATTGTTCTAAATATAATACAATAATCTAAATAGATGATACATAAATTAAATGATAAATATAAAATTTATTCTTTTTCTAAAAATTATGATAAATTTTTTTTTTCAATCATATATATATATATATATATATATTAATTTATGTACCAAATAGACTTTTAAATAATTTCAAGCAAGAATGCGCTTTTTTGTTGTTTAAAATATATTTTTGAATAAATAGATGGATTCAACACTGTTCGGTCCCTATAATACTAGTGATTACCCCATTACTATTGTAGTTATACCCCTTATTTAAAGTTTTGTGCCCCTATTACCCCCATATTGTTATTTTTGTGCCCCATAGAATCCCTCTATTGTTATTTTTGTGCCTTTATATTATTATTGTTAGGTCGGCTGGATTATATTGTGACTCCTTAGACTCCTATATATAGAAAGGAGGTTTTGTCATTTGTATCATCCAAGAATTGTTCATTTATGTAATGTAAAGGAGGTTTCCCCCTCGAAGAGGCTGAATTCTAAGGCGTTGATCTATCTTTTCTATCTTTTCTTGAGCTGGTTTCATAACATTTGGTATCAGATCTTTGGATTCTAGGGTTTCGCTGCTCCAAACAGGTCATCGTGGCATTTTTGCTATAACTTTTTTTCTGTGACGTTACAGAAGTCGCAAAAAAAACTCATTTGAGAAGAAATCACGCTGAACCTTGGGTCCGAATTTCAGAGCTTTTCGCGCGATATTTGCGGAGATATGATCTGAGGAAGTTGGTCTTTTTGCAGACTCCTGAATTACATTCAAAACAGGTGACCTAGGGAAAATCGTCATAACTTTCTCTCTGGGGTTACAGAAAGAGTACGGACTGTAGTTTCTTGTCTGTGTGTTTCAGATTCAAAGGTTGAAACAGTGACTCGTGGTACGTCGTACAAGATCGCTCTACTGAACCAGTCTAAAAGAAAGTCACTGTGGGAGATTTCACATAACTCTTCCTTGGAGAATCCAATTTGGCTCAGACTTGTGGCATTGGAAAGAGGACGCAGAAGGCTACTACAGGTAGTAATTTCAGAGCTGGATGATCCGAAATTATAGAGATACATCAGATTCAATATCAGGCTTCTATAAAGTGAAAAAAGGTGTGTAGTTTTTTTTTTTAATTTTTGTGTAAGCTTGGTTTAACGGAATTCAAAGGGCATAGTAAAGCATTATCATTGGTAACTGATGCCCTAAGGAAAGAAAATGCAAACACCTAGTAAGGAAAATGAAAGCTCTAGCATGACTCATGAAGAAGAGGAAGAAATGCTACATGATATATCAAAATTACAAGAACAAGTGCAACAAATGTCACGCTCACAAAAGCTAACAGAAGCTAACATAAGTGGTGTGGAATCTAAGATAAAGGGCATGGAAGCTAAGATGGATGATTCGAAGACAGATTTGAAGAGAGACATGGCAGATTTTAAGATAGAGTTGAAGACAGACATGGAAGAATTGAAGAAGTTACTACAAGAAAGGGTCACTAATGGTGAAAAGGTAGTAAAGGAAACTCATGATGAGAACAAAAGAAATATTAATCATGATTCCATAGATGCTAATGTTGGATCGAAGAATCACCATATTCCAAAAATCGATATGAGGAAGTTTGATGGCAAGGATCCCGCCACATGGATATTACAGATGGAGCAATTCTTCGATCTCAATAATGTGCAAAACGCACAAAAGGTACGTATGGCAACTGTATATTTGGAACCAAATCAGTTTGTATGGTATCAATGGCTTTGCTCTCGTAAACAATTTATCACTTGGGCAATTTTTACGGAAGAATTAATAGCACATTATGAAGATACAAAAATCAACACTTTTTTTAGCCAATTGATAAGTCTCAAACAAAAGGGTTCAGTAATGGAGCACATTGAGGAGTTCCAAAAATTGAACATAAGGGTAAAAGATATTCCAGAGGAGCATAGGATTGATGTGTTCATAGGGTCTTTAAAGGATAATATCCAACATGATGTTCGCCTTTGGGAACCTAATTCATTAGAGAAGGCATTCAGGTTAGCAAGAAAAATGGAAAGCAAAATTATGGCAACCAGGAAGCATACCACTCACAACTATAAAGACGGAAGTGTTGTTGCCCCTAGTCTTCCACAACCTATAAGGTTGACACCACAACAATTGGAAGAAAAAAGAGCAAAAGGGCTTTGTTACAGTTGTGATAGCAAATACACTAAAGGTCATAAGTGTGCTGAGAAGAAATTATTCTACATAGATTGTGAAGAGGAAGAAGAAAAGGAGCAAGAAAGGTCAAAAGAAGAAGATATACTCCAGGAACAAAGCCTAGATGAAGAAAAAATAAATCCGACCATATCTTGTAATGCATTGGCTAGAATTACCACTCCTCAAACCATCAAGATAGAAGGACAAATCAAGAAGAAAAAGGTAATAGTTTTGATTGATTCAGGAAGCACCCACAATTTTATTCATTGTAGGGTAGCAAAAGAATTGAATTGCTTCCTATATCCAGCACCAGAGTGTCAAGTGATGATTGCAAATGGAGGAACAATAAATTTCTCTGGAAAGTGCCATAATATCAAGCTATCCATGGGAGAATATGTATTGACTAGCCCAATGCTTTCCATTCCAATGGGAGGTGCTGATGTTGTACTAGGAGTCCAATGGCTACAATCCTTGGGTACAATAGCTTTTAATTTTCAAGAACTTTTCATCAAATTTTCTACGGAAGGAAAGGAAGTTGAATTAAGGGGTATTGCAGGGAAACCAGGAAAGATAATCAGCTCTAATGGCATGACAAAGCTTCTAAAAAAGGAGCAAAGAGGTGTAATTGCACAATTATGTTCGCTAGATGTTTCCACATTGGAATCATCTATTTCTCCAGATCTCCAAAAAGTCCTGGACAATCATTCCAAGGTATTTGAGACTCCAAAAGGTCTCCCACCTATGCGTGATCATGATCATGCTATTCATCTGATTCCAGAAAGTGTTCCTCCAAACATCAGGCCGTACAGATATCCCTATGTCCAAAAAAGTGAAATTGAACGTATGGTTGCAGAAATGCTAGAGGCTGGTATAATTCAACCGAGTCAAAGTTCTTTCTCAGCTCCAGTAGTATTGGTGCACAAGAAGGATGGATCATGGCGCATGTGTCCAGATTATAGGGAGCTCAACAAGCTCACTATTAAAGATAAGTTCCCCATTCCTGTTATTGATGAATTACTGGATGAATTGCATGGATCAATTTACTTCACCAAGTTGGATCTTCGTTCGGGATATCATCAAATCAGAATGAAGATTGAAGACATTCCGAAAACAGCATTTAGAACTCATGAGGGTCATTATGAATTTTTGGTCATGCCTTTTGGCCTTACCAATGCACCTTCAACATTTCAAGGTTTGATGAATTCAATTTTCAAACCATTCCTTAGAAAATTTGTGTTAGTATTTTTTGATGATATACTAATCTACAGCAAGTCTTGGAAGGATCATGTTGAACATGTTGACAGGGTGCTACAACTATTGGAGGAGAAACAATTATATGCAAAAAGATCCAAATGTTTCTTTGGAGTCCAGGAGGTGGAATATTTGGGTCATATTGTATCTCATGAAGGAGTTAAGGTAGACCCTAGCAAAATTAAAGCCATTAAGGAATGGAAAATTCCCACATCCATAAAGCATCTGCGAGGATTTCTTGGGTTGACAGGGTATTATCGCAAGTTTGTTAAGAATTATGGGAGAATAGCAGCACCTCTAACAACATTATTGAAGAAAGATTCATTTTCATGGACTTCGGAAGCAACAAAGGCCTTTGAACATCTTAAAGAGGCAATGTGCCAAGCACCGGTCTTAGCTACACCGGACTTCACAAAAACCTTTATTGTGGAATGTGATGCTTCAGGAAATGGAATTGGTGTTGTTCTAATGCAAGATGAAAGACCCATTGCTTTTGAAAGTCGTCCAATCAAGGGAAATTTTTTAAGCAAAGCTATTTATGAGAAGGAAATGTTGGCAATACTCCATGCACTTAAGAAATGGCGACCCTACCTAATGGGAAGACACTTCAAGGTAAAAACGGATCATGATAGCCTTAAATACTTTTTAGAACAAAGATTATCCTCTGAAGAGCAACAAAAGTGGGTCACAAAGATGTTGGGTTATGACTTTGAAATCATCTACAAAAAAGGAAAGCAAAATGTGGTGGCAGATGCACTCTCAAGAAAGGATGAGGATGTGGAAGCATTGTTGTGTGCCATTTCTATTATCCAACCAGATTGGATAAACGAAGCAAGGGAGGAATGGAAAAATGATGAAGAAGTGTGGGCACTTATTCGAAAGCTACAACAAGATTCCAGTACTTCTGATACATTTAGCTGGCAAAATGATTCGTTATGGTACAAAGATCGCTTATACCTCTGTAAGAATTCCCAGCTAAAACAAAAGATTCTTATGGAATTGCACACTTCTCCCTTAGGAGGGCACTCAGGATTTTTAAAAACTTACCACAGGGTTAAGAAGGAATTTTTTTGGGATGGCCTTAAATCAGATATTCAAAAGTTTGTGGCGGAATGTTTGGTTTGCCAACAAAATAAAGTTGAAACAATTAAGACACCGGGTCTATTACAACCTTTATCCATTCCAAGCCAACGTTGGGAGGAGGTTTCAATGGATTTTATCACAGGTTTACCCAAGTCTGAGGGAAAGAGTGTCATCATGGTGGTAGTTGACAGACTTACCAAGTATGCACACTTTTGTGCATTATCACATCCATTTAAAGCCAGTACAGTTTCTACTGCATTTATGGAAACAGTTCAAAAGCTACATGGAAACCCAAAGATTATTGTAAGTGACAGAGATCCCATTTTCACTGGAAATTTTTGGACAGAATTATTTTCTTGTCTTGGTACTCAGTTAGCTCATAGCTCATCTTATCATCCTCAATCTGATGGGCAAACTGAGATAGTAAACAAATGTTTGGAAGGATATCTTCGTTGCTTTGTATCTGATAAACAGACACAATGGGTCAAATGGTTGCCTCTGGCTGAATGGTGGTATAACACTTCCTTCCATACAGCAACAAAAATGACCCCATTTATGGCACTTTATGGGTATCAACCACCATCCATCACATCATATTTAAGAGAAAATTCTAAGGTTCAGGCAGTGGAACATCACATCGAACATCAACAACAAGTCCTCCAACTCTTAAAGGATAACCTCGTGTTGGCACAAAATAGAATGAAACAACAGGTAGATCAACATCGCAGTGAAAGAAGTTTTGATGTAGGTGATTGGGTATACCTATGGCTACGACCATATAAGCAAATGTCCCTAAAGCAAGCTAAGAAGGATAATAAATTATCACCAAAGTATTATGGTCCGTACAAGGTGTTGCAAAAGATTGGTACTATGGAATACAAATTGGAGCTTCCTGCAGCTTCTCGATTGCACCCAGTTTTCCATGTTTCATGTTTAAAGAAGGTTATAGGTGACAAGCTCCCAATTCAAACAATATTGCCAGAACTTGACGAGGAAGGAAAAATTATATTGGAACCGGAAGCAGTCACAGAAACAAGAACTCGACAGCTACGAAATCGATCAATTTCAGAGTATCTTATCAAGTGGAAGAACTTATCCGCTGAAGATTCCACATGGGAGGATGAGAATTTTATGCAGAAGTATCCAGAACTACTCAAGCGTTGAGGACAACATTTTTTTGAAGGAGAGGGGCATGTTGGGTCCCTATAATGCTAGTGATTACCCCATTACTATTGTAGTTATACCCCTTATTTATATTGTTGTGCCCCTATTACCCCCATATTGTTATTTATGTGCCCCATAGAATACCTCTATTGTTATTTTTGTGGCTTTATATTGTTATTGTTAGGTTGGCTGGATTATATTGTGACTCCTTAGACTCCTATATATAGAAAGGAGGTTTTGTCATTTGTATCATCCAAGAATTGGTCATTTATGTAATGTAAAGGAGGTTGCCCCCTCGAAGAGGCTGAATTCTAAGGCGTTGATCTATCTTTTCTATCTTTTCTTGAGCTGGTTTCATAACAAACACCCTGCAAAAACCCTAAGGCACTCAAATTCTACAAATCAAACAACTTAAACTCGTTTTCTTTAAATATCCCGATTTTAGTTAAAATTAACTAGAAAAAAAGTCATGAAAAATGTTTAAATTAATTGTTGAGAGAAATAATCACTCAGTAATGTTTTCATAATTTTTGATAAATAATTTTTAGTTAAATGTAAATCTTATACATTTTTTTTGTTAAGCTTGGTAGGTCCTCCTTTTCCATTCATTTATAAGAAAATTTACACCACGTAGATTGCTAGGTGGCCTCAACTTTCTCATTGGGAAACCAAGTCTGTTGGCCACCATTCCCCATTGTATGCCATCCAAAGTAAAAAAGTTGTATTCTTTCTATCCAAGATATATAAGTCTCTGTTTCATGATCCTATTCTAGATTTCTACCTATACATATTCTTGCATAAGGAAAAGTAAAATCTATCCGCATATAAAACAAAATTAAGCAAGGGATATCATCTAATCATTTTGCTCCTCTAAGGCCGATTCCACTGGTGCAGGATCTTTGACATTCGATCTGAGAATCTCATATAGTTCCAAGATACATGGGATGTGCCTTTCAATTCTACAAGCTTGGTATCTTGCTTATGGAGTTGAAAACTGAAATTTCTGAATTCTTGTTTGTAGTTTGGCATGCTTTGGACAAAAAAGACCATGCCACCAAGATCTTCTCCATAGCCTTTCCCAACAGGATTTTCATCAGCTAATAAAGGTACAATGTTTGTTTAAATTTCATTATCTAGCATCTAGTGTTACTAGGGTCTGGGACAAGGTTCCTCTAGTCATGCATGTCCTCCTCTATCTCACTGCCCTGCTTAACTTGCTATTCCCATTCCTCTAAAAGTTTATGAATACCTTCATCAGTGCCCTCTTGATATGCCTCAGAAGCCTCACTAATAAGCCTTTCCACTGATTTCATTTATGGGCACCTGGGCCCATCTTCCACGACCACATATTTATGTAGGTCTAGCCATGGTGGAGATGACCCAAACTTGTTTAGAGAAAAAACTCATTAACCAAAAACAATTCAACATGGATTAATAATTCTCCCATCCCTCGGTTGAATTACCAGTAACAAACTCCCCACCGTGCTCCTCCCTTTTCCCTTTAGTATCGACTCCATGGCCTTCATGGTCATAAGTCCATTCCCTAGGATGGGATGACCTACTACCACTAGTAATGATATGTCATCGCCACCACCACCTCCTCACGGCTGCAGACAAGTTCTCTTCCCCTTGACAATTCCAAGTTGGTTAACTTGGCCACTTGCCAGCATTAAGCCAACCATGGTTTTCAAAGCCCTTCCCTTCTGCCTAAGACGTAGGCATATATCCTTTGGTATTTTCTTTGCCGAATTCCCCTCCCCATGTTGGGTGTGGAGCTCGATTATCTTCTTTATTTATAGGTATCACCGCATTGGACCCTAGTTCATAATGTTGTGGCAGCAGCTCCTGTAACATTTGTGCTACAAGGGAGGTTCGGGGGGGGGTAACGATCTTTAGGAGACCCCCTTGGAGGGGGATCAGGTCAAGCACCCCCAAAGCTAAAAATATATGTAAAATTTCCTTGTAAAATGTTGTAATATCGTAGTCAATCTGGATCATTCATTAGGCAGAGATCTGACGGTAGAAGTTATGTTTAATTTAAGGTTTTTGCCCTAGAAGGAAACCCCTCAATATATATGAGGGAATTGTATTGTGTCTATGGATATCTATATTCTAAGGAAGAGAGAGAGAAGAGATTGAGCGAGACAGAAGAGGTAATTACAAAGGATCTGTTGTAGGTCATATCTCTTTAGTTTGTTGGATAATAGAAAAGGAAGGACTAGTTGTTTCTCCATGGACGTAGCCTAAACTGGGTGAACCACGTATATCTGTGTCTCTCTTGTTTTATGTGTTTTCTGTGTTTATATTTCTGCAATATATTTCATGTGTTCCATTGCTCTATAATATATAGTTTTCTAACAATCAATATCAGAGCCGAAGGTCTATTTGGCTGATAAACTTGCACGAGAGAAGGGTTCCTAGTTTGAGTGGTAGAAATGGTGGAAGATGGTAGGTTTAGGGTCGAAAAATATAACGGATAAAACTACGAGCTGTGGATGATGCAGATGGAAGATTAGTTGTACCAGAAAGATCTATACCAACCATTGAGCGGAAATGCAAAGAAGTTGACGAGTATGACAGAAACAGAATGGGATATTCTTGATAGAAAGGAACTTGGAACAATATGGTCATGCCTAGTGTCATCGATAGCGTTTAATATTTCAAAGGAAATGACAACAGGGGGTTTAATGAATGCATTGGCCAAACTATATGAAAAACCCTTGACCTCAAATAAGGTATTTCTTATGAAGCATTTATTTAATATGAAGATGTCAAAAGGTGGATCTATCATTGATCATTTAAATGAATTTAATTCAATTTCCAGTCAGTTAAGTTCTGTAGGGGTAAATTTTGATGATGAAGTTAGGAATTTGTTATTTTTATGCTCATTTCTAGAAAGTTGGAATGATTTAGTTAAGGCCATTAGTAAATTTGTCTCTGGATCTAGTACTTTAAATTTTGATGATGTTGTCGGTGCAATCCTTAGCAAGGACATGCAATGGGAAATATCTGGTGAGACATTAGGTAATGCTTTGACTGCATAGACTAGGGGAAGAAAAATGGAACGAGGAAAGAACCAAGGATATTGCAGTAAGTCAAGGAAAGCTATATCCATGTCCAAATCGGGGGTAGTGTCCTTGAAATGTGGGAAGAAAGGACACATGAATAAATACTGCAAGGCACAAAAGGGAAAAGAAGGAGAAGTGCAGCAAGAAAACAATCATGAAGAAAATGTGAGATGTGATGTGTTGCCAGATGCTTTGATTCTTTCATTAGAAAATATTATGGATGCCTAGGTGGTAGATTTAGGGGCCTCATTCCATGCCACACTTGATATGAACCCTTTTCATGATTATGTTCAAGGAGATTTTGGACAGGTTCAATTGGGTGATGATAAACCCTCTAAAATCATTGGAATGGGTACAGTTTTCATAAAGAAGCAGAACATAAATCAATGGCTATTGAAGAGGTAAGGAATGTTCTAGATATAAAGAAAAAATTGATTTCAGCAGCAACCCTGGTAATAGCAAAATGATAAAAGGTTGGTACATTTTATTTGTGCAATGGTATTTCTAATTATGTTAATGCTTTAACCTCTACCGAAGAAGATACAAGATTGTGGCATCATAGGCTCAGGCACATGAGTGAGAAGAGGATGTAGATTCTTCACTCAAGAAATTTGTTTCTAGGTTTAAAGCATGTTGATTTAAAATTATGTGAGAATTGTGTTTATGGAAAATAGAAGAGAGTTAGATTCCTCAGAGTTGGGAAAGAAAATAAGAGAAAAAAAATAGATCTTGTGCATATAGATGTATGGGGACCTGCTTAGGTATCATCTCTCGGTGGATCTCATCATTATGTTACTTTTATTGATGGTCCAACTAGAAAAACCTGGATTTATTGTATTTGAAATAAATCTGATGTATTTGATACTTTTAAGAAATGGAAAGATTTGGTTGAAAATGAGATAGGAAAAAGGTTAAAGTGTCTCAGATCAGACAATGGAGGTGAATATTGCAGAAAAGAGTTTGATAGGTATTATTTAGAGAATGGAATTCATAGAGAGAAGATAGTTCCAGGAACACCACAAGAAAATGGTGTGTCAGAAAGGATGAAAAAGAAACATGGAGCGTGCAAGGTGAATGAGATTACATGCAGGATTTCCTTTACAATTTTGGGCAGATGTTGTAGATAGTGTTTTTATCTAATAAACATAGGGCATTCAAGTTCCTTGGATGGTGGTATTCCAAAGGAGGCATGCATAGGTAAAAAGGTAAACTACTCATTTTTAAAGACTTTTGGTTGTGAAGCCTTCGTCCACATTAATAAAGAAAATAGAACAAAGGTTGAGGCAAAATTAAAAAAAGTGTACCTTTATGGGATATGGTGTTAATGATTTTGGTTATCGCTTTTATGATCATGAAAAGCACAAAATCATTAGAAGCACAGATTTCATATTCAATGAAAGGGTTTTGTATAAGGATCAACTGCAGGAAAAGAAATGTGAAAAAGAAAACAGAGAATACACAGTGCTTGATGAGATCACAGTAAAAGTGAAGGTGCTTGAAAATCATAATTATCAACAGCCATAACAACAACAACAACCACACAGCAACAAGCAAATCAAATGCTTGAAAGTAGTTTTAGAAGATATACCAGGATAATTAGGCCCCCTTGAATAATACTCTCCTTCATTATATTATGTATTATTGATTGATTCTAGTGAACCAAAATGTTATGAAGAAGTAGTGCAGGTAGAAACCAAGAAGAAGTGGGAGCAAGCCATGAAAGAAGAGATGGAGTCCTTAGCACACAACCAGACTTGGGACTTAGTCAGGCTTCCTGTAGGTAAAACAAAATTGCAGAATAAATGGGTTTACAGGTTGAAGGAAGAAGATGTAGGTAGAAAAAGCTATAAAGTTAGACTTGTGGTAAAGGGGTTTGCACATAAAAAGGGTATATATTTTGATGAGATATTTTCTCCTGTTGTTAAAATGACTTCATTCAAAACTATTTCAAGTCTAGTAGCAGTTGAAGGTTTGCATCTTGATGAGTTAGAGGTAAAGACAACCTTTCTCCATGGGGATTTGGAGGAAGAGATACATATGCAGCAGCCACAAGGATATGAGGTAAAAGGGAAGGAGAAACTAGTGTGTAGGTTGAAAAAGAGCTTGTATGGCTTAAAACAAGCTCCAAGGCAGTGGTATCTAAAATTTGACAGGTTTATGTCTGAACAAGGTTATACTAGATGTCACTCTGATCATTGTGTTTATCTAAAAAGGAGAAATGATGGCATCTATATTATATTGTTACTGTTTGTAGATTTCATGCTTGTTGTAGGTTCTAACATGTAGGAAATACATGTGCTCAAAAGAAAATTTGTGAACTGATTTGCAATGAAGGGTTTGGGTGCTGCAAAACAAATCCTTAGTATGAGAATAACTAGAGACCGGAACAGTCGAAAATTAACACTGTCTCAGAGTGAGTATATAGAAACGTTGTTGGAAATATTTAATATGTAGAATGAGAAACCAGTTAGTATACATTTGGCTAGCCATTACAAACTAAGTAAGGAGGTGTGTCCCAAGACTCAGGATGAAATGGCTTATATGTCTAAAGTTCCATATGCATCAGCAGTTGGAAGCTTAATGTATGCAATGGTTTGCACAAGGCCTGATATTGCACATGTAGTGGGAGTTGTAAGCAGGTACATGAACAATCCAGGAAAATAACATTAGATGGCAATGAAGTGGATTCTCAGGTATTTGAGAGCTACCACAAATCAAGAATTATGCTTTGTTGCTTCAAACATTTCTCTACAGGGATATGCTGATGCAGATATGGCAGCTGATAAAGATAACACGAGGAGCACAGCATGGTATGTGTTTACTATAGGTGGAACAATTCTCAATTGGGTTTGAAAACTACAAAGTGTTGTTCCACTGTCAACAACGAAAGCAGAGGATGTTGCTGCTACAAAGGCTAGTAAAGAGATGACTTGGTTACAAAGGTTTCTGGATGAATTGGGTAAGAAGAAGGAGTTGGGCAGGTTATACAGTGACAACCAAAGTTCCATACATCTTGTAAATATATCTGCATTTCATTCCAAGATAAAACATATATAACTCAAGTATTATTTCATACACAAGCTAGAATCCTGTAGATATGCTAATGATTTTGGTTATCGCTTTTATGATTATGAAAAGAAAAAAATCATTAGAAGCAGAGATGTCATATTTCATGAAAATGTTTTGTATAAGGATCAACCGCATGTAAAGAAATGGAAAAAAGAAAATAGAGAATACTCAGTGCTTGATGAGATCACAGAAAAAGTGAAGGTGCTTTAAAATCATAATGATCAATAGCCACAACAACAACAACATCCACACAACAACAAGAACCTCAAATGCCTGAAAATGGTTTTAGAATATATACCAGGATAAGTAGACCCCTTAAAAAATACTCTCCTTCATTATATTATGTATTTTTGATTGATTCTAGTGAACCAAAATGTTATGATGAAGTAGTGCAGGTAGAAACCAGGAAGAGGTGGGAGTAAGCCATGAAAGAAGAGATGGAATCATTAGCACATAACCAAACATGGGACTTAGTCAGATTTCCTATAGGTAAAACAACATTGCAAAATAAATGGATTTATATGTTGAAGGAAGAAGATGGAGGTAGAAAGAGTTATAAGTTAGCCTTGTCGTAAAGGGGTTTGCACCGAAAAAGGGTATAGATTTTGATGAGATATTTTCTTCTATTGTTAAAATGACTTCAATCAGAACTATTTCAAGGAAGCTTAATGTATGCAATGGTTTGCACAAGCCTGATATTGCACATGTAGTGGGAGTTGTAAGCAGGTAAATTAACAATCTAGGAAAATAACATTAGATGGAAATGAAGTGGATTCTCAGGTATTTGAGAGGTACCACAAATAAATAATTATGCTTTGTTGCTTCAAACATTTCTCTACAGGGATACACTGATGTAGATATGGTGGGTGATAGAGATAACAGGAGGAGCACAACATGGTATGTGTTTATTGTAGGTGGAACAACTATCAGTTGGGTTTCAAAACTGCAAAGTGTTGTTGCACTCTCAACAACGAAAGCAGAGTATGTTGCTGCCACAGAGGCTAGTAAAGAAATGATTTGGTTACAAAGTTTTCTGGATGAATTGGGTAAGAAGGAGTTGGTTAGGTTGTACAGTGACAACCAAAGTTCCATACATCTTGTAAATAAATGTGCATTTCATTCCAAGACAAAAACATATACAGCTCAAGTATTATTTCATACACTAGCTAGAATCCTGCAGATATGTTAATGATTTTGGTTATCGATTTTATGATTATGAAAAGAAAAAAATCTTTAGAAGTAGAGATGTCATATTTAATGAAAAGGTTTTATATAAGGATCAGTTTCAGGTAAAGAAATGGGAAAAAGAAAATAGAGAATACATAGTGCTTGATGAGATCACAGAAAAAGTGAAGGTGCTTGAAAATCATAATGATCAATAGCCATAACAACAACAACATCCACACAACAACAAGAACCTCAAATTCCTGAAAATGGTTTTAGAAGATATACCAGGATAAGTAGATCCCTTGAACAATACTCTCCTTCATTATATTATGTATTGTTGATTGATTCTAGTGAACCAGAATGTTATGATGAAGTAGTGCAGATAGAAACCAGGAAGAAGTGGGAGCAAGCCATGAAAGAAGAGATGGAATCATTAGCACATAACCAGACATGGGACTTAGTCAGATTACCTATAGGTAAAGAAACATTGCAGAATAAATGGATTTACATGTTGAAGGAAGAATATGGAGGTAGAAGAAGTTATAAGTTAGCCTTGTGGTAAAGGGGTTTGCACCGAAAAAGGGTATAGATTTTGATGAGATATTTTCTTCTGTTGTTAAAATGACTTCAATTAGTACTATTTCAAGGAAGATTAATGTATGCAATGGTTTGCACAAGGCCTGATATTGCACATTTAGTGGGAGTTGTAAGCAGGTACATGAACAATCCAAGAAAATAACATTAGACGAAAATGAAGTGGATTCTCAAGTATTTGAGAGGTACCACAAATCAAGAATTATGCTTTGTTGCTTCAAACATTTCTCTACAGGTATATGCTGATGTAGATATGGTGAGTGATAAAGATAACACGAGCTGCACAACATGGTATGTGTTTACTGTAGGTGGAACAACTGTCAGTTGGGTTTCAAAACTACAAAGTGTTGTTGCACTCTCAACAATGAAAGCAGAGTATGTTGCTGCTACAGAGGCTAGTAAAGAGATGATTTGGTTACAAAGGTTTCTAGATGAATTGGGTAAGAAGAAGGAGTTGGGTAGGTTATATAGTGACAATCAAAGTTCCATACATCTTGTAAATAAATGTGCATTTCATTCCAAGACAAAACATATACAGCTCAAGTATTATTTCATACACTAGCTAGAATCCTGCAGATTTGTTAATGATTTTTGTTATCGCTTTTATGATTATGAAAAGAAAAAAGTCATTAGAAGCAAAGATTTCATATTCAATGAAAAGTTTTTGTATAAGGATTAGATGCAGGTAAAGAAATGGGAAAAAGAAAATAGAGAATACAGAGTGCTTGATGAGATCACAGAAAAAGTGTAGGTGCTTGAAAATCATAACGATCAACAGCCATAACAACAACAACATCCACACAACAACAAGAACCTCAAATTCCTGAAAATGGTTTTAGAAGATATACCAGGATAAGGATACCCCTTGAAAAATACTCTCCTTCATTATATTATGTATTGTTAATTGATTCTAGTGAACCAGAATGTTAATGAAGTAGTGCAGGTAGAAACCGGGAAGAAGTGGGAGCAAGCCATGAAAGAACAGATGGAATCATTAGCACATAACCAGACATGGGACTTAGTCAGATTGCCTATAGGTAAAACAACATTGCAGAATAAATGGATTTACATGTTGAAGGAAGAAGATGGAGGTAGAAAAAGTTATAAGTTAGACTTGTGGTAAAAGGGTTTGCACAGAAAAAGGGTATAAATTTTGATGAGATATTTTCTCCTGTTGTTAAAATGACTTGAATCAAAACTATTTCAAGTCCAGTAGCAGCTGAAGATTTTCATCTTGTGGAGTTAGATTTAAAGACAACATTTCTCCATGGGGGTATGGAGGAAGAGATATATATGCAGCAACCAAAAAGATATGAGGTTAAAGGGAAGGAGAAACTAGTGTACATGTTTAAGAAGAGCTTGTATGGCTTAAAACAGGCTCCAAGGCAGTGGTATCTAAAATTTGATAGGTTTATGTGTGAACAAGGTTATACTAGATGTCTCTATGATCATTGTGTTTATCTCAAAAGGAGAATTGGTGGCAACTATATTATATTGTTATTGTATGTAGATGACATGCTTGTTGTAGGTTCTACCATGCAGGAAATAAATGTGCTCAAAAGAAAATTTGCGAACTGATTTGCAATGAAAGATTTGGGTGCTACAAAACAAATCCTTGGTATGAGAATAACTAGAGATAGGAAGATTCGAAAATTAACATTGTCTTAGAGTGAGTACATAGAAACGTTTTTGAAAAGATTTAATATGTAGAATGAAAAACCAATTAATATACCTTTGGCTAGCCATTTCAAACTAAGTAAGGAGGTGTGTCCCAAGACTCGGGAAGAAATGGCTTATATGTCTAAAATTCCATATGCATCAGTAGTTGGAAGCTTAATGTATCCAATGGTCTGCACAAGGCCTGATATTGCACATGTAGTGGGAGTTGTAAGTAGGTACATGAATGATCTAGAAAAATAACATTAGATGGTGGTGAAGTGGATTCTCAGGTATTTGAGACGCACCACAAATGAAGCATTATGCTTTGGTGCTTCAAACATTTCTCTACAGGGATATGTTGATGCATATATGGTGGGTGATAAAGATAACAAGAGGAGCTCAATAGGGTATGTGTTTACTGTAGGTGGAACAAATGTCAGTTGGGTTTCAAAACT
Organism: Pinus tabuliformis; assembly: GCA_031772625.1. NCBI lineage: Eukaryota > Viridiplantae > Streptophyta > Pinopsida > Pinales > Pinaceae > Pinus > Pinus tabuliformis. The sequence continues at coordinate 302,395,642 of CM062816.1, read as the reverse complement.
GCAAAGTGTTGTTGCACTCTCAATAACGAAAGCAGAGTATGTTGCTGCTATAGAGGCTAGTAAAGAAATGATTTTATTACAAAGGTTTCTGGATGAATTGGGTAAGAAGCAGGAGTTGGGCAAGTTATATAGTGACAATTAGAGTGCCATACTTCTTGTAAATAAATTTTCATTTCATTCCAAGACAAAACATATACAGCTCAAGTATCATTTCATATGGTCAATGTTGGAAGATGGAAAATTGAAGCTGGAAAACATACACGCTAGCTAGAATCCTGCAGATATGTTAACAAAAGTTGTAGTCGGGGAGAAACTGAGATTTTACTTGGTTTACATTGGTCTTCAAGTATGATGAAGAAGATGAGAAATAACGAGGTCCAAAGTAGAGCCATTTTTTTATAACAAATGAAGTAGCGATGGAGTTTCTATACTCAGTCTCCAAGTGGGAGATTGTTGGGTGTGGAACCTGATTATCTTCTTTATCCATAGGTATCACCACATTGACCTTGTAAAATGTTTTAATTTTATGGTCAATCTAGGTCGTTCATTAGGTGGAGATATGATGGTAGAAGTTATGTTTAATTTAGGGTTTTTTCCCCTAGAAGGCAACCCCTTGCTATATATGGTATGTAACTTTCTACTGGGAAAATTGTGTTGTTGTCGACTCTACTACTAAGCCTCCTACTTTTATGTCAACACTCTGCCCTTCTTAGTATCTAACTGACACTAATCCTATTGTTACTGAATACATTGGGCCCCATTATCAAGGTAATTATTCATGCGGAGAATGTATGAATGTACCCTACTCAAATTTTTGCAATTCTAGGACTAGGTCTCTACATCACCCCACCTCACACCCATAGGTATGGTTGCATGTGCTCCCTCTTCCCACTTAGCTCAAACTCTACTCTTACTAGAGATCTATGACTTGTCCTCTTCATCATCAACCTCTCGGTCATCCCAACTTCCAACTGGTTGAGGCTTCATCTTGAGCACTAAATCATGATCCCTCTCAACCACAACATCTCTAATTCCCACCCTTATCCTTAAGGTTGTGCATGAATCTTCCTCTAATGTATAGAGGATCTTAATACCTACATAAAATTTATTTATTTGACATGAAGCAAGATTCTTGAGGTAGGCCTTCTCATCTTTGAAAAATACCTCATACCCTTTGTCTTCAATCTTCAATTTGTTCATCAGAAAAAGTTTTATGGCTTCATTTCTATTTTTTAATATCTCACTGAGGGTCTTCCACATAGAAAAAGGAGTCTCTTTGCCATGTAATTTTGAGACTATGTGGTCTCTCACACCCTCCAGGATGATCCTCCTAGCTCTAGATACATCTTTCTTCCACTAAGCAAGGTTCTAGGCATCTATCTTGATGTATTCTAGTAATTCATTTTCATCCAATGCTGCCTCCATGTGATCCTTCCATGCAACAAAATTAGAGGTTCCTTCCAAGGCATACTCTAGCCTTAGTCCATTAAAGTCCATCTTCTCAAATCGAAAGAAATCCCACTACACTGAGCTCCAAATTTAAACCTCCATAGAACAACTTCAAAATTTCTTCTCTAATGTGAATCCTGCTATGATACAATGTAGAAATTATGATGTACATTTGCAACTTCTTATGAATTTTTAATCAAAATCACAAGACAAAATTCCACTCTACAGCTCTGCGGACATTAATTCATAATTTATAACAAAAATCTCAAACATGCAACAACAAATCACACACATGCAAATGGTATTTTTTTTGGGAAAGAAAACTTCTAAAAACCTTAATGCCTACTTGCATTAACCTGATGAATAGAGATGTATTACAATTGCTTTTCTCAACCAAGCACAACTTGTAAGTGAATAACCTCTATCTCTACTCACTGAGAAGCTATGACCAATAATTAGTGAATTTCAACCTCTGCTTGAGCCCCTATTTACTTGCACAATTCCTAAGGAAATAGGCCAGTATTAATTAGGAATTTCCTCCAAAATTCTAGTGAAATTCCTTAGGGTTGATCTCCCGACCTCATGCAACACCTATACTCTCAACTAGTTTACAAATACTAGTTAATTGCCTTGGAAACTCCTCCACAACTGGTAAAATCATATTCTTTGCATGCATGAGCTAATTATTAGCCAATTGTTCAGTTAACTAGATGATCTATGAGTTAGATTGATGTCCCACTACTTAATTGACCACTAGCTAGTTCTATTAACAATCAGAACTAGTTTATCTCGTTACAACTAGAATGAACTCAAACTAGGCTCCTAAAATTTAGGAATCTCTACATTCAATTCAAATTAATGCCCTTAACTTGAATTAACTGAGCTAAACTACTATAAAAGAGGATTCAACACTTGAAAACTGAACTTCAACTCATTAAATCAAATTGAGTGTTCTTAACTAAGTGACAAGAGCCACGTCACCTCAGTTAACTCCTCCAAAGGATCTGCTGATGTGGAATTCCATATTTCCTCAATTTTATTAATTAAAAATCAAAATAAGACTTTCTTGCTGTATTTTTTAACAAAATAAAAGAAAAAATTATACCCAAAATTTATGAATTTCAGGGTATTTGAATACTCAACATTAGGTACTATTGAGCATTATAGGTTATGTTTGGTTTCCGAGTCTTTCTTAATCTTTATCTTTCTTTACCATAACGAATAAAGTTTATTATAATTATATTCACTTGTTTACCTTTGATAAATGAGTACGAATTCCTTGTATCTACTATTGCTATGAAAATTTGAGTTATGAATTACATTTTTTCTATAATTATCATTACCCAATATATTTTCTTACATCAAGAAATGACCTTAATATTTAAGTTTTCATGCTACTAAAATGCATTCCATATGAAGTTTCTAGATGTTAACCCATTTTCTGGTCATCACCAATGTGATAAAAAATATTGCAATAAATTATTCGTCTTGATATTTTATAGTGGGAGCACTACCTTAAATACTATATCTCATCAATTATTTCCCTAAATAGGCTACCAATTTTTTGACCAAGTAGTGTATGTTGGAGCAGTAAGGATGTTGATGGTTTTATTATGCAACCTTTTTTGTCTCACTTCCATGTTTAGATAATATCATATGATACTTTCTATCCATTTATGAATATAATGTGTTAAATGGAAAAATCGTACACACGTTTGTACGAGCTAGATGGCACCCAGAGTTAGACAACAACATGTACAAGTGAAACTTTTCTAACTGAAGACATCATAAGAATCACCAAATCAAAGGTTTTACATGCTCACATTTAAAAATCAATTCACGCGGGCTATTCAAAGGCCAAAATTCACTACCACGTGGCTATTTATTTGATAGTCATGCGGATCATCCAAAGTCCAAATCAATAGTTTGGGACCACTTCATATGATTTGAGTTGGGATTCCGTCACATGTACCATCCAAGGAAAGTTGTTTTCAAGTCGATTTAAAGATGTCTGCCCCCAAGGGAATCCTCTTGTTCTCCTATCAAGTCATTTTCTCATTAATGAGCCAAGGTGAAGAAGACATTTGAGCATTGTTATGCTGGAAAAATTGTCCAAACTTTCATTTCATTGTTGAGAGAGTTCCATCATTATTGACATTTTTTTTAGCTTCTTTGAGATAGAGTGAGTTTTCATACGAGATTGAAGAAATGAGTTCCTTGCTAAGATATCTTGAGCACCATTTCTCAATAAAGTCTCTTCAAGTGTTTTGATATCTCAGTAGCTATTCTACCAATAATCAACAAAGGGAATTATGTTCCTATGTCTTTATTGATGTATGCATGCTTCATTTAAGCAATGTTTCATGTTCTTTGTTTTAGCTTTTGTTTATTACTGTACATGTATTGTTCCTACCACATTCCATGATTTGTTGGTTCTTATTCAAGAACTAACATCATCCAACTATTATTATTCTCTTTGTAGGTGAAAACCAAACTATAGAGAAAGGTATTTTGGGATCCTTGATAAACAAAACACCAAATACATAATGTGATGACTATGATTGTCATGACTATATATCTATGCTGGTGGATTATGGTTATAATGTTATTATATTGATGCAATTGGGATATTGTTTATTGGGTACCTACAAACAATTAGGCTCACATATGTTATGGTTATTCTAATACTTGTCTAATGCCTACATTTTTATTTCCACACCTACAAAATAAATAGATAGTGTGCATGAAAAAAAATGAAAATAAGGATTAAACCTAACAACAAATTCTAAGTGGTGTAGCCTACACATATTTTCGAAGTAGAAACAATTATTTTTGATTTGGTCCTAGGTGATATAAACTACCGTTATTCCCCTAGGATTTCATTTGTTATGTGAACTATCGATTTCAAATTATTATTGGATTGAGTTGACACATTTATGGTTGAATATATGTTGGAATTTTTTGTGGAAACAAAGGGAGGGGGGAATAAATGTACATTATAATACAAAGGCTATTTAACGTCAACCTTGACACTCTCATGAATGGAGCATATTGCTAAAATATGGAGTATGCATCTTGATCCAACAATTTCAATTGAGTTTTGATCAAACATGGAGTTTTTATTGAGATATAATGTATTGGATTCACCACATTCACTATTTGGTTTCATTGTGTTCTCTAAGAGTTTATGAAACCATTGTATGAATTGTTTTTGGCAAGGTTAATCCTTCTCTGCTTAAGGAATTAAGGGTTTGAGAGTACCAAGATATCATTCATTTTGTTCAAGGTAGCCCAAATTCACGGAGTTAAACTTCCCTTCTATCCTCGTATATGATATCATTTTTAATGCAAGAAGAGGTCGAACCTTAAGGGACTCTTGGAAACCTCAATTGCATGAGAAAGTTCATGGTTTTTAGCTTGTTATTAGACATTCTATGTTTTATAAAGTTCCACTTAAACTCATTCATTCTTGTTGGCTTGACGGGGCCTGACCTAGGTTCAAATTTAATTAGCCCAAAAAATCCCTACACTAATGGCCCTTTCGGCATCAACCCACAGAGCACGAATTGAAGTCTCACCCAAAGCAGTATGGGGGGATACTGGAACCAAGTTTCCACACCCTTGAGATGTCTCAAGGGTCGATTTAGTCCAACTGTGCCTACCTTCATGCAGGTCACTTTGTGCATTGTCCTGACCTGCGAGACCTTCGGGATCTGTTCGGATCGCTTTTCGTGCATCCCTACCTAGGGGCTGATATGCTTTTGCATTGCTAGGGCATTGATCTGCACTATTTCCCCAAGTTACACTGCGTATCTTACTTATCTTCTTACAAATGTTAGTTAACTTCGCGTAAATAGATACTTTATCTCACATTTACTTAATCTACATAGTTATGTATGTTCACGCACCATATAGACAACAGAAATGCAATTTATACTCATTATATTTGATACAAAAAATAGGGAATAAATACATAGAATTGATATAAAAACTTCTCTTTAATAATTCTTCCACGGTTACAAACTCGACTCACCCCCGCACTCAGTTGCAAGGGTTTGCACACTCAGTTGCAAACTACTAGGCCTCTATGCACTCAGCTGCAGAGCCTCCTGCTACTCTACGACCCAAAGATTCAACTCTACCTTGGATGCTATCATTCTATTCCATCATCATTCCTTGACTTCAACTCCTTAACTAATTTACAACTTAGAGCCTCACTCTATTTATACAATCCCATGGTCTACGAACCATTGGTGAATCTCTAAAGCCGAAATTACATTACAAAAATGAGGGCGGACAACCCTATGACTCATTTACAACTTTGCACTCCACGCCCACAAAATGCGGAGTCTTTACATTGGATTTACAAATTTTAGGCAAAATATGGGCTTTAAGCCCCTAAAATTCCTTTGGGGGATCCTGTGCCCAACAGGCCCCCAACACAAACATTGTTACTTTCCCTCGAGTCACTCTGTCGATGCGAAGATCTTGGCGCGAAGACCGCCCAACTCTGCCTGGACCACTGCAATATGGGCAACGCACTGAGCAGTTGCCTGTTTCACTTCCTGGAAGTGTTGTTTAGAGACTGTTGTAGCTGAACTGCTGCCATGCACCTGATTATAGTCCCGTGCCTCCTTTCAACTGCCTGGAGCACTAAGACTATGATTCTATCGGCTAGTCAGATAGCTGAGCTGCTAGGCATGGAACCCCCCCCCCAAGGCATGTTTTGGGGTTCAAAGCACAAGTTTTGACCCAAACTTGTTGTAAAGGTCCGCGAATTACGAGAGCAGAGCGCAAAATGTATGATAGGGTCACAGGGTTGTCCACCCTAGTTTTGTAATGTAATGTCAGTTGGATAGACCTACCCATGGTCGGTGGACCATGGGATTATATAAATAGAGCGAGGCTCTAAGAAGAGAAGAAGAAGTCTAAGGGATTGAGTCACAAGTGTAAAGTGTGTCTTGGGGTCGTAGAGTAGGAGAAGGCTTTGTAGCTAAGTGCGCAGAGGCCAAGTATTTTGCAGCTGAGTGCACGAACCCCTACGGTTGAGTGCGCAGGGCAAAGTCGAGTCTGTAACTGAGGAAGGAATTAATAAAGAGAAGTTTGTTATCATTTTGTGTATATGTTCTCAAGTTAATGAATGATTGATATAATTTGAAAATATATTGTTTATTTACTGTGCGCACCTGTATGAATGGTTTATGTTGTTAATTATAACTTAAAGCATGCAGGTAGGCTAAAATAATCAACTAACATTGGAATACCAGTAAGGAATTGGGTAATAACGCATAAGTGCAGTGTTCAGCCCCTGAGTATGGCTACGCGAACGTAGTATATCAGGCTACGAGGTACGAGAAAGTGCATGAAGCGACTAGCACACAGGTCAAAACACGGACCACTTGAGCTTATCAAACATCTCCAGGGTGTGGAAACCTAGTTCTAGCACCCTCCCATACTAGTTCGGGTGGGACCTCAGTTCGCACTCCGTGGACTGTTGCCGAAAGGGCCAGTAGTACTGGGATTTTTTTGGCTAACTTAACTCTGAACCTAGGTCAAGCCCCTATAAGCCAACAAATGGTTCCATTGCTGGGATCGAGATCTGCATAAGAGATGCCTGATGTCGCATCACTGGAATTCGACAAAGAAAGGAATTGAAGAGTGGTTGGACAAAAAGATTCACGAGTTTTCGGTGCAGGAAAATAGGAATCCATGGTTATCAAAGGAAGAGTGGTTATATTGTTACTTATATACGGAAATCCATGAAATTTTCTATGCATCCTTCCCCTCTAAGTTGTACGAGTGGATCATGAAGCTAGCAGATAGTCAAGGAAGGTGTAGGGTCAACAAACCTATTGTGTGGACTCCGGAGTTGGTGCACAGACTGGAAGCATTAGAAGATAAGATCGCGTGCGCTATGGACCATTAGCTCGATCGAATTATAGGAGGCTTTATCACTGAGTTTGCAGTAGATACTTTAGTAAGCTATAGCGAGGCGGAACGACATTTTCTCAAGGGACCGCGAGGTAAGTACGTTAAATCTTTGAACACTTAGATTAAAATGCTACTATGTGAAAAGCAGGTTATGTTAATTAATTGACATTTAGGGCTACGCAGAGTGGGAGGATCTACAGAAATGAAGGTAGCATAGAACTAGAGTCTAGCCCCTTGATTTCACCTCCACAAGAAAGCAAGGAAGATTTCGTGAAGGTCTCACCAAGAAGTGCGATCATTTTGATAAAGCAACGAATTCCGCGCACACCACCTCCGCCACCACCACAGTTCCATATGGTGAGCACGATAAAGTTGTCGGTGTTCAAAGGAGTAGGGAACAAAGATCTAGACTAGTTTTGGTTCATGGAAAAGGCTGTATGGGAAGCACAGGGAGTCACGGATGACAATATAAAAAAAGCAGCACTGGTCAACACCTTGTAGGATCGCACACTGATGTGGTACATTAAGCATTCCAATGACAATCCTAACGCAGGAGTCGTGGATATCCAAGTTGCGCTAAATAGGGAATTTAGTAGGCCAAAATCAGATACAAAATCAATTATTGGATTTAAGGAAATCACAATGCTTCCAGGCAAGACCCCCTGGGAGCTAGATCAGAGACTGAAGTGTATGATTTGTGAATCCAATATGACCTTGACGGATGGGCAACACTGCACATGGTTTGTAGGATCGCTAATGCTGCATCTAAGGAATGCGTTGTCACAGCAGAAGCTATCAAATCAGGCCGAGGCCTTGGAGATCGAAATGAGACTGCATGAGACCCTGATACAAGATCCTAACCTGGGAGTCCAACAAATCCATGTGTAGTTGAAAAACTTGTGCCTTGAGATGCAGAGTTTGAAACAAGATTGGACAGCTCAACCAGAAGCACTTGAGGAGGTATGGTGCATAAAGTGCAAAGGTTAGGGACATGACAAGGACCATTTTCCATTATTCGCGAACTACCTGGCGGGAGGAGGACCAATTCCATTGAGACCAAAGGCATAAGCAGGACCAAGGGCGGAGCTTGCCTTATGGTGCACGATTTGTTAGATAGGAGGAAAGCATACTACATGTAACTACCATTTATTACAGAAGTATATGCAAACTTCCCAACAATTGTTCTGTAATTTCTGCAGGTCAGTAGGCCATAATGAGCGCACCTGTAGAAGTTATAAACTAATGATGGATCAGAATCCTACCTACATAGTTCAGATTGAAACACTGGCCCTCGACCAAAATGCAGGGATGATGTGCATTGGATTTCAGGGGTGCAGACGAGGTCGAGGTGGAATGGGACCAGGAAGAGGTCACGGACAGCTAATTTGTTACAATTGTGGAGGACCAGGGCATTATTCTTGTGATTTTACAAATCCGACAAGACCATCATGCTTATATTGTACATAGTTTGATCATGAGATGGAGGATTGTCCCATTCTAATAGCGATGTTGCATGATAAAGGAGCACTCCAATCTCCCCCGACTCAGAACCTGCAAATGATGAGGTCTGAGCTACGCGAGGAAGACCCGAATGTAAATATTTTGCTCTGAAGTGGTATCACTATAGGAGATGACAAAGGCAAGTAACCCGAAGAGAGTGCTTGGGTTCGCAACGCTCCAACAAAGGAACCTGAATTTGATTTAGAGCGCATTAAGGAGACATTCATGGAAGCTAAGAAGAGCTTCACGGAGGCCTCCACTTCAGGTAGTAAAGACAAACTAGAACCGAAAATGGACCCATCAATGCTCACTACCATTTTGGATACATGCATTAAGTTGCTACATGACATCAAGGCTATGAAGGGGCTATAAGAACTCATAACTAGATTTGTTTGGACTGTGCCAAGAGAACCATGCATAGTCTAGAAGCTTGGGAAGCACACAATGCAAACAAGAAGAGAGATGAGATTGACCACGCAGATCGGGGAGTATGAAATGGATCAAGTGATTTTGGATCTAGGATCAGATGCATACGTTCTGCCAAATCAGACATGGGAATGCATGGGTAGGCCTATGCTGCAATGTTCTCCTATTCAATTGCAAATGGTGAACAAGCAAAAGATCCTACCCATGGAATGATTACAGGGAATAATGGTACATATCGAAGGTGCGAGAATGCTTGCAGATTTCAAAGTGATAGAAATTGTTGATGACAACAATCCCTATCCCACGCTACTGGGAATAGATTAGGCCACTAACGAATGGAGTGATAAATCTAAAGAAGCACAAGATGATTTTTGAGAAAAATTCATTGCGCGTAGTGGTACCTTTAGACCTTGTGGAAGGATCGCACTACACAGAGCTGATGCACGACTACGAGAGTGACGACGATCTAGACTGTATCTACAAGATCACTGCCACGAGCAGGACTAGGTGAATCCAACAGCGGATGGCAGGATCTCTTGGGAATGCGAAAGCTCTTGCACCTCAAACTCAGATGAGGAAATAGAGTGATGGCAGAACCAGTTACACGAGGTAACCACGCTCAATTGTAACATGATGACAGGGTCAGTGTGTTGCGTGAAATAGAAGCAAGAGATGTACCTATGTATGATGGACTGACTGAGGTGGATGATTTCCTAAACCAATTTTAAAGAGAAGTATGGAAACAATGATGATTTTAATGCTCTGAAATGGGCACTATGTGCGATGCCCAAAAGATGGTGGAGTACGCATCAAAGAAGTTTTTAGGACTAGAGCAAATGTAGAAGGATGATGTGCATACAATTTGGGATGCCTTAGATGAGGCTAATAGACAAGTATGACGGATGGGATGATCCACGTGAACACCTCACGAAATGGACCAAGGTCTTTGGGGAAGAGCCACAACTTGAGTGGGTGCACCTATTCTGTCATACCTTGGATATCATACCCATGAATTGGTATACTGAGACGGAGCTTCGGCATGGCACGTGCAAGTGGGATACTGTTGATGATGTGCTACACGTAGTAAAAGCAGTTATCTTCAAAATACCCCAAGAGCCAATGGAAGTGCTTCAACTGGAATGGGCGACCCAGTTGAGCTGCACACTGGAGTGTTACAATGTAAACATTGAGGAGAATGATGAAGATCCATGAAAAATTAACATTCCAAAAATTGAAGGATATCGTGAGGTTCAAGGACTATTGATTAAAGATCCTGACATCACCACACCGGTAAAAACAAAGCAAGTAAACATTGGGATGGAGGCTAAACCGAAGTATGCAACGCTCAGTGACTATTGGGATGATGCCATGGTGGATAAGGTCATTGAGTTACTTCATGAGTACCAAGACTTATTCCCGACAAAGATTATGCACTTAAAGGGGATCATTGGTGATTTAGGGATGATCAAGATCACCCTAAAACCTGACGCAAAGCAGGTTAAGCAAAGGCCTTACCAATTGAATCCAAAGTACAAGGAAAAGGTCCACGTAAAACTAGACAAAATGCTCATAGCCAGAATTATGGAGCCAGTGGATGAATCCGACTCGGTGAGCCCTACGGTAGTGCAAGATAAAAAATAGAAGGGCAAGATAAGAATATGCGTGTACCTCAGGAAGTTAAATGAAACCTGCGTACATGACCCATTACCGACCCCATTTGCAGATGAAGTATTGGAAAATGTTGGCAGACAAGAAGCATACTCTCTCACGGATGGGTTCTCAGGGTACCACCATATCAAAATCGCGCCGGAAGGCAGGAGAAAGACCACCTTCACAACTGAATGGGGCTTCTTTCAATGCATCATTATGCCGTTTGGGTTGAAGAACACACCAGCCATCATTTCGTGCATAGTTGTTGCCTCTTGCAAAGAATACATCCACAAGTTCCTGGAGGTCTATCTGGATGACTAGACTGTCTTTGGATTAGTTAAGCACCATGTAGCAAGCTTATGCTTGATGCTGGATACTTGCTGAAGACACCAGATTGCGCTGAACCTTAAGAATTGTACATTCCCCTTTCCCTTTGGGAACCAACTAGGACATGTGCTCTGCATGTAGGGACTAATGGTAGACCCCGCGAAGATTGCAGTAATTATGAATTTGGAAGCACCACGAAGTGTTAAATAGTTGCGCGCTACGTTGGGACACACAGGGTACTATAGGAAGTTCATCAAAAGTTATGCCCAGATCACCGCACCGATGGAGAAATTATTGAAAAAGGATGTCACATTCTGCTGGAATGATGATTGCATGAAGAGCCTGGATGTCCTAAAAGGGAAATTGGCTTTCGCTCCAATCCTAGTCTTCCCAAAATGGGATGTGGAGTTTCATGTCCATGTTGATGCATCATGTATCGCGCTAGGAGCGGTGCTCACACAAGAAGATGGAGAAGGCCTGGATCACCCTATCGCATTTGTAAGTCACATATTGTCCAAAGAAAAAAATAACTATTCCACAACCGAATGTGAGGGGTTGGCTATGGTGTACATGCTCCAAAAATACTGACACTATTTACAGGGAGGACATTTCAAGGTGTATACAGACCATTCCACGCTAAAATACTTGGTCAATAAGCCTATGTTGGGGGGCTGCATATGTAGGTGGCTCTTATTGTTCCAAGAATATGACTTTGAGGTCATGATAAAGCCTAGACACCTAAACACAAGACCAGATCTCTTGTTGTGTATTGAGACAGGCAATGAACCTACTAGTTTGGAGGAAGGATTACCTGACACACAGCTCTTTGTTGTGCACGTCGCGGACAGACACTTTGAAGATATAATCCACTTCCTGACAACAGGAAATACGCCAAAGGAATACTCTATTCAATAGAAGGAGGAATTGGTGCTGTGCATGATGAATTTTTCTGTCATCACGGGGCACCTATAAAAAATGGGAAATGATGAGATTCTACGAAGGTACATAATTGAATTTGAACAAAGTCAGATCCTCGCGGAAGAACATGGGGATGCTATAGGAGGATACTATGCAGGATGAGCAACAACACAAAACATTCTCCACTCAAGGTTGTGGTGGCCAACCCTTCATCAGGATTCAAAAGCACACTGTAAGGCCTCGGATATATGTCAAAGGACCAGTAAGCCATCACGAAGGGATGAGATGACTTTGAATCCACAAATGATGCTACAGCCCTTCGAAAAGTGGGCAATCAACTTTATGGGATGTATCAAATCCCATGGAAAAATAGGCATGAAATACATCATCACCATGACGGAGTACCTGACACGCTTGGTGGAACCACAGCTAGTCAAAGACTGCATGACCGCCACAGCTGCGAAGTTTTTGTTTGAACACATGTTGACTCAATTTGGTTGTCCGAAAATCTTAATGAGTGATCGTGGTACACATTTCCTGAATGAAACCATCAACATGCTCGCAGAAGAGTTCCAGGTGTATCATGTGAAAAGCACAATGTATCACCCACAAGCCAATGGTACAATATAAGCATTCAAAAAAATACTAGAGACTGCACTAGCCAAAGTGTGCAATGCGTAGCGAAGCAATTGGGACCTGCGCGTACCTACAGTACTATGGGCTTATCGGACAACGTGCAAGAAACTGACAGGACAAAAACCTTTCTGGTTAGTTTATGGCATGGAAGCTGTCATGCCAATGGAGTATATTGTACCTAGTCTGCGCATGCTAGCGCTCATAGGTATGATAGACCGTGAAGCTCTGGAAGAAAGGCTCGCGAAATTGGAAGAACTTGAGGAGGAAAGGTTCCTGGCGGGTTTTCAATAGTAGGTACAAAATCAGCGTGAAAAGGCCTAGTACGATCACCATATTAAGTTGCGCACCTTTAAGGTGAATGACTTAGTGCTACTGTATGACAGTAAGTTTGAAAATTTTCTGGGAAAGTTCAGAATGCATTGGCTAGGACAATACCTGGTTAAGGAGGTCACAAATGGAGGTGTCGTCCAGCTAGTTAAACTAAATGGAGAACCCTTCCTAGAAAAAGTTGATCTCTGTGTGGCTGATCTGACCCCTCTCTGAGTTAAGAATGTGGAATTTGGCCTACAAAGAACCTTCAGGATCAACTCAGTCCTATCCACCTCTCAGGAGAAAGAGCTGTGTAGCTTATTGAAGAACCACTTGGATGCTTTTGCTTGGAACTATAAGGAGATGAAGGGATTCCACCCTTCTATCTGTACTCATCACATTTACATCAAGGAAGATTGTAAGCCAGTTAGGCAGCCTCAAAGGAGGATGAATCTAGCCCTCAAGGACATTGTCAAAGAAGATCTGAAAAAGTTACTGGATGCAGGATTCATCTACCCCATCTCTGACAACGAATGGGTTTCTCCATTGGTGCTAGTGCGAAAGAAAAATGGGAGGTGGAGAATCTATGTAGATTATCGGGAACTGAACAAAGCCACCAAGAAGGACCAATTCCATTTTCCTTTCATAGATCAAGTGTTAGATGGCCCGACAGGGAAGAAGTTTTTCTCCTTCTTAGATGGGTTTAGCGGGTACAACCAGATCCAAATCAGCCTGGAAGACCAAGATAAGACCACTTTCACTTGTCCATGGGGTACCTTTACCTACCGGGTCCTTCCCTTTGGGTTGTGCAACGCTCCTGCCACTTTCTAGAGGACGGTACTGAGCATATTTGTTGAGCTGGTTCACGATTCGGTGGAAATTTATATGGATGACTTTACCCCTTATGGGTCCAACTTCCAAGAAGCATTAACTAACCTGGGAAAAGTTTTAGCCAAGTTTATTGAAATGAACCTATCCCTTAGTCCTGAAAAATGTGAATTCCTAATGACTGAAGGGACTGTGCTAGGTCATACAATTTCTCAGCAAGGATTACAGGTGGATCCCAACAACATTGCTATCATCCAAAGGGTCCCACCTCCTCAAAAGGTAAGAGATGTTCAGAGTTTTATAGGCTTAGCAGGGTATTATAGAAGATTCATCAAGGATTTTAGCAAGCTAGCCTCTCCATTGTTTGGTCTTTTGGGGAAAGATGTTGAGTTTATATGGATTGACAATTGTCAAGAGGTTCTGGATGCTTTGAAAGGTAATCTAGTAACTACCCCATTCTTGAGAGGTCCAAACTGGGCCCTACCTTTCCACATTCACACAAATGCCTCAAACAAAGCTATAGGAGCAGCCCTAGGACAATTCAAAGAGAAGCTACCATATGCCATATATTTTGTCAGTAAAAACCTGTCCAAGGCAGAGTTAAACTACACGTTAACCGAAAAAGAGCTCCTAGATGTAGTCCATTCCCTAAACAAGTTCAAACACTACATCACTGGTTATCAAACATTCGTACACATTGACCATGCTGAAATTAGGTACTTGATGAATAAACCAGATGTAAACGCTTGTATCATTAGATGGTTACTTTTGTTGCAGCAATTTGATTTGAATATTGTTGATAAGCCGGGTAAGGAAAATGTTGTTGTTGATTTTTTTTCTAGACTAGATCTGCTTGCAGGTGAAGAACGAATGGTGGATGACCAAATGCCAAATGAACACTTATTTTCTATTTTAGTACTCTCTCCATGGTTTGCTGATATAGCAAATTACTTGGTTTCAGCACAGTTTTCACCACACTTGTCCTCAAAAGAGGAGCAAGATCGTGAGGAAAAGTGCCCCATTCACTTGGATTGGGGGCAACCTGTTCAAACTTGGCCCCAATCAGATTTTGAGGCGATGTTTCAGGGAGGAGGGAGTCTTTGACATCCTCTTAACCTGTCATGATGGACCTTATGGGGGCCACTTTGCAGCAAAGAGGACCGCTTTCAATATTTTGCAGGCAAGTTACTATTGGCCCACTCTTCATGAAGATGTCAGAAGATACATCAGCCAATGTGACCGATGTCAAAGGATGGGGAAAGCAACTCCAAGGGATGAGATGCTCCTGCAACCTCAAGTGACTTTCGAGCCATTTGAGAAGTGGGACATGGACTTTGTGGGTCCTATCAACCCTCCTTCAAAACAGAAGTCTTACATCATTGTGTGCATGGACTACTTGACAAAGTGGGCAGAAACAAAGGCAATCAAAGCAGCAACAGAGGAAAAAGTAGCTGATTTTTTAAGGGAAAATATATTCCACAAGATTGGCTACCCAAGAGAGTTAGTTATAGATCAAGGGAGTCAATTTACCTCCAATTTAGTTGAAGACCTACTCACACACCACAAGATTAAGCATAGAAATTCCACCCCTTATCACCCCCAAGAAAATGGACAGGTGGAAGTCACTAACAGAGCTTTGGAAGAGATTTTGACAAAGGTAGTGAGTAGCAGCAGAAAAGATTGGGCAGATTGATTGGTTGAGGCCACCTAGGCCTATAACACTACTTGGAAAACTACCATAGGTTTCACACCCTATGAGATGGTCTATGGGAAGAAGGCTTTTCCGTCCATAGAATTTGAATATAACACATTAAGGCTGGTAGCTCAGTTGGACCTAGACCTCATCCATGCACAAAAAGAAAGATTGCTTTAGCTAAATGGATTAGATGAATAGAGAATGCAAGCCCTTCTCCACTCAGAGGTAGTCCAGCTTCAAAGGAAAATCTGGCATGACTGACACCTCAGAGAGAAACAATTTTAGTTGGGAGATTGGGCGATGTTGTATGACTCAAGGTACAAGGATTTTAAGGGCAAGATGAGAACCAGATGGCTGGGACCATATACAGTGGAAAAATGCAATGACAATGGTTCAGTCCTTATCTGAACCATTGATGAAGAAGCCATCCCCATGCTCGTCAATGTGCATCGATTGAAAATCTACAGGAAGCCCCTTTCCAAGTAGGAGTTCATTGAAACTCTGGGTAAATCATTGCTGGTAGTGGAGTAGGTCCCTGTCTCAACTCTACTCATGCCTTGAGGAAACAAAAAAAAAGCCATAAAAAATAGAAAAAACCAGAGAAAAAAGAAAATTAAATAAAAGATCCCAGGGCAAAAACCTCTTGGAGGCGCCCAGGGTAGGCAGTGAGGGTGAAAACCTCTTGGAAGTGCCCGAGCTATCTCAAAAAAAAGAAGACAAAAAGACAAAAAAAAGAAGAAGAAGAAGAAGAAGAAAAAATGAACCTAATTTCTTTTGAATAAATTGCAGGTTGCGGGAAGGTCATTGCAGGTTTTAGGAGGATCACACAAGACAAATACAGAGGACATGACCAAGCTGCATGCATCCCTCATAGTGCATTCCTCCATCACCGTTACCCTTTCCCAAGTTTTGTTCTTGTTTGGTCTGAAATTTTGCATCCTACAAGAAACTCTGTATCTTCTACAGGAGGATCCTGTAGAAACTACAGAAAGGCCAAAATCAATCTCAGAGGAGGACCCAAAGGTTGGAAATCTGTCTATGAGGCATGTGGACCTCCCTGCCTCCATCCATCACCCTATATCTCCTTCCCATCTCTGTACACCTTCATTGCACTCGTTTTTCTATCCCTGCATAGTCACACACAGAAATTTTGCTTCCTTCATGCTGCAAACAAATTTTTTTATGACAAATCAAAGTAGCAGCCTTTTCACTCACCCTACCTGATACCTTCCATCTATGATTCCTCATCAGCCAAGACCCTCGTCAGCAGTTGTGGCCCTTCTTAGATATTAGCTTGAACCTCAGAAGGAGAAGCAGCTACAGGAAATCCTACAAGATTCCTGTAGCAGCTGATCCCTCTAAAAAGCATACTCTAGAGATAGGGTCAACAAAGTAAGGCATATGAAACATGCAAGGAGCTCTATTTGAACGTGAGAAAATCAACAAAAGGCTGAGGCTGAGCATGCAGAGAGCAAGCAGCCACAATAGTGAAGAAATGGGTTCCAAAATCTGGAATATGCATAACACGGCTGCGACTGAGCAGGTAAGTGCCTAAACCTATTCCTCAATTACATGAATCATATTTCAAGGCTACATGACTATGGGAATGGCTATGATTGAATGGAATCAGTGGCTAGTTAACTGTCCACCCTCGTTCAGTTACACATCCTCGTGGAATTTAAACGAGCCCCGTCAAATTCAAAACTACCGATCAAATATGCAGCCAGCACGTGAGGTATATCCATTCAAGAGAAGAAATTTGGGACTGGTAGTGGTGGTGGTGGATAACGGGAGTAAGGGAGGTGATGGCGGTCAATCGGCATGCAGAAACATTATGACCATGACGTAGGACCAATGGTCTAGATGGGGATAAAGTACCCATCCGGCCACCTCATCTCTTCACCACGAATCACGCCAGTAGTTAAAAGACTGCTCAGTTGAGGCCTTCGCCACCCTTTGTTCACTTTGCATTCACGACGTTCTCGACTAGAGTACGCACCGCCCACTTCCAGAGCAGCTAACCAGTCATCCTTCGCCAGTTCTCTAGCATTTTTTTTAAAAATCCCTCCCACCTAACGGCTCTACAGGAGCATTGTTTCATTCTACAGGAGCCGGGAGATTACTACAGGAAGGTTTCCACAAGAAAGGAAAATAACGGCTCTGAAAAAGGAAAACCCGGGATTATCGTCGAAATTCAAGCTCAAAATGAGGTAGGCTCGGGAAAACCTCCCTGCATATGACTTGTTTGGGTAGGGTGGTGAATTAAACATGGCATTAGATTGAGAAAAGAGCGAGTCTACCTGCATGCTAAAAAAAGAAAGTGAAAGTCTGCCTATATATTTTCCTGAGTCTACACCATTTCTGTTTTCTTCTCTGCATCCGAAATCTCCTCATCCTTTTTCAAATTCTCATGTAAGGAAGGATACATGCAATAGTAGAGGCCAACCTATGTGTGTGAAAAGAAGAAACAAATTTGCATATATATCTACTTGCTAAAAAGGAACCTGTGTCCTTATCCTCTGTTCTATAAAAAAAACTTTTCTTTTCAAAAACAAAAAGTCAAATTTGGGATAATAGCAGTTTGAATCAAGGGAAATATTGCAATTCAATGTTGTGAGAAGGAGCACACTAAAATCCCTCCTACAGTTCAGAAAAAGAAACAAAATTCAGTTGTCCCTCTATCTGTGATTTTCTTTGAAATTGCCATTTTTCTCCTCACCTAAGCACTTCAAATACCAATCAACACCATGCCAGGAGGGTTTATGAGGAAGGAGCCCTTGGACTCCAACCAATTACATGAGCACCCTGAGGTGGTGGCCCTTTTCACTAGGGAAAATTGGATGATCTTCTTCGATAGAATACATGGATATGATGATGAGGTAACTTAAGAATTTCTGATGGCCCTGCAACCCCATTCAAAAACTCATGCCACAGTCAGCTTTAGGGGTCTATCCCTAGATTTTTCCTCTGATTTTCTCAGTTGAATTATAGGCCTTCCTCCTGGGCTCCCCTAGAGTAAGAAGGAAAAACTGGGACAGGTGGCCAAGAAGACATTTTTTCAACTGGGGGAGGATCCTGTAGAGGATAAAAATGGGGTCAGGAGGACAAGCTTGCCTCCTCCATGGAATGAAGTTAGTTACCAAATAATGAAGTATATCACTTGTGAGGGAAGGTTCAACATTGTGTATGGTTATCACTTCAGGTTACTACATGAATTGAGGTATGGGATGGACCTACCTCCAGTTAAAAAGCTGAGTCTCCCATATTTCCTCCTCTAGTCTCTAATAGAATGTAGTACCAAGCTAAATGCAGGAATCCCAAACCAGTTGGCCCACCATGGGCTCATCAAACTGTTGGTAGAAGATGCCTTACATACCTATATCAGTCCCATAGCTTGGTACATTTTCAGAAATATGTCCAGAGATGATGATATCAAAACTTTGGCTAAGGATATCAGCCCATCTGGCAGTTAGGAAGAGGAAGAGGAAATTGAGGAAGAAGGGCATGAAGAGACACCACATATGTAGACAGTGGAAGAGCAGGAAATAGAGGAGGAACAAGAAATAGAAGAGAAACTTGAAAACCCACAACAGAAAAGAAGACCACCCCAAAGACAGAGAAAAGGAAAAGAACAGGAAGTGAGAAGAAAAAGCCTAAGAAAGTCCAAAAGGGGACTGCCACAAGCAAGATAGGAACCTAGAAAGAAAAAGAGAAGCCATTGCTAGAAACAACAGAAACACAAACAAAAACATCAGGCACAAAAAAGACAATAGAAGATGAAGGGGAGCAACAGCAGGAAGAAACATCCCCTAAGACATTAGCAAAAGAAGCAGTAGCTGTGCTAGCTGCATTAAGCACTCCAACAAAACAAAAAGGAAAAAGAAAAAGGGAAACATCAATGTATTTTAAAGCCAGAAGGAGCACCAGGATAAAGGTGGGCAAGCCCCAACCTCCACCAAAGGAACCTATAATAATCACAGATGCACCTACTAAGAAGAAGGAGGAATCCCCCTCCAAAATATCTATCACTTATGATAGAGGAAGTCCCAAAACATCCACTTGGAAGGAGAAAACTAGACTAATGGACACCAAAACAGTTCTACAGGAAGCTGAGACTTCTCTACAAGAAACATTGTACAAGCTAAAGGAGACTGAAAAATTGGAAGAGGCAGCGAAATAGTCACAAGAATAAGACAAGACTGAGGAGATACCTAAACCAAGCCCTCAGCCTAGTATGAGCTCATATTACAACTTGTTAGAAGGTGGGAAGATCATCCCACAAAAGTTTTCTATACCACTTTTCTTTGCATTGGAACAGGAAAGGGTTAGGACTCACACTTGGATGAGAATTTCTAAATCCAAGGGAGTTGCAGACATAGGCCACCTGGAAGAACAACTGAAAGAATTAAGAAGAGAGTTGGCAATGGTGAGACACACTAAGAGCAGTAAAAGAGCCCAACTGCAGAAGGAAAATTCACTGCTGAAAATGCAGTTACAACAATAGCAAACTCAATAGGTAGACATGACACAAATTTTTGAAGAGCAGCAACTACAAGAAAGTCCCCTAGCAGGACAGGAAATAGCATAGGGACAATAGTCAAGGGAAGAGACACGACCTGATATGGAAATATTGATAAAGTAGCAACAAGAGAGGGAGTCTCAGGCAGCAACTGAAATCCTGATGCTGAAACAACAGTTGCAGGAAAGAGAAGCCCAGATGGCCTGCATGGCTAGCTGGGCAATGGAAGCCTTGCAATGTAGACAACCAGCCAGATCTTATGCATTGTATCTTAAAGACCAATGGCTTCAGTTTCAAATCAAAACATTGGCCCAAAGGGGCACAATCCCTTTCCAACATTATGGTTAATTTATGCATCTATGTGACACTAGTTTGGCTGAGGACAAGGCCAAATTAGCAAAGTTTTATTTACATAATATGGCACTCCCTGATATGAACTTTTGGGACCCCAATGCTGCATTGGGAGATGTACAACTCATGGCTATGGCTTCTTGGATGAGCCATGAGGGAAAAAGGGCAATGGAAGTTCAAAAAATCATGGCCAAAGAACTGAATGAGCCCCTACTAATCAGGGCAAACTAGAAGACCCCTCAGCCCTAGTATATGCCCATCAACACCTTGCCAACAACCCTCAAGTTCTCCCAGATTATGTTGAAAAGCAAGCACAAGCCATTGCCCATTTTGAGGACATGGAAATATTATTTGGTGATGCTTTTCTTCATGATTGTATGAGGAGATGGAATACACTATCCTATAGCTTGAAGATCAAGGAGTATCACTCCCCAACCAGAATGAGGGAGGCTTTGGCAAGAGTTCCCCTTTATAAAAAATCAATGCAAAACCTGAAGGCCAACTAGATTGGCCTAAAGTTCAGTCCTCCACTACTCTTAGGACTACTAGAAGTGGTCAAGGAAGAAGAAGAACATAGGAAATGGGAGGAAGTAGACAGAAAGGCATGTTTTCATGACAGGGAAGAGGACATCACCTCAGAAGCATGAGATGTTAGGGAAGCAATTAAGGCCATCAAGGATGAAGAATTAAATTAGTTGCTCAGAGGATGAGCAACCCATTCAACAGGGGGGTGATGATGAGCCCCAGAAATGGATAACTATATGGGCTCATTTTGCCTATTATTCTCATTTAATCCACCATTATCCATAGTTTTATGCATGCTTTTGAATATATTTATGTTAATTGAGTGAATGGGGATAGTTATTTTACCACGAAGTCTAATACGTGATTATTGCGGATTTTTTGACATTTTTGGACCAAGATCAGGCATTTATGAGTAGATTAGCAGCCAAATTCGAAGAAACAAGGCTAAGTATTTATAGGAAGGGTGTCTCCTGCACTAAATGACCCCTTCCTCTAGTTCTCCACCCACATCTCGGAGTTCAACAACCCACCAAAGATGATTTCAAGGGGCAGCCAAGCTGGTCTAGTGAAGTGGTTGTTATCTGCAAGTTTTGGCAGCTGAATTCCTAAAGTTTAGAAGGACTACTGGGGTCCTCAACTTGTATAAATAAGAAGACCTCAGGCCTTAGTAGGTTAGCTATTGAACAGTTCATTTTCGCACTTTAGTGCAGCTCTGCATTCAGCTCATTTTCGAGCTCTTTTTGTAAACAATTTTGTGACATGACTATTATTTTTTTATCAATGAAGATGAATTTAGCCTTGAACCAGAACTGATATTTCTAATGGGGCTGTAGCTCTTAGGGTTGGGCCCAACCGAAATTCCGAGTACCTCCTTCTTGTATTTATATGTGTTTTTCTTGCATTCATGAAATAATTTCTGTTATTTAGATTAAATCTTGCGTTATTACTTAGGTTGTTTTTTTTATTAGAATAGTTGTCCTTAATTCAGGTTGATTAGTTAGTTTTCTGTAGTAATAGAAAATATCCACAAAAAGGCTACCAAGTAGGCTTTGAGCTCCTTTCTCCCTCCTTGGGACCATGAATTGAGACCAAAGCACTCTTGCTACCACCAAAACACTGTTTTTGCTTTCCAATGAAATTGCTAGTGTTAGATTTCGAGTTGGAAAAGATGATATCAGTTGTGTTTTCATGCTTAGATTTTTTCTTGCTCAGTTTCCATTGCTTTCTTTCATAACTTCCTATCCATCAAGTTCTGTTCAACACTTTTCTGTTTTCTAGGTCAAAATTAGGTCAAAAATAAGTAAAACTCTGTTTTCATAGCTTTTGCTTGGGACAATTTTGAAAAGAAGTGTGCAGAGCACCTATAAGACACTCCAGACTATCCCTTCTCCATCATGCAACCTGCTCCAATATATTTCTCAAGGTTTTCTTCACTCATTCGCCACACTTTCTCAAACAACCCTAATTTCTACTTTTTTTGCAAAATCGCTTCCTTCACCTTTGAACAACTCCAACCATCTTCTTCACTCCTGAGCTCCATTTACAAGGTCCTAGACCCCTTAACATCTCTATCCATCCTTCATTTCCACTTTCCTACCATTTTTCCTTCTTCAAACCTTCAAAAATCACTTTCGGCCTGCTCCTGTAGAACTTCCTATAGATCCCCTGCAGACTTCCTGTAGAAGTTCATGCGAGCAATTTTTCGAGATCTGATCACCATGGAATTCTCCAGAAGGATGATAGGGACTCCTTAGGTCCTCTCCACACCTTCCTCATCATCTGCAATAGCCAAATCCATCTCCTTTCGCCGCCAAACATCTGCACAGTCAAATAAGTTAAAGAACAACCATAATAATTCTGCATAAAATTGCTCAAAAGTACAAAAAGATGGTTCTTCCACATTTTCCTTCAGAAGTAGCTTAAGTACATGCATTTTATCTTGACAGTAGTCCATGGCATCCATTTCAGTAGTTTCATCTCTTTTTCTTGCAAAGGTAGGGTTAATGGGTAAAACTAGGGTTTGCTAGGGTTTGCATTTCCTTTCAGCTTTCATCTTCTTTCTGCAAGTAGAATAGCCTCTTTTGAGTTAGCTTTCTTCCATCAAAATTAAAAGCTTCTTCTGAGAACTCATAGAAGTTGGCTTGAGCTCCTAGCGAACTTGTGCCAGCTGATCAAGTGATAGCCTGTAGTAAGAGCTAGTACTTGTGCATATAGCACCTTCGCTTCCAAGTTTGTTACGAACTACTGGTTGATAAAAGTAAAGAAGGGAGTCCCAGGAGTTGCAGCATCATTATTGCAATACTGGAGCCCACCACTTGGCTATGGACAAGCTTATGGAGAAAATTCCAAGGCTACCATTAAGGCCATTGAAATATCTCCAAGAAGGGGTTGCATTACAGAGTGTGAAGATTGTTTTTAGGAAGAATGCAATAGCTTGAAACATCATTTGCAAGAAGCAGGTGTTCAGAAGCACAAACTTGAACCAAAGAGTTGGGGAGATTCCAACAGCCTTGAAGAGATTGATGGTGTTCCAAAGGGAACCACTTCTTCATTTGCTTCACCTCCGCATGAAGGAAATAAAGGTGAAAGAGAAAGGTATAAATCTAGTTCCAAACGTTTTCCTTTTGATTGTGAAAAGCATGATAAATTTCCACATATGTATGGGAAAAGAATTGCATGTTTCTTTTGTGGTTTGGATAACCATGATGTTTCTAGATGTTGGAAGAATATGGCCACATACATGAAGCAAAAGAAGGAAAACAAGCAAGATGCCAAAGGACCATTGGACAAGGAAAATCATGATGTCAAGAGGATGCACATGCAGTGCACTTACTACCATAAGAAAGGACATCTTGCTGCAAAATGTTGGACACTGAATCCAGCAATGCTTCCACAAAAGCTGAAGAAAGTGGAAAGAGAAGATGGCAGAGATGGAAGTGAAGATTCCATGAATGATGTGTCTTAGAATGATTCACATAATGATGTTGATGTGCAGACAAAGGTAGTACCTGTTAGATACCTATACCAATAGGTTTCATATTTCATGATTGGCAAAGGAAAATTCCAAATATGCTCTGCTTTGGTGATGCAAAGATCCCATATTTCCAAGAGAAGGCAATATGTGTACATAGCTTGATGTTGACTGAATTTTTGATGGATGGTCCAACAGCCTAATCTGGATCATGCCATGTTTCAATTTCTTGTTGTAGAATAGAGAAAGAAGTTTGTCCAAACTGTTTAATCTTGGTAGACCAGTAGTTAGGTAGAGAATTAAGGTTCCCAACTGCTTAATCTGGGGCCTTGGAAGCAATAAGGCTAGCCTTAGAAAGAAAATCAAAAGAAAAAGCCAAAGGAAAAGAAAGGTACATGAGGGTCTGCAAGTCTAAGTGCACCCTCCTTGGAGTAACAAAAAATGCTAGGCAAGTAGATGGGTAGGTAGATGGGGTTGCAGAAATGTCATTCCTTTCATTTTGCTGGTCTAAACTTAAAGGAAACATCAATGGATAGGGAAGGTCCTCTTCTCCATCAATTTGCAGCAACTTAATGGAGCATGTCTAACTTCCTAATTCCCCCCCTCACATTCATTGCTAACATCCCATTACTAGCTATGTTCATGAAAGTAACCAAGGTCTTATGTTGGTTCTTGTTTCTTTAAGAGCCACATTTCTTGTGTAAAAATCTTTTCATTTTGATCTACTTCCTAAACTAAGTTGATTTCATATAAAAACTTAGTGTTTTCCCTCCTCACCCACCTCTTCCACTCATATTAACCCCTAACTCCTTACTATTTAACTCCCTATACCCCATGTTCCCCCTATTACTATGTAAATTATGCAAAAGACCCAAAATATCTATGTATCCCCTTCCCCAAGCATTATAGCTCTATGATTGGTTTTAAATGGTTTAAGCGCTAAACATTAGAGCGCGACCCAAAGAGCGCTGATAAATTAATCCTGGGATTAATCCAAGATCTGCTTGGATTAATAACCTTAACCCGGTTTTGTAAATAAACCTGTACATAATCCATTTTACTCGTAACACAGTTAAAAACCCTCTTTTCTAATGTTTTCACCGGGCGTAGATTTCACAAATAATATTATTTTATTGCCCCGCCCGCTGTCGTATCGCCCTGACAACTTATTGACCCGTCGACCGTCGGATCTGGGCTTTCCCATCCGACAGCCCACGTCCATATCGGGTCGGCCCCGATGACCGAGCTTTACCTCCCGAGAAATTGTCAGAGGGTGACGTCAGGCCTTTGCCACACGTCGCTCCCAAATTTTCTCGGGCCACCCTCTGACAATACTGCTTCCGTATAAAGGGTGGTCTGAGATCTTACCGCTTACCATTTCTGATTTTTCGCTGACCAACTCATGCCCACGTCACGCCACGTCACCGCCGCATCAACGCCTGGCCCGCCACTGCTCCGACCTGTCCGCCACCTCACCAGTTCCCGTGGACCACTTATAGGCCGCCACGTCACCCGATGACATCATGCTGACGTCACCTGACCCTGACCCCACCTGATGACGTCATGCTGACGTCATCCAAAAAAAGCGCCAATTACCCAAAAAGTCCATATTTTCGCCAAAAACGCATTTTTTGTCACTTTTGCTAAAACAACTATTGCTCCCCTCTACATGCGAATTACGACCAATCCGTCGCCAACCTGCAAAAATTAAACCAAAGGAAACTGGGCGCTTTCAATCTCTCCGCTCTTGCCACCATTGCCGAAAGCTCACCAGGTATTTATCCAAGTTCTCTTTCGTGCCTGGTTTTTTCTACAAATTCACCCAAAAACGTTGACAAAGAGAGTAAAAAGCACTATAGCGACCAGCAAATCCCCGGTGACCAATGTTTATCTTCAATTGTTGGGTCGAAATTCATCTGCAGAACCCGCATTTAGCCAAGTTTTCCTAAATTCACAGTCAGTTCGCACATTCGTGGACTTGAAACCTGAGCTGCACTAATTCACCGTGAAGACAATTTTACCAGTCCTGGCATTTGCTCTATCAATTCTCCGTGCAGTATTTCAACTGTTTTCACTACCATTTACCCTCTGTTCCTTTGCAATTCGCCTCTCTGTTCCAAAGATACCCTCTGTGTTGCTCTGTCCAGTAACACTAGTTCAAGTACAGTTCAGAGTCCTAATCAGCCATGGAAGCACCAGTAGCATTAAATATCCCACCTCTGAATGCCCCACAAAGAGAGTTAGAATGGAAGGCCCTGGGGGATAAAGATTATCAGATGATAGAGATATTCTCAATGAATTCCAAATTTAATATTCATATGCTAAATGAATTAAAAGCTCAACACCTCAGTGGAGCCGATATTTTAGGGATTTGGGACTCCAACTTGCCCATTTACAACCTCCCTCAAGTCAATGTCCTTCCAGACCTGATCCATAGATGCTGTGAGAACTATGATCCCTGTCAAAGAGCTGTCCTCAGTACATCAGGTGCAGTCTTGTTCCATATCACCCCTGAGGCCATAAATCAAATGCTGAACTTTCATTCTGCAAGACCATTGACTCCTCTCTCCATGATGGACTTATTAAAGAAGGGGGGCAGGCTGTCCAGTGCCCAGGTCATCAAGATTAATCAGTTATTTATTCAGCCAAGCTCTGAAGCTCTGAGAACACCTCCTATTGGAAATCCATATCTCAATGACTTGGGCAAAATGCTGGTGGATTTGATCAGCTATGTCCTGGGGTACAAGGGAGTTGAGGATGTTGATGACACCATAATGGCCATGCTGTCCATATTTTCTCCTGGAAAGCCTCCTGCTGTGCACTATGACTATGCTGAGTATATTGCAAATAAGATTCATGAGCAACTGATGAATCTAGAAAGGGAAAAGGTGTTCAGATACACCTCATACATCTATCATCTGTTCCTATTTTATCAACCTGACAGTTTCCCTATTCCTCTCAAGAAACTTGATGCCCAGGGAAATCCAAGGTCTGTAGTATTTTGGACCTCAGTTTTTCATCGCACCTCCCATTCACCATACACATACTGTGAATTCATAGACCTGTTCATTCATCCAGCTATGACTTTGTTATTTGGTGTCCCTCCTCCAAGATTGACCGATGAGATGCAAAGAATACTCCATCTCTCAAAGACCTACAGCATTGGTGATTGGTACTTTTACCAACACCATACAGTAATCAGAATATATGGCTGTGAGTTGAACCCTTATAGGCTGCCAAGATATGTCCCGATGAGACTATTTGCCTTGGAGTATTTCAGACAGTTTGGAAATGCAGACCAGGTCCATTTCCACAGCAAAAACAAGAAGGTGCAACTAAAGGTCAGGAACCAGCTAGGCCCATTTCTTTACAACCAAAGGGAGGAGGGATGGAAGGAAGCAGATAGGATCCTAGAGACCCTCCAATTAGAAACTAGTTTCCGCTGGGTACCTTATGACCCTAATCATTTCATTTCTCTCAGGAGGGTAAAACATAAATTGGGTGGCTATGCTCACATCAGATTGCCTCACATTGAGAAATATGCCAATTTATTAAGTTGGGAAGAGGGCACTCTAGAAGAGGAAATTACTAGAGAGAAAATGCTACAAAGAGAGGCAAAGAATATTGAGAAAGAGGCTGACTTGGAAACTTGTGGACAGGTTTCCTCTTCATACCAAAGGCAACTTGGAGCAGCTGCCTCATCTTCGACAGCACATCAGCAAGCAGCCAAGGCTACTTATCAGGCTTCCAGCAAAGGCAAAGAGAAGCAGATGGAGCAAGAACAGCTACCTCCTACAGAGGAGCAGCAAGAAGTACAGCAGCAAGAACAAACAGCTGAGGCCCCAATATCCACTGGGCAGCAGGCACAAGAAAATGTGCCTCCTAGGCAGGAAACGACAGTGGAGTCCTCGGTCCTCCAAACTCCACAAAATGAAGAAAGAAACCGGAAGAGGGACAGAGAGCAGGAGACTCCCCTCACCACATCCACAACTCAAGGGGAGAAAAGACAAAGAATAAATCCCCTTTCAGAAGAAGAAATGCCTATGGGGCAATCTTTGGGCATGGGCCCACCAAGTATGGAGGCATCTGCAAGTTCCTTTCAACAGGAACAAGAAAGAACAGGTGGAGGAGAAGTCAGCTCCTCAAGCCAACAACGGAAAGCTGAAACAGGCATCAAACAACAATTTATTGATATCAAAAAGAGGAATGAGCCACTTAGGATACAACTGTACAATCACTTATTGAAAATGGCTCCTACAAACCAGCAGAGGTTGATGTCTGCATATGATGTACAAGAGGGCAAAATGATAATGAGTCATTTCATGCCAACCATACTGCAGCCACAGTCAGCTGCAGACTATATAAGGACCAACCTTGAGGTCCTTGCAAAAGACATCCACCCTATGGATCAGATTGAATTGCACAAGCAAACGGGTGAGATGGTATATGCCACTCTTGCAGACAAAACATTGGTTAATTATAGGTTGGAAAATAGCCTAAACAATACAGCTGCCCAACTTGAGTTGGAGAAAGCATCCTCTCAGGCAAAAGACAACCGAATCAAAGCATTGGAGGATATCATCATAGAACTTGGGCATGATCCCAAGGACACCAAAGCCATACAAGCGCTGTTGAAAATAAGAGATGCAGATATGGCAGCACTAAGAAAAATGGTTAAGATCCCAGCAACTCTTCACCCACAAACAGAAGAGGTTGCCCAGCTAAGGCATGACCAAGATGCAGCAGCCATGCTGGTATCATTATACAAACAGCTGATCCAGAAAGAAGAGAAATTGGGAGAATCAGAGGCTGCACTGCAGGCAGCCCTACAACAGAAGGAAGGAGGCCAAACATCTCAGCCCCCTCCACAAATAATCAACCTTGAGGAACCCCCTCAAACTAGTGCTCCTCCTACAGAGCAGACAACTCAAACAGCGCCATCTACATCAGCACCAGCACCAACATCAGAGCAGGCTCCAAGCCTTGACATGCAGAAGCTGAAGAATGAAATCCAGGCCCTAGAAGCCCAAATGGCAGAGCTAAATGAAGCCAGGGAGAATTTAGCTAAGCTGAATGAAAAATATGACAAATCAAAGCAAAGCATAGCTGAAAAAGGAAGAGAAGTGAAAGCTCTCAAGGAGAAGATAAAGGAGCTGGAGAAAGAGCTCACCCTTGACAAAGTGGTGGCTGAGGTCAAGACAGTTTTATGGGCCAACATTGGCCAATCAATCACAGATCAATGGCAGTATATAGAGACCATTCATGAGCAAATGGAGCTCATAGGCAAAGCACACAAGGAAGTCCAGAGAGCAAGGGCATCTCTAGGCAATATGCCTGAGATAGCCAACATAATGATTAACGTGCTCAATAACCGTACAGGTCCTCAGCTGGGAGCAATAGGAATCCCCAATAGAACTGAAACCATCCTGCTGATAAAGAGGGTCCTTACATTGAGAAGCCTGGTACAAACATTGGAAAGAAGAAGCCAGGACATGCAAACAGAAGTAAACAAATTCATGGATAAGTTTGCAGCATTACAAGGCAGAGGTCTTCCTAGCTTACTGAACAGCGCAGGGAGGCTACTTTCACATGAGAACTATGCAAAAAGGGTCAATACATTTGCCACCAATCAGATCACTGTAAGACCAAGTACCTCAGAAGAAACAGGGCCAGCATCTGGGCAAAGTCTCTATGACAGAGTAGAGAACTTATTTTTCATTATGAATGAGATCAAACATTTGTTTGAAGTGCCTCCAAACTTCTACAAATATACAGAGGCAGATGAGACCTTAGATGCAATTTTGAGACATCAATTGCCCACACAGGAATGGTGGACCAAAATGATACAGTTGATACTGTAATCAAGAGCCTTTCATCAAGTTTTTTTTTCATCAAAAAACATAAGTCATCATGTACAGGAAAATTTGATGCATTCAGTATTTCTGGAGAAGAATAGATTGAGCCAACTCAGCAAACCAATTCGGCCACTAAAGCAGCACTGATAGTTACAGATGACAGGGCCGAGAAAGCTACAGCATGACAAAGCCATAAAGACACATCATTCAGCATTAATACAGAACGCTCAGCCGACTCAGTGGCCTCCAAAGGTCAAAAAGACTTCTGACAGAATTAAAGAGCATTCATTTTGTATTTAGAGCAGTAATAACTTCCTTATCTGCTATTCTGTAAAGTTGGTGAACGTATTTATTTCTCAAGTGACTCAGCGGTTCAGATATTTTGTATCACCGATTGTATATATTCCCCCTCGCATAAGCTTGCAGGGTGGTTGTTGTTGATTTTCTCTTCTAGAGATCTTATGCTGTAAATGTTCAGAGTATTAATACAAAAGCTGATGGAATTTCCAAAGTTCTGTGTTGTCTGAGGCGTTGTGTGTGTTTGCTGAATGCTAAAGGATTCCTGCGTATTTCATGGCACAATAAGTTTCCTCTAAACTCTTCGTTATGTGTTTTTATTATTTCTTCATAACCCATTCATGTTCTATGTTTCACAGTTAATCGCAAAGAAAAAGAATAGTTTCAGGATTTATTCATAGAATACCCTGACCTCAATCTAGGCTGTTATAAATGTTTTCTTCAGTTATAGTTATAAGGGTGTAATTATTAATTGCTGCACCTCCATACTATATCTATCACAGTGGTTATTGTTCAGGAATTCAAATCTGCTCCTGTGCAATATATCTCTTTCTCACACCCCCAGCTTAGTGGAAAATTCTTAATTGCCTTCCACTGGTTAAACATACTTCACCATCACAATTTCAAGTTTGTTTCATGAAATATTTAAATGGCCCTGCAGTTTCAACAATCTCACTCAACATTTCAAACAACCTGTAGCCACAGACTCCATTGCCCAATGGACTAAAACTGTCTGAAGATTTCCACCTTAGGTACTGAAAGACATCACTCAACCAAAATATAAAACCAAACCCTCACCTCATAACTAGCCTAAAATCCTCACAAAACAAAGATAAATCTTAAAGAGAGAGCCCTCTCTGATTACAGTTTGGCTAGAAATTGTAATCTAAAGCTTGGTTAGTGGTTACCTCGGCCGTATTCCCTTGGGAGTCAAAGGGAACAACCTGGGTGTTAACATAATTGGCGACTCCACTGGGGATTGAGCATATTTTTCAACTGATGTCTGTCTTTAGACAGTGATTCTAAAAACAACTTGAGCAGTCCCTTGAAATAGTTCTAAAAAATATCCTAAAAAATACCAAAAAAAAGTTCAGAAGCTGGCTCCTAAAAGGAAAACTAGGCACACCAGGTCAAATCCTGACCCAAATCCTCCTCCTGTTTTTGAGAATCCAAATTTGATCCATAAAACTCATAAGAGCCAAAAGGAACCAGAGCAATCTCCTGAATCTAGCCCTGAGGCAGTTCAGCACACTTTTATTCCCACCCCTTCTAAGCCAACTTTTCACCTCCATACAACTCATTCCTCCCCCTCTTCATCATCCACTTCACAAAATATATTGTCAACACCTAACACCCAAACTGCTATTGTTGTCCCTGTTGTTCCAGTTGTCCCATTTATCCCACCAAATATGGCTAATCGTTATGCACCCCTCCAGCTGCCCAACAATCCTGGGGCCATGCCTCAGGATTACCAAGGAAAAATCACTTATTTTGATGGAACCAGTACATACACTGCCTTACAGCATACCAAGAAAATGCAAGATTACTTCGAAAACTATGAGATAGATGATGATGATGTGAGAATGAAAATTTTTGTACAAAGTCTGACAGGTGAAGTAAGAACTTGGTTCAGGGCACTGGCTGCAAACTCTATAGCTAATTCGGGTGCTCTTTACCAGTCCTTTCTAAACAGATGGGAAAAGAAAAAAGACCCTCTACACATTTTATCTGAATATGACACCATAAAGAGAGGTCCACAAGAAAATGTCTCGGACTATTGCACTAGATTCAATTCTATCTATAGTGCCATTCCTCAAAACCTTAGGCCTCCACCTGATTTAGCATTAATTAAGTTCCCTGATGGGTTTGATGCTGATATGGCATATCAATTAAGAGAAAGAGCCCCTGCAACTTTGGCAGACATGCAAGACATAGCAGTAAGTGTAGAGGCAAATTTAATTGCCAAGAGAAATAGGGCCAGAACTGAAAGGAGAACGACTTTTAAGGAAGAACCTTCAGCATTTGAGCAGAAGTTAGATGCAATCATCAAAGGTATGGATAGACTTGGGGACAGAGTGGAAACCATAGAAAGAAAGTCATCATGGGAAGGGCAAACAAGCAATATAAGAAACCAAAACTTTAGAAAGAATCAAAATCCCAATGTTGGAAGAACTGATCCTGACCAACATGTCAGACCCCCTTTCCAAGAGAATTATGCTGAGGCTTCCACATCTAGTGAACCTAATGAGGACCCTCACATCAACCTAATGGGTTTGGACAGTGGGAATCAAGTTTTTTTAACACAAGAAGATCATAAGGATGATGATATCAAGCAGTTCCAAACCAAATCAGGTGAGTCATTTGATTTCAAACAAGGCTATGATACAACTGTTTTTGAAGTTCATAAGCAATATAAACTGAGAAGTAGAACAATAAATGTGACACAGCCTGACAAAACAAAGGATACCCCACAGCCTAAGAAAACTATTGTCACAGAGCCAATTGACAAAACTGATTCAATTACAAATGAAATAACAGTTGAAGAAATAACTGAAGCATCTCCCTCAAATCAACAACCAATGGCTACATCACCCTCGCAACATAATCCAAGAAATATTTCTCAAAATATAAGTAAAAAGGACAAGCCCCAAGATCAAAATGAGGATCAAGAAGAAAACTCTAAGGATTCCATTGAAAGGGAAAGCGTTGTTAACCAGAACACTAAAACCCAATCTGAAAGACCTTTTGACTTGGAAGCTGAAATTGGAAAATTGAAGATAGCCATTCCTCTCTCAGAGTTGGCCAAACATAACATCTATAAACAACAAATCAAGAGATCCCTTCAACTTACTCATAACAAAGATGATGTTAATGTGTTGGATGATACCCCAGAACTACTTTTCGGCCCAGAGGTTGATGGAAAGACAGCAGTTACAGGAATCTTACCTTTTTATGTTAGCCTGCATGTTCATGATAAGATATTACACAATGCAATGTTTGACTCAGGTGCCTCTCATAACCTGATGCCCAAATCAGTCATGGAAAGATTAAATCTAGATATTACAAGACCATATAAGGACCTATTCTCATTTGACTCCAGCCAAGTTAAGTGTTTAGGCCTGATAAAGGATCTCTGTGTCTCACTTGTCCAATACCCCAATAAGACAATCTTGATGGATGTTGTAGTTGCTGATATCCCACCCAAGTATGGAATGTTGTTATCAAGATCATGGGGGGCTAAACTTCAAGGTTCCCTGCAGTTAGACATGTCATATGCCACCATCTCTGTCTTTGGGCAACCAAAGAGACTATACAGAGAAACACTCATGAAATACATGGTCAGCAGTGAAGAAAAACCTCAAAACTTTCCCATATATGCTGTCCATTCTGACATAGACTCCTACATTCTCTTCAATGACAATACAGGTTCTACAAATGGTGATGAAACCAAGACACTCAAACAAGATCAGGATATAAATGAACAAACTGCTACTCTAGAAATAATGGTTGAGCAATCAATACACAAAACTGTTCAAGAAGAAAAGCCAAGTGGAAGCCAGGATCTCAAGTTGTTGATGCCAAGTCCCGTACTAGTTGACAAGTCTTCCCTTAACCGAGAAGCCCTCTGGTTCCTGGAATTTGATGGATCAGTCAACAAATTAGGGGCAGGAGCAGGGGTGTGGATTCATAATGAACTAAGCAATCATGCAGAAGGTCGAGCCTATAGACTAAATTTCAGATGCACCAACAATATGGCAGAATATGAAGCTCTTTTACTAGGCCTCAAACTGGTAAAATCATTGAAGGCCACAAAAGTTTCGATTATGGGAGATTCAGACCTAATTATCCAACAAGTAAAGGGGAATTTTGTCACTAATGACAAAAGACTGAGATCTTATAGGTCTGCTGCAGTTGAAATACTAAATTCCTTCACTGAATTTCAAATTACCAAAATTCCTAGAACCCATAATCTCCATGCTCATAGTTTGGCCACATTTGCAAGCACATGTAAACTACCTTTTAAACCCAAGCATTGCTTCACAGCTGAGATAAAACACAGACCCTCTGTCCCAAACAATGTCAAGGATTGGCAAGTATTTGAGGATGATACACAAATAAATAATTTCTTGACTTTGCAGCAAGAATTTTCAGGACTAAACATTGATACAGATGCTGCAAGTGAGTCACAAACACTAGGTGAACAGAACCACAAGGCAATATCACTCAAAACAGCTAACCGAATGCTACATCCAACAATTTTTAACAAAGACAACATACAGGAAATTCAACAAATTAGTTGTGAAGAAGTAGCTGATGCTGAAGCTGAAGTCATACAGTTGAAAGACAATTTTCTTCCAACAGGCCTAACTCCATTGGAGGATATTTTTGACTCAAATGATGTCCCTAGAAAACCAAAAATGTAGCCCCTTAATGCTGCCATTGAAGAATGCAACATTGGAACTGTTGAAAAGCCCAAGATAATAAAATTGTCTGCATCTTTACCTCCTGATCAGAAGCCTAAATACATTGACCTCTTCAAAGAGTTTCAAGATGTCTTTGCATGGAGTTATGAGGATTTAAAATCCTATGACACCTCTATTATCCAACACACCATCCCCCTCAAGCCTAATCAAAAGCCATTCAAGCAAAAATTGAGAAGGATCAATCCCATGCTTATCCCTTCAATTGAGAAAGAGGTACAAATTTTTTTTAGAGCTGGTATCATAGCTCCAATCAGGTTCTCTGACTGGATTTCAAATTTGGTGCCCACAAGAAAGAAAACTGGTGAGATCAGACTTTGTGTTGATCTAAGGAATTTGAACCAAGTATCCCTCAAGGATAATTATCCCTTACCTAAGATGGATCACATTCTCCAAAGAGTGGTAGGGGCTTCAAGGATTTCATTACTTGATGGATTCTCAGGCTTTAATCAGATCCTAGTACACCCTGATGATCAAGACAAAACTGCATTCACAACCCCATGGGGAACTTTCAAATATGTAAAAATGCCTTTTGGATTGAAAAATGCAGGGGCTACATTTCAAAGAGCAATGGATATTGCTTTTGCCAAGGAGATTCATGACTTCCTTGTTATTTATTTAGATGACCTCACACCTTTCTCAAAATCTGACCAAGAACACTTGAAGCACTTGAGACAGATATTCTTAACATGTAGGAAATACGGAATTTCCTTGAATCCCAAGAAGTCTCTATTTGGTTTGGAAGAAGGTAAGCTATTAGGTCATATCATTTCAAAGGATGGCATTAGAATTGACCCAGACAGGATACAAGCTATCTTACAAATGCCCCACCCAAGAAACACCAAAGAATTACAAGCCTTCTTGGGAAAGATCAACTTCTTAAGGAGGTTTATCCCAAATTTAGCAGAATTGATCAGACTACTAAATAACATGCTAAAGAAGGATTCGAAAGTGAAATGGACAGTAGAAGCAAATCAAGCTTTTGAAGGCATAAAATTGGCCCTTACCCAAACACCAGTCCTAACAAATCCTCAATTTGACAGAGAATTTATCATTTTCTCTTTTGCTTCCCAGCATACCATTGATGCTGTCTTATTACAGAAAGATGACCAAGGAAATGAAAAACCCATTGCTTTCTTTAGTAGAGCTCTTAGAGATGCACCTCTGAAATATCAGATCATGGAGAAGCAAGCTTATGCTTTGGTCAAGGCCATTAAAGACTTTAGGATTTACATCCTATACTCCCATGTTATAGCTTATGTGTCAAGTCCTATTGTGAAAGACATACTCACTCAAGAAAACTTAGAGGGCAGAAGAGGAAAATGGATTGCCAACATCTTGGAATTTGATATTGAAATAAGACCTACAAAAATGATAAAAGGGCAAGGTTTGGCCAAATTAATGACAGAAGCAAACTTCCAAGCCTTAGACATTAACCAACTGGACAATGAACCGGAGCTGGCGACTCCAAAGATCAATGTAGCCTTTGAACAATCCTCTTGGTATTCTGATATATGTTATGTGTTACAAAACCTGTGTGCTCCCCCAGGATTGTCCAGAACTAAATGTAGGTTCCTAAAAATGAAAGCTTCAAGATTTTGTGTCATGGATGGCAATTTCCTTTGGAAAAACCATGAGGGTATATTGTTAAACTGCTTGATTGAGAATGAGACTAACAATGTCATGAAAGAATTTCATGCAGGTGATTGTGGTGGACACTTATATTGGAAGTCCACTGTGGATAAGATATTGAGGGTAGGTTACTATTGGCCCACTGTTTTCTCTGATGTCAAAAAATTTACCACTTCATGTCATAAATGCCAAGTGTTTGAGGGAAAGAGAAAGTTACTACCACTTCCTTTGAGGCCTATTGCAACAGAGAGACCTTTTCAACAATGGGGTTTGGATTTCATTGGGGAAATTCATCCCTCATCTTCAGGCCAACATAGATGGATTCTAACAGCTACAGACTACTTTACTAAATGGATTGAAGCTGTTCCATGTAGACAAGCAAATGATTCCACTATCATTCAGTTCCTTGAGACCAATATCCTTTCTAGGTTTGGTTGTCCTGACAAGATCATAACAGACAATGCTGTTGCCTTTAGATCCAAGAAGATGGTGAATTTTTGCCACAAATTCCACATTACTTTGGGCCATTCTACTGCATACTACCCTCAAGGAAATGGCCTAGCTGAATCATCAAATAAAAGCCTTGTAAACATCATAAAGAAGGTGTTGGAAGAAAACAAGAAGAATTGGCATAAGAAGCTTGTCAATGCCTTATGGGCAGACAGACTAACAACCAAGAGATCTATTGGGGTCAGCCCATATGAGTTAGTCTATGGATTAGAGGCCAAATTTCCTTCATCACTAGGGGTTCCTGTTATGAAACTACTTCAAGAAAGTCAAGCTGAGCCCAATGACATGCAAAGAAGGATCAATCAAATAATATGCTTGCAGCAAACTAGAGACCAAGTTTACAACAGAGTTC
Organism: Pinus tabuliformis; assembly: GCA_031772625.1. Taxonomy (NCBI): domain Eukaryota; kingdom Viridiplantae; phylum Streptophyta; class Pinopsida; order Pinales; family Pinaceae; genus Pinus; species Pinus tabuliformis. The sequence continues at coordinate 302,358,479 of CM062816.1, read as the reverse complement.
AAGTTTTACAAGAAAAGTTAAAGAAAGCTTTTGATAGAAGGACTAAGGCTGAAGACTTTAACATTGGTGACAAAGTCCTCAAGTGGGATTCATGAAGGGAAGATAAAGGAAAACATGGAAAATTTGATTCCCTTTGGAGAGGACCATTTGTAATTCAAGCAGTGCAAGGAAATAATACTTACTTCCTTGAAAATCTTGATGAAACTGATTTGGATGAAGGTCCTGTGAATGGCAGGATGTTGAAGCACTATTTTGACTACTATCCATGTCTGTAATTTAATTCTCCCTTGTACATACTCAGGTGTATATACTACTTTCTGTTAACATGTAAAAAATGCAGCTTCCCAAGTTTTGTAAGTTATCAGCAAAAGGCAAATAAGTTCAGAGATCTACCAAGATGGGAAGAGCACAATTTTGAGATTTCAAAGAGGAATACTCCAAGTTTTGGTAAAAGAAGTCAAGGGCCAAGGCATTCTGACCTGTTGTTCTTGGTCTTTCAAATGGAAAAACCATCCCCATGTGGAGCCACTGTTAGATACCTATACCAATAGGTTTCATATTTCATGATTGGCAAAGGAAAGTTCCAAATATGCTCTGCTTTGGTGATGCAAAGATCCCATATTTCCAAGAGAAGGCAATATGTGTACATAGCTTGATGTTGACTGAATTTTGGATGGATGGTCCAACAGCCTAATCTGGATCATGCCATGTTTCAATTTCTTGTTGTAGAATAGAGAAAGAAGTCTGTCCAAACTGTTTAATCTTGGCAGACCAGTAGTTAGGTAGAGAATTAAGGTTCCCAACTGCTTAATCTGGGGCCTTGGAAGCAATAAGGCTAGCCTTAGATAGAAAATCAAAAGAAAAAGCCAAAGGAAAAGAAAAGGCACATGAGGGTCTGCAAGTCTAAGTGCACCCTCCTTGGAGTAACAAAAAATGCTAGGCAAGTAGATGGGTAGGTAGATGGGGTTGCAGAAATGTCATTCCTTTCATTTTGCTGGTCTAAACTTAAAGGAAACATCAATGGATAGGGAAGGTCCTCTTCTCCATCACTTTGCAGCAACTTAATGGAGCATGTCTAACTTCCTAATTCCCCCCCTCACATTCATTGCTAACATCCCATTACCAGCTATGTTCATGAAAGTAACCAAGGTATTATGTTGGTTCTTGTTTCTTTAAGAGCCACATTTCTTGTGTAAAAATCTTTTCATTTTGATCTACTTCCTAAACTAAGTTGATTTCATATAAAACTTAGTGTTTTCCCTCCTCACCCACCTCTTCCACTCATATTAACCCCTAACTCCTTACTATTTAACTCCCTATACCCCCTGTTCCCCCTATTACTATGTAAATTATGCAAAAGACCCAAAATATCTATGTATCCCCTTCCCCAAGCATTATAGCTCTATGATTGGTTTTAAATGGTTTAAGCGCTAAACATTAGAGCGCGACCCAAAGAGCGCCGATAAATTAATCCTGGGATTAATCCAAGATCTGCTTGGATTAATAACCTTAACCCGGTTTTGTAAATAAACCTGTGCATAATCCATTTTACCCGTAACACAGTTAAAAACCCACTTTTCTAATGTTTTCACCGGGCGCAGATTTCACAAATAATATTATTTTATTGCCCCGCCCGCTGCCGTATCGCCCTGACAACTTATTGACCCGTCGACCGTCGGATCTGGGCTTTCCCATCCGACGGCCCACGTCCATATCGGGTCGGCCCCGATGACCGAGCTTTACCTCCCGAGAAATTGTCAGAGGGTGACGTCAGGCCTTTGCCACACGTCGCTCCCAAATTTTCTCGGGCCACCCTCTGACAATACTGCTTCCGTATAAAGGGCGGTCCGAGATCTTACCGCTTACCATTTCCGGTTTTTCGCTGACCAACTCATGCCCACGTCACGCCACCTCACCGCCGCATCAGCGCCCGGCCCGCCACTTCTCCGACCTATCCGCCACCTCACCAGTTCCCGTGGACCACTTACAGGCCGCCACGTCACCCGATGACGTCATGCTGACGTCACCCAACCCTGACCCCACCTGATGACATCATGCTGACGTCATCCAAAAAAAAGCGCCAATGACCCAAAAAGTCCATATTTTCGCCAAAAACGCGTTTTTTGTCACTTTTGCTAAAACAACTATTGCTCCCCTCTGCATGCGAATTACGACCAATCCGTCGCCAACCTGCAAAAATGAAACCAAAGGACACTGGGCGCTTTCAGTCTCTCCGCTCTTGCCACCATTGCCGAAACCTCACCAGGTATTTATCCAAGTTCTCTTCCGTGCCTAGTTTTTTCTACAAATTCACCCAAAAACGTTGACAAAGAGAGTAAAAAGCACTATAGCGACCAGCAAATCCCCGATGACCAATGTTTATCTTCAATTGTTGGGTCGAAATTCATCTGCAGAACCTGCATTTAGCCAAGTTTTCCTAAATTCACAGTCAATTCGCGCATTCGTGGACTTGAAACCTGAGCTGCACTAATTCACCGTGAAGACAGTTTTACCAGTCCTGGCATTTGCTCTATCAATTCTCCATGCAGTATTTCAATTGTTTTCACTACCATTTACCCTCTGTTCCTTTGCAATTTGCCTCTCTGTTCCAAAGATACCCTCTGTGTTGCTCTGTGCAGTAACACTAGTTCAAGTACAGTTCAGAGTCCTAATCAGCCATGGAAGCACCAGTAGCATTAAATATCCCACCTCTGAATGCCCCACAAAGAGAGTTAGAATGGAAGGCCCTGGGGGATAAAGATTATCAGATGATAGAGACATTCTCAATGAATTCCAAATTTAATATTCATATGCTAAATGAATTAAAAGCTCAACACCTCAGTGGAGCTGATATTTTAGGGATTTGGGACTCCAACTTGCCCATTTACAACCTCCCTCAAGTCAATGTCCTTCCAGACCTGATCCATAGATGCTGTGAGAACTATGATCCCTGTCAAAGAGCTGTCCTCAGTACATCAGGTGCAGTCTTGTTCCATATCACCCCTGAGGCCATAAATCAAATGCTGAACTTTCATTCTGCAAGACCATTGACTCCTCTCTCCATGATGGACTTATTAAAGAAGGGGGGCAGGCTGTCCAGTGCCCAGGTCATCAAGATTAATCAGTTATTTATTCATCCAAGCTCTGAAGCTCTGAGAACACCTCCTATTGGAAATCCATATCTCAATGACTTGGGCAAAATCCTGGTGGATTTGATCAGCTATGTCCTGGGGTACAAGGGAGTTGAGGATGTTGATGACACCATAATGGCCATGCTATCCATATTTTCTCCTGGAAAGCCTCCTGCTGTGCACTATGACTATGCTGAGTATATTGCAAATACGATTCATGAGCAACTGATGAATCTAGAAAAGGAAAAGGTGTTCAGATACACCTCATACATCTATCATCTGTTCCTATTTTATCAACCTGACATTTTCCCTATTCCTCGCAAGAAACTTGATGCCTAGGGAAATCCAAGGTCTGTAGTATTTTGGACCTTAGTTTTTCATCGCACCTCCTGTTCACCATACACATACTGTGAATTCATAGACCTGTTCATTCATCCAGCTATGACTTTGTTATTTGGTGTCCCTCCTCCAAGATTGACCGATGAGATGCAAAGAATACTCCATCTCTCAAAGACCTACAGCATTGGTGATTGGTACTTTTACCAACACCATACAGTAATCAGAATATATGGCTGTGAGTTGAACCCTTATAGGCTGCCAAGATATGTCCCGATGAGACTATTTGCCTTGGAGTATTTCAGACAGTTTGGAAATGCAGACCAGGTCCATTTCCACAGCAAAAACAAGAAGGTGCAACTAAAGGTCAGGAACCAGCTAGGCCCATTTCTTTACAACCAAAGGGAGGAGGGATGGAAGGAAGCAGATAGGATCCTAGAGACCCTCCAATTAGAAACTAGTTTCCGCTGGGTACCTTATGACCCTAATCATTTCATTTCTCTCAGGAGGGTAAAAATAAATTGGGTGGCTATGCTCACATCAGATTGCCTCACATTGAGAAATATGCCAATTTATTAAGTTGGGAAGAGGGCACTCTAGAAGAGGAAATTACTAGAGAGAAAATGCTACAAAGAGAGGCAAAGAATATTGAGAAAGAGGCTGACTTGGAAACTTGTGGACAGGTTTCCTCTTCATACCAAAGGCAACTTGGAGCAGCTGCCTCATCTTCGACAGCACATCAGCAAGCAGCCAAGGCTACTTATCAGGCTTCCAGCAAAGGCAAAGAGAAGCAGATGGAGCAAGAATAGCTACCTCCTACAGAGGAGCAGCAAGAAGTACAGCAGCAAGAACAAACAGCTGAGGCCCCAATATCCACTGGGAAGCAGGCACAAGAAACTGTGCCTCCTAGGCAGGAAACGACAGTGGAGGCCTCGGTCCTCCAAACTCCACAAAATGAAGAAAGAAACCAGAAGAGGGACAGAGAGCAGGAGACTCCCCTCACCACATCCACAACTCAAGGGGAGAAAAGACAAAGACTAAATCCCCTTTCAGAAGAAGAAATGCCTATGGGGCAATCTTTGGGCATGGGCCCACCAAGTATGGAGGCATCTGCAAGTTCCTTTCAGCAGGAACAAGAAAGAACAGGTGGAGGAGAAGTCAGCTCCTCAAGCCAGCAACGGAAAGCTGAAACAGGCATCAAACAACAATTTATTGATATCAAAAAGAGGAATGAGCCACTTAGGATACAGCTGTACAATCACTTATTGAAAATGGCTCCTACAAACCAGCAGAGGTTGATGTCTGCATATGATGTACAAGAGGGCAAAATGATAATGAGTCATTTCATGCCAACCATACTGCAGCCACAGTCAGCTGCAGACTATATAAGGACCAACCTTGAGGTCCTTGCAAAAGACATCCACCCTATGGATCAGATTGAATTGCACAAGCAAACGGGTGAGATGGTATATGCCACTCTTGCAGACAAAACATTGGTTAATTATAGGTTGGAAAATAGCCTAAACAATACAGCTGCCCAACTTGAGTTGGAGAAAGCATCCTCTCAGGCAAAAGACAACCGAATCAAAGCATTGGAGGATATCATCATAGAACTTGGGCATGATCCCAAGGACACCAAAGCCATACAAGCGCTGTTGAAAATAAGAGATGCAGATATGGCAGCACTAAGAAAAATGGTTAAGATCCCAGCAACTCTTCACCCACAAACAGAAGAGGTTGCCCAGCTAAGGCATGACCAAGATGCAGCAGCCATGCTGATATCATTATACAAACAGCTGATCCAGAAAGAAGAGAAATTTGGAGAATCAGAGGCTGCACTGCAGGCAGCCCTACAACAGAAGGAAGGAGGCCAAACATCTCAGCCCCCTCCACAAATAATCAACCTTGAGGAACCCCCTCAAACTAGTGCTCCTCCTACAGAGCAGACAGCTCAAACATCGCCATCTACATCAGCACCAGCACCAACATCAGAGCAGGCTCCAAGCCTTGACATGCAGAAGCTGAAGAATGAAATCCAGGCCCTAGAAGCCCAAATGGCAGAGCTAAATGAAGCCAGGGAGAATTTAGCTAAGCTGAATGAAAAATATGACAAATCAAAGCAAAGCATAGCTGAAAAAGGAAGAGAAGTGAAAGCTCTCAAGGAGAAGATAAAGGAGCTGGAGAAAGAGCTCACCCTTGACAAAGTGGTGGCTGAGGTCAAGACAGTTTTATGGGCCAACATTGGCCAATCAATCACAGATCAATGGCAGTATATAGAGACCATTCATGAGCAAATGGAGCTCATAGGCAAAGCACACAAGGAAGTCCAGAGAGCAAGGGCATCTCTAGGCAATATGCCTGAGATAGCCAATAGAATGATTAACGTGCTCAATAACCGTACAGGTCCTCAGCTGGCAGCAATAGGAATCCCCAATAGAACTGAAACCATCTTGCTGATAAAGAGGGTCCTTACATTGAGAAGCCTGGTACAAACATTGAAAAGAAGAAGCCAGGACATGCAAACAGAAGTAAACAAATTCATGGATAAGTTTGCAGCATTACAAGGCAGAGGCCTTCCTAGCTTACTGAACAGCGCAAGGAGGCTACTTTCACATGAGAACTATGCAAAAAGGGTCAATACATTTGCCACCAATCAGATCACTGTAAGACCAAGTACCTCAGAAGAAACAGGGCCAGCATCTGGGAAAAGTCTCTATGACAGAGTAGAGAACTTATTTTTCATTATGAATGAGATCAAACATTTGTTTGAAGTGCCTCCAAACTTCTACAAATATACAGATGCAGATGAGACCTTAGATGCAATTTTGAGACATCAATTGCCCACACAGGAATGGTGGACCAAAATGATACAGTTGATACTGTAATCAAGAGCCTTTCATCAAGTTTTTTTTTCATCAAAAAACATAAGTCATCATGTACAGGAAAATTTGATGCATTCAGTATTTCTGGAGAAGAATAGATTGAGCCAACTCAGCAAACCAATTCGGCCACTAAAGCAGCACTGACAGTTACAGATGACAGGGCCGAGAAAGCTACAACATGACAAAGCCATAAAGACACATCATTCAGCATTAATACAGAACGCTCAGCCGACTCAGTGGCCTCCAAAGGTCAAAAAGACTTCTGACAGAATTAAAGAGCATTCATTTTGTATTTAGAGCAGTAATAACTTCCTTATCTGCTATTCTGTAAAGTTGGTGAACGTATTTATTTCTCAAGTGACTCAGCGGTTCAGATATTTTGTATCACCGATTGTATATATTCCCCCTCGCATAAGCTTGCAGGGTGGTTGTTGTTGATTTTCTCTTCTAGAGATCTTATGCTGTAAATGTTCAGAGTATTAATACAAAAGCTGATGGAATTTCCAAAGTTCTGTGTTGTCTGAGGCGTTGTGTGTGTTTGTTGAATGCTAAAGGATTCCTGCGTATTTCATGGCACAATAAGTTTCCTCTAAACTCTTCGTTATGTGTTTTTATTATTTCTTCATAACCCATTCATGTTCTATGTTTCACAGTTAATGGCAAAGAAAAAGAATAGTTTCAGGATTTATTCATAGAATACCCTGACCTCAATCTAGGCTGTTATAAATGTTTTCTTCAGTTATAGTTATAAGGGTGTAATTCTTAATTGTTGCACCTCCATACTATATCTATCACAGTGGTTATTGTTCAGGAATTCAAATCTTCTCCTGTGCAATATATCTCTTTCTCACACCCCCAGCTTAGTGGAAAATTCTTAATTGCCTTCCACTGGTTAAACATACTTCACCATCACAATTTCAAGTTTGTTTCATGAAATTTTTAAATGGCCCTGCAGTTTCAACAATCTCACTCAACATTTCAAACAACCTGTAGCCACAGACTCCATTGCCCAATGGACTAAAACTGTCTGAAGATTTCCACCTTAGGTACTGAAAGACATCGCTCAACCAAAATATAAAACCAAACCCTCACCTCATAACTAGTCTAAAATCCTCACAAAACAGAGATAAATCTTAAAGAGAGAGCCCTCTCTGATTACAGTTTGGATAGAAATTGTAATCTAAAGCTTGGTTAGTGGTTACCCTGGCCGTATTCCCTTGGGAGTCAAAGGGAACAACCTGGGTGTTAACAGTACCTTTGAAAGGGATTGGTAAGGAACGGTTAGAGTTATTATCCAATTGAGATTGAATGTATATTGATGCATCTACATTATATTTCATTTCAGATTCGAAAGTACAGTGTGCTTAAGTGAAAGTTGAAGGATGAAATGCATGAACACAGGGATGTTGATGATTTCCTTGTTTTTGAACATGTATGTGCAATTAACTTCTAGGGTTGATTGCTTTGACATGCATGTGATGCCATGTTGGCTTGGGAGAAGTTAACTTGGTCTCCAAATGGAGATAATGATGAAGTGTTTCATCTTTTGAAAAGGAGTCCTAATGGTCTTTTTCTACATGCTTGACTTGAAGGGTCATTTGTTTAAAGGCATGTTTTGTGGGCTTGTTACCTAGTCCATGATTTTTTTGCAGATGTAAGACATGGAGGTGTTCACAAGATGTGAAATCTGTTTCCTTGTTGAAGTAGGAATTTATTCCATCCAGTTGTTGTCTGTATGCCTTTTGTTGTTAACAGATGTTGTTGGTAGCTTCTCCAACAGGTACAAACGAAAGTCTTGTGGAGCAGATGTACTTCAAATTTGTTTGAGCCACCTTAGATCAATGATCAAGGAAAAGAAGTTCAAACCACCTTCTATAACCATCTCAGTAGAAGTTCTACCGGAAGGCAAGGAGGAAGACAATTCTTCCTGGGAAGACTAGCCCATCCAAGAAGGGGTGAGTCACTCTCATTTACAGTTCAGATTAGTATATCTGTCCTTTGGAGACCAAAATTTCTTTTAGTGGGAAGTCATGATCCAAAAATGGATCCTGGATAACCCTCTAAATATTCAATTCTTCAAAATCTCATAAAAGGTCAAAACCATTGAAAAAGGGGAAGTCTTAGAAATATCGAATTACACTATCGGAACCTTAAAAAAATACGAAGGAATTATAAAAAATAGGTTTATCAGTGGTCAAAGCAACCTTGAATCAGAGCCGTTGGATTTGGCCGATCAATAGTCCAGATCCTATCGGTGAATCACAATCGACGGTGGCTAGCGAAGGATATCGGGGCATAATATACGATTATTGCGATCGCGACATCAAAATCAACAATGCCACGAGTCAAAAGTGGGACCCCATGACACGTGATGTGCCGATCGCTGATATCGGTGGATTGCAATCGGCATCAGCATCAGTCATGCCAAATGGCAACCCAAGGCCAATGCGATGCGCAATTGCGATATCACAATATCACGCTGGGGTCATGTGACGCAGTGGGCCACATTTATATGCGTCGGTGAAATATGTTACATGGACCCAATGGGGCAATAAACGACATTTGATATATTTTAAATCCATCATAAGCCATTTTTGTGGTGTTTTCGCAGTTTTAATGTATTTCTAAAATACGATGGGACAGGCCATTTGCGACATGTGATAGCAACTCCCAGGTGGACCCGATAGGAGTATAGATCGGATTTAAGGACTTTTGAAGTCCGAAAGATTGTGTTTTGGAAAATTTTCCTGATCTTGTAGGCATTTCTATGTGTAACCAGAGAATGGTCGTTTCATGGATTTCAAAGGCCCGATGCCCTCATCCATCGCAGATTAGGTGGCCACCTCCCCTGAATGCATTATGCAATGATTATTTAATGCTAGAAGAAGGATTTGAGTGGGCAGAGGCCGAGAGCCAGATGGTAGTCGAACAGACAACACACAAGGAAGCCAAAGAGCCATAGAAGGATGATTACACATAGAGAAATGGCTGGGGTAGCCAAATAGCCAGAAGCTCACCTCAAAGGAGGCAGAGAGCTCAATGGACAGAAAGCAAGAATGCTGAAAGTAGTAATAGAGAGTCGAGAGAGCAAAGAGAGCCAAAGAGCTATTGCGCACAGCAGCTGAGGGAGCCTTTGGGGTCACTTGAAGTTCAAGTGAAAAGCCAAATAGCTGAAGGTTGCAGAGGGCCAAGAAGCTAGATCCGAAGAGCCAGAGCCAAAGCTAGAGCTAGAGAGCCAGAGCTAGAGCCAAGAGTCAAAGCCAAGAGCTAGAGTCAAGAGCCAGAGCCAGAGCCAAAGAGCTAGAGCCAAAAAGTTGAGAGCTTCAAGAGCCAGGGGATAAAATGGTTTCTGAACCCACTGTTTCTATGTAAAATAGTAGGAGTTGAGCCAAGAGCTTGTAAAAAGGACTTATACCATAATCCCAGAGAACCTAGTCAAGTTTACTAGGGCTCAAGGATATGTAGCCCAAGAGTTTTGGTTGAACTCCAAATTAAATTGTTGTTCTGTGTGTTTTGTTTCTTGCTGCATTAGTATTTACTGTATGTATTTACATATCAGCATACATAGTAGATATTAAAGCATATAAACAACCAACAATAAATATAAGCATACACCTATAATTTCAAGCATTTCTTAATTCCACATTGGTTAATCAATAGACTTGGGAATATTCAAGCTTTAGAAGTGGGAGAGGTTCTTGTAAGTTAGACAAGAAGCCTAAGTGCCCCATTTTCAGATCAATGACCCAAAGACTTGACTCTACACTTAGACGTTTTCCTTCTATTCCATCATCATTCCTTGACTTCGACTCCTTAACTGATTTACAACTTAGAGCCTTGCTCTATTTATACAATCCCATGGTCTTTGGACCATGGGTGAATCTCTAAAGTCGCCATTACATTACAAAATTGAGGGCAGAAAACCCTATGACTCATTTACAACTTTTCACTCTGCATCCACAAAATGCAGAGTCTTTACATCAAATTTACAATTTTTAGCCAAAATCTGGGCTTTAAGCCCCTAAACTTCCCTTGGGGGATCCTGTGCCCAACAATTCTCAATATTTGATTTCAATGGTGATTTTGTCCAAGAATTACCTTCAAAGCTACCATATTTAAAGTGTTGTAGCTAAGGTATGATATAAACATGGAGCACATTCCATTTATATACTAGCAACACATGTTGCTCAAAAATTTATTTACTTATTCATATATTTTATGATGCCTTGATATCATTTGGGAGAGTTGTCTAGTTAGAATTTATTTTTGGAACCTTCTTTTGCTTGTAACATTAAATATCATGGCATCATTAAACGCTTGATAGATGAAATAGTGGCCATGGTATGATGTGTAGGGTTCAATACTTATGTAATATAGACTTCCATCTTTGCATTACGTTTTTTAAATTTTACCCAAATTATTTTTTGAAGTAGTTGAAGTCATATCCCTATTCTCATGAACCATTGATGGATTGTGTTTTGATAAAGTGGAGGTCACAACACCATTTTATATGGTGATTATAGACACAAACTGTTTGGAACGCTATGCATATTTTTCTCAATACTGTTGGCATTATATATTAAAATTCCCAAGTTTATTAGAATCATAATCATTAATTTTTATCCATATTTCTAGGGGATATAAGAATTATATGCATAATGGTGTGGTAAATTGTGTAGAACTATTGAATTTATACATACTAACTGCCCTTTAAAACAACTCCTAATTACTTAGTGGATAACTGAGAAGTTGGTCATTTAATTATCAATCCAATTTTTGAATGGAACTTGTGAACTATCATGCACCATCTATGTTAATACAATACATAAGTTCCAAGGAGGTTATAGTATTATTTAAAGATGACCAACCTAAATATTAATGTTCTTTCACAAGTTACCAAGCCACACTTTGAAGGAATTAAAATTTCATGCCTGCAAGAATTGAAATAGCACAGTCACACTTGCAGAAATTAAAATATCACACTTATAGGAAAGAAAATACTAGCTACAACACTCTCTACAGAAATGTAAATCACTCTTTACTAGAAATTAACCACTTAGACAGGAAGTAAGTCAGAATCTTTTGAAAATTAAACAATCAGACAAATAATAAATCACTCTACTAGAATGTAAATACAAAAGAAAATAAATTAGTGACTTCATCAAGCTAATTGGATGTTCATAAACTCTTCAAATGAAATACTCTTAAGTTGACAAAATATTGAAATATATAAGACCTATTCAACAAGTTGAATCGAGAATTTGGAAAATATAATGAACCTCTACTTCAATCAATCAACGTAATAACAGGGGACAAACACAACAATGTTTCAAGTTGCTACAAAAACTATTAATAAAAAAATTGAGTAAATGTTAATGAGTTGCAACAAAACAATGTAATTAATAATTGTTTTGCAATAACATAAATAATTTAGAAAAAAGGCAAATAACTAAACTAATTAATATGGAAATTAAATTATAACATAAGCTAGCTAATATTACAAGAAATACCTGACCAAGGAGGGGTCCCTACTTCCTTAGGGAAGGAATTGTTCAAATTTGCAACACACTTATATGATCAACACATCACAGGCACATAGAATGACAACAATGAACTTTATATTAATAGAAATAGAAGTACAACTTCAATAATATTATCTCCTCTTTGTTACTACTCTTTGGCTTGAGTAGAGTAGGGGTACCAATGCAATATCTTAGTTTCTCAATTTAGTCAAGCAATTAGGGATAGCCATGAGAATCTTGGATTCTTAGGTTGTTCCCTCTTCATTAAAACCAATTTTTCAAAAATATATTGGATGGACCAACTTCTTTTTATTTTCCTTTGTTGGGTGGCAAGTAGTAGATGCTCTCACCAGGAATCCATTGAGTGACAACAATGCATTCTATGTCTAATATGTGTTGAGATATGAAAATTATAGTAGTCACTTTTGATGGTTGGTGTGTTGTAGCATTGGGAATTAGGACGTGTTGTAGCATCATTTCTTCCACCATGTTGTAGCATAAGGTGTTGCATCATTGTTTCTTCCATCATGTCGCAAACTAAGGTGTTCCAACATCAGTGCTTTAATCATGTTGCAACATAAGGTGTTTTAATATTGGTGATGGTGTTGTAGGAATGTAACTTGTTGCAACACCGATATGATGGAGGTGAATTGATGATGTAGTAACACCATAAATGTTTTGCATCATTGACTCTTCAATCATTTTCTAATGTCTTCGGGGGTACTTATTATGGTCCTGTATGTATTATTTCTCATGATTTCCTTGTTAGTTAGCATAAAAATTGTGGATTCTATCCTTAATGCATAAAAATGAACATTGAAAGTGACATTACAAGAGAAAAAATGTACTTAGGTCAAAAGTGCATTGTTGTGGGAAAAGTGAATTTTAATATGATATGTGGATGGGAAAAAGGTGTTAAAAGGTCGGTGAATGGATGTTGAAAGGATGCCAATTCAAGAACCCATCATCACCCCCAAGAAATTACGGGTTGCATGTCTTTATACAACCATATAGTCAACCAAAATTAGAGTGGGATTGTTTACCATGAAGATTGTTGATGTTGTAATCAACCTCCACTATTTCATGGGTGTGGAAATAGTGTTTTCTCTTATCAATATCCTTCCAGAAAACAATCTCCTCCTTATTGGTCGTACTATAATATTTTTGATATCTCAAAGATGGCAGTCAGATCATGAGCTATTAGAAATTAATGCTCATCCACTAATTCCCATAGCTCTCTACACATATCTCATTGTTGCTCTCTTTTATGAAACTACAATGTGATTAAGGTTAAATGAATCCCTTGAGTTCATGACCCCTATGGTTTTCTTTCATTCGCAAGCACAAACCTCTATAGTTTTCTTTTCCAATAATTTTATTTGTGTCCTACAATAATTGATTATTTCATGTCTATTATGGGTCATGAATTTTGTATGTCATTGGGAGTTCACCCAGTTGTATTTTGTGGGCCACTATTGTACTTGTGCGAGGAGATCATCTTCTGTCACTAAGTATGGTAGGGGATGCCATTTCTTCCTTATGTCCCTACGAGCATGTATATACACTTTGTGGAAATCAGTCTTGAACTTCGCAACAAAGTTATACTACTCGTATAGGCTCGGTGACAAGTGAGAGTGCTGGTTCACCAACATATGCAAATACATATTGTATAATACAAAGAACATCCTATTCTCCATAGCTCACGATAATTGAGTGGTATACCACAACGAGGCATACCACTTTGCAAACATTTGAAGCTACCAGAGGGAACATCAAATCCTACAATTAATATCAACCATGCATACTGGAATGTGGTACCTTTCTCCTAGACCTTGTGGTAGTCATCCAGAAATTCTTTGTAAAGACATTCATCCTAGTTGTACTGAACCTCATTGGCACACTACCAGCTAATGAAACTAATGTTGCAGGTACTTCATTAGCCCGACACTTTCTCATGATCATCCCAGCCAATATGTGTGTTAAGAAGAAAACTCCTTGGTAAGTGATTGAGTTTATGTCATACCCTCACTTCCCTTTTGTCAATCCAAATTTCTTCTTCATGATTTCGACTATGGCGCGATCCTAGTCTTTTCCAAAAAATTCTTCTACAGTGTTCTTCCCTTAATAGGGTAGACTTGTGATTCTCCAAATCAACATTGGGTTTATAGGTATTCTCTTCCCCATCCATAGGCATCCATCGTGTACCACCATGAGCAGTTTTCGCACACAAGCCGTGCTCCCTAGACTTCTACCGAAGTGTGGTACATTTTTCATCAATCCTGACTATGCCAATCCATTTTCCCATTATTACGGCTCTAACCTCGTCACACCAATCTCTAGGTAGTTTACTTGTTTCAAATATCAGTTTGGTGTGAAATGTGGGTATTTCTTTCTATCATTGAAGTCATAGTTCACGAACTTCAGTTGTAGAATTTTTCCAAGTATTTCCCCAATAAATGGTACTTTCTCAGGCAATAGAGGTGTGAAGTTGCCAAAATTTATATCATTTGAGTCTTTTATTGATTTTCCATTGTTGGCATTATGGTTCTGGTATGGCTATATGTTACAGATGTTGTACTTGATGGCAACCCCCATGGCAAGGCTCTCAATATATTGAAAATTAAGAAGTTCGCAGGAGATCAGTTCAGAAAGTGCGTACCCGCAGGTACACCGTGAAGGGACCGCGGCCTGATACGCAGATAAGCCGTCCAGGAGGTGCGTACCCCAATGCACACATTTCAAGGCAAAGAAAAGCACATGTGGGGTTTCTTATGTTTAGCTAGCCGACGGTATTTGTGTTTCTATGGTTTTGGCTCGTGGTATTGATCCATGATTTTAGGAGGAGCTTGCCTATATAAAGCAAAGGAGATCACTTGGCTAAGTACCTTTTGCAATTGAATATCTTAAGATCTGAAATATTGGGTTATGGTCTTAAAAGCTTGATCTATATGAAGTTGAAAGTGAATTTGTGAAGGGTGATCTCTCGAGCGCATGATCAGATCTGGGCATCTGAGCATCTGTGCCACTCTGGTGGACTGCCTATTCGGCCCTAATCAGAAGTACGTAGGTGTTTTACAGGAGAGCAGCGTGGGTACGCAGAGCAGAAACAGAAGATATGTGTGGGTACGCAGAGCAGAAATAGAAGATTTGCGTGGGTACGCAGAGCAGAAACAGAAGATCTGCGTGGGTACGCAGAGCGACGAAGGTTCGGGTGCGTATGCACAGTAACTGTACGCGGCGCGATACTATCTCTGGGCGCGTACCTGCAGCAACAGTACGCGGCGTAATAGCGTCTCTGGGTGTGTACCTGCAGTAACAGTATGCAGCGCGGTTGAAGAAACAGTGCATGGACACGCAGTGCGGCAGAAGGGTCTTTGCGAGTATACGCAGAGGAGCAGAAGGTGGGGTGCGTGCGCACGTAGACTAGAGAAAGAAGAACTGTGTATCTGTCTTAAGACATTTTGTTTGACTGTATTTTTCTATTGATAAGGTGTTCTGGGTTTGGTTCTATTATTGTTGATCTGGTTGCTATAGTTGACTGGGTGATTTTCTTATACTTGATGATCATTTGATGCTTATGGATCCATTTTGAAAATTTATGAAAAGTGGTCCTTGTAAGAAAAGAAGTAGGGGGTTGTAGCTCCCTTCCAGGAGAGTCTGGAAAAATGAGAGAGAGAGTTGTAGCTCTCTGCAGGTTGCAGCCTGCGTACTGGTAAAGGACTGCACCAGTACAAAACCATTGTAAAAGTAGTTTCTAATTTGAAAGAAGATAGAGACATATTGTAGCAGGTGGTTTTCACCCACATTGGGTTTCCACCTTACATCTTGTGTTCTTTGGTGTGACTATCTGTTTTCTTTGTTCATGCTCATTATTTTATGGTACTGACATGCAAAAATAATTCAAAGAACAAATAAGGAAGATTTATTAAAAGAATTAGATAATAGTGATTCACCCCCCCTCTCAGTATTATTTCCAACAGGCATTTAGTTTTCTCGGTGGAATCTATGGTGGTAGAGAAAATGGAAATTTTGCACCATCTATTTCCATTTGCACATCCTCTACTTCTTCTTCGCTTTCTTTGACTTGTTCATCTTCTTGTTGAGGCATGACAAGTTTCTTGTCTTGTTTCTTCTTTTTTCTCTATTTTAAGGTTGGTTTCTTCTGTGGAGATCTCGGTTGTTTTTGTGACAATTTTCCCCCGGCTGATGCTCCTGCAAGCATCTCAGATGATGTTGCAGGCACACCAGCTACTGCTTCAACTACTACTTCCATAACTCTAACTAAGCCTTTCTCATTGAATATATAAATGAATTCTTTAATTGAAAGGATGTTCTTAAGGATATTCTCTACAATTTCTTCAAAATATAAAAACTCGAATTCTCAATTCAGTAAAGTGTTAAATCTTGGCGGGATGTGGCTTTTTATAACAATTTTAAGTTTATAGCCCCATCATTAGCTCAAATTTTGTTGAAATTATGCTCAAATTGTGTTCATTAACTGCATATATATCTTTACATCTTCCCAAATTGTCCTCATAAATGCAGTTGTCCACGTATTTTAACGTTAACTTTCGCTTCTAACGGTCATATTTTTTGAGCAAACTTCGACACATCCCATATTGTAGCGAACAATCCTTCTTACGTCACAGATCTTATGTACTTCGACATAATCCAAACCTATGTTGAATCTCTCTACAACGTAGTTTATAGTACATTACCCAATTTCAAGTACAGGTGGCACTAAGACTCTTATCCTTTCTTCTTTAAAGTGAAGTTGTATCGGTAGGGTTGTCCCTGTACAGCTTCAACCTACTGCCATTTATTGTTCCCTGAATCAATTCTACATTTAACTTTGCTAATTAAACTTCACCTCCATTAGTAATATGCTTGATAATGTATGTGCCCAACTAATGCATCTTGAACTTTCTTGGAAATTTTACAAACTTACTTTCATATAGGAGAACAAGGTCTCCTACTTGGAACTTATTTTTCTTAATATGTCTGTCATGCCAGACCTTTTCTCTTGTTTTTTGTACCTGCTGATGAAATCATACTATAAATTTGTCTTCCTCCAAAGTAATCAATAACAACATTCTTTCATTAATTATGTTAAGGTCTTCCATATCTATAAAGGTTGCAATCCTTAATCTAGGGATGATATACTACATGGGCATCACATCTTCTTTCCCATATACTAATCTGAAGGGTGTTTGACCTATCAACTTTTTTTCATGTGGTTCTATAAGCCCATAAAACTGCTGGAATTCTAAGGTCCCAATCATCTCTATTCACATTGCATACCTTAGTAAGTGCATTTTCCAAAATCTTATTAAATTCCTCTACTGTTCTATTTGCATAAGGATGATAAGGGGTACTTTTCTAATTATTGTAGAAATTTTGAATAATTTAACACATATTCAACAGAGATTTTCCTGATCATGTACTATTGCGGAATACATACACAATACATAAGCTCCTCTACGTTGATCATCAATATAGCAGCATCAATAACAATAAAACATCAAGAGCATTCAAACATTAACACAATATGTAACCCGGGGAAAGCATCTCGCTAAAAACCCCAAACTATCTTTATATTAATGATTGAGACCATGTAACATTACAAAGTACAATGCTTATCACAAGCAATCTAGTACCAGCTCCACCTGTTACACACAATACAACTAAGATCTGATCTCCAAATCTATTCCACTGCTTGCTTGCCTCCACTGCTCAATACCTGCTCAAGAATGAATGAGAATGGTTTACCAAACTCGTATTTCACCTCCAAAGAATCACTCACAATGTGTAAGACGTGAGCAGAAGCTACAAACTGGGAAAATACATGAGCAAACTCATTGCCATACTCAATCCCTTGATTGTGCAAGATCTGATGCACAACTATAGTCACAACTGATAGCAATCTGATTCTCTAACACCTGTCCCTACTGAACTGAACATGCACTGACATGAAACTGAGTTAACTAATGTATTCTATAGTTGTATTATGAGTTAATAATTAGTTTAACAACTCATCATTAGTCTATTTGCAGTTAGATTAACTACAACTAGTTTAACCAAGTCAAACTGAACACAACTCCATCAACTCCACAATCAACTCCACCAAACTCAACTGATTAAGTTCTAACTGAAGTCATGCATGCAACAACTCAACTAACTCATAAGAAAAGCGTACTTCCTTCTGACAGCTGCATGGGCCACATCTGTAGCTCAAACTGAAGTGCTCCAAGAGAATAAGATCAAGTTTATAATCCAAATATTATTATGAGACAATAATATTTGACTTTTCTATTTTTGACAGCCAGTCTAAAAATAGAATTTGATCACCCACACTGTGTTCACCCACACTTTGGTCACCCACATTGTGATCACTCACACTGTGATCACTCACACTGTGGTCACCCACACTGTGATCATCCACACTGTGATCAAAAATAGAACTTGCGCCATAATTTGCCTGCGGGCCCACTTAGTGAAGGCGACTCTTTTCACTAAGCTCCATCATCTTGTTGCAATCTCAACACTCCCTCTCGACAAGATATGGATTATCAGCAACCCCTATCCTACCTCGATGGTACTCGAATTTGCTCCTGGTGAGAGCCTTCATCAGAATATCAGCATCCTGATCCTCCGTTGGAATGTATGAAAGAAACATGATCCTCCGCTGCACACAATCTCTGATATGATGGTACCTGATGTCAATATGCTTAGATCTATCATGAAATACAGGATTAGTCGAGAGTTTAATGCAACTCTGGTTATCACAATAAATCACAGTAAGATCCAAATAAGAACCGAACAAACCAACCAGGATCTTCCTCATCCATATAGCCTCGCATGTAGCCAAACTTGCTGCCATATACTCGGCCTCCGCTGAACTGAGTGCCACGGATCTCTGCTTCCTCCTGTACCAAGAAACTGTTATCGATCCAATACTGAAGACCCCTCCTGATGTGCTCTTTCTGTCCGTTGGGCTCCCTGCCCAATCTGCATCCGTGAAGCCACGTAGCTTCACCTCATCCTCCTGTCTGTACCACAAACCATATCCCGATGTGCCTCTCAAGTAGCGCAATACATGCTTGCCCGCCTTCCAGAAGAGCTTGGTAGGCTTAACCATAGCTTGTGAAAGCTGGTTAAATGCATAGCATATATCAGGTCGTGTATTGACCAAATACATCAGTGACCCCACCAACTGTCGATAAACAATGGCATCCACTTCTTCTCCCGAAGTGGCATCCTCCTTCCTCCAACCTCCAGGAAGAGGAGTATCAACAAGCTTGCAGCCATGCATGTTGAACTTCTCCAGTATCTCTCGAGCATACTTGCCCTGAGAAACAAACAGTCCACCACTGCGCTGCCATATTTCCAATCCTAGGAAATAGTAAAGGAGGCCCAATTCCTTCATCTCAAACTCTGTAGCAAGATCCTTCTTGCATGACAGTATCAACAGCTCATCACCTGTTAGAATCAAATCATCAACATACAGTACAATGATAAGCAACTTACCCTCCACCACAATCTGGTATAGGTTAGGATCCGCCTCACTCTTGGAGAATCCAAGTCCTGTGAAATAGCTGTCTATCCGTGTGTACCAAGCACATGGTGCTTGCTTCAACCCATACAGTGCTCTCTTGAGCCTGCACACATGCGACTCACTGCTGAAGACCTCAAAGCCTTCGAGCTGCTCAATGTACACCTCCTCCTCAATGACTCCATTGAGGAATGTAGTCTTCACATCCATCTGATGAATGCGCCATCCCATATGCGCTGAGAGAGCAAGAATCATCCTTATGGAAGAATACCTTGCGACAGGTGCAAAGGTCTCCTCATAATTGATCCCCTCTATCTGTGAAAAGCCTCAGGCAACAAATCTTGCCTTGTACTTTTCCACACTCCCGTTAGCTGCCTGCTTGACCTTGTAGATCCATCTCAAACCCACCACTGATTTCCCTTCCGGTCTAGGAACAATCTCCCATGCACTGTTTCTGACAATAGAATCATACTCTTCCACCATGGCGTCTACCCATGCGGGATCCTCCACAGCTTCCTCGAAAGAGGATGGCTCTGTCACAACACACTTGCTCATCAGAGCCATGTATCCAGTGTACCGATCAGGTGACTGTCTCTGCCTGCATTGGGCTGTAGGTGGTCCTACAACTTTCTTTGCATCTTGAGCCAGTCGCTCAGCTTCTATCAAGCGCTTTCGCCCTCTGATGGTTGGCGCTGCATGAGTGGTCTCTTCCACTCCATGAACCTCCTCCTGTGGCTGATCCACGTCCTGAAGCTCATCCTTAGGAACTAATAGCTCCTCATCTACATGCAAGTGTAGCTCCCTGTCAAGCGAACACTTCATGGCTTTCTCCTCCTGAAATTTTATATCCCATCACACAACAGTTTTACCACTGTCTTGAAAATACACACGATAGTTGTGGGGCGTATCAGTGTACCCCACAAATATCCCAACCTCTACGGTCGGCTCCAACTTCTTCCTGGCATCCTTCGTCACATGCATGTAAACGTTAGCACCAAAAATCCTCAAATGAGAAAGATCAGGCTTCTTACTAGAATAAGTCTCCTTAGGTATACTCATGCCAAGTATCCTATGAGGACAATGGTTCTGCGCATAAACTGTTGTATTGCATGCTTCTGCCCACAAGTGAAGGGGTAGGCCCTGATCATGCAACATTGCTCGTGCATCATCCACAATCGTTTTGTTCTTCCGCTCAACTACCCCGTTCTGCTGTGGGTTATGGGGAGCTATGAGCTCTCTACAAATCCCTTCTACCTTGCAGAAATCCTTGAACTCGTCCAAGATGTATTCACCACCATTATCGCTCCTAAGAGCCTTCACCTTCTTCCCCGACTCCTTCTCGACCAGTTCTTTGAATTCACAGAACTTTGAATATGTCTCGCTCTTCTTCTGCATGAAGAAGATCCAGCACTTACGAGAGAAATCATCAACAAAAATCACATAATACCTATGTTTTGCTGTCGAAGCAACTGAGAAAGGTCCACACACGTCTGTGTGAATTCTCTCAAGGATCGTCGTGGCGCGACTATCCTTCTCGTGAAAGGTGGCTTTCACAAACTTCCCCGAAGTACACCCCTTGCACCGATCTGACTGCGCAAGTGTGCCTTTAGGAAGCCCTGTAGTGATCTGCTGCAGTATCTTCAAGGCTCCATGGTGAAGGTGACCCAATCTCCTATTCCACAACTCACCATCATCCTGGCTCACCAATCCTTCTGCCTTGCCCGCCATTACTGCGCATCCATCTACATGCAACTGATAAAGGTTCCTCACTCGAACCCCTATCTTCCAGGTCTCACTAGTTGTCTTGCTGCACAGGAAAGCCTTTCCCTCACTGAAAACAACATCATACCCCATGTCTTCTAACATCGCCACTGAGATGAGATTCTTCGTCAATCCTGGAACATGCATGACTTCCTTCAATACGAAGGGTTTACCAGACTCCCTCTCAAAGGAAATAGTACCGATACCGGTCGCACTGTATCTACCATCATCGCCCATCTCGATGTGCACTCCAAGATCTTTGTCCTCCAGATCAGAGAACAAATCTCTATCTCCCGTCATGTGAAAAGACGCACCACTGTCCAAGAACCACACTGATCCCATAACACTTGAAACCAAGCATGCGATGAATGAAAAATCAAGCTCAAACTGTGAGGCTAGAGCCTCTCCTGCTGAAGATCCAGCAGCCTACTTGTTCTTCTTCTTCTGCGGACAATTAGTGGCATAGTGTCTGTGCTGGTGACAGTGAAAACACTTCACCTTGTACATGTCCTGCTTCTTGCCTTTCGCACCAGAATGAGAAGCTTTCTTGTTCTTCCCCTTCTTTGCTTTGGCAGCCAAAGCGCAATTCTCTTCATCAGATACCTTTGATGAAGATCCATTCTCACCTTTATTGTTTCTGAGTTTATCCTTGAGCGCCAGGTCGCTCTTGCTTTGGAATAACATTTGCAATCCGTTGAAAGACATTTCAACAACACTACTGAAAATTAGATTTTCCACCAGCTCCAAACTCAACCGCTTCCGATCTAAAAATTCGTGAGAACACAATATTTCTCGTACAGAGATTGACTGTATGGGCATTCACCGGATATCTCACCTTCCAAAGGAAGGATGAATCCAGAGGCTGCCTGGCCTGATTACAGACTCTGCCTGAAGAAATAGAATGTAAACACTTCCTGAATAGTAGATCTGATGATCAACAGCTCTGATACCATGTAGAAACTTTTTCTACAATTATCTAGCTCGCTCTGATACCATGTAGAAATTTTGAATAATTTAACACATATTCAACAGAGATTATCCTGATCAAGTACTATTGCGGAATACATACACAATACATAAGCTCCTCTACGTTGATCATCAATATAGCAGCATCAATAACAATAAAACATCAAGAGCATTCACACATTAACACAGTATGTAACCCGGGGAAAGCATCTCGCTAAAAACCCCACACTATCTGTATATTAATGATTGAGACCATGTAACATTACAAAGTACAATGCTTATCACAAGCAATCCAGTACCAGCCCCACCTGTTACACACAATACAGCTAAGATCTGATCTCCAAATCTATTCCACTGCTTGCCTGCCTCCACTGCTCAATACCTGCTCAAGAATGAATGAGAATGGTCTACCAAACTCGTATTTCACCTCCAAAGAATCACTCACAATGTGTAAGACATGAGTAGAAGCTACAAAATGGGAAAATACATGAGCAAACTCATTGGCATACTCAATCCCTTGATTTTGCAAGATCTGATGCACAACTATAGTCACAACTGATAGCAATCTGATTCTCTAACACCTGTCCCTGCTGACATGCAACTTAGTTAAATAATGTATTCTATAGTTGTATTATGAGTTAATAATTAGTTTAACAACTCATCATTAGTTTATTGGCAGTTAGAATAACTACAACTAGTTTAACCAAGTCAAACTGAACACAACTCCATCAACTCCACAATCAACTCCACCAAACTCAACTGATTGAGTTCTAACTGAAGTCATGCATGCAACAACTCAACTGACTCATAAGAAAAGCGTACTTCCTTCTGACAGCTGCATGGGCCACATCTGTAGCTCAAACTGAAGTGCTCCAAGAGAATAAGATCAAGTTTATAGTCCAAATATTATTATGAGACAATAATATTTGACTTTTCTATTTTTGACAGCCAGTCTAAAAATAGACTTTGATCACCCACACTGTGGTCACCCACACTTTGGTCACCCACATTGTGATCACTCACACTATGGTCACCCACACTGTGATCAAAAATAGAACTTGCGCCATAATTTTCCTGCGGACCCACTTAGTGAAGGCGACTCTTTTCACTAAGCTCCATCATCTTGTTGCAATCTCAACAATTATAAACTTGGAACTCCTCAATCAATGCTTCAATAGTATTATTTAGGAAGTGTGAACCTTGGTCACTCCTCAAAATCTTTGGACATCCAATTCTAGACAATATATACTCAAATATAGACTTCAAAGCAGTTTCTACGCTATAGTCCCTTACTGGTTGTGCTTTGGGCCATTTTGTCAAGTAATCAGTTGTTGTAATTATGTACCTCACACCAGTCCTCTTTCCAGGTGGGTTGATGTGTCCAAAAAAATCAATAGCCCACTTATCAAAGGCTTGCAATGTAACTTATGGTACCAAAGACATATTATCTCTTCATGAAGGTTTTCTATTCTTTGACACCTATCACATGCTCTACAATACTCCTTTGCATATTTTTGCAGTGTAGGCCACCACAATGTTGCCCTAAAAATCTTCTGTGTAGTAGCTCTTCCTGCATATTTTCCACTAGCTGTGCCACCATGAGCTTCTGCTAGAATCATCTGTCTTTCATGTTCAGGAACATATCTGCACAATATTTCATCTGGTCCCATATTATATAAATGTCCTACTATTAATGAGAAGTCAGCTGCCTTAACCATTAATTATTTCTTTTGTTGTGGAGTATACTCTGAAGGAGCCATCCCTGTGGTAAAAAAATGAATAATATCTACAAAATGGTTATCTGCAACTCTGATTGAAAATAACTGCACATAAGGGAGATTATCTTCTATGCTGGTTGGTTCTTCCCCTGTTTCCAATCATGATAAATGATCAGGTCCTGCATTCAGTCTTCTTGGTTTGAAAACGATTTCAAAGTCATCTTCATGGAATAAAAGTAACCATCTGCAAATCTTTCCTCCTAATATAGGCTTATTGACCAAATACTTTAGTGCATAATGATTTGTAAACATTTTAAAGTGTGATCCCAACAAATAGTGTTTAAACTTCTACAAAGCATACACCATGGCCAGTACTTCCCTTTTTGCAGTGGTGTAATTCTTTTCTTCTTTAGATAACTTTCCACTTGAAAAATCTATAGGATGATTAATTTCCCCTGCATCAGGTTGTGCCAATACTGCTCCCAAAGTTATACAAGAGGCATCCACATGGACATGGAATTCCTTATTCCAATCAGGGGACACTAATATAGCCACAACTACCATTTTTTCTTTCAATATGTCTAGGCTCTTCTAACATTCTTCATTCCAGTGAAAATTTACATCCTTCTTTAACAATTTCTCCATAGGCGCAGTGATCTACGCATACCCCTTGATGAATTTCCTATAATACCAAAATTTCCCAATGTAGTGTGAAGCTATCTTACTGTCTTAGGTGGAGGAAAATTTACAATGATAGCAATCTTAGCAGGGTCCACCATTAGTCCTTGCTTGTAAAAATTATGTCCCAACAATATGCCAAAGGGTACACAAAATATGCACTTCTTTAGGATCGAAGAGAACTGATATTGTCTACATGTGTCGAGCATAAGTCTTAAACTTCCAATCTGTTTGCTCAACAATCCAAATATTTTCCAATCATCAAAGTATACCTCTAAAAACTTGTGGATGTATTCCTTAAAATTTGCAACCACCATTCTAGAAAATATAACAGGGGCATTCTTTAATCCAAAAGGAATTACTATGTATTGATATGAGCCCCATTCTATAGAAGATGTGGTCTTATGCCGAACTTTAGGTGAAATACTAATATGATGATAACCTGAAAATCCATCTGTAAATGAGTAAGCTTCCTGACCTCCTACATTGTCTAGCACTTCATCTGTGAAAGGGGTAGGGAAGGGATCATGTAAACATGCATCATTCAACTTTCTCAAATCAACACAGATCCTAATTTATCCTGGAGTCTTCTTCACTTGCACCACCATAGGACTCACCCATTTTGATTCTTGTAATGGTTCAATAATTCTTGTTTATATCATCTTATCAAGATCTATCTTTACCTTCTCCTTATGCTTTGGGTTCAGCCTGTAAGGTCTTTGTTTGACTAACTTCACATCAGGCTTAAGGAGAATATCCATGACTCGTAGATCTCTTATTATGCCCTTCATCTCTGAAAACTTGGTGGGAAATAGTTCTTCGTATTCATGAATTAACTTTGTAACATTACTAACTACCTCTTCATCCCAATAATCTCCTATTGTTGCAAACTTAGGTTCCTTCTCTGATCCTATGTTCACTTCTTGGTCTTCAGTGACTTCGTTATATATGGTATTTTCAGCTCAGGTCCAGTTAATTCCTGGTATCCTTCTCATTCTTCTATGTCGATGTTGCAAGGTTCTTCTTCATCATCTACAGTAAGGTTATAGCATTTCAGTGCATTTTCTATCTGCACAACCCAATCAAGTTGTTTCCATGTCAGTGGGGTTACATTCTCAAATATCTTCTTATTAATTTCTTGAAGGGCCAAATCCATGTATGGGAAATCATCCTCAAATTTGAATGTTAATATGAAGCCATCAATGATGTCTGCCTAGTTTACTGTACCATGTCAAAGCTCTGTTTCTAGGTACCAGTTCTTAGGGATTTCCCCTAATGTATGAATGAATCCATGTACCAATTCTTGTTGTGGAATATCCTTCCACGTTATAGTGCATAGCTAGATATGCTTCCTAGGATTAGTTTCACCATCATATTTTATCTCTATCTCTGTATCGATATGCCCAAATCTTATCCACATCAATCTTTGGCATTAATGCCAACCTTCTATATTCTTCTTGTGTGCATTCCACCATCTAACAGGGGTAGCTTTCAAGGCTATATCCAAGGTTGGCAACCTTTGATTTTCTAGAACTTGTTCTTCATATTCATCAAGAAAAGTATTTACATCACCTAAACCATCATAAGAAGGTAGGTTACATACCTTAGATATCATACAGTGACTTGATTTAGTAATTCTTTCACATCGCCTTGCAGGTAATTCATGCAACCTATTCTGCCAGTTTTCCAACTGTTCTTCTGAGTCTGAGGTACAAGAACTATCATGCTCCCAACTCAACTTTCCTTCTGCAGTAGGGTTAACAAAATCTTGTTCCTTTTCTTTCATTGGATAGATATTATCTATATTAGATGTGCAATATTATTCTTTGACTATTTTTGTATATCTTCCTCCTTCTGATGGATCCAAGGGAACAATTACTCTCATCTTATTTCCTTCAAATATCATATGTTTCTTCTTCAAATTCATTATGGCCAAATTATCAAATTCCCTGTCACAATGCAGGGAAAGTGTTGTTGTCATCGACGATCTATATTACTTCAAAATCAGAAATAGTGCAAACTCCTTCAATATCTACTGTGACACTTGGTAGTCTTCCTAGAGGGAAGATATTTTTCTGATTTTCCATGCTTAACTAAATAGCTAACCACTGTAGTTCATCTTACCCATTAATTCCAATTTCTACTTCATCAAGACATTAGCATCAGATCCTAGATCCATAATAACTTGATCCATCTCATATACTCCTATCTACACACTAAGCCTCATCTCTCTTCCGGTTCTTTTTTTTTTATGCAAATTATTCACTACATGCATCTCACTTCACAATTTTTATTTGGATGCATAGGAATATATCAACTCCTAAATCCCTTCTACATCCTTTTGATCTCTTAATAATTTCATACAATTCTACATAAAATACTTTAAAATACTTGCTTGATTTGCTGAAACCTAGTCTTATGTTGGAGCTCGACCCAATGTAAGATCTTGGTCTTGTATCGAAGTTGATGACATGTCACAGTTACTTTTCTGATCAGACTTTGGTTATTCACTAGATGTCGACGCTCCAACATCCATAAAACTTCGCTTTGCTTTGATAAATACTTATTTTTATTTCTGGGTATTAAAAATAGGAACTTTATCAATAATTCTTCTAACCCATGTAGTTTCATATTGTTTCTTCTCATCTTCTTTATCACTTTCGGTCATAGCTCCACTTCTAGTGACAATACTAATTTGATGTTCATCGATCCTCCTTTCAGCAGTCATCATTTGGATATTTTGTCGGCTACTAATTTATTTTTTCTCGCATATTGTCCATAAGTAGAGGGAATTCATCAATTACATGGTCAAAGGATTTATAATACTTACATGTCATTGTAGGGTTCTGACAATCTCTCGCAAGATGACTTGCCTGGCTACAGTTATAGCAAATGATCTGTCCACATCCTCGACCATCTCCAACACCTCAAGCTCTTTCTTGGTAGCCTCCTTGATCACGACATTGTCCACTACCTCCATTTATATGTACTTCTACTTACATTCTATAATTTTTAGCACCATGCTCTATCATTATTTCATAAGCTCAACAATTACCCTCATCATGTCCTACTAATTTACCTAATTTGCAATATAGGTTCCTTAGAGTCTACACATATTTCTGTAATAGGTAACAGTCTTCTAAGCGATGTTGGCCTATGGTCTTACATATCTCGCATGATAGGCTAGATCTGACATTTGAGGGATTCGGTGGCCCAATAGCCATGTAATCCTTGAAGATAGGACATTGTTCTTTAGAATGGTTCTTCGATCTGTACTTTGTACACCATATTTCTTCTCTAACTTAGGTTCGCCATCTAGCTCTGAATTTGTTACATACCTGCATTAGTATCTCCTATAGGTGAAGCTTCCAACTTCATCGAAATTTGTAGAGCTTCGAATTGACTTGTTATCTTTTGTTGCATAAATGGCAATCTAATATACGATAATAGTGTAGCTATAAACCATTCTTGATGTTTTTGTGTAGCTATGTTGAAGCTCACTTGATCCAACAATACCTTAAATCTCTGATCAAATTCCCAAACAGACTTAGTAGGTTTCTGTTTACTTTCTTTCAACTCAGTGATGCACTGCAACTCAGACTTCAACTTCTTAAATATTTTGATCAACGTTGCTTTAATATCTACAAATGTTATGATCTGATCATTTGAATACTTCATATACCATGTAAATGCTATATCTCAAAACGTTATAATGAGTTATGCTTTCTTTATGTTTTCATCATTGATCTGCATCGTGGTCCATACAACTTCACATAAAAACCAAAACTATTATGGATCCTCCGATCCATTTCATTTGAAAATAGGAAGCTTAATATCATCAGTCATATTTCTTTTGGGAGGGGAAGGGGGTTGAGTAAGGGGAGGGGGATTGGGGGTAGGCAGAGTAGGGGGAGGGGTAGGGGGGATGAGTAAGGGGAGCAAGATGGGGGTGGGGGGGTAGGGGGAGGGAGAGAGCCAAAAAACCCTGGCTATTACTAGATTCTAGCTTCTACAAATTCTCTAGCTGGGAAAGTGAATACTGCGAAGTTACCTGGGGTTTATCAGGGTGGCTATATTCTCTTTCACTTTCAGAGTCACTCAAAATAGGACTATACTCAGTCTATACAAAGGTTTCCAGGTCTTGTCAATAAGATATCTTTTTGGTATCAACTCTATATCTCTTTCCACTACACATTACTACGATTTCTGGCTAAAATTCATTCTCTCTTCTTCCAAACATAAGTAAACTGTCAATATGATTGCATCCATAAAAATCATTTTTCACGTAGAAGCATATTAATCCAAAGTTTCATAGATTTCAAATACTTACCTCACAATCCTTTAAAGAATCGTCATTTTGCTTCGTTGTAGGACACATTTGTCTACTGCGAACTCAGTAATGAATCGTCCCAAGATGCTATCAACCCAAAAATCGACATCCCTTGAAATCCTATTTTCAGTGCTCTTGAGTCATTGTATTAGTTCAGGAGTCCACACCGAAGTTTATCCACCTTTAAAACAAGTCTTCCTTTGAGTAAACCTTGATATCCACTCGTATAGTTCAATAGGAAATGATGTGAAGAAAATTTCGTATTGATTTGTGAAAATATACTTCTGTAACGAAGATTTATACATTAGACAAGGATTTTTTTTCTCTTTATCTGCAAATTCTCACTCTTTTAGTTCTATCTAATTTCGAATTTCCTACTTTGACGGGTGCCACATCCACACATCCCTCAAACATATCCCAGTCCTGACAATGAAACCATTTGTTGGCTATGTTTGAGCTGGCCTAGGTTTGATCTATACTATAGACCAACAAAACCCTCAATCACTGGCCCTTTCGGCAACAACCTACAAGGTGATCATAGCCTCACCCAAAGTGACTATGGGAGGATGCAAAACCAGGTTTATGCAGCCTTGAGGGATGTGGAGATGTGGTAGTTTCACATTTTCTTATTCTTATCATTCATAAATTACTTTGCCACATTACATGAACCACTTAAACATATCATATAAATCCATAAATCATCACTGTATTGAATAAAGTGCAACTGTAATAAACTGCTACACTACAATAGATAATAAAAAAATATAAACATGAAGAAACCAATTTTACCATGGTTCACCCCAATGTGGGGCTACATCCACAAGAACTGTTGCTAATAATACAACAAATAGTTCTTAGCCTGTGCACTAAGCTGTATGTTGTCTATGCACTCAGTTGTAGACTTAGGCCTCTGCACACTCAGCTGCAAAGCCTCACCTTCTTCCCAAAGTAAAGATCAAAATAATAAAACCATAACATAGATTTGGATCACAACTAATTGATTTTTAGACTAATACCAAGGATTTCCTAATACAAGCAGTTATGGTCTCAAAACCCATTTATATTTTACATTATTATAAAAAGAATTGGCTTCGCCCTATCCCTAAGCCCATATACCATGTAGTATATTCAAACTGCTCCATTGTGTGGTCCACTTCGCACTCCACTAGGCACTCCACTCCACAAAACGCGAAGTCTTCGCCAAAAACTACGCCAAGTTGGGTTGCACCCAACAATAATGAAAGCCATTATAATATAATAAAATTGTTAGGCCACGAGGTAACTCCATGAATTGAATTGTATTTCATTAAGATAGAACATGAATATATACACTGTTAGGATATTCCGACACATAGGAAATAGTTAAGTATAACTTGGTCTAGTATAGAGTTAGGTAAATTGTGTTTCTTTAATATGTACTTTTGTAACATACAATCCGATGGTCACAATATGTTCTAGACATGAAGGGATCTAACGGTTCATTCTCTCCTCGGTATTACCGACACTTGATCCGTGGCTTAACACCCGATTTGTCCATGATCTCTATTTAAAGAGCATGGAGGGTCATTTGTAGGGTGACCATTTATGAGAGAAGCTTATGTAAATTTTCATTCTTTTATTAATAAATTTCCTGAAGTGGCCGTGTTGGCTCAGGGCGTGGATTTTCTCCCTCTTTGAGGGTTTTAACCACGTCAAGAATACTGATGTATTGATCTATGATCTGTTTGTGAGCGGTGTCCTTTGGTGTTCCATCTGAGGAACTTACCCTGTAAATTCCTACATGCTATCAAAGTTATTTGAGGGTCTGTTAACGGGAAAAGTGTCTATTCAGAACGACCCTATCCCACTAAGGTGTGACAGTGACCTCAGAAACAAACAGAGAAAACTACTTTCGTATTCTTCTTTATGAACTATAAACAAAGAGGAATAGGATGAACCAACCTGTGTCTTGCGCTAGTCCTTTGATCCAATCTCTCTCCTCTTTGACAGCTTCCAGCTACCTGCTCCCTTACTTGCCCAGCTTCACCAAGTTCCTGTAAGATCACAGAAGAAGGAAACTACGCAAAGACATGGATTTATATTCATAAATAGCTTAGGATCAGATTTAAGCTAAACATACAAATGTAACAAACATCAATGATACACAAGCATGTAGGAGAAACTCAAATAGTTTTATTGATAAAACAAGAAGATCCAGGAGGAGTTACAACCGATGATTCCTGATC
This sequence comes from Pinus tabuliformis, assembly GCA_031772625.1. Lineage (NCBI taxonomy): Eukaryota > Viridiplantae > Streptophyta > Pinopsida > Pinales > Pinaceae > Pinus > Pinus tabuliformis. The sequence goes on along the minus strand of CM062816.1, from coordinate 302,327,378 downwards.
CAGCATCAACCTCCCAGCATAGAATCCCCTCTTCACCTCCAACAAAGCATAAATCACCCAATACTCTGATATCTATCTCAAAACCAACGGCAATTCTCTGCAATGTACAAAATTCCAGCCTCTGGATCTATTGGTGAGGGATCCATATATAGATGTATGCAAAGAGGATGAGTCAGATCATGAGTTGATTAGTGGCTTCTCTCTATCAGTTCTTGCTTCCACTTGGAGACTGAGAGCCTCTTACTCATCACTAGTCGAATTCAGTGAGGCAAGTGTCATTGGAGAAGATTCTGGAAGCTTCCTTTGCCTCTCCACCTTGTGGAATGACTCTGCCACTTGTCATTTACCACTCAACACACCCTGGTAGTTCATTTAGGTGTGTTGCAATGCACCTAGCTAGTGTATTTGGGTGCTTTGCAACGCAGCTAGCTAGTGGAGCAGCTGAAATGATCCTGATTTGACTAGTTCTGAGCAGTTTCTGGTGGAGAACTTCTGGGAGAAGCTGTAATTTGTTGACCTTGTTCCTTTAGGAGTTATAACAACACTTTTAAGGACTTAGGAGCCCTTGTTTTATGGACATTTCATGCTTGGAGCTGTAAGGCACAAAAATGTCTATAACAGTTGCCCCCTAAAGTATGAGGCCGTTTATCGGGTGAAATGCTTTATTAGGAGGATCCGAAGTTCTTTCAATGCTGGGAGGAGACCTGTAATAAGATACAATACAATACATTATCTTCATACTGTTTTCATGATCTAGCTGAGGCGGGCATTCCCATGCTTAGCTTTATAAATTCATTTTCATGTATATAGGACAGACAATCGTCTGATGGTAGACTGATGATTCTGATAGAGTCATCATCCTTTTGGTAGGATGATTATCTGTGCTGCAATGCTGTACATTTCAATGTCTTTATTTTTCCTAAATATATATCGCAGCCCGGATGGATGAAACTAGATCTGGGGTCTTCAATCTCATCCGATCTTCACTCGAAGTACAATTCGATCCATGTGAGAAATGTTTTGAGGTCGAACATGGAAGGACATCTCTTGATTACCAATCAATGATGTAAACTGTTAACAAGCGCGAGAGGAATCACCGATAATGATAATGACCCTCAAGGTACTGCATTACAATTCACGTGGTGTGAATAAAGGACTTGGCGTTGAACACCACACAAAATCTTTCGGTCGAAGGTCATTGATGTATACATGTCGCCGGAAGTGAGAAACTTGCCATTGAGGCATGCAAGCTTCAAAGTATTGAATGGGGTGTTCCTAGATCAACTTCTTGGATAATGAGCTGATGTCGACAAGAAGCGATCTGTCAAAGGAGGGCCTTAATGAATCCCACATCAATGACACGGAACGGAGCAAATGATTTTGATGAAGGTGAAAACGATCTGATGATATATGGTTCAGGGTGGCGGTCATGAAGGAATGAAGTATAATGTATGGTAGTGGATGGGACACAGGTGACTTCTCTGGATGACTTCTCTTGAACATGTTGGCGACACTTATGTGATGGATTGGTAGCATTTACCCCAAATGTGGATGGTATGGCGTGACCATGGTGATGTGACCGGTGAATGAAACAACCCAACCCGACTCAGGCACGGAGTGGAAGTGTCATGTTCAAGAACGACTTGCTACCAACAAATTTTCTTTGAGTTTTCTTCCCAATTTTTCCCCAGTCATTGCTGACCAGTACCTCTTTATTTTTGTCAAGCTTGAGGAGGATAACATATGCTTGTTCTATAATTTGCCCTTCGGGCAAACCCATCGCTATGTTTTAACGAGCCTAGCGATAGTGAAACTCGTTCTCGCCTAAAGACAAGTTTGTCACTATTTAATCTTTTTAACGAGTCTAACGACAAAGATAACTTGGTCCTTTTCATTTTTAGAGAGTCTGAAAAGCTACGTAAAGGTAACTCTGGAATTCCTTTTTCGTCATCTAATCCCTTAAGTTCGAAAAAGTATAAAACAATACAGAAGGGATGAATTTTCGATAGTTTTAACGAGCCGAACAAAACAAGCGCTCGATCTTTTTGTGCAATAATCTCTCAGGTCCAAAAAGATTAAAATCTAGAGGAGGGATAGCACTTCCTGTCGCTCTAACGAGCTAGAAGGAAAAAACTCGGCAATCTTTTCATATTTTACGAGTTAGATGAAAAGAGCTTAAAGAAGACTGGTCTTTTGAGGAACGAGTGATAAAATGGGTAGCAGTTGATTCCAGGTAAGGTTTGGAATTTTCCAATCACGGCAGTGTCACAAGGATGGTTAGTGAAATCACTCTTCGCAGCTGTTCCTCAAAATGGGCAAACAATCAAATGGAGGTGAATGATCGGCCAATGGAAAAGTGGAAGTGACGGTGCAAACGCGACCAAGGCTTTAATGGCTGAAAATGCTTCATTCACGGTGGTTATTTACCGGGGGATAGTTCATTTTTTAACGAGCTTAAACGCGGGTGGAAACATTTGCTCGGTCTTACGTTTATTTTTTAACGAGCTTGAACTATGCGCTAAAACTGCTCGATAATCCAATCATATGATAAGAATGTCTCATATAAAAATGGCAACTTTTAGATTTTTGCCCCACATCCTTTCTTTATGCAAGTTAGGTGACGACTAATCCTACGAGTTTAAAGGGTTAGCCTACGGGTTTAAAGGGAGGACCTAAAAATTTAAAAAATAAATAGTCGCCCTTCGCTTGTACTCCAAAAGGTTTGCATGCCCCCAGGTATAAAATATGGTTTCAAGGTTACCCCTCAATTTGTAGACAAAACATTTGTTCTATCAGGAGAGGCCTACCTCTTACAGGTCACCCAAAGATTGCTCTATTCGCGATGCAAACAAAACACTTCTTTGGCGATGTCTACTGAGACAAACAAAGGTGAGTGATGACGTCTGCCAACTCACATAACTTTGACAAGAGAATCTTATTCTAGAATGACCCCTCTTCCACCGACGAACGGGGTACAGACTAGTCATATTCTCCCGCGGAAACCTACCCTATACCCGAAGTTTTCTTGCCGAAGAAGACCAGGACGCATGCCCCCTGGGTTTCAGTCATATCCCTCCGAATTACTCGCCCTCATCGGGAGGATGGACTGGGAATTGAGACATTTCTTGCGTGAAGAGACCATTTAGGGATGGTATATGACTATTTGCCATGCGTGATCCAGGAAATGAAAGCTGGTCCACGAGCTTGACCACTCTTCCTTCGTGCGGAAAACACATTACTCTAAAGAGTGAGGAGATGATGGATCCCATGCAATAAATATAGTCTCACCCAAGGAGTAGGTTATAATCCAAGGGTCCTTGAACGACCATGACGTTCATGCGAACTGTCTTCCCGCTCAATGTTATGGGCACATCGGGAAGGATCCCTAAAGGTTGACTGGTTCCTTTATCAAAGCCTGTCAGATTTCTCATCTCAGGCAACAGCGATGGCGAACCAAGTGCTTTCCAAGCAATAGAGGAAAGGATACTCACAGAAGCCCCCTCATCAATGATGGTACCAGCCATGACCATTCTATATATTTGAACGATAATTCGGAATGGTATGCTCGCTGGTAGGCGGGGTCTGCCTAGTTGATCCCAATCGAAGGAGACAACTAGGTTGCTTGGAGGTGGGACCGAGTAGACGGTCGGGTATGGCTCTGACGAACTTCCTTCTTGCGGTAAAGGAATGTGTGGATTGCCCCCATGTTCGTCGGAGTCTGTGTTGATGAAGAGAATTTGGACGATGTCGTCCTTGTTCTCTTCAGTGACTGTATCATCCGAAGATAAAACCTCTGAAGGAAAGACCGGGTCAACTGCCGCCTCGACCTTTTGACTTTCGTCTGGTATGGATTCAGTTGGTTTATCACCAATGATAAACGCTTCAGCCGACCACTTGAGCGGGCCAGCTGGATTCTCAACTAGTGACGGACTCGGCAAGATTTTTTTATATCTAGGAGGAAGGCATAACGGTGAAACCGGACGATCATCCAAAACTCTTTTAGCTTCGTCTAAGAAGGGACAATGGTGGAGGGCATGGTCGCCTTCGCACAGTTTACAAGGAAATCTAGCTTTCCCTTTTTGTCCTGGGGCTTCACTTTCACTAGTTGACAGTGTACTTTCAACATGTTCACCAGAGGTTGATGACACCGGATTGTGCAAACGAGGAGACCAGTCCCTTAGCATCCGGGGGATGCAAGGACAATCTCTATGAAAGTGGTCTCCTTTGCAAATGACACATGGCGCTTTAGGCCTGGTCGGTGCTGTGTGTGGATTTTCATTAGAAGACACTCGTTTTCCCCCATCCGCCTTTGGCTCCTTCTTCTTTTTCTCTTTCTTCTTCTTTCTCTTCTTCTCCTTAGGAACTTGGTTTTTAGCTTTACCAGTTCCATCAAGTGAAGAGGAAGGGGGAGAGGAAGAATTAGAAGAAGTAGAAGGCTGGTGGGAAACTCTGGACTCGTCTAATTACTGATTCGATTGTTTAGGAATAGTGGTGTTCTGAACGACATTGGTTGAGAAGAGCCATACTGGCAAGCCAATTGTCAGTCCTGGAAGCGACAACGTGGCCATATGGGGTGCACCAACATCTCCCCAAGAGGAGAAGGGACTAGGATTTCCACCAAGGGGAATTCCTTGGTTGGTAGGCTCCATTTTCTCAACCCAAGGATCAACGTAGGAAAAGGGGATGAATATTCCGTTTAAAATAAATTTTAACACGCTTTGACACAATTTTTTTTTTCAGTTTTAAAGAGTCGAGAAAAAACAAAAGATGACTCTAGTCTCCTTCGATTTTTAATGAGCCTGAAGTGACAAGTGCTCAGATGGACCTTTTCCGTTAAGGAGTCTGAAAAGGAATGAAAGGGACTGCTCTGGAGGTCTAGGTAGAGGGAGTACCAAACCAATCACAAAACTGCAGAATACTTTTTACGGTACAGCAGTCAATCTTCCTGAATGCTGTGTTCGGTGCATTGCGATCAGTAGGGCGGCCGACATGGCTTCCTATGGATAAAGGTTTTATGCCTATAGGGGTCTCCCAATATATACTCGACGGTACGTGGGAGCACAAGTCCGTACTGGCACTTATCGTCTCAAAGTGGAGGAATCACCCAACCATCAGTGAGGACAACAGTTACTAGGCTTTACGACGCTGGAATACGTCTCTAGCCTAGACCTCTAAATGTTGTGCGTTAAGTTACAAAGCATTGTTAAGTTCATTGAATTTATTTTAGGTTGATATTTCTTATGAAGTTTTCCTTTTGGTATCACCACGAGATGTAGATGTAATTCCTAAAATGCAATCTAAAGATGATAAACAAGCTTTTATCTCTTTTCAGCAATGAAAATCCTAGCTACAAGGGAAAAGAAAGAAACAATCTTTTCGCAAAGAGCAAAGAGCACACTGTAAATGAACTTTTCCTAAATCAAGCCAAACAGACTGTCAATATGCAAATGCACATGCATGTGTTTTGTTTTTCACTTTCTTAATATTGATGCCTAAAAAGAAAGTAGTTGTACAAATCTGAATTCGCTTTCAAGTGAAAAACACAAACAAGCTTCTTTTCGAAATCAAAAGGTAGAGATGATTACAACACTTTATGATTTTGAAATAAACACTTGTTTCGACACTAGAAATTCATAAATTCATAAATTCAAGCCAAAGGCAAAAGTAAAAGCATAATCGACTGTCAACAGCAAATAAACTCTCTCCTATGATCAAAATCAACACTTGCGACAAATCTAAATCAAAGGACGATAGTATGACTATTCTACTTTTGCAATGGAAAACTGTAAATGACGTAACAAACACACAAAAAACATCTACAGTTTCTTTTATACAACTGAGGTGGAATATCAACAAAGAAAAGGGGTTTTTAAACAGACACACACACTGATCACAGGCTGCAAAAATCAGAGACAAAACTGACAAAATTGAGCAAAGAACCTCAGCTGCACAAGGTCAGGCTAATCAACGCACCTGCTACACAGAGAAACTGGATTGCAACGCAGGTTGCCCTCTCAGGAACTGCTCTGAAATTCAGGAACTCTTCACAGTACCTGCGCTAGGGCAGAAACGAGACTTCTATCTGGGTTCTGGGTCACGGTTTGCAGTTTAATCTATGGTTTTTGGCCGAGTAAAAGCAATCAGTAATGCACAATCAGAGGGTAGATTTAATGAAGGTTTAAGAGCTATCACAAAGGGCAATCAGATCATTTGTGGATCAGCTGTTCAAATCATAAATAGATCCAGTGAATGGATTGAAGTAGCAGATGTCTACTTTGCATTTGTTAATGGAAAATGCAGTTCGATTCGCTACTTCTAAGTTTATGAAACAAACAATAAGAGAAACACAAACAAACCAACTAGATGATCATCCCCAGTGGAGTCGCCATTTTGTTTACGGGAAAAGTGTCTATTCAGAACGAACCTATCCCACTAAGGTGTGACAGTGACCTCAGAAAAAAACAGAGAAAACTACTTTCGTATTCTTCTTTATGAACTATAAACGAAGAGGAATAGGATGAACCAACCTGTGTCTTGCGCTAGTCCTTTGATCCAATCTCTCTCCTCTTTGACAGCTTCCAACTTCCTGCTCCCTTACTTGCCCAGCTTCACCAAGTTCCTGTAAGATCACAGAAGAAGGAAACTACACAAAGACATGGATTTATATTCATAAATATCTTAGGATCAGATTTAAGCTAAACATACAAATGTAACAAACATCAATGATACACAAGCATGTAGGAGAAACTCAAATAGTTTTATTGATAAAACAAGAAGATCCAGGAGGAGTTACAACCGATGATTCCTGATCCAGCATCAACCTCCCAGCATAGAATCCCCTCTTCACCTCCAAAAAAGCATAAATCACCCAATACTCTGATATCTATCTCAAAACCAACAACAATTCTCTGCAATGTACAAAATTCCAGCCTCTAGATCTCTTGGTGAGGGATCCATATATAGATGTATGCAAAGAGGATGACTCAGCTCATGAATTAATTAGTGGCTTCTCTCTGTCAATTCTTGCTTCCACTTGGAGACTGAGAGCCTCTTACTCATCACTGGTCGAATTCAGTGAGGCAAGTGTCATTGGAGAAGATTCTGGAAGCTTCCATTGTGTCTCCACCTCATGGAATGACTCTGCCACTTGTCATTTCCCGCTCAACGCACCCTAGTAGTTCATTTAGGTGCGTTGCAACGCACCTAGCTAGTGTATTTGGGTGCTTTGCAACACAGCTAGCTAGTGGAGCAGCTGAAATGATCCTGATTTGACTAGTTCTGAGCAGTTTCTGGTGGAGAACTTCTGGGAGAAGCTGTAATTTGTTGACCTTGTTCCTTTAGGAGTTATAACAACAATTTTAAGGACTTAGGAGCCCTTAGTTTATGGAAATTTCATGCTTGGAGCTGTAAGGCACAAAAATGTCTATAACAAGGCCGCATCCATTGGTGATCCAAATTCGAAGCCGGTACAACTGCATCCAACTTGGCTACGCATTGCACTTAGCCATGCCAAATATATTGAACAGGTCTCCAATGTACTTCTTCTGAGAGAGGAATATAAACTTCAGATGTTTAGTTACTTCAATACCAAGATAGTAATGAAAATTGCCCAAACCCGTAATTTAAAAACCTTTCCTTGGTTCTTTTCTTATGGATGCAATCTAGCTCTCAATTTTCCCTGTCATTAGAAGATCATCTACATACACCACAAGATATACAATTTTTTTTCCAACTTTCTTCACAAACAAAGTTGCATCATCAAGATCATAATATTTGAAATTGAGTTTCAAAATATGCTCAGTTAACTTCTCATACCAGGCTCATGGTGCTTGCTTGAGGCCATACAAGGATTTTACAAGCTTGCATACTTTTTGTTCTCGACGCTGTTAGAGCCTAGATTTGCCTCAGGCTGAAAAGAAAAGGTTCTAGGTCCACATCAAACCACGCTCAACCTCGTAGCTAGCCCTACGAGGACACGAGAGGGCTCTCTCCAGGTCAATCTCAGTGAAAGATAATTGATGGGGCTTGAGATGACTGATTTAACAACTGATCTTAGGCTAGGTATGAAAGTGCAAAGTTTTGATATGAGTTTTTGGGGGTTTTGTTGGAAAAAGGGACAGGCAAATTTTGGGTCCAGAGATGAGGCCAGATTTTTGCAGAGTTCATGTAGGGGCAAGATAGGAAGTAGTTTTGATGCTTTGGATTGAATGAATGGGTGGATAAGACTGATGAGGAGCCAAGGAGGGCAAGAATGTCTCAAGAGTCCTCCTCAAACAGATGAAAACATGAAGAATTAAATAAAATATCAACGCGAGCATAGCAGTCCAATGAATTCTACATTAATCACTCATTTGTTTAATTGCAGAAGAAAAGAGAAGCGAAAATGATATACATCAACATCAGTGAACTTACAAATACATAGAGAAACACACCATCAAAACATAAAGCCACATGGATTCCAACAAGTGCTGCAAAACCCTGGTCTTTCCTTTGCCAAAATTGCAGAAATGAAATGTACAATAGAGTGCCAAGCAATCCCAAGTGTCCAACCTCTACCAAAATCCAACCCCTACACTATGAAATTCATAAAATATATACATTTTCTCATCCTTGTACAAAGGGATTGAGCTCAACCATTTTCTTCAAAATAGAATTAGTTACATTAAACTTGGGCCGAATTTATGAAAATAGGTGTTGAAGATGAACTCGTATCTCCTAAACCATAGCACCGGTTACAAAACTGAAAGCGGTTTTTGTATATCCAGTCATGTTGGAGAAAACCCTCTCTCAAATTTTGGAAATTCGTTTCCAATAGCTCAAAATCGGTTCCACAAAATCATCTATAAAACAGAAAATCATTAAAAATTTAAATCTGTGAAAATGAGCTGTAAAGATCTAGTCACATATCCCAATCCATGACATCTGTGAAAAAAATGAAATATTTTTTTGTTATATGGTTCATGCTTAAAAACAACCTCCTTGGGTTTTGTAAAATTACTTTCCATCTGTTGTAAAATGGCCCCACACTAAAATGACTAAAACAGTAAAAAATATGAAAATCTTGCTTTGTTTTACTGTAGGCTCGAAATATCACTATATATCTCCCACATAGTAGCACATGTGCATAAAATGAAGGAGGTTTTTGTTTTTTAATATGTGATGAACAAAAACCTCTTTCACTTTTGAAAAATTCCTTACCATTATTTCAGAAACTGATTTTGTACTAAACTTATCATTGTGTGCAGCAACTGACCTCAAAACATGCATAACCAAGAATCACTCATTCATTTCTTCTAATTTGGGAACCGGTTACGGGAGTGTGATATACCATTGGAAATATTTTTCCGAGCTTCTTCTGATGGAAACACTTGTGACATGTTTTGTGCTGAACATCATGTGCAAAACATCTAACAAAACTAGACATAGTAAGGGCTCATGTTGATCCCTGGTGACAGGCTGTGAATACTGGAACTAACAAACCCTTCATAGAAAATCATTCTGGTTGGGACATCAAAACATTCTCTTTCAGATCTCCATTTAAGAAAGAAGTTTTTACATCCATTTGATGGACTTTCCAACTGTTCTAAGTTGCCAAGTAAAAGAGTGTCCCGATGGTATCGCATTTTGCTAAGGGAGAAAAAGTCTCCTCGTAGTCAACCCCTTCCTTATGTGCAAAACCTTTGCCATAGGCCTATCTTTATGCTTTTCAAGTGAGCCATCTTCTTTATACTTGTTTTTCAAGACCCACTTGCAGTCAATTGGTTTTGTTCCCAATGGAGGATCAACCAGCTTCCAAGTGCCATTCTTTATCAAAGCATTATATTTTTTCTCCATCGCTTCTTTCCATTCATCATGAGAAGTGGCATCTTTTAAGGAATTTTGTTCGAAATTTGTAGACAAATTCAGTTCATAATCATAAGAAACATCCATATCATCTGGTGAATCAGGATTATCTACATCACCCCCATTATCTCTGGTTGAGGTTCTTGTTCCTATCTTTCTAACCTCATCAGGACGAACACTTTCAAGTGTCTTTGTCATCCATTTTGGAGGACCTTTTTGAGATGGACCAGACTACTTAATAAACTGAGATGGGTTTGAATCAAGATTTAGTCTCCCAATTCTGTCAATCGCATCACTCAAAGTGTCATCGGTGATTGTAGCTTCATGTGGGGGGAGAGTGCTTAAGAAGAAGATTCCACATATTGATCTATTATAGGAATTCCCTCTTCAATATGTGCAATCTCATTATTGAACTCTTGAAAATAATTTTCATGTCCGGATCTATCCAAGTGATTAAGTTGCCACTATACAACATTTTTAGCCTTGGAAGATTCAAGAAATATCACATCTCTAGATATTATAAACTTCTTATTGACTTCATCATAGATACAATATGCTTTGGAGGTATTTTAGTACCCCAAGAAGATACACTTGTGACTCCTTGCACCGAGTTTGTTTCTTTTTTCCTTAGTTATCAAGGCATAGAAGGTGGAACCAAAAACCCTGAGATGCCTCACCGGAGGAATGTGGTCATACCAAATTTCATAGGGAGTCTTGTTTTTTATAGCATTATATGGAAAACATTGCTTTATATACATAGCACATAGAATTGCATCATACCAAAACATCAGTTTAACATTCTTGAAAAAAATCATGGAATGTACCATATTTAAGGTTGTCATGTTCATTCTTTCAGCTACTCTGATCTATTGGGGATTATAGGGAACAATTTTTTGATGTTTGATCCCATGCTGGAGAAGACATTTTTAAAATTCATTTCAAGTGTATTCTTTTCCATTATCACTGTGAATAGAGCTAATATGAGATTTTGCATCATTTTCAACCCATGCATGAAATTTCTTTAATGTTTCAAAAGCTTCAGATTTGTTCTTCAATAAATAAACCCAACACATTCTGGTGTAGTCATCAATAAAATACATCATATATTTATTACCATTTTCATAAGGAATAAACATTGGGCCACATAAGTATGAATGAATTATTTCATGCTTTCTATGTGCTCTAGAATGAGAATCATGAAAATACTGTTTGTTGTGCTTTCCTAAGATACAAGCATCACATTGCTTAAGTTTCCTAGGAATTGTAGGAAAACTAGTAGCACCATTTTTCTTCAACAAATGAAGGTTGTCATAGTTCAAGTGTCCAAATATATCATGCCATAAAAGACTTGATGGAAATGTACCTTCATCATAGTGAGAATTGTATGAGAATTTATGTGCACAAGCACAGGTTCCTTGCAACTTCATAAGTCTTTCTTCTTCTATCCCTGTCATGACAAGTGATTGATCTTATGATTTTTTGGCCTTGATCTTGCCATAAAATATATGAATGGAGTGTCCTTATTAGCATATGTGGACCAAAGACAACAAGTTTATCCTTAGCTATGAGAGGTATATAACATCATGTAGAAGAAAGGCTGGACGACCAAACAGTTTGATCTTGATGGTGCCAAGCCCTAATGGCTTGAGTTTTGACTTGTCTGCAAAGTATACTAGTCCATCAAAATTGTTAGTGAATTATCCAAAGAAATCTCTCCTGAAAGTCATGTGGCAAGTTTCTCCTTAATCAAGCAACCAATCATCCTTCCATGAAGCAAGTGATGCACTGAATAAGTCTTCAGTTACTACAATGTTGCAATGTGCCACAACATAATGAGTAGATTCAAGTGCTTTACCTTTCCCTTTGTCAGGTGTTTTACCTTTTCCTTCATTTCTTTCCTGCTCAATTCTATCCCAAGATAGCTTACATGTGGATGAATCATGTCCAAATCTATTGCATCATATGCAATCAAGATCATAATTTCTCCTTGGAACTGTCTTCCCCCCTGTCTCTAAAATTCCTCTTTCTTCTTCCTCTTCGGCCACCTCTTCCTTTAGAAGAATATTGTGCATGATTCTTCTCCTTTCGTGTAAGGAATACAACTTCTTCGGTAGACTAAGGAGTTGTATTCTTCACAAAATCCTTCTCTCTATTAGAAAACTTCTTCTAAATGGAGTGAAAGGTAATCTCCTTAAGGTTATCACTTGCTTGCAATGACCCAAGATAATGTGAAAAGGTGGGATATAGTGCCTTAACATAAGATATGATGGGAATATATATTTCAACATCGGTGGATTTTATGTCATGCATAATGGATCTTACTTCTGATGCTAATGCAAGAGGGTCATCATTTTTCAACTCAATACTAAACAACTTGATCATCAATTGAAAAAATTCAAGTTCAGAGTGTGTGTCATACGATTCCTTCAACTTATTTAGGGCTTCAAAGGCATTTGAAAATGGAGAAATATGGAAACTCACCTCCTCATTTACTGAGGTTTCAATCAAGGCATAGGTCTTGTTGTTCTTGTTTTCCCAATTGGCAAGCTCCTTGCCTGAAGTGGGCTTTTCAAGTGCATTGTCTCCTACACCTACGCAAAATCCTTTCCACAATTCATTGAAAATTAGGGTGTCTTTTATCTTCTGAGACCACTCTAGATAATTCTCCTTATCAGTGAGAACTACTCCCACAATAGGTATGAGTGAATGCATTCTTAAAAAAACATTATATGCTTCAAAAGAATGCAGCCTTATTTTGCCTTCTCAATTAGGTAAGAAATTGATTTAATAAAAAAAGAGAAAAAATATATTCTATCCATATAGAATATCAACACTCCCATAATATTACCACTCACCATTCATAATATGACATACCATCACATACCATCGTATTTTCAACTTCTTTCATATGATATATCAAGCATCCATGCCCTCAACATTAAAAAAGAACCTCGCATTGCACCATTTTTAGTGCATAAGTCTTATAATAAGAAAACTACACCATGCACTATATAAGACTAACCATACAAAAATTTCACACTGCCTCTGTCATGCAATATATATCGACCAGTCTTCAACAAAACAGAGTATCGTGCAATATATATATTTCAACTCTCAGTCAACATGTACATGCATAGTCTTTAAAAACAAGTTGACACACCATTCCATATTCAACACTGTAGTTGTCATAAACATACCTCATAGTCTTCAAAAATTGTTTAACGCACATGCAGGTTCCACCTATCAACACCACGGCTTACACCATATGCAACATAATAGACTATTTCAATGCACCAATGATCTAGAGCTCATGTCCGGGCAATGTCACCACCAACACGGGGTCTTAGATTTCACACTAACAACACGAGGTCTCGACTTCCACACTACTAGCATAGGGTCTCAGCTTCCACACCACCAACATAGGTTCAACAGGTCCCGACTTCCACATATACTCAGACAATGTATAGACAGACAGCGTACACACCAGACTATTCAAGGAATAAATCAGAGAAAGCTCTGTCCATGACAGGGATTCATGGTAGGAATAGGAGTTACAAATCTAAAATGGGAGTTGGCTCTGATACCATGTTAGGCTAGGAGGTAACTCCACAAATTGAATTGTATTTCATTAAGATAGAACCTGAATATATACAGAGGGAGACTATTGGCTTTAATCTCCCAATGTCTCTTCATATTCCAACTCCCATTTATTTTTACTATTTACAATATTTAGATCAATTTCCCTAATCCCAAAGATTAGGTGTCAACAAGAATATTGATCTTATATTGTTAATGTTATAGAACATTAGGTTCCTTAATTTATTGATCATTAAGTTCTTTAGTTTCCTTTTCTTCATTTTTAATATAATTAATATAGGTATCATTAATTTAATTAACTTTTACATAGGAGATACATGGGAATAGATATGTTTACTCGATAAATCAAGGACAAAGATGTTGGCATTATGATGCATGTGTTGTACTTGATGGCAACCCACTCATAGAAGAACATCTCACTTATATACATTCAGATGAATCTACAGAAGAGATATCAGATGTAACATAATTCATGGATGCAGGACAGTTCAAAGGAATCAAATGACAAGTTCTTAGTATGACAAGTAAGCTTTGCCATCAAGTCCAAAGGGGGAGATTGTTGGCATTATGGCTAAAGTATTGTCCTTGATGGCAACTCATACAGGTGATGGATCACTGTACAACAGGTCAGTAGCAGAGATTGATGATTAGCTCACAAATAATGAAGAAAATAAGAGGTACGCAAGTACACCGTACAAAAGCTGCGGACCCGCAGGAATATCATAGATAAAGTGCATACATACTGTTATAGAAATTTTTGTGCCTCGCAGAATGGAGCATGAAATGTCGATAATTACAGGGATCCAAAGTCCCTAAACATGTTGTTCTTACCCCTAGAGGAACAAGGTCAGCAAACCACAACACTTCCTATCAGTTCTCCACCTGAAAACACTCAAAAACAGGCTATTTTTGGATCATGTCAGCTGCTCCACTGAGCATCTGCGCTGAATGTCAACTGCTCCTCCTTGTACCTGCGCTGAAAGTCAAAACCAATGAAGGCTACCTGCGCTGGGCGAGATTGGCCAAGTGGCACAGTCATTCTGCAAGGTGTCAACTGCCCAGGAAGCTTCCAACTGACACTTGGTTCAAGGAATTCGCCCTATGATGAGTAAGAGGTACTTGATCTCCATGTGGAAACAAGGATCTCCAAGTGGACTCAAGAACTGAAGTTTAACTGAAGAGGGAGAGGACACAAGGCAACTTTATGTCAGTCTCAAGCTGACTCATCCTTTCTTCTTCTATCCTATATATAGAGCTCTTCTATGAGGTCTAAGGAGGCTGGAATTTTGTGCAAAGCAAGGAAGTGCTGTTGGTTTACAGTTAGAGTTATTGGGTGATTGCTTTTATAGAGGGGAAGAGGAGATTTCTTGCTGCTGGGGAGGTGCTGCTGGATTGGAGCCATTGATGGTTGTAACCTTCTCAGAACCCTTTTACTTCTATCAATAAAGCTTTGAATGTTCTCCTATATACTTGTATTGCATTGATGTATTGTATTTACTTGTATATCTGATTCACTCTAATCCATGCATCAGTTATGAGTACATGTTTCTTGTAGTTTCCCTCTCTTGTTTGTGCAGGATCTTTGTGTAGCTAGGCCGGCAAGAGAACAAGGAGCTGGAAGCAAGGGACGAAGAGAGAAGACAAGATCGACAAAAGCGAAGGATATCGGTTGGTCAATCTTTTCTTCCTTCTCTGTACTTTCATAAAGGAAAATATCAAAGCTTTACTTTCAGTTGTTGCTAAGGAACTATCACCCTTAGAGTAGGGATAGGGTCATTCCGAGTCGGATACTTTTCCCCACAACAAACTGGCGACTCCACTGGGGATCGTATCCATTTGATTGTATTTGTAGTATCTTTGCTATTCATTTCCTGAAGAAAAGAGTACCAAATCGAAAAGCTTTTGACTATATCAAAAGCGAAGTAGAGGGGCTGCTACTCTTGCTCATTTTCTGAGCAGATTCATGATTTGAAGAGCTGATCTACAAAAGACTCTTGTGCTCTTTGTGATAGCTTTTCATCCTCTTGATCATCCCTTAGCTTGTACTTGACCTATAGCTTTTTATTTCAGCAAAAACAGTGAATTTTTGAGCTTTTTATGACCCGGAAATCCTTGTAAACGCAACTCTCGTGTCTCAGTGCAGGCTGTCCAAAGGCAGTCTGCATTCCAGCGCAGGTACCCCCTTCGGGAACTGCGCTGAGAGTCTGTTTGACAGACCAGAGCCTGCGCTGAACCAGTTAGGCTATGTCTTCCTGAGGTTTCCCACTGAGTCTTAGCCCTGTTTTCACTGTTATTTTGCTGCTGATTGCTTGTCATTTGTACTTGCTGTAAACCAACTTTCCTTGACATTATTCTGCCTCAGTTGTGTGATGAAACTGTGATTGTTCTTTCAGTATTTCTTGTTTCAGTTACAGTTTCCCATTGTGAAAAGCAAACCAGTATAGTTGTGGCCTCTTAGATCTTGAACTGTAAAAGTGTCTTTGTGATCTTAAGAGCTAGCTTTGTTACTGTTCATGGCTGTTTGAGTTTGTTTGTTTTTCATTTTGTGGTTTGAATCTATACATTTCCAGTGTCTAAACAAGTCGATCTTAAGGTGTCTTTTGATTTTGGACAAGCTTGTTTACTTTCGCTTGAAATTAGATTCAAAGTTATACAACAGTTTCCTTTTTGTCTTACATCAACATTAAGGATAAAGAAAAGAAATATCTGCATTGTGCATGTGCATTATTGACAGTTTGCATGTTGATTTAGGAAAAAGTGCATTTAGTGTGTGTTCTATGATCTGTGTGAAAAGTTGATGTCTTTCCTTTCCCTCAGTAGATTAAGGTTTTCAAAGTTGAAAGATTGAAAAGTTTTGCTTCTCATCTTAGATTGCATTTAGGAAGTTGTATATATACATCTCGTGGTGATCCTTAAAGGCAAACTGCTAAGCAAGATCAACATTAAAATAAATTCAATTTACATAACAACGCTTTGTAACATAACGCAAACATCTAGAGGTCTAGGTAGAGACATGTTCCGGCGTCGTTAAACATAGTGACTGTCGATCTCTACGAAGGTGGGTGATTCCTCCTGAGAGTCGGTGGCACTAATACGGACTTGTGCTCCCACGTACCGTCGCGTATATATTGGGAGACCCCTATAGGCAATTATCCTTTATCCATAGGAAGCCGTGTCGACCGCCCTACTGATCGCGATGCAGTGAACACAGCATTCACGAAGATCGACCACCCGTACCGTAAAACGTATTCTGTGGTTTCGCGAAAGGTTTGGCACACCCTCTGCCTAGATCTCCAGAGCAGTTTCTTTTGGCCTTTTTCAAACTCTATAACTAAAAAAGTCCAACCGAGCATTTGTCACTTCGGGCTCGTTAATACATCGAAGGCGACTAGAGTCATCTTTAGCTTTTTCTCGACTCTTAAAACATGAAAAAGCAAGTTTGTGTCTGAAAGCGTCGTTAATAAAATTTATGTTAAGCGGAACAAAATCACCTGTTATTCCCACGTTGATCTTTCAGTTGAAAAGTATGGAGCCCACCAACCAAGCAGGCAACCTTGGCGGAAGTCCAAATCCCTTCTCCTCTTGGGGAGATGTTGGTGCGCCTCATATGGCAACATTGTCACTTCCAAGATTGACAATCGGCCTCCCTGTATGGCTCTTTTCAACTAATGTAGTCTAGATCGCCACTAATCCTGAGCAGTCGAATCAACAGTCAGAACAGTCTAGAACTACCCACCAGCCTTCCACTTCTTACAATACTTCCTCTGATCCTTCATCTTCGCAAGGTAGAGCTGGCAAAAGTCAACCTCCCAAGGAGAAGAAGGAAAAGAAGAAGAAAGAAAAGAAGCAGAAGGAGCCTATGGCGAAGGCGACTGGGGGCAAGCAGAAGACAGCTGACAAAAACTCACACACTGCACAGACCGGGCCTAAATCGCCATGTGTCATATGTAGAGGAGACCATTTCCACAGAGATTGTCCCTGTATTCCCTGGATACTAAGGGACTGGTCCCCTCGTCTGCACAATTCGGGGGCATCAACCTCTGACAATCAGGTTGATGGCTTTCCGTCAACCAGCGAAAGTGAAGGATCAAGACAAAAAGGGGGAGTAAGATTCCCCTGTAAGTTGTGTGAAGGCAGTCATGCCATCCACCGTTGTCCCTTCTTAGATGAAGCGAAGAGAGTTTTGGAAGATCGTCCGGTTTCACCGGTAAAACTTCCTCCTGGATACAAAAAACTCGTGCCAAGTCCTTCGTTGATTGAAAATACAGCTGGCCCGCTCAAGTGGTCGGCTGAAGCGTCAGTCACTGAAAATGAACCTACTGAATCCAGACCGGACGAAAGTCCAAAGGTCGATACAGCAGTTGACTCGGTTCTACCTTCAGAAGTTTCATCTTCAAATGACACCGTCGCCGAAGAGTCATCTTCATGCGACACCCTCACTGAAGAGAATAAGGATGACACCATCCAGGTTCTTTTCATCAGCACCGACTCTGATGAGCGTCAGGGCAATGCGCCCATTCCTTTATCGCAGGAAGGAACATCATCAGGGTCATATCCGGCCGTATATTCGGTCCCACCACCAAGCAACCTGGTTGTATCCTTTGATTGGAATCAACTAGGCAGACCCCGGTTACCAGCCAGTGTACCATTCAGAATCATTGTCCAGATCTATAGAATGATCATGGCTGGTACTATCATTGATGAAGGGGCGTCTGTGAGTATCCTTTCCTCTATTGCTTGGAAAGCACTGGGTTCCCCGGCGCTTTTACCTGAGTTAAGAAATCTCTCAGGTTTTGATAAAGGAACCAGTCGACCATTAGGAATCCTCCCCAATGTGCCTGTTACATTGAAAGGGAAGACCGTCAATTTGAACGTGATGGTCGTCCAAGGACCCTTGGATTATAACCTACTCCTTGGACGTGACTATATTTATTGCATGGGAGCGATAGTCTCCTCACTCTTTAGAATAATGTGTTTTCCACACGAAGGAAGGATGGTCAAGCTCGTAGACCAACTTTCATTTCCGGGATCTCGCATCGCAAATAGTCAAATACCATTCCTAAATGGTCTGTTCACACAAGATTCGCCTCCGCCCCCAGTCCTCCTTCCCGATGAGTGCGAGTGATTCGGAAAGAAAGACTGGAACCCAGGGGGCATGCACCCTGGTCTGCTCCGGGCAGAAGAAACCCTGGGTATAAGGTAGAATTTCCGCAGAAGAATATGACTAGTCCGTACCCCGTCCGTGGATGGAAGAGGGGTTGTTCTGGAATAGTATTCTTTTGTTAAAGTTATGTGTTTGGCAAAAGAGTCATTCACCTTTGTCTAAAGAGGTGGGCACTGCCCAAGTAGGAATTCCCTTATTGCAACAAGTAGTAACCATCTTTGGGGAAAAGCAAGCCTCACCCATTAAAACAAATGTTTTGAAGGATAAGTAGGGGCAGCCTCCAAAGAAAGAGATTCTATTGTTGTGACAAAGAGTAACCATCTTTGAGTAACCCAATGATAGACATCGCCGAAGAAAGAGATTGATTTGCGGCAGCAAATAGAACCCTCTCCGGATAATAAGAAAGAGGCAAGCCTCCCTCAATAATACCAATGTTTTGTCTTTGAGTAGTGTTCTTCTCTTGTCACAAATAGTTGTTCGTTAAAAGGTGGGCCGACAAGAAGACTGAGTACCGCATAAGACCCCTTAGAATAACGAGAAGACTAGTATCGTTAACATTAGATTAGCAAGATGACAAGTAGCTGTGAACACCCAAAGAAAAGCAGAGGTGGGGGAGAGGAGGGGCAGCCTCAAAATCCTACCCTATACCTGGGGGCATGCAAACCTTCTGGAGTGCAAGCTAGGGGCGGTTATTTATCTGGTTTTAAGATTAACCGTTTTCTGAACTTACACAAAGGAAGGATGAGTTGGAGCATAGCTGTGGTAAGGCGCAAGCTCTATAAAAAATGGATCCTTAGAGGAGGCATTCTTATTTTATGACTGGTATATCGAGCAGTTTTAGCACATAGTTCATGCTCGTTAAAAAATAAACGCAAGATCCGAGCAGTTTTAGCGCATAGTTCATGCTCGTTAAAAAATAAACATAAGTTTATGAGCAGGCTTTCCTTTAGAGTTCAAGCTCATTCAGAAAAAATGAACCGGTAAATACCTTTTTGAGATCGTAAATTCATCAGCCATAAAAGCCTTGGTCGTGTTTGTGCACCGTCACCTCCACCGTCATTTGGCCGATCATTCACTTCCATTTGTGTGTTTACCCATTTTGAGGAACATCTGCGAAGAGTGATTTCACCTAGCCATCCTTGTGACACTGCCGTGATTGGAGAATTCCAACCTGTACCTGGAATCTGCTGCTATCCCTGTTCATCACTCGTTCCTCAAAAGACGAGTCCTCTTTGAGCTCTTTTCAGACTCGTAAAATATGAAAAGTTTGCCGAGTTTTGGCCTTCCAGCTCGTTAAAAGGACCGGAAGAGCTATCCCTCATTTAGACTTTAATCTTTTTGGACCTGAGGGATTATTACACAAAAAGATCGAGCGCTTGTCTTGTTCGGCTCGTTAAAAGTACCGAACACCCATCCCTTCTGTATTGTTTTATACTTTTTCGGACTTAAGGGATTAGATGACGAAAAAGGAATTATGGAGTTAACTTTCTATACCTTTTCAGACTCTCTAAAAATGAAAAGGACCGAGTTTTCCTTGTCGTTAGACTCGTTAAAATGATTAAATAGCGACAAACTTGTCTCTAGACGACAACGAGTTTCCCTATCGCTAAGCTCGTTAAATAATAGCGATGGGCTTGCCCGAAGGGTAGGTTATAGAACAAGCATATGTTATCCTCCTCAAGCTTGACAAAAAATAAAGAGGTACTGGTCAGAAATGACTGGGGAAAAATTGGGAGAACATCGAAGCTTAATGGTAGCAAGTCGCTCTTGAACATGACACTTTTCTTCCGTACCACATCGGGTTGGGTTGTTTCATTCACCGGTCTCATCACCATGGTCTTCGCCAAACCATCCACATTTTGGGGTAATGCTACCGATCCATCGCATCAGTGTCGTTATATGTTCAAGAGAGGTCATTCTGAAAGTGTCAACCGTGTCCCATCCACTGCCATACATTATCCTTCATCCATTCATGATCGCCACCCTGAATCATATATCACAGTTTGTTTTCACCTCCACTAAAATCATTAGCTCCGTTCCGTGTCATTGATGTGGGATTCATTAAGGCCCTCCTTTGACGGATCGCTTCTTGTCGACTTCAGCTCATTATCCAAGAAGTTGATCTAGGAACAACCCCATCAGTACTTTGAAGCTTGCATGCCTCAATGGCAAGTTTCTCACTTCCGGCGATAGGTATACATCAATGACCTTCGACCAGAAGATTTTGCGTGGCGTTCGACGCCAAGTCCTTTATTCACGCCACGTGAATTGTACTGCAGTACCTTGAGGGTCATTATCATTATCGGTGATTCCTCTCGCGCTTGTTAACGGTTTTCATCATTGACCGGTAATCAAGTGATGTCTTTCCATGTTCGACTTCAGCGAAATTCTCACATGGATCGACTTGTACTTAGAGTGAAGATCGAACGAGTTTGAAGACCCCGGATCTAGTTTCATCCATCCGGGCTGCGATACATATTCAGGAAATATAAAAGCATTTGTCATGTACATCATTGCAGCAGATGATCATCCTACTCAAAGGATGATAATTTCAGCAGAGAGTTATCAGTCTACCATCAGACGATCGTCTGTTCTATGTACCAAAATGTATTTATAAAGCTGAGCATGGGAATGCCCGCCTCAGATAGATCATGAAAACAGAATGAAAAATAATGTATTGTATTGTATTGTATTACAGGGCACCTCTCAGCACTTGAATGAACTTCGGACCCTCTGGATAAAGCATTTCACCCGATAAACGGCCTCATACTTTAGGGGGCAACTGTTATAGACATTTTTGTGCCTCGCAGAATGGAGCATGAAATGTCGATAATTACAGGGATCCAAAGTCCCTAAACATGTTGTTCTTACCCCTAAAGGAACAAGGTCAGCAAACCACAGCACTTCCTATCAGTTCTCCACCTGAAAACAATCAAAAACAAGCTATTTTTGGATCATGTCAGCTGCTCCACTGAGCATCTGCGCTGAATGTCAACTGCTCCTCCTTGTACCTGTGCTGAAAGTCAAAACCAATGAAGGCTACCTGCGCTGGGCGAGATTGGCCAAGTGGCACAGTCATTCTGCAAGGTGTCAACTGCCCAGGAAGCTTCCAAACTGACACTTGGTTCAAGGAATTCGCCCTATGATGAGTAAGAGGTACTTGATCTCCATCTGGAAACAAGGATCTCCAAGTGGACTCAAGAACTGAAGTTTAACTGAAGAGGGAGAGGACACAAGGCAGCTTTATGTCAGTCTCAAGCTGACTCATCCTTTCTTCTTCTATCCTATATATAGAGCTCTTCTATGAGGTGTAAGGAGGCTGGAATTTTGTGCAAAGCAAGGAAGTGTTGTTGGTTTATAGTTAGAGTTATTGGGTGATTGCTTTTATAGAGGGGAAGAGGCGATTTCTTGCTGCTGGGGAGGTGCTACTGGATTGGAGCCATTGATGGTTGTAACCTTCTCAGAACCCTTTTACTTCTATCAATAAAGCTTTGAATGTTCTCCTATATACTTGTATTGCATTGATGTATTGTATTTACTTGTATATCTGATTCACTCTAATCCATGCATCAGTTATGAGTACATGTTTCTTGTAGTTTCCCTCTCTTGTTTGTGCAGGATCTTTGTGTAGCTGGGCCGGCAAGAGAACAAGGAGCTGGAAGCAAGGGACAAAGAGAGAAGACAAGATCGACAAAAGCGAAGGATATCGGTTGGTCAATCTTTTCTTCCTTCTCTGTACTTTCATAAAGGAAAATATCAAAGCTTTACTTTCAGTTGTTGCTAAGGAACTATCACCCTTAGAGTAGGGATAGGGTCATTCCGAGTCGGATACTTTTCCCCACAACACATACCCGTAGGTACACCATGTAAAAGGTGCGGACCCCAGTTCACTCACTTCAAGGTAGAGAAGCGCGCTCACGTGGGGTTTCTTATGTTTGGCCCGTGGTATTTAGCCCGTCGTTCTTGATTCTATGGTTTTGGCCCGTGGTATAGGATCTAATTTAGCCCCGGTTTGGATCTCTTGTATTGGTTATCTATGGTATTGATTCATGGTTTTAGCAAGAGCTTGCCTATATAAAGCGAAGGAGATCATTTGGCTAGACACTTGTGAAATTAGAAGATCTTAAGAGAAGCTAGATCTGAAATTCTTGTAATCGGTTTGTGAGAGAGAGTTGAATCAATATCAAGGAGAAACATGAGAATTACAAGTCGGATCTACTAATGGGTTGATATCTCCTCGGCGCATGTTCAGATCTGTAGATCTGACAGTTTGGGTTATTCTTGAAGTCTTGAAATTATTTATACCCGCAGGACCGCAAGTACAGTGAAAGAAAAGTGCGTAGGTATGCAGGCCCAGAAGCACTTTGGGTGCGAAGGTTCGCAGGCCCAGAATTGCAGAAGATGCAGAGGTGCGCAGGAATTCCATTAGACACAGAGCGGAGGTGCGCAGGAAGTCCGTGAGGCACAGTGCGGGGGTACGCAGGAAAGCACTTGGAAACAGTGTGGATGTACGCAGGTGTTCTATGGGTGAAGCTGCAGACCTTTCATGAAATCTATTTAGCTGCCCCTGTTTATTATTGTTGTGTTCTGGGTTTTGAAATGATGTCTGGTATTATGTTCTGATAACAACAGTGATTGATTGAATGATTATGATTAGCTTCAGTATTGATAGATGAATGGATCAGGTTCATAATGACTTATCCTTATATGATCTGGTGGACTAGATCTGGTTGATAACTCTCATTGTATATGTATTGATCTGGTGATTGGGTGATTCAGAAGGTTGTTTGATTATGAGCTTCAATGTTGTTGTTGGGTCCAGTATGAAAATTGGATGAAATGTGGCCTTTCATATTATGTGTTGTGCTTCAGTGTATCCAGTATGAAAATTGATGAAACGTGGTACCTGGAGGAGAGAAGATTGTAGGTCAGCACCTAGATACTAGTATCTAAGCTAGTACAAGAGCTAAGGGAAATCTTTGGAGCATTGTAGCAGGTAGCAGCCTGCGTACTAGTAAATGGATCGGCTAGTACAAGAGCAAAGGGGGTTGTAGCTCTCGTACTGGTATAAGACTGCACCAGTACAAATATTGTAAAAAGATTTTCTTATTAAGAAGAAGATTGAGATGACTTGCAGCAGGTGGTTTTCTCCCACATTGGGTTTCCACCTTATATCATGGTGTTCATGTGTGTGCCTTATGTGTGATGATCTATTCTATGTTACTGCATCTGTTAACTGATAATATGGTTGATAATGTTCTAATGCACTCATTGAAGATCAATTAACTTAATCATAAGAAGTTGTGGAAGTAGAATATATGAATCAGAGTTTGGAAATGAAAAAGTTTTATTGACTTGATAATACTGATTCACCCCCCCCTCTCAGTATTATTTCCAACAATTGGTATCAGAGCAGGTCCTTTGGTAGAAGCTTGATCGCTTGAAGGAGATCCGTGGAACAATGGGAAAGAAGCTTAAGAAGAAAGCTCATAAGAAGAAGAAGACATCTCAGAAGAACTATGACAGTGGGAGAATCGATTGGGGATTAGGTATAAGAAGCTCTTCAGATTCAGAATCATTTCAGAATGAAGATGAACTATAAGGTATGAATTTTCTATCCTCTGATGTTCCAGATATCTATCCATTTGGAAAAGATGGAAGTGATAGTGAGACTACTGAATTTGCTCTTATTGGTGAGCAAGAAAGATATCAAATTGAGGCAGAATTTAAAAGTCTTACAGACAAAATTAGAACTAAGCAAGATCTGTTGGACAAAAGGAACTGTGCTTTTGAAAGGGTAACTGCCGAACTAAAAACTCATCTAGAGAAAGGAAGCAAGGTAAGGAAGCTATTTAAGGACAAATATCAAAAGTTGTTGGATGAAGTAACATTACTAAGAAATGAAGTCATTGAAAAGAACACAACAATCAAGGAACTCAGAGATCGATCCAGTTATTATGAAAATCTTGAAGCCACGATCCGCTCACTAAAGGAAGATCTTGAAGAATCAAGGAAGCAGAATGAAGATCTTCACCAAGCAATTGAAAAACAAGACAATGAAGTCATCAGCTTAAAATCTCAGCTGGAATGTGCCTTCCGAGTTCGTCAAATGCAGCAGGATCTGAATGAAGAACAAGAAAAGGAGATTCTCGAACTAAGGGAACAAATGGAAGAAGGAAGGAAAGCTAAAGAGATTTGAAAAAGCAATCTCTTGAAAAGGAAGAACAACTTCAGGTTGAGGTAAATATCATGAAAGGTAAATTAGAAGAAAAGGATAAGCTTTTACGATTTCAAGATAGTTCTAAAGTCTTGGATGATATTCTTAGTAGTCAAAGGTCTCCTGCTATAAAGACTGGTCTTGGTTTCCATGAATCCGTTGAAGGTGAATCTAGTTCACAAGGTGAGGCAAGGAACTCTAAAGAGAAATCTAAAGTGATCAACGAAGAAATGAAAGATCAATCTCATCATCAACCAAGGAAAGAGATTCCTCAAAGAAAATCCTTTACTCCTCCTATGAATAATGTTGAACGTTATGTTGCAGCTAGATGTAGAAGAAGAAGGGTTCAAGACCATTATGCAGAAAGATCATCACATTCAAGGTACTTTAATGGATATTGCTTTGCTTGCAATATGTATGGTCATAAAGCTGCTGACTGTTACAGGAGGAATATGAAACATGTAAGATGTTATGCATGTAACAAGCTTGGACATATAGCTAAGGAATGCAGGAACAAAGTGTGGGCACCATATCAAAAGGAGAAAATGTCATCACGCTTGAAGATATGGAGGAAAAAGGAAGTAGAATCAGAAAAAGGTGGCACAGCACAACGTACAGACATACCAGAATCAGAGGGAGCTGAAAGTACAAAACTTCAGTGTCCTGAATCTCATATGCAAACTCCATAAAGGGAAGACGCATATATACGCGAGTTGGATACTGCACAATCGCGTATATGATTGTTTGAAGAAAGGCAGTAGGGAAAGTGAAGTTGGAAGTGAATCTATGAAGTATGATCTCTCGAGCACAAGATCAGATCTGTGTATCTGACTGTCAGAGGCACCTTGGAGGACCATTTAATTGGGTTCTAATCATAGGTATGCAGATGATTCTCTGTGAAAGTGCGGGCGCACGCAGCAGAGTGAAAGTTCCAGTGCGGAGGAACGCAGGTGATACACAGTGAAAGTGCGAGGATACGCAGCGAAGGCACAGTCCCAGTGCGGAGGTACGCGGCGTGATAGAGGTTCAGGTGCGGAAGAATAGTAAAGGTACGTGGCGTGGCAGAGGTTCAGGTGCGGAGGCACAGTGAAAGTACGCGGCACTACAGAAGCCGCAGGTGCGTAGATACACGGCGCGATAGCATCTGAGGGTGCGTGGCCACAGTAGTAGTACGTGGCGTGATTGAAGAAACAGTGCGTGGGTACGCGCTGTAGTAGAAGGCTCTCTGCGGGAATACGCAGAAACACAGAAAGTCAAGTGCGGGGATACGCAGAGGAGCGGAAGGTGAAGTGCAGAGCCACGTAGGCCATATAATGAGAAACTGCGGATCTGTCTTAAGGCATTTATTGGCTGACTTTTCTTGTTGATAAGATCTGACAGATGGCACCAGTTTAGGGGGAGCATATGTTTTTAATGCATTGTTGGCATTATGGTTAATAGTCCTTGGTGATGAAGATTATATGGCTAAATGATATATCTTGCTATGATGTGGTTATGAGTTGTCCATCTCATATGATTCTTGGATTTACATAGTTGATTTTCAGATCAGATTTATGGTTGATTCTCTGATGCTACATATCTAGTGCTTACATGGTGATCTTCATAAGGATAAGAAGAATTCTGATGCAAGATTCGTATTGTTCTTGGCACATATGAGGATTGTTAGCTGGATACATGGGTGATTATTCAAAGTTGCATTGTTGGAGACATGATGATGATGAGCTCTTACCTATATGATGATAGGTTGTTTCATACATATGATGATTAATGCAGATTGTTGATACTTAGTTCATGATGGCTAGAGTGTTTCTCCCATAGAATGTGAAATTCTGTTGATGCGGACATACCTTGATGATTCATGCACTAATTGATGTTGACAGATACTATGAAGCAGATCATACAATGTTGTTGTTGATGTTTATCATGATCTTATTTAGGTGTTTGATCTCTGTAAAGGTCATATCAAGACTCATGATGTAATAGTGTGTCTCTATCTATTGTAGTCATTTGATGAGATCTCTTCAGGTCATGTAACGGCCTATGTTGGTTTCCCCACTATGCCTGGGATGAAGATGTAATATTTCTAATGTATCCCTACTTGGTTGGGTGGATGATCCTCACTTGGTTGGGTGATGTATATATGTATTGAGTCTTTTGGTGATAGGAAGGTCATTTATGATGTATAGAGTCATGTTCTTCTTGTAGAACATCTTTTTGCAGACCTTGCTTACAGTCAAGGGGAGCTTGAGCATGAACAGCACTATATAGCAGAGCAGACATTTCAGCTTGTTCTCAGAAAGAGCATTATCAGATTGGTGTACCATGGCATATACAAAGGGGGAGCTCATTCAGAGACTTCAGCAGATCTGATTTATAGTCAGGTGGAGCATAACCCTTTGCCCTTGATGTTAAAGGGGGAGAGAAATGTGGTGTTGTTGCCATCAAGTCCAAAGGGGGAGATTATTGGCATTATGATGCATGTGTTGCACGTGATGGCAACCCACTCATAGAAGAACATCTCACTTATATACATTCAGATGAATCTACAGAAGAGATATCAGATGTAACATAATTCATGGATGCAGGACAGTTCAAAGGAATCAAATGACAAGTTCTTAGTATGACAAGTAAGCTTTGCCATCAAGTCCAAAGGGGGAGATTGTTGGCATTATGGCTAAAGTATTGTCCTTGATGGCAACTCATACAGGTGATGGATCACTGTACAACAGGTCAGTAGCAGAGATTGATGATTAGCTCACAAATAATGAAGAAAATAAGAGGTACACAGGTACACCGTACAAAAGCTGCGGACCCGCAGGAATATCATAGATAAAGTGCGTACATACCCGCAGGTACACCATGTAAAAGGTGCGGACCCCAGTTCACTCACTTCAAGGTAGAGAAGCGCACTCACGTGGGGTTTCTTATGTTTGGCCCGTGGTATTTAGCCAGCCATTCTTGATTCTATGGTTTTGGCCCGTGGTATAGGATCTAATTTAGCCCCGGTTTGGATCCCTTGTATTGGTTATCTATGGTATTGATTCATGGTTTTAGCAAGAGATTGCCTATATAAAGCATAGGAGATCATTTGGCTAGACACTTGTGAAATTAGAAGATCTTAAGAGAAGCTAGATCTGAAATTCTTGTAATCAGTTTGTGAGAGAGAGTTGAATCAATATCAAGGAGAAACATGAGAATTACAAGTCGGATCTACTAATGGGTTGATATCTCCTTGGTGCATGTTCAGATCTATAGATCTGACAGTCTGGGTTATTCTTGAAGTCTTGAAATTATCTATACCCGCAGGACCACAAGTACAGTGAAGGAAAAGTGCGTAGGTACGCAGGCCCAGAAGCACTGTGGGTACGGAGGTTCGCAGGCCTAGAATTGCAGAAGATGCGGAGATGCGCAGGAATTCCATTAGACACAGAGCGGAGGTGCGCAGGAAGTCCATGAGGCACAGTGCGGGGGTACGCAGGAAAGCAGTTGTAAACAGTGCGGATGTACGCAGGTGTTCTATGGGTGAAGCTGTGGACTTTTCATGAAATCTATTTAGCTGCCCCTGTTTATTATTGTTGTGTTCTGGGTTTTGAAATGATGTCTGGTATTATGTTCTGATAACAACAATGATTGATTGAATGATTATGATTAGCTTCAGTATTGATAGATGAATGGATCAGGTTCATAATGACTTATCCTTATATGATCTGGTGGACTAGATCTGGTTGATAACTCTCATTGTATATGTATTGATCTGGTGATTGGGTGATTCAGAAGGTTGTTTGATTATGAGCTTCAATGTTGTTGTTGGGTCCAGTATGAAAATTGGATGAAATGTGGCCTTTCATATTATGTGTTGTGCTTCAGTGTATCCAGTATGAAAATTGATGAAACGTGGTACCTGGAGGAGAGAAGATTATAGGTCAGCACCTACATACTAGTATCTAAGCTAGTACAAGAGCTAAGGGAAATCTTTGGAGCATTGTAGTAGGTAGCAGCCTGCGTACTAGTAAATGGATCGGCTAGTACAAGAGCAAAGGGGGTTGTAGCTCCCGTACTGGTATAAGACTGCACCAGTACAAATATTGTAAAAGGATTTTCTTATTAAGAAGAAGATTGAGATGACTTGCAACAGGTGGTTTTCTCCCACATTGGGTTTCCACCTTATATCATGGTGTTCATGTGTGTGCCTTATGTGTGATGATCTATTCTATGTTACTGCATCTGTTAACTAATAATATGGTTGATAATGTTATAATGCACTCATTGAAGATCAATTAACTTAATCATAAGAAGTTGTGGAAGTAGAATATATGAATTAGAGTTTGGAAATGAAAAAGTTTTATTGACTTGATAATACTGGTTCACCCCCCCCCTCTCAGTATTATTTCCAACAAAAGATTGAAATAAGAGTAATGAACCTTCAATTTCTTAAGGATTGTCTTGACAATAACATCATCCCTTCTTTTTCTCATGTGAATCATAGACTACATAATCATAATAATGAGAAATCATTTTTAAAATTAACATTAACTCTCATTCTGGGATAAATAAGGAAAAACCGGTCTACTATGGACATATTGGGTCGATTAGCTTTGGCAGCTCACTTAAATTTGGCGAACAACATCAAAAAAGAGCTATGGATAATAATTGATGCCAAGCCTCTGCTCAAGGCTAAAAAAGAAGGCCAAATAGCTAGAGAGAGGTAATTTAAAAAACTCACAAAGTTAAAAAGGAACTCCCTTAGCGTAAGTAAAGAATATTTTTGCTACCATAACGTTTTGTGAATCTATAGCTGCAATATTAGCATTACAAACATTAATAGACCAGGGATTAGTTTGAATCCTTCTATAGAATAATTTCAATCTATGGTTATTAAAAATATGATCTCTCTTATTAATAGTGTAGTCATTCCTTGTGAAAGAAGTACCACCATAAACCTAACAGATTCGATTAACATCCCTAGACTCTTAATCAAGGATAAAGATGAATATGAGAAGACGTCTATAAGAATTGATATCTCCATGAAACTCTAGAGAAAAGAGAATGAAGTTAAACATGTAGTCAGCATAAAAGAAGGAATTAACATAAATGAAAGGAACAATGAAATAAAGGATGAGGTTAACAAACTATCTAAGGATGACGGGGGAGGTAGCTTAAAATTTTTGGATAGCTTGAGCAACATCATTAATATGAATAGTGAAGGTAGCATCAACAACATAAATAACTCCATTAATGATAGAGATAGAGACAACAACTTCAACAAAAATCAAAGGAGAAAAATCAAAGGAAACAACATTGAACGCAACATCGATGGAGAAGGAAATAACTTCAAGAACATTGAAATTGAAAGAAACTTTTTCATTACAAATGAGACCAATGATAAAGAAGGTAGAAATATCGAAAGAATCAAGAATGGAGACATTAATAAGAGTAGCAACATCAAATCTACTGATATAGAATACATTCTTAATCAGAATATCAACATCGAAAGTATTGATAACGAAGACGTTATTAATAAACTAATTTAATTGGATACCAAAGCATGCAACTATGAGAGCACCCAAAGAAACTTCAAAATTTTTGACACTAATATTAACAACTGAGATCACAATACATGGAAAGTACATAAGAGTAATGATTATAACAGGAGAAACAACCTCGACCCAAGTATTTAACTAAGGATAAAGGTGTTCAATCTATCATCACAATAATTAAGTTTGGAGACAATTAATGTCCTTAACAAAGGCTTGGGGTTTTCTATTGCCCCAAAAAGAATTCATTTAGAAAGAATCATTTGCAATATAGAAGATGGGATTCAAGGCCTTTGCTTTGAAGACAAAGAAGGGTTAATACAAGAATGTGCCCTCATTTTTATAAAACCCAAGCCCCCAAGAATCAATTTAGATAAAAAGGAGAAATTATCTCTTAAAGACCTTCAAAATAATGACAAAATTATAGTTCTGAAAGTAGAGGGCCACAGTTGTTATGGACAAGGACAATTAGAATTTTTATGCATAAGGATGATTACATTCTTAATATGAATGAACATCTTAATTGTGGTAGCTATAGGAAACTCAACACTAATCCCATATCCAAGGTCATAAAAGAATTCAAGAAGGCAATTAAAGAATCTAGCCTTGATGAAAAATTGAAGAAGAGGCTTACACCTTCATGTGAAGTTATCCCTAGAATTTATGGGCTGCCAAATATTCACAAAGAAGGGGCTCCTCTCAGGCCAATAGTCAATACCATTGGATCCCCCACCTATGAATTAGAAAAGCATGTTTCCATAAAACTTAAACCTCTTATTGGGAACACTTACTCTTTTATTAAAGATTCCAATGATTTTGTTAATCTTATAAAAAACGAGAGAGCAGATCCTAATGAAATCCTTGTAAGTTTTGACATGGTGTCCCTTTTTACTAAAATTTCGTTAAATGAAGCCATTTAGGTTGTCAAAGAGATTGATGATCCTGAAACAACAAATATTGTTGAGAAGATTTG
Source organism: Pinus tabuliformis (assembly GCA_031772625.1). NCBI lineage: Eukaryota > Viridiplantae > Streptophyta > Pinopsida > Pinales > Pinaceae > Pinus > Pinus tabuliformis. The sequence continues at coordinate 302,296,050 of CM062816.1, read as the reverse complement.
GTGTCTCATAAAATCTCATTGGTTTTCAGATATATTTTTTGTTAGAATGTTTCTAATATTGTTGGCTATTATTTTTGTGAGAATTATGTAAGCAGAGTTACATAGAGAGATTGGCATGAATCTGGAGAAGTATTTTGGCTTATATTATTTAGGGATAAGGGCAAGGAAAGAGTATTTGGTGCTGCCTACCAACTTCCCTTTCATTTTGGAATCATTTAACATTCTAACTAGGTATTTCTTGATGATTTCCCAAAATATTCTAAAAACGAATATGGGAAAACCATCGGGACAAGGGGCTTATCATGGTCAAGGAACCAAATGGCCACAATTACCTCTTTTTCCATAATAGACTGATTCAACTTAGAATTATCAAGCTCATAAACAATTGAAGGAAGAGAAAAAATAAAGGAAAGTACCTCACCAACGTCATTGGTTTCATCCTTTGAGTAAACCTTCTATAGAAGTGATGAGCATCCCAATTTATTTCCTCAAAGGTATTCAACTTTGGCTGACTGTCTGAGATTATCTCCTTCACATGGTTTCTTAGTTTCATTTCCTTCACCTGCTTATGGAAAAATCTTTTGTTCCTATCCCCTGCATTCAATGCTAGACTTCGATACTTGAGGCACCAATATTCTTCTTCCTCTTTACTTAGGAGGGATATCTACTTGCTTATCATTTTTTCTTAATCTAAGTGGCCCTCTATCACATCCTCCTCTTCCATCAAAGCTTTGAGAGAGGCAATATTCCTAGGAAGGTATTTCTTCTCTTAGCCAAGAGGTTTGTTGTTAAATTTCACCCACACTCTCAATGCCTTCTTAACATTTTCCAACCTAGTTTCCCAGACATATGTAGGGGAACCCTTCACCTAGAGGGACCAGGCATGAATAACTAAATCCTTCACCCCATCTAATAGAGTCCACCCAAGTTTGAAACGAAAGGTAATTGGAAAAATAGCCTTTGGAGGGTCAATGATAATATCCACGAGGAAATGGTTTAAATATCCCCTTGCTAGAATTGAAGAAAAACTTTATGAACCCTTCAACAACCAATTACTATGAATTAAAAACCTGTCAAATATTTTTGCAATATGGTCACTCCCAACTTGTCTATTGGTCCAAGTGAGCTTTCCCTTTTTTGGGACCATGTCCATGAGATCCCATTTTCTAATGAGATCCTCCATTCATTCCTAGAATGAGTCTCTGAAAATTGATCCACCTCGCTTCTATGAAGTGAAGAGGGTTGTGTTAAAGTATCCACTAACTATTGAATCATTGTGCCACTGGTCCTCCTTTATTTTGATTAGGGAGTCCCAAAACTCTTTCTTATCACTATAACTTACATAGGGGGTATATATTAATAAATCATGACACTTTTCCACTAGTTTTGTCTTCCAACTTAATAATTATCCAAAATATAGTCTTAATATTTTCCTTCAAAGAGAACATGGAGTTGACCCAGAGTGTGTTGCCTCCAGATGCTCCGATTGAACACTAACCAATGAGCGAGCTAGAGCTCCAAAAGGATTTTTCTAAATCTATCAATTCTTGTTCTTTTAACTTTGTTTCTTGGAGGAAAATCATTTGAACTTTTGCCAACTTAATAATATCCTTAACAACATAGGATTTAGTAGGGTTTCTCAACCCCCTTACATTCTAATATATTTATCTCATCATAACTTGGAGGCTTTTGACTTACCACCACTTGATCTAACTGATCTATGCTCTTTATTACTCACAATCTTTAGTATTTTAGTTATCTGCAATTCATTTCCCATTTTTGATATTTTTTTGCCTCAGTTTCTTGAACATATTTGTTCGTAGGATAATCCTTTCCTTTGTGATTCTTGACCTCCTAACTTGAGGAATCATTGTTCTAGTTTAGCCTATTTTTCTAACTCCATGTTAAAACTTTACCAAATCCATATCCCATTTGTTCTAGAGATTGGGGGATTATTTCTACTTCCTTTTAGGCTGAAGGGCTCTCAATAGTCTCTTGTCCTTGAGTCAAACTAGCTACCGAACCTAGATCAACCACTGACATATGTTGGAAAAAGTAACTATCTTTTGTCTTCAATTATGTACTTGAGTCATTATGTAAATGTACTTGTCAAAGGAATTATGAAAAGAATTTTATTATTGTAACAATGACTTATTAAAGCATGGATTTCATGCTTGGCTCATCATTATATTAGTCAAAGTCCCCATTTTAGACTCCTAGGATTAATATTGAGTTTATAGAGTCATTGTACATTCGAAGTGACCCTTCTTGGGCTTTTGGATCATGTAAAAAGGTTTTGTATCAAGTCAAATATGAATTATGTGTCCTCCACATCATGTTGGCCTAAGGAAGATCAAGTCAGCCTAAGGACCCCCATTTGACCTCAAGAAGCCTATATATTGAAGGAAGTTTAAGTCATTTGGAGCACTCACTCTCAAGCCAATTTCATATCTGAAGAGGAGCTGGAGAAGTGAAAATTTTGTTGCCAGAAGGATGAAATAAGTGGGATTTTGGGGGAGTCTCCAGAGAAGAGGAGAATCTAACTTTTGGTGCCTCTCTCTCTCTATTTTATGGTATGGGTTAGAAGATTGAAGTCCCCCAAGATTTCATTTTTGTCATAAGGTGCATGTTGCTGGAATCCGCTTCCTAGTCGAAGTTGTTGGAAGGGATTGAAGATCTTGGAGGCTGACATGGTGTGGAGGGAAATTCTGGTCTTAGTCTAGGGTAAATATTATAAAGAATACTATTGAAAGGAAGAATTTTCTTAATTGGGTTTTCCCCTTGAGCGGGATTCTTCCCTGGCATGTGCCTATATCTTGTGTCTCTTGTTTTGTGATCTTCATATATGTATAATTGCTTGATGAAAAATAAGATAATAAAGAAGTAAAATAAGCCAACACACTCACAAGTAATTATCAAAAAAGAAGAATCAAACCCTAATCTAATATCCTTGATTTTCAGACATGGTATCAGAGCTAAGGCCAAGAGAAGTTGAAGATCACTTTGTTGGCATGGATTCTCCCTCTCTGGTAAACTAAATAAGTTTGGGTTTCAACTTTGATGGAAGATGGATCAAGAAGATCATCTACTACCTATTCAAAAAAGTCAAAACTCATGGATTCTTGGACGCCCTTACAGGATCTCTTACTAACGACAATGTGTGGATCATTGATAGTGGAGCATCGAGACACATGACATTTGAGTGTAGGAAAATACACAAACTATAAAAGGAGTCATCTTCTCATGCAGTGGAATTGGGTGACAACAAAAGCTATTATGTTAGATGTTATGCCCCTATAATACTAGTGATTCCCCCATTGCTATTGTCATTGTATCCCTTATTTTTATTATCGTGCCCCTATTGTCCCCATATTGTTAATAGTATGCCCCATAGAAACCCACTATTGTTATTTCTGTGCCCTTATGTTATTATTGTTATGTCGGCTTGATTATATTGTGACCCCTTAGACTCCTATATATAGAAGGGAGGTTTAGTCATTTGTATCATCCAAGAATTGTTAATTTGTGTATTGTAAAGGAGGTTTCCCCCTCGAAGAGGCTGAATTCTAAGGCTTTGATCTATCATTTCTATCTTTTTGGGAGATGGTTCCTAACATTTGGTATGAGAGCTTTGGATTCTAGGGTTTCGCTACTCCAAATAGGTCATTGTGGCATTTTCACTATATTTTTTTTGCACCGTTTTCGAAGATCAAAAAAACACCCATTGGTTACAACATCATTCTAAACTTCGGGTCCAAATTTCAGAGATTTTCTCGCTATATGTGCGGAGATATGATCTGAGGAAGTTAGGGTTTTTGCAGACTCTCGAATTACATTCAAAACATGTGACCTGGGGAAAATTGTCATAACTTTTGTTTGGAGAATCATATTGAAATTTCGTAAGAAGTTTCAGAAAGAGGATAGCCTGTAGCTTGTTATGTATCAGTTTCAGGTACTAAGGTCGAAACAGTGAAACGTGGCACATCATACAAGTTCGCTCTACTGAACTAGTCTATAATCAGGTCACCATAGGAGATTTGGCATAAATATTTCTTGGAGAATCCAATCTTGATTATAATTGTGGGGTTAGAAAGAGGACTCAAAGGGCTACCGCAAGACAAGATTTTAGATATTCAAGATCCACAGTTACAGAGATACAACAGATTCAATATCGAGCTCTTACAAAGTGAAAAAAAAGTGTGTAGTTTTTTTAAAATTTTGCATAAGATTGGTTTGGAATTTTATTTTGAAGGAATTCAAAGGGAATAGTGAAGAATTATTAACATTAATTAATGCCCCGAAGAAAGAAAATGGAAACACCTAGTAAGCAACATGAAAGCTCTAGCATGACTCATGAAGAAGAGGAAGAAATGCAACATGATATATCAAAATTACAAGACAAAGTACAACAAATTTCACTCTCACTAAAGGTAAATGAAACCAAGATGAATGGCGTGGAGGCCAAGATGAATGGTGTGGAGGCCAAGATGAATGGCGTGGAAGCTAAGATGAGTGGTGTGGAAGCTGATATGAATGGCATGCAAGCTAAAATGGATTGTGTGGAAGCTAATATTAATGGCATGGACACTGAGATGAATGGCATGGACGATAAGATTGAAGAATTAAAGATAAATTTGAATAAGTTGCTACAAGAAATGGTCACTAATGGGGAAAGGGTAGTAAAGGAAACTCATGATGAGAACAAAATAAATGTTAATCATGATTTCATAGACTCTAATGTTGGATTGAAGACCCACCATGTTCCAAAAATCGATATGAGGAAGTTTGATGGCAAGGATCCCGGAACATGGATACTACAAATGGAGCAATTTTTCGATCTCCATAATGTCCAAAACACACAAAAGGTACGTATTGCAACTTTATATCTGGAACCAAATCAGTTTGTATGGTATTGATGGCTTTGCTCTCATAAACAAATTGTCACTTGGGCAATTTTTACGAAATAAATGATAGCACATTATGAGGATACAAAAAGCAACACCTTTTTTAGCCAATTGATAAATCTCAAACAAAAGGGTTCAATGATGTAGCACATTAAGGACTTCAAAAAATTGAACATAAGGCTAAAAGATATTTTAGAGGAGCATAGGATTGATGTGTTCATAGGGACTTTAAAGGATGATATCCAACATGAGGTTCTCCTTTGGGAACCTGATTCATTAGAGAAGGCATTCAGGTTAGCAAGAAACATGGAAAGCAAAATTATGGCAACTAGGAAGCCTACCACTCACAACTGTAAAGATGGAAGTGTTGTTTCCCCTAGCCTTCCACAACCTACAAGGTTGACACCACAACAATTGGAAGAAAAAAAAGCAAAATGGCTTTGTTATAGTTGTGATAGCAAATACACTAAAGGTCATAAGTGTGCTGAGAAGAAATTATTCTACATATATTGTGAAGAGGAGGAAGAAAAGGAACAAGAAATATCAAAAGAAGAGGATATACTCCAAGAACAAACCCTAGATAAAGAAGAAATGAATCCAACCATATCTTGTAATGCATTGGCTAGAATTACCACTCCTCAAACTATCAAGATAGAAGGACATATCAAGAAGAAAAAGGTAATAGTTTTGATTGATTCGGGAAGTACCCATAATTTTATTCATTGTAAGATAGCAAAGGAATTGAATTAATTCCTATATCCACCACCAGAGTGTCAAGTGATGGTTTCAAGTGGAGGAACCATAAATTGCTCTGGAAAGTGCCATAATATCAAGCTATCCATGGGAGAATATGTATTGAATATCCCAATGCTTTCCATTCCAATGGGTGGTGCTGATGTTGTAGTAGGAGTCCGGTGGCTACAATCCTTGGGTATAATAGCTTTTAATTTTCAAGAATTTTTCATGAAATTTTGTGCGGAAGGAAAGGAAGTTGAATTAAGGGGTATTGCAGGGAAACTGGGAAAGATAATCAGCTCTATTGGTATGACAAAGCTTCTAAGGAAGGAACAATGAGGTGTAATTGCATAATTATGTTTGCTAGAGGTCCCCACATCGAAATCATCTATTTCTCCAGATCTCCAAAAATTCTTGGACAATCATTCCAAGGTATTTGAAACTCCCAAAGGTCTCCCACCTATTTGTGATCATGATCATGCTATTCATTTGATTCCTGGAAGTGTTCCTCCAAACACCAGGCCATACAGATATCCCTATGCCCAAGAGAGTGAATTGAATGTATGGTTGCAGAAATGCTAGAGGCTGGTATAATTCAACCTAGTCAAAGTTCTTTCTCTGCTCCAGTATTATTGGTGCACAAGAAGGATGGATCATGGCGCATGTGTCTGGATTATAGGGAGCTCAACAAGCTCACTATTAAAGATAAATTTCCCATTCCTATCATTGATGAATTATTGGATGAATTGCATGGATCAATTTACTTCACCAAGTTGGATCTTCATTCAGGATATCATCAAATCAGAATGAATACTGAAGGCATTATAAAAATAGCATTTAGAACTCATGAGGGTCATTATGAATTTTTGGTCATGCCTTTTGGCCTTACCAATGCACCTTCTACATTTCAAGGTTTGATGAATTCCATTTTCGAACCCTTCCTTAGAAAATTTGTGTTAGTACTTTTTGATAATATACCAATCTACAACAAGTCTTGGAAGGATCATGTTGAACATGTTGACAGGGTGCTCAAACTGTTGGAGGAGAAACAATTATATGCAAAAAGCTCCAAATGTTTCTTTGGAGTACAAGAGGTGGAATATTTGGGTAATTTTGTATCTCATGAAGGTGTTAAGGTAGACCCTAGAAAAATTAAAGCCATTAAGGAATGGACAATCCCCACATCCATAAGGCATCTGCGAGGATTTCTTGGGTTGACAGGGTATTATCGCAAGTTTGTTAAGAATTATGGAAGAATCGCAGCACCTCTAACAACATTATTGAAGAAAGATGCATTTTCATGGACTCAAGAAGCAACAAAGGCCTCCAAACATCTTAAAGATGCAATGTGCCAAGCACTGGTCTTAGCTATTCCTAACTTCACAAAAACCTTTATTGTGGAATGTGATGCTTCAGAAAATGGAATTGGTGTTGTTTTAATGCAAGATGAAAGACCCATTGCTTTCAAAAGTCATCCAATCAAGGGAAAGTATTTACACAAAGATATTTATGAGAAGGAAATGTTGGCAATATTACATGCACTTAAGAAATGGCAACCCTACCTAATGGGAAGACACTTCAAGGTAAAAACAGATCATGATAGTCTTAAATACTTTTTAGAACAAAGATTATCCTCTAAAGAGCAACAAAAATGGGTCACAAAGATGTTGGGTTATGACTTTGAAATCATCTACAAAAAGGGGAGGCAAAATGTTGTGGCAAATGCACTCTCAAGAAAGGATGAGGATGTGGAAGCATTGTTGTGCACCATTTCTATTATCCAACTAGATTGGATAAATAAAGCAATGGAGGAATGGAAGAATGAAAGAGAAGTGTGGGCACTCATTCGAAAGTTACAACAAGATCCCAGTACATCTGATACATTTAGATGGAAAAATGATTCATTATGGTACAAAGATCGCTTATACCTATGTAAGGATTCCCAACTCAAACAAAAGATTCTTATGGAATTGCACACTTCTCCCTTAGGAGGGTAGTCAGGATTTTTAAAAGCTTACCAAAGGGTCAAGAAGGAATTATTTTGGGATGGCGTTAAATCGGATATTCAAAATTTTGTGGTGGAATGTTTGGTTTTCCAACAAAATAAATTTGAAGCAATTAAGACCCCAGGTCTATTACAACCTTTGTCCATTCCAAGCCAACGTTGGGAGAGGAGGCTTCAATGAATTTTATCACAAGTTTACCGAAGTTCGAAGGAAAGAGTGTCATCATGGTGGTAGTTGACAAACTTACCAAGTATGCACACTTTTTTTCATTATCACATCCATTTAAAGCCAGTACAGTTTCTACTGCATTTATGGAAACAATTCGAAAGCTACATGGAAACCCAAAAATTATTGTAAGTGACAGAGATCCCATTTTCACTAGAAATTTTTTGACAGAATTATTTTCTTGTCTCGGTACTCAGTTAGCTCATAGCTCATCTTATCATCCTCAATCTGATGGGAAAACTGAGATAGTAAACAAATTTTTGGAAGGATATCTTCGTTTCTTTGTATTTGATAAACAGACACAATGGGTCAAATGGTTTCCTCTGGTTGAATGGTGGTATAACACTTACTTCCATACTGCAACAAAAATGACCCCACTTATGGCACTTTATGGATATCATCCACCATCCATCACATCATATTTAAGATAAAATTCTAAGGTTCAAGCAGTGGAACATCATATCGAGCATCAACAACAAGTTCTCCAACTCTTAAAGGATAACCTCATGTTGGTGTATAATAGAATGAAACAACAGGCAAATCAACATCACAGTGAAAGCAATTTTGATGTAGGTGATTGGGTATTCCTACGGCTACAACCATATAAACAAATGTCCCTCAAGCAAGCTAAGAAGGATAATAAATTATCACCAAAGTATTATGGTCCATACAAGGTGTTGCAAAAGATTGGTACTATGGCATACAAATTAGAGCTTCTTGCAGCTTCCCAAGTGCACCCAGTTTTCCATGTTTTATGTTTAAAGAAGGTTATAGGTGACAAGCTCGTAGTTCAAACAATATTGCCGAAACTTGACGAGGAAGGAAAAATCATATTGGAACTAGAAGAAGTCATAGAAACAAGAACTTGACAGCTATGAAATCTATCAATTTCGGAGTATCTCATTAAGTGGAAGAACTTATCCACTAAAGATTCCCCATGGGAGGATGAGAATTTTATATAGAAGCATCCAGAACTGCTCAAGCATTGAGGACAACGCTTTTTGGAAGGAGAGGGGCATGTTAAGCCCCTATAATATTAGTGATTCCCCCATTACTATTGTCATTGTACCCCTTGTTGTTATTATTGTGCACCTATTGTCCCCATATTGCTATTAGTATGCCCCATAGAAACCCACTATTGTTATTTTTGTGCCCTTATGTTATTATCGTTATGTCGACTTGATTATATTGTGGCCCCTTAGACTCCTATATATAGAAGCGAGGTTTAGTCATTTGTATCGTCCAAGAATTTTTCATTTGTGTAATGTAAAGGAGGTTGCCCCATTGAAGAGGCTGAATTCTAAGGCGTTGATCTATATTTTCCATCTTTTTGTGAGCTAGTTCCTAACATTAGAGGCATTAGATCTGCAACATTTAAGATGGACAATGGATCAAAGCTACATCTCAACAACATTCTCTATGTTACAGGTTTGAAAAAGAATTTACTTTCTATTTCTTGTTTAGAAGATAAAGGGGAAAGAAATTATTTATTTGATGGAAAAGTATTGGTTTGGGGAAACAACTCTAGTATTGACAAAGCTAGGGTTATTAGAGTTCATGAAGGAAGTCTTTATCAGGTTATCACTTGATCTCCTCTCTGGTTTATATGGAAACAATTCACATTTAAATATGGCATCAAAGGTATGGCCATATTAATTATAGGGTCATCCCTACTCTTAGTCAATTAGTTCATGGTATTCTTGATATGAAGTTAGACCACGAAGGTGTGTGCAAGGGATGTTATTTTGGGAAGCATACTAGAAATCCATTTCATCATAGTGAATCCAGATCTAAAGAAATATTAGATCTCATCCATTCTGATGTATGCGGGCCCATGTCTGATAAAACTCTTAGAGGCCATCTCTACTATGTAACATGCGTAGATGAACATTTAAGGAAGACATGGCTCTACCTACTCAAAAATAAAGATGAAGTATTTGATAAGTTCAAGGAGTTTAGGGTTGAGGTAGAAACCCTAACCAAAAAGAAGATAAAGACTCTAAGGTTTGACAATGGTGGGTAATAAACCTCTAAAGAGATTATTGCATATTGTAAGGATGCAGGTATTAAGAGGGAGTTCATTGTTCCCAACTATCCCGAACAAAATGGATTTCCGAAAGGAAGAATAGGTCAATGAAAGAAGGCATTCAAACTATGATGCTTGATCAAGATCTACCAAAGTTATTTTGGGGTGAAGCAACAATGACTTCTGTGTACATTCAAAATAGAAGTCCTCATAAGAGTCTTGAGAATACTACACCTAAAGCAGTATTCACTGGAAAGAAGCCGAGTGTGGATCATTTCCACATATTTGGTAGTCTAACATATGTCCATGTTCTGAAAGAAAAGTGAAAGAAGTTGGACTCAACAAGTATCAAGGGAATATTCGTTGGCTATAATATTTCTTCAAAAGAATATGCAATATACATAAAGGAGGAAACATACATTGAAGTAAGCTTGGATGTCATATTTTATGATAATCAAGCTTAGAAGAAATCAAAGGATATTCCTATTGAATATAATGACGAAGAAGTTCACATATTTGAAGAAGATAAAGTTCATGAGAACTCTACTGCAAATGATGAAGAAGGACCAAGTGAGACTATTCAATCGATGGTTATCCCAACCACAAGGAAGAGGCCAAATTGGTTGAAAGATACATTAGAAGATGCTAAAAGACATGAACCTATGAAAGGGTCCTTTAGGGAAAGTAAGAAACCTAAGAGATATTCTGGTTATGCTACAATATGACAAAGTTAATTGAAGATGAACCATTTACATTACAAGAAGCTGAGCATGAAGAGGTTTGGAAGAAATCTATGCAAGAATAATATCAATCCATCATGAACAATGGGGTTTGGGAAATCATTCCTAGACCTATTGACAAATCGGTTGTCACATTGAAGTGGATCTATAAGATAAAACATGTTGTTGGTGGAAGTATAGAAAAGTACAAAGCAAGGTTCGTTGCAAGGGATTTCTCTCAAAAGGAAGGCATTGACTATGAAGAAACATTTGCACCTATTGCAAGGTGCACTACCATTAGATTGTTGGTTTCACTGGTTTCTCCAATGGGGTGGAATATCCGTCAAATGGATATTAAGACCGCATTTCTAAATGGGGCCATTGATGGGGAAGTGTACATAGAACAACCTGAAGGATTTGAAGTGAATAGCAGGGACTCTCATGTTTGCAGACTCAAGAAAGCTCTATATGGCTTAAAGCAAGCATCAAGGTCATGGTATTCAAGAATGGATTCATATATTCTCAAGATTGGGTTCGTGAAGAGTATCGATGATATGAATCTATATATCAAGGTCATGAATAATGAGCCAATCATTATTATACTATATGTGGATGATTTATTCATCACTAGTGTAGAACAAAGAATTCAATAATGCAAGAAGATGTTGGCAGTTGAATTTGAGATGAAGGATCTAGGACTGATGCATTACTACCTAGGTCTAGAAGTATGGCAGAGACCTGGGGAGATATATTTGGGGCAAAGAAAGTACATTATCAAGTTATTGCAAAAATTTGGGATGATGAAGTCCAAGCCTATGGTTACTCCAATGATCACCAACTTCAAGAAGTTAAGGATCAATCGAGTCTCGTGGATCCTACCTCACACCATCAATTGGTGGGTTCCCTGATGTATCTGGTAAATATTAGGGCCAGATATATGTTTTGTAGTAAACATTCTTAGTCATTTTCAGTTGTAGCCTCATCATGATCATTAGATAGCTACCAAACACATATTGAGGTATCTTCGTGGCACTATACATCACTGCCTAAAGTGTAATAGAAAGGAATTCAAGCTAATTGGCTTCACATACTCTAATTGGGGTGGAAGTGAGACTGATGGAAGTAGCACTACCAGAGGATGATTTAGTATGGGATATTTTATGATCTCATGGATGATTAGGAAGAAAGATCCCATTTCATTGAGTAGTGTCAAGGAAGAATATGTGGCTACATGTGAAGTAGGAAAAGAGGTTGTTTCGCTAAGGAAGCTTCTGACAGACTTGTTCGAAAAGTCTCTAGGTCCTATTGTGATTAACTGTGATAATCAAAGTTGTATCAAGTTGTCTGGAGATCCCGTGTTTCATTCAAGGATGAAACATATCAATAATAAGTTCCACTTTATTAGGAGCTTTGTGTGGGATGGGATCATGAAGTTAGAATATGTTTTGACAAAAAAACAAGTATCAGATATACTAACAAAGGCTCTTCCTTATAAGAAGTTTGAATATCTAAGGAACCTGTTGAGTTTGATAGATATTGGTGATTGTATTGATGATAATGAAATGGAAGATATTTGTTGAGGCTTTATGAGTGAAGCATTTCCTGGGGAGACATCAGGCTGACACTCTGTGTTGATGTCAGGAATCCCGAAATTAAAAAGGTGGTGTTGAGCTCAGTTTTTTATACACACATGTATGTTTGGGTTGGTGGTTAGCAAGTAATCCTGATGGTACCTAGAGGGGCTGAAATCTTGATTCCACCTTAGTTCCACTTCGATAGATTTACCTATTCAGGAATCTAGTCCATGGCATTGCGGTGCCTAAATTGTTGAGTGACTAGTTGGATATATTTCCCTGGTCAAGAATCTAATCCATGGCTTTGTGGTGCCTAAATTATTGAGTAACTAGTTGGATATATTTCCATGGTCACCAATCTAGTCCATGGCATTGTGGTGCCTAAGGGTTCTTCATGTTTTCATATAGTTTGAGATCTTCCATTGTATTTGTACATTATGAATACCTCCCTAGTTAAGAGGGAGTGTGGGAAAAAGTAACTATGTTTGGTCTTCAATAATGTATTGAGTCATTATGTAAATGTATTGTATTAAAATAATAAAGAAAATATTTTTTATTATTATAATAATTACTTATTAAAGCATGAGTTTCATGCTTGGGTCATCATTATATTAGTCAAAGTCCCCATTGTGGACTCCTAGGATTAATATTGAGTTTACAGAGTCATTGTACATTCGAAGAGACCCTTCTTGGGCTTTCAGATCACGTAAAAAGGTTTTTTATAAAGTCAAATATGAATTATGTGTTTTCCACATCATGTCGGCCTAAGGACCCCCATTCAACCCTTAAGAAGCCTATATATTGAAGGTGGTTGAGGTCATTTGGAGCACTCACTCTCAAGCGAGTTCGATATCGCATGAAGATATGGAGAAGTGGGAATTCTATTGTCAAGAGGATGAAATAAGTGCGGCTTTGGGGGAGACTCTAGAGAAGATGAAAATCAAACTTTTGGTGCCTCGCTTTCTCTATTTCGTGATCTGGGTTGGGAGATTGAAGTCTCCTAATATTACATTGTTGTTGTAAGTTACATGTTGTTAGAAGTTTTTGCCTAGTCGAAGTTGCTGGAAGGGGTTGAAGATCTTGGAGGCTGACATGGTGTGGAGGGAAATTCTGGTCTTGGTCCATGGTAAAGAGTCTCAAAGAATACTATTCGAAGGAAGAATTATTTTGACTAGTTTTTCCCCTCCATGGGGGTTTTTCCCTAACATGTGCCTATGTCTTGTGTCTCTTGTTTTGTGATCTTCATGTATGTATAATTTCTTGATGAAAAATAAGATAATAAAGAAGTAGAAGAAGCCAACACACTCACAAGTAATTATCAAAAAAGGAGAATCAAACCCTAATATAATATCCTTGATTTTACAATAGCCTCTCCCCATCTTCCACCTCCTCTCCTTCATCCATTGCAGTATTCTCGGTGTTTCCATTCAATGAAGCCTTTGGTTCGACACCTTACTGTGACAAAATGTCAAAGGTATTGGCCGAGGAAGATGCCACATTTTGACCTGATGGTTTATTGTTCCTTACACCACCCTTCCCTTTAAAGGAGGGCTTATTATGGGACCACCAATGACCATCATTCTAAGGGAAGCCTTTGATATTTCTAGAGCTTTTTTTCTTGCAGTCCTTGGCAAAGTGGCCATACTCATGGAAGATTTTTCATTTAAATGGAAGCTGGTCATAGTCTAGTGGCTGAGAATAACTCTATTTTCCTTAAGTACTATTTCCAAAGGTAATCACTTCTCCAAATCCACTTTTATGCAAATTTTATCACATGAAAACTGCTACCCTTTAGGCTCATCCCTATCAAGGTAGTGCCCCACCCCATTTCATATTTCCTTCAAATAGTCATCACTCTAACAAGATAGAGGTAGTCAAGGAAGGTTGACCCACACTAGCACTGCCATTGGCACATGTTCATATGGGTTGAATTAAAAGGACCAAGGATTTAGATACATACCTTTGGAACCAAGGAAGTAAGCTCCATTCTTGAAAATGACATCATGGTCCTCCTTACATTTCAAAACAAGGGCGAAAAAACCATTACCAATTGCAAAAATATTGACCTACCCCTTCATCATGTCTTTTCGATTCTTCTCTGCCCACTTCTCTATGGACCTGGGAGAAGGCCAAAGGTCCATGAACTTTTTCACCAAGGCTCTATCAAAGAAGGTTAGTGAAGTTCTGTAAAATCTTTGCAGCAGGACAACAACGAGGATTTTCTCTACCTTTTTCACAAAACACATATAACGCTCCTTTCATCATGGATTAGATTTGAGCCTTGAGATTAAGGCCTTGAAGAATTCCTCCTCATCACTAGGAGGGGCAGTGACCTCCCCCTTGATTTTGTTGCCACAATGTAGAAGCAGAAAATTTCTCGACACTCGCTGGTTGCTAGGGTTTCAAATCAATCCTCACTCCACAAGAAATGAGAGAGTTTTTAAAAATTTGGACCATTTTTTAATTTTTACATGTCATCCTTGTGAATGGGCCATGCTAATATTCTTTGTATCATTCCAATTTTATCAAATGTTTTTGAAGGGACATCCTCATCATTGTAATCTGAGTTAAAATAATACAATTGATTTTTAATTTTTAATTTCTATGTCCTGGCATGGTTTGTGCCTCATAATTGTAACATATTTTAAACTGTAAAAAATAATAATTGATGAAACATTGATTCATCACCCCTTGCTTAGTATTTTGGTATCAGAGCTAGCTTCTTGAGATACCTAATAGATGGAAGAAATATTTTTGAATCATAATGGCTAGTAAAGAAGCACTTAAATTTCCTCACTATGATGGACAAAATTTTTCATTATGGAAGATCAGAATGGAGTAGATTTTGATGTCTATTAGTTTTGAAGTTTTGAAACCAGCTATAGATGGATACAGGATCCCATATGCTTTCCCAATATACCACGATGGGAAGAAGGAATATGTAGAAAATTCCAATGCTTTTAACTTTATAGCAAGTGGCTTATTAAATTCAGAATTCACCAAAGTTATGAGTTGTGAATAAACTAAAGAAATGTGGGACAATCTTATCAATATCTATGAAGGAGATGGCAAGGTAAAGGAGGAAAAGCTTCAAACATTCGTAAGATAGTTTGAAATTCTTAAAATGAATGATGAAGAAGATATTGCTACTTAACTCCTTTTATTATATTAAGTAGTTAACTCTCTTAGACAGCTTCGTGAAGATGTCAAAGAAAATATGATTGTCCAAAAGGCTTTGATATCTCTTCCAAATCGTTTTGATGCTAAATCTTGTGCCACAGAAGAACTAAAGTATTTAGACACTTTATCAATGGATGAGCTTCATGGAATTCTCATAGCATATGAGACGAGGTTATGAAATCCAACCCATAAGGAAGTAGCATTCAAAGTGTCAAAGTCAACAAGAAAATGTAGGAGCAATGATTACACTAGTGATGATTCCGATAGTGCAATGGCACACCTTGTTTGGAGGTTGAATAAAGGATCCAAGATTAAAGGTAAGTTACCTCCATTTGTTTTAGATGTGGTAAAATAGGATGTTATGATTCCATGTGTCCTCTTAAAGACAATAATGATGATGAATAAGAACCTAAGAAAAGCATGTTCAAAAAGGGAATCTCAAGAAAGAAGAATTATTCTCTAATAAAGACAATGATGACTCTAACGAGGAAGAGTATGATGAAATTATGGAAGAAGAAGAAAGAATTCAAGGTATGGGTGATTTGGAAGCATAATTTATCAGTGCCTTAGAAGAAAATGATAGAGTTAGAAGGAAGAATGGGAAGTTATCCAAAGAAATCATCTCTCTCAAAATTTTGAAAGAGATAGCTAAAGGAATAGAAGGTTTTAAGCAATAACCTAAAGGAAAAGGAAGAGATTTGTGAAAAACTAGAAGCTAGAGTAGTATATCTGGAAAAGGAGTTAGACAAAGTCAACAAACATTTGAAGAGATAACAAACTCTAGACACCATTCTCAATTATCAAAGGTCACCATATGACAATTTCAGGGTCAGTTATACAGGTGAATCCTCTAGTTTAGAAAAGGTAGACACTAGGACTCATCATGAAGAAAAGCCCAGAAGCTTCATAAAAAATAATGACAAAAAAACTAGAAGTTTTGTTAATGTCCCCCAGGGGTATCCTCACATTCATCATAATAGTTCAATAGAAAAAATAAATCAACCAAGGAAAGAAAATTCAAGGATACCTGATCTGAAAATGGGGCACTTAGGCTTCTTGTTTAACTTACAAGAACCTCTCCCACTTCCAAAGCTTATATATTCCCAAGTCACAAATGATTAACCAATGCAGAAGTAAAATATGCTTGTAAAATAGGTGTATGCTTATGGTTATTTTAATTGTTATGTGATTTAAAATCTGTTGTTTGTGTTGATATGTAAATACATGTAACAATGCAAATAGTGTAGCAAATAACAAACAAATAAGATAGCAACTTAATATGGAGCTCACCCAAAATTCTTGGGCTACGTCTCCTTGAACTCTAGTCAACTCGACTAGGCTCTCTAGGATTATGGTAAAGCCCTTTTAGAAGCTCCCTGGCTCAAATCCATTAGTTTTCACAGAAACAATGAGCTTAGACACCATTTTATCCCCGGCTCTTGAAGCTCTCAGCTTTCTGGCTCTCAGCTCTCACTCTGGCTCTTGGCTCTGGCTCTTGGCTTTGGCTCTGGCTCTGGCTCTTTGGCTCTGGCTTCTTTGGCTCTCTGTAATATAAAGCTCCCTGGACTTTTCACTTGACCTCCAAGTGACTCCCTCAGCTGCTCTGCGCATTCGCTTTTGCTCCCTTAGCCTCTTTTCGCTTCTGCCTTTTTTTTTCTTTCTACGCTCTTGCTCTCAATTGAGCTCTTTCTTCTCTCAATTTCCTTAGCTTCCTACTTTGGCTTCACTTTTTGCACTCCTATCTCAATATTTCTTCCTCCCTTTTCCTTTTTTTGTCATTTTGTGGCCTTAAGCCAATTGGCACTATCCATTCGTTTCCTTTTCTCGGGCTCATTGGCCCCCAGCCTCTGTCCGCTCAAATCCCCCTCTAAGCATTAGCAATCATTACTAAACGCCTTCAGGGATGGTGGCCACCTGTTTTGTAACAGAAGGGACCATCGTTGCATTGAAATCCCTAAAAATAGTGTTCTCTATTTACACATAGAAACATTGTAAAACACGGGAAAAATCTGCCAAATCACTATCACAAGTCACATAGGCACGGGTTCTTTTCTATTTTGGTTTATTGTTAAAAATCCCAAATACAAAGACTTGAAATACTTATGCAATGGCATTTACAACCGTTTTGGGTCTAGTCACATCACATCGACGCATATATATATATATATATATATATATATATATATATATATATATATATATATATATATATATATATATATATATATATATATATATATATATATATATATATATATATATCTATATATATATAGCCTCGCTCCATAGTATTACTCCGATGCAAAATTGCGAAGTGATTGATCGCAATCACGTATCACATGGACCCGGGGTCTTTCCAAACGGCATGGCCTATGCAGACATTGATCCACCAATTTCGGCGATCGCAACGTCGCTCGGCCTGGGGTCCCGCCTTAAGCCCTACCATCGCCTGATGCAGATCTGCCAATTTCGGTGATCACAATATCGCACGGCCCAGTCCTTATGTTATATCGCATGTTTGCCTCTAACTCGATGTGTCAAGGATCAGTGATCAAGGGTTTCTCCCCTTTTCGCTTAAGTCCACTCTTTTACCCTGGTCTAATGCGATTTCCCTTTTTAAGGGTTTTTTTCCATTTTTAAAGGACTTTGCCTCTTTTTCCAAAGAACAAAGGCATCTTCTTTCTGTGATAACTTTTGCATCCTAAGTCCATTTTTGTCCATTCAAGTTACAGTAGATTCAGGACGAGACGATCTCTACAATGGGGTTATTTCCAAGAACTTCCTTGGACTTTCATTTTTCCTCTGGGAGGAACACTTGGACTTAGGAGTCTATCCAAAATCCATTTTGGATCACGCCTTCCCACTAAAAGAAATTTTGGTCTCAAAAAGACTAATATACTGATCTGAATAGTACCTGAGAGTAACAACACCCTCTTCTTCTAGCCTTCATACACTTGCCCTGCATAGTGCCTCTGAACCAAAGCCTTTGACCACTTTCCTTTTTGGATGTGTTGGTTCTCTTGGGAAGAACTGTCTTCCTTCTTGCCTTCATGCAGAACTTCTGCTGAAGTGGTCATAGAAGGTAGTTTGAACTTTTATGCCCTGATCATTGATCCAAGGTGGCTCAAACAGATGTGAAGTACATCTGCTCCACAAAACTTTCATTTGTACCTATTTGACAAGATGTCAACAACAACTATTAACAAAAACAGAAATACAGACAACAACTGGATGGCTTAAACTCTTGCTTCAACAAAAGAAACAGATTTCACATCTTGTGAACACCTCCATGTCTTACATTTGCATACAAATGATGGACTAGACAACAAGCCCACAAAACATGCCTTTAAAACAAATGACCCTTCAAGTCAAGCATGTAGAAAAAGACCATTAGGACCCTTTTCAAAAAAATGAACACTTCATCATTATCTCCATCTTGGAGACCAAGTTAACTTCTCCCAAGTCAAAATTGCACCACATGCATGTCAAAGCAATCAACCCTACAACTTAATTACACATACATGTTTAAAACAAGGAAAACATCAACATCCTTGTGTTCATGCACATCATGCTTATACATGCATTTCATCCTTCAACTTTCACTTAAGCACATTGTACTTTCAAAGCTGAAATGAAATATAATGTTGCAGTAATAAAGTGAGTCTCCTACTCAACTTCTCCATTCACATTCTTGGTAGAAACCTGCAACTTACATCTCATCAACAAGAAATGTAAATAGATGCATGAATAGACATGTAACCTTAATTGGAAAAGAACTCTATCCATTTCTTACCAATCCAGTTCAAAGGTCTTTTCTTTGTCTGCACATCAACATTGACATGTGAATATTTCTGAAACATATCATCCATGGAAACTTCATTTCCATTTCTGCCATCTTCTCTTTCCAATTTCTTCAGATTTTGTGGAATAATTGTTGGATTCAGAGTCCAACACCTTTCAGCAAGATGCCCTTGCTTATGGCAGTAAGTGCAACACATGTGCATCCTCTTGATAGAATGATTTGCCTTGTCCAATGGACCTTTGGCTCTTTGCTTCTTTTCCTTCAAAAGTTTCATGTATGTGGCCATTCTCTTCCAACATCTAGAAACATGATGGTTATCCAAAACAAAAAAGGAACATGCAATTATTTTCCCATGCTTATGTGGAAATTTACCATGCTTTGCAAAATCAAAAGGAATATGTTTACAACCAGATTTATACCTGCCTCTTTCACTTTATTGCCTTCATGAGGAGGCGAAGCAAATGAAGAAGTGGCTCCCTTTGGAAGACCATGAATCTCTTCAAGGCTATTAGAGTTTCTACAACTCTCTGGTTCAAGTGTGTGCTTCTAAACACCTGCATTCTACAAATGATGTTTCAAGCTATTGCATTCCTCCTTAATACAACCTTCACACTCTTAAAGACCTGTAATGCAACTCCTTCTTGGAGCTATTTTAATGGTCTTCATGGCAGCTTTGGAACTTTCTCCATAAGCTTGTCCATAGCCAAGACCCAAATACTTAGGCCTTTCCTCAATTATTATTGGTTCAAAAATACCTTGTACATGCTTGCCCAAGCCTTTTCCTTCATAGCCCATCTTGGACATTAGCTTGGAACCTATGCCTCTAGTATGTTTTTCAAAAGAACCAATATAAGCATTCTTAGAGGAATTTGAATACAAATTGAAATGGTTTACCTCTTCTTCGAGCTGATACTTGACCAAGGCTTCTTTGGCAACAAAGAGCTGTGACTCCAACTCATGCATCATTTTCAGGTTCATATTTGCAATATGAAGTTGCCTCTCCATGTCCTGCAGTCTATCAAAAAGCACTTTTTTTTATTCCTTCATGGAATTCAACTTCTCTCTAAGTATGCTGCTCTTTCTTCCATCCTCATACATTTCTCTCACCTTGTCCATCATGATGAACAAGTCTTACTTCAAGTCTCCCTTATAGAGTCTTGTGATGAAGGAGGAATTTGAGGATACACTTGTAGAAGTTGTCATTATACCGATTAACAAAAGAACTTCAAACAAGATTACTGAAGAGCTTATTTAAGAAAGCTTTTGCAACAAAGCCCTTGTGCTTCAAGGATTGCCTTGAGGTCCTTTGGAATAGAAGAATGACTTCAGCCCTTCTTCCTTCTTGTCCTTCCTGGACTGAGCTATCAATAGCTTTCCCTTCACTTCTGTAAACTCAAACATAGTCAGTGTGAAAATAAGCATACAATCAATCAGACAATCAATCCTTGACTACCCAAAAACCTTTCAGACAATCAATATTTGCTCTTGTCAATCAAGCATTCTTATATAACCTTCTTTGAAGGCAGGGTTAACCAAACCTAGGCTCTGATACCACCTGATTTGAAAATGGGGCACTTAGGCTTCTTGTTTAACTTACAAGAACCTCTCCCACTTCCAAAGCTTATATATTCCCAAGTCACAAATGATTAACCAATGTGGAAGTAAAATATGCTTGAAAAATAGGTGTATTCTTATGGTTATTTTAACTGTTATGTGCTTTAAAATCTGTTGTTTGTGTTGATATGTAAATACATGTAACGGTGTAGCAAATAAAAAACACATAAGACAACAACTTAATATGGGGTTCACCCAAAATTCTTGGGCTATGTCTCCTTGAGTTCTAGTCAACTCGACTAGGTTCTCTAGGATTATGGTAAAGTCCTTTTACAAGCTCCCTAGCTCAACTCCATTGGTTTTTCACAGAAACAATGGGTTTAGACAACATTTTATCCCCAGCTCTTCAAGCTCTCGCCTCTCGCTCTAGCTCTTGGCTCTGGCTCTTGGCTCTGGCTCTTGGTTCTGGCTCTAGCTCTGGCTCTTCGGCTCTAGCCTCTTTGGCTCTCTGCAACTTATAGCTCTCTAGCTTTTTCACTTGACCTCCAAGTGACTTTCTCGATTTCTTTACGCATTTTCTTTTGCTCCCTCGACCTCTTTTTGCTTCTGCCTTTTTTTTGCTTTCTACACTCCTGATCTCAATTGAGATCTTTCTACTCTCAATTGCCTTAGCTTCCTACTTTGGCTTCACTTTTTGTGCTCTTGTCTCAGCACATCTTCCTCCCTTTTCCTTTCTTTGTCATTCTATGGCTTTAAGCCAATTGGCGTTGTCCGTTAATTTCCTTTTCTCGGGCTCACTGGCTCCCGGCCTCTATCTACTCGAATCCCCCTCTGAGCGTTAGCAATCATTGCTAAACACCTTCAAGGATGGTGGCCACCTGTTCTGTAACGGAAGGGACCATAGTTCCATTGAAATCCCCAAAAATAGTGTTCTCTATTTACACGGAGAAACACCGTAAAACACGGGAAAAATATGCCAAATCATTGTTTATCGGACTTTAAATATTATGAATTCCACAATATATTTCATCAGATCTACCTTTAAATCACTATCGTAAGTCACATAGGTGCGGGTTCCTTTGTATTTTAGTTTATTGTTAAAAATCCCAAATACAAAGAAAATCCCGAAAAACGGCTCATATCGGACTTGAAATACTTATGCAGTGGCATTTACAACCCTTTCAGGTCTGGTCACATTGCATCAACGCATATATATATATATATATATATATATATATATATATATATATATATATATATATATATATATATATATATATATATATATATATATATATGTGGCCCCACTCCATCATATTACTCCGAAGCGAAATTGTGATGCGATTGATCGCAATCGCGTATCACATTGACCCATGGTCTTTTCATACAGTGTGGCCTATGCCGACACCAATCTACCGATTTCGGCAATCGCAACGTCACTTGGCCCAGGGCCCCGACTTAAGCCCCATGCCATCAGCCAATGCCGATCCGTCGATTTTGGCTATTGCAGTATCACACGGCTCGGTCCTTATGTTATATCACATGTCTGCCTCTGACTCGATATGTCAGGGATCAGTGATCCGGGGTTTCTCCCCTTTCCGCTTAAGTCCGCTCTTTTACCCTACTCCGATGTGATTTCCCTCTTTAAGGGTTTTTTTCCATTTTTAAAGGATTTTGCCTCTTTTTCCAAAGAACAAAGGTATCTTCTTTCTGTGATAACTTTTGCATCCTAAGTCCATTTTTTCCCATTCAAGTTCTAGCAGATTCGGAACGAGACGATCTCTGCAATGTGGCTATTTCTAGGAACTTCCTTGGACTTTCATTTTTCCACTGGGAGGAACACCTGGACTTAGGAGTCTATCCAAAATCCATTTTGGATCAACAACTCTCCCTCAAAAGAAATGAATCATCAAGGAAATATTATACTAACATGTATCAAACTATATTCCTTGGTCACTGATTCTTATGTTAAATTTTTGGTCATTAGGAAAAATACTGCAATGTGTATGGGACTAATATAAAACCACCCAAAAATAAGGTTGTTTAAAAGCTAAGGCCATATCAAAACTCATCATTCCTTTGCCCCTATTTCTAATTATATTCTAGAATGCTACATGTGCAATAATCTAGGTCACAAAGAACTAAATTTCTCATTAATGTCAAAAAGAGTCTAGAAAAAGAAGAGTGAAGAAACTATACCTAAGAAATGTGGATTGTTTATGTATTCTCGGAACAATGAGAGCCAATGGTTTGTTGATAATGTATCTTCTAGGAACATTGCATGAGACCATCTCTTTAAGCAAAGAGAAGGAAGGAAATTGACCTTTAGAGGTATTGGTTCTACTAGAATTGCTTGAATAGGCATTGTAAATCTCAACAATAGTAGGGGAAAAACATAGAATGTGCTATATGTTGAAGGCCTTAAGCACAATCTTCTAAGTGTCACCCAAACATGCAATAAAAGATACAATTTCATCTTCTGCACCAAATAATTTGAAATAAAGATATCATCTTTAGGAAGTCTCGTAGGAAAAAGGATAAGAACAATAAATAATTTATACATTCCTAGTGAAATTCAAGAAGAAAGATATTACTTGAGTCAATCAAATGAAATATGGATATGGCATAAGTGCTTGGGACACCTAAGTTTTAATAACCTAGTGAATATTATCAAAACTCAAGTAATAAGACATATGCCCATAATTTCAAAACCAGTAAATGTGATCTATGTATCATATCAGAATGTAAAACAAAGCATGAGTAGTTTCAATTCTAAGGAATATTCAACATCAATGCCACTAGAAATTATCGATATAGATCTATGCATACCAACCAGAACTCTGGTACCATAGGGAGAAAGGTACTTTATGTTAACCATAAATTATTATACTGGAATAATTTGGGTATATTTCCTTAAATATAAATCAAAATCATTAGATTATTTCAAAATTTTCAAAGCATCAACTAAAAATGAAAGAGATTTGAAAATCCAGTGCTTATGATCAAAAAAAGGAGAGTTTACTTAAGAGAATTCAATGAGTTTTGTGAAAAACATGGAATCAAAATGAATCGCTTTGTTGCTAGAACCCTGCAACAAAATGGAGTATTAGATAGAAAGAACATATCTATATAGGATAATGTAAGAACAATATTGTTGGAAGCCAAGTTACCTTTTAAATTCTATAAGGAAGCAGTTGGTGAAAAAATATTTATCATAAACAAGGCACAACTTTGGGTAAACCATGATAAGAATCCATATGAATTGTGGAAAGGAAGACCCACTTATGTGAAACATTTCAAAATATTTGGAATTAAATGATTTATGAAAATAAAATGATAATTCATTGGGCAAGTTAGATTCCTGAGTAAATGATGGATTTCTTCAATACTCAGTAAGAATTAAATCAAACAAATGCTACAACAATGAACTTCCCATGGTAGTAGTAGAAAGAAATGATCTGAAAAACAGATGAGGCTCTACTCGAAAACAAAGAAGATACAGCAAATGGAGAAGATTGTACCCTTACAGATTAGGAGGAAATTGTTGCAAAAGAAGAGTAGGAATTAGAAAACCTAAAATAAGAAAAAGAAACATAGACTCCAATAGAGATAGCATTCAAGTTTGTGTAGAAACATCATCCAAAAAACCCATTCATTGGAGATATGGAAGAAGGGAAACAAACATGAAGAAGAATGATTATTACACCCAAGAAAATCAATATAGATTTGTTATCCCAAACATAACCAAATAATTTTAATCAATTAAATAGGGTTTAGGACTGGAAAATTGCAATGGAAGAAGAGCTAAATCGGATTGAAAACAATGAAACCTATGATATTATGCATCATCCAAAGGATTAAAATGTAATTAGAACTAAGTGAGTGTTCAAAAACAAAATGAATGAAGAAGGGCATGTTATCATAAACAAGGCAAGATTGGTGTGCAAAGGGTACGCTCAAATTGAAAGAATTGACTTTGAAGAAACCTTTGCTCCAGTTGTTAGGTTAGAGGTTATAATATTATTTTTAGCATTTTACATTCAAAAGTGAAATTATACCAAATGGATGTAAAATCAACTGTTATAAATGGTGATTTATAGGAAGAAGTATACATCGAACAACTTAAAGGATTTGACTTGCCAAAGAATAATGATTATGTGTGCATATTGAAGAAGACCATGCATGGATTAAAACAAGATATAAGAGATCGGCATGTTGAACTAGACCACTAGCCTCAAAAACAAGGGTTCAAGAGTTGTACGAAGAAACTTATACATGAAAATGGACAAAGACAACTTGTTGATCATGCTCGTGTATGTGGATGATAATATTTTTGGTAGCAACAATGATGGAATAAGTCATATATTTTCCAAATATATGTTAAAAAAAATTGAAATGCCAATTATTGGAGAGCTATCCTTCTTCCTTAGACTTCAAGTAACTCAACGAGTGTTGGAATTTTCATCATGCAAACAAAATTCCTTAAGGAGATTCTTAAAGGGTTTGGAATGAAAGAATGTGTGGCTATAAGAACACCTATGACTACATACGTAAGTTGAGTAAGGATGATGAATATCTTGAGGTAGATGTGACTTTGTATAGATCAATTATTGAAAGTCTCTTATATATGATAGCTTCAAGGCCAGACATCATGTAGGAAGTTGGTATGGTGGCAAGATTTTAGTTAGATCCCAAGGAAACTATCATGCAAGCTATAAAAAGGATATCAGATATCTAAAAGGCACCCTTGACTTTGGACTTTGGTATTGTAAGAGTTAAAATCTTACTTTGACAACATACATCGATGTTGATTGCACAAGAAGCAATAATGACTGAAAGAGAACTAGTGGAAATGCATTTTTCTTAGGGGATTGCCTTGTATCATGGTTGAGCAAGAAACAATCATTTATATCTCTCTCCACAACTGAGGATGAATATATAACAATAGTAGACTATTTGTACAAATATTTTATGGATGAAAGAAACCTTGAAGGATATTGTTATCACATCTTAATTGGGGCCCTAAGATATAGCTTCTATCAAATTTTTATGTGCACTACCATTTAATTTGGTAGCACAAATTCTAACGATATAAAAGGAAGGTGCAACCAAAATAAATGGCAGAGAATGGTTTGCACATTGAGAAGGGAGTTACTACCAAATCTGCAGACACCATAACACACATATCATTCGATAGGTGGCACTACCAAAATAAAAGCCATGTTCTATCATAATTTCAATCTGTCAATTTAAATCTACTAGCAAGGAGTATTGAAGACCAAAGTACAAGTGGAGATCAAACATTGGTGAATATGGAAATTAAATGCACTCAAACTAGAGGAGTTATGTGATAAGAATTGGCTTTGTGATAATGTGCACAGTTGAAAAGGCCAATGATGTTATATCCCTTGATAGTATCATGTGTAAGGCATTGATGTCAAAAATATAGCCATAATGTAAACTGTGTTCTAAAAAATATGTTTTCAAAAATAAATGAATATGGTTTACATAATAATACTTTTTTAAGCTCTAATATGTCTGATATTGATAAGGGAAATGTTAATTTTCTTCCCAAAGATATCAGAAGCATTTATAGTTTAGAAGAACCATTGTTTGACATAAGTTCTAATGGAAGAATGTTGGCCACTACCATGGATCTTTGTTGCTAGAGTTTACATGAGTAGGAAGAGTCTTTCCATTTTCACCAAAGATGAACGATATTATTTTTCCTACAACGAGAAAAGGCAACACAAGGGTTAGAAACAAAGCATTTTCTAGGTAGGAATAGTAGAAGCTAAATTTGTCAGGGAAAAAGAAAGTGAGAGGAAAAAGTTTGGGAAAACCCCAACACTTCCCCTCATTTTATTTTTCTTAAGGGTTTTTGTTTCAAATATCGACATCGCATCGGTTTAAATATCCCAATGCTAATTTTACTTGCAAGTATTATAGATTTATAATGGAATTCTTGACAAAACTATGATTTTAAGATTGATTTTTTCTTGTAAAATACAAGAACTTTGGAAATGATTTCTAAACAAATGGAAATGAATTTTTGAAAACCAAAAGCAATTTTTGTTTAGAAAGGGATCATTTAAAAAATCATCTCAATTTTTACACGTCTATCATGGTTTTGTAAATAACAAGGTATCATTGGACTCTATATTTTAGGAATTTGCTATATTTATTTTTCTTAAAAATGCCTAGTCATCAGTTGATGAGACACCTCATCAATTCAACTTGGGGATCAAATCCAATATCATTAGGCAATAAAGAATGATGTGGAAAGATATTTGATAGAAAATCATGAACTAAAATACTAAAATCAGATTTTGAGGAGGCATTTGAAAAGTCAAAGACATGTTGGAAACAATCGATAATATCATTTCCAAATTTAAACAGACTGGCAAGAGATTTCTTTCAGAATATGGAGGTCATTCAAATTATCATTCAAAGACAAGTGGAAAAAATTAACAATTGGGGTTAGTTGAGCATATCTTGAGCATTCAAATCGGCATATCCACAATTGTAGTAGATAATCATTCCAAATTCAAAGGATTTGACTCAAGTACAGTCTGAGATATTTATTTTTGTTTTTAAGTTTATTGTTAGTTTTTTGTCCCTAAATATTAATAAAGAGTTTTGAATAATATAGCTGTATATATATTTTATGATTTGTAATAGAACAGGATTGGATTTTTTGAGTGGAAAAACTTGGTGTTCTGTGAGCATATTTTCTAAAAATAATAAGAGTTTGCAAGATCAAGAGTACATGACTTTTTGATAGCAAATATTCTTGTTACAATTATTTATAGTGTGTTTTTCTTATATGTAAATACTTCCTTTCTCGGTAAAACATTTTAATGACTATCTTTGAGATTTGATTGAATGTCAATGATTTCAGAATTCATCTATGATGTTGTGAAATCAAAGTTTCAAATGATTTCATTGTTTTCCTTCTAAAGTTGCTTTAGGATTTATTTTTGATGCCTTATTGTAGTGGACCATTATCTCCCTTCAAGCTTCAGCTACAATGATATTTTAAATGTCTATGAAAGAATTGTTTATATTTCCTTTGTTATTCATAATTTATACAATCAACACCTTGTAGATCTTCTATTGTTTTCAGCAATTAGACTCCATGCGAAATGGATTTTCGCTCAACCGTTCCTTACCACTTTGTTAAACCATTCTGCTACCAAAGATCTGGCCATTGATCTAAGCACAAAACTAGTTTTTGAAGTGACATTGACCAACTCAGTTGTAGAGAGATCCCTCTCTAGATTGGAAGGGCTAGCATCCAATCTAAAAGAATGGTTCAATGTTACCTCCGAGTTTTCCTTTCACAGCCAAGAAAATTAAGAAGTGTTAACATTTTGGCGTTATTTCTAGGGAGGTGAAGACTTCAAGTGAATTACCCCAGAAAATGATAAATTGTGAAAATATCGCTACTAATATTATATTGCAGCCACTGGAATTAATTATTATAACTGTAAATTAATTTAGCAGTTTATTGCTATGACAACAACGAATTAATCACGCTACAATCTTCACAAATAAAATATTGGGACACAAACACACACACACAAAATTATAACACTATTATTTTTTTACTAAAGTCCCTAGAAAAACCCAATGCAGGAAAACCAGTGCAACAACTAATGGTTTATTTTATTATGCAACAGTGAATTATGAGTACAATCTTTGGAAGCCCAACTATCTTTCCAAACAACAAGATTTGACAAAAAATATTTGGAGAGAAGGTTTGACCCCTCCATAAGCAAACCTTGGTCTTTGAAAATTGGTCATCCAACCCCTTTGCAGGTTGTTTTTGTTCCTGAAGATCCATGCGGTTATTCTAGGAAAACCCACATGATACTTGCAACTATTATGGGAAAACCCACTCTACCCTAACTACGACCCATAAAAAAAAATTGCATGACCCTTATGGATGATTAGGGCCAGCTACATCATGGAATACTTCAATCACTTTCTTCTACCTCTTCAAAACTAGAAATCCTCCTCCAGATCACTGTATATGCCCCCCTCTTGATACTCAATCACCTAATCATTGAGTATCTTCAATGTGTCTTACTCGTGTGTCCTTCTAGCTCAAACTTATTTCCTATAACAACCTTGGTGAAAATTCCATGTAATAAAAGTAAATAAAGGAAAAATAATAATTGTGGTTGATTGGACACTTATTCCAAGCTGAATGTTGGGTAGAATCCTAGTCATGGGGATCACTTGTGATTGTTTATGGCTAAGGAAATTAGCAAAGGAAATTGCTAAGGCTTTGGAAAGATAAAATGGCATTTTTGGCACATTTATTTATGAAAATAATGGAAATTAGGAGAAAATGGAGGTGAAAGGTCACAGGCTGAATGTGAGGAAAAAATTGAAGGAAAATAATGGAAAATGAAGAAAATAGAGGCCTCATTCATAAAAATGCTTCTGAGGATCAGTTGGTAACCTTTTGTTAGTTCAATGTTGGATCTCTCTTCTATTCTCTCTCTCTCTCATACTCTTAGAGACTTAGGGTTTTCTTGGAGCACTCTTGGAGGGTGTGGACTTCGATTCTTGGAGTAAGAAGTAAACGGAAGAGCAGGAAAGTGCAAGAAGGCATTGGGATTTGCAGCTACGTCATATTTGTTTGCAGGTGCTAAGTTGCATGTATGTTTCCTTCACTAGTTTTTGCATGGATGGCATATGCATGTGGGTTGTTGGTTGTGATCTGTCATTGGCATGGAGGATGGTCAGGATTGACAGTTGATTGCCTAGCCTTTCCATTTCCTGGATAGCCATGGTGATTGTGGGTTTATTTCCTTGTTTTGTTTTTGGTTGGTTCTAATGTTTCCTTAGCTTGGGTTGAGTTATTAGTCTCGTGGCCTTGGTTGGATAAATGCTCTCAAGCCCTGGAACAACTTGGGTTGAGTTACTAGTCTCGTAGCCCAGGTTGGAAAAATGCTCTAGAGCCCTCGGTGGGTTGAGTTACAAGTCCCATAGCCTTGGTTGGAAAAATGCTCTGGAGCCCAATAAAAGATGTGGGTTGATTTACTAGTCCTATAGCTGGGTTGGACAAATGCTCTAGAGCCCTGAATGTTGGGATATCGACCAATCTAATGATGGTTTTGTGATGTCCGATCGCGAGGTGGAATCACTATTTGATAGGTTAAGGTGGATGGCCTCTAGAAGTCCTCGATGGTTTTTATTGATGTGTTCTATGAGATCCCACATTCATGCTTGGAATATGGCACGCCAATAAATGGCTGAAGCGAGATTTGGTTCAGCCATTCTATGGTCGAGTGGATCATGGAAGTCCCATCCCAAGATTGGATTTTGCATCATTAATGAAAGGTTATTTCTCCTTTTATTTCTATGAGCATTTTGATGGTTTGTATGTGGTCTACATGGTTGTAATTTCATGAGTATTTATGTCCCTATTATGTTGGTTATGTATGTGTTTTATGACAACAACCATGTATGGCTACCCTCATGTTTTTACTTGTAACTAAAGGATCAATGTATCTATGACATGGATGGAATGGCAGTTGATGCATTGCGGCATCAATGGTTCTTAGCGATTCTCAGCTAAGTATGAGATCTCTATTCTTAGAAATATTAATTATACCTGTAGATTATGCATTTGCAATATGTTTGAAAAATTTTTGGTCATGGATAGTAAGGGTCTAGTCATGGTCTTCAACAATCATTTTCTTTATTACTATCATTTCCATGTTATTTTAACGATCTGAAGATATGTTTCAATTATGGGAAGTGACCTATGCTATGGGCCTAAAAAAGTGGCTCAAATCCCAGAGTCGATGGCATAACACTGACAGTTTTGGTCTTTGGTCACTAGAAATCAAGCTTGTGAGAGCGACTTTGATTTAATGGTCGCACTCATGCCTATAGCATGGGAGTCACATAGCCTTAAATCATCCAAAAGCTCAGTGGGACCCCAAGGCAAGATGTATAAAGTATTGGATTGGTTCCTGAGGATCCTGTAGTTGATGATTAATGTTTGTATGGTGTGTTTTCATTGGTTCCACTTCCTTAACATGACTTAGGAGGTTGAATCATATCATAGTGGCCTCTCATCACATAATTACCCTAGCTAGCTGGTTTCTTGGGTAAATGTGGGAGGAGGATGTTACAGAGAGGTATCAGAGCATGGTTCACCCCTCAAACTGGATAGGATATGTGTTGGTCATGCATGCATGTGAGTTGCATGTGTGTCTCTCACACTTTCATTCCATGTGCTTGTTGCACTAGCATGATGTTGTTCATTGTTGTAGTGATGCCTTCATGTGAAATTTGAGATGTTATTGTGGAATGCATCGTTGTGAGTGTATTCCTTGTTACATGTTGATTTTGTCACTTACATGTATTGTTGTAGTATTCTTGGTTACATTATTGCTTGTTTTTTTACATTCTTGCATGTTTGTTTACATTCTTGTATGCTTGGTTGCTTGTATCATTCTTGTAGGTTTGATTTCAAGAATTGTTCATTCATGCTTGATCATACGTGTTTATGCATATGTGTGGATGGTTATGCATGTTCATGTTTGCATTTGGTCAAGTGTATAATGATGTAATGATGGTGATTTTCATGCATGAGGTTGTGGTGTGCATTGTTATTGAGGTCATGCATTGGTGACTAGACCCTAGCTAGAATGACATTTGCATGGTCATATGCTTATGTTTTATGTTTCTATATGATGTCATGATTATGTTATACATGTATCGTGCTGATTTGTTGATCTTGCAGAAAAGGTATCCTCCCCGAGCTATACTAAGGTACGTTGGTTTATTGTGATTTGGTTTAGCTGACATGATATACCTTGTAGGAAGAAATATCAAATGGCTAACAAGATGGTTAACCACAAAGACTCTCCCTATGAATCTGAGGAGTAATATGGTGTTTGGAACTCTTCCAACTTAGCAGTGACACTAAGAATTTTAAAGGAAGAAATAAGGAGTTGAAAGGCAGATAATTACAAAATCATACAAGCATAGGAAAAGTTAGCAAAGGTAAATGCAGTCATACTTTAGAGCTTGTCAGATTTGCAATGACAGGGACCGCTTTAGATCAGCCATGAGAAGGAGGATAGAACTAATGGGGCACATGGTAGTAGATCACATGGTGGTAACCAATCAAATAGAGATGACACAATTAGAGATGGCAGATTGTTGGACACTCCGGATAAGAGAAGGGATAGACACAAGTATGATTCTAGTCCTTATTCAAATAAGCACTATGATTGTCATTGGTATCATCCTTATAGGAGGAGTGATAAGGGGTATTTTCTATATGAGCTTAAGAAACAAAAGCCACCTACTTTTGATGGAGAGGTAAAGAAATCGCATGATGCGAAGCCATGGTTACTAGGCATGAAGATGTTCTTCAAATTGCATGACTATTCAAAGAACATGAAAGCTAGAGTGGCTACATTCAACCTCAAAGAAAAATCATACATTTGGTGGGAAGATGTGAAGAATGTCAAAGGTATGTTTGAGCGGCTCTTCAAGAAGAAGTATTTTTCAAAAAGATACTTTGATGACAGGGTGAAAGAATTCTATGAGCTAAAGATGGGGTCCATGACAAATGATAAGTAAACTAGAAGATTCTTGGAGTTGCTGAGTTATGTGCCTTACCTCAAGGAGAAGAAGGCTAAGATTCAGAGATTAGTTAGTGGGTTATAGGTTGCATTCAAAGACAATATTGAGTTTGACAAGCCTAAATCATTGGATGAGGCTATCTGAAAATTGAAGCTTTGTTATGAATGATCAAAGCACTGAAGCTAGATTGGAGAGGTAATGCAAAGAACAAGCGAGAATGGGAGAAGAAGTGAGTAAGACCACAAGATTTGGGTAACAAGGAGAATGTTGCACCACTAAAGAGGTTCAATTCATTAGATAGAGGACAGGGACACAGATCTAAGGAGCAGAATAATGGGCCTGTGTAGTGGTGGACTTGTGGAGGAGATCATCGCAGGAGGGATTGTCCATAGTAAAAAAGTGGTAGGCCTAAGATATATAGTGCACAAGAGGCATAGGCTATTGGAGACATTGGTCAGAGTATTCCATGTATTTATGGAGCCTTGGATAACAAATAGGTAGAGCATCAGGCATCTATCATTGAAATGAATGGTAAGCTTTGTGATCAAGTTATTTCTATTTTGATTAACCCTAGATCTAATTATATCTATGTTAGTCTTGACTTGGTAGATAAGTGTGGTTTGAGTAAGGAATTACACTAGAGTCTTGGTTAGTGTAGTTGACTACAGGTACAAAGAAGCGAGTTCATCATTGGGTAAGATCTTGTGCGTTTGATCTGAATGGTATGCCTACCACAACACATTTGAATGTATTACCATTGAGTTCATACAGTATGTTGTTGGGCATGGCCTAGTTGTATATATATAGAACCAAGGTAGACTATTATGAAAAATCCATTGAGTGTGTTGATGACAATGGAGAATCAAGAATCTTACAAGGAAAGAATAAATCTACATGAAAGGGTGTAAGCAATTTGCATTACACATTTCTAGTGATAAGGGAAAGGAAGTTGAGGATGCATATGTGTTGAGCAAGTACCCAGTTTATAGTTCGAGGATGTATTTCTTGAGGACATTACATAGTTTCCACCTCATAATTTTAAGGGCATAGAATTTTCTAACGAGTTAGTGCCAAGAGTAGATCCATCATCAAAAATAAACTTAAAGGATGAGCACACCTGAGTTGGTTGATTTAAAGTTGCAGTTGAAGGAAAATTTTGACAAGGGGTACATTAGGTCGAGTGTGGCGCACTGGTATTGTTTGTAAAGAATAAAGATGGAACACTCATATTATGCATTGACTACAAGTAGTTGAACAAAGTGACCATCAAGAACAGATACCCTTTTCCAATGATTGATGATTTGTTCGATCAACTGATGGGAGAAACAATGTTCTAGAAGATCGAATTGAGCTCCAGATACCATCAGGTATGCATCAAAGAGGAAGACATTTACAAGACTACGTTCTGGACCAAGTATGGGCATTATGAGTTCGTTGTTGTTCCATTTGGCTTAACTATTTCTCCAACTACTTTTATGTGTTTGATGAATAGCGTGTTGCATCCATATTTGTATAAGTTTGTTATTGTGTTCATTGATGATATACTGGTATATTCTAAAAATGAGGAAGATCATGTCGAACATTTAGCAGCAGTGTTGAGGTTGTTGAGAGAGCATCAGTTGTATGCTAAGCTCAACAAGTGTAGTTTCTTTTAGACTGAGGTACATTACTTAGGGCATGTTGTCTCCAAGGAGGGAATTGCATTAGATCAAGAGAACATAAGGGCCATCATGGAGTGGGTAGCTCCTAAGAGTATGGATGAGGTGATATATTTCATGGGTTTGGCAGGCTACTATAGGAGGTTCATCAGGAACTTCTCGCAGATTGCTTATCCTATCACATCATTGCAAAGGAAGGGTAAGAAGTCAAATGGATTGAGTAGTGTGAAGCTAGTTTTGAACAACTTGAGCTATTGATGCATGCATCGATACTATAGATTGCAGATCCAGACAAATATTTTGTGGTATGCACAGATGCTTGCAAGAGACGGCTTGGTGGAGTCCTTATGCAGGATGGACAAGTGGTCTGCTATGAGTCCCGGAAACTAAACGAATGTGAGAAAAACTACCTAACACATGATTTGGAGTTAGCAGTGATCATACATGCATTGAAGATGTGGAGACGTTATCTTCTTGGCAGAATATTTTTACTTATGATTGATCACATTGGGCTGAGGTATTTGGTTGACCAGATGAATTTGAATGCCAAGCAGGCTAGATGGTTGGCCACGATCAACGAGTTTGACTTCAATATAAGGTACATCAAAGGCAAAGAGAATAGGGTGGAAGATTCTCTCAGCATACAGGTACAAGTAAATCACTTGGCAGCTATGAACTCCTATGGGATGAACCTATAGGATAGGATCTTGCAGGCAGGTTAGCAATATGTCAGGTATATGGAGATTGTGCATGGGTTGCAGCAGGATGATGGTACAAGTACAGGTGTAGGTATAGGTACAGGTAGTGGTAAAGGTTTAGGTGGTAGTATAAGTACATATATTGGTACAGGTACAAGGTTAGGTGCACAAGATATGGATTATTGTCTTACAACAGGCGGGTTGGTCAGGTTCTGAGACATGATATATGTAAAGAATAAAAATGAGCTCAAGAAGGTGATCTTGAGGGAGTTTCATGTGAAACCTTATTTAGGTCACCGAAGTTATCACAAGACATCAACTACAACGAAGAAATTTTATTATTGACTGGATTTGAATAGAGATGTAGCAGAGTTTGTGGTTATATGTTTTGATTGTCAACAAGTGAAAGAATAATGTAAGCATCTAGGTGGACTGCTACATCTGATCATGATTCTAGAGTAGAAACGGTAGGTCATTTCCATGGATGTCATCACAGGGTTGCCAAAGATAGTGAGATAACATGATTCCATTATGGTCATTGTGGACATATTGACAAAGTTTGCACACTTCATTCTGGTTAAGTCTACATTCTCAGCTAGCGATGTAGCATAGCTATTCATCAAAGACGTGGTCAGATGGCATGGTGTTCCAAAGAATATTGTGTTAGATAGGGATGTGAAGTTCACTTCCATATTTTGTAAGGAGTTAATTTGAAGGTTTGGGCATAGAGTTGGCTTTCATCACATCTTTTCATTCGCAGATAGATGGACAGACAGGGAGGGTCAACAAGATATTAGAGGAAATATTGAGGATGTATGTGATTCATCAAAAGTTGAAGTGGGAAGAGTATCTCCCTTTGGTAGATTTTGCATACAAAAATGGTTATCATGAGTCATTGAGGATGAGTCCTTTTGAGGCATTGTATGGGAAAAGTTGTAAAATTCCTATCAGTTGGATTGACCCGGTTAATAGGGTGTTGATTGGACCAGATGTGTTGGCAGACATGGAACAAGAAATGCAGGTAATCAAGAAGAATTTGAAGTCAGCAAAGAATAGGCAAAAGAGTTATGCAAAGAAGAGATCCTTGCGGATTGGATCATGTGCCAAGCTAGCACCATAGTTTTTTGGACCCTTATGTATCATTGAGAGGATTGGGCCAATAGCCTATTGACTTTCACT
This sequence comes from Pinus tabuliformis, assembly GCA_031772625.1. NCBI lineage: Eukaryota > Viridiplantae > Streptophyta > Pinopsida > Pinales > Pinaceae > Pinus > Pinus tabuliformis. The sequence goes on along the minus strand of CM062816.1, from coordinate 302,260,171 downwards.
GCCTCCAACAGTGAAATTCCATGACGTTTTCCATGTATAATTTCTTAAGAAGTATGTTATAGATGTTGATCATGTGATTGATTGGTTTGTATTGTAGGTGGAACCAGATGGAGAATTCCAGCGAGAGCCTCAGTCTATATTGTAGAAAAAGGCGCTCATGCTCCAGAACCGAGCAATCGAGCAAGTTAAGGTGTAGTGGAAGCACTTTTGACCTGATAAAGCTACATGGGAGATGGCAGATCAGATGCAGGCTATGTATCATTCGTTGTTTGTGTTATGCAACCAACTCACAAAATAGAAGAAAAGATAGATCAACAACTTCAAAATCAGCCTCTTTGAGGGGGAAACCTCCTTTACATCAAACAAATGAATAATTCTTGGATGATACAAATGACAAGACCTCCTTTCTAAATATAGGAGTCTAAGGGGTCACAATATAATTAGAGCCAATATAACAATAATATTCTAAGGGCAAAACAATAACAATAGTGGGCTTCTATGGGGCACACTAATAACAATATGGGGACTACACGGGCACAAAAATACAATAAGGGGGTTACAATAATAACAATAAGGGGATACACTAGTATTATAGGGACCTAACATGCCCCTCTCCTTCAAAAAAGTGTTGTCTTCAATGCTTGAGTAGTTTTGGATTCTTCTGTATAAAATTCACATCCTTCCATGTGGAATCTCCACCGGGTAAGTTCTTCCACTTGATGAGATCCTTTAAAATTGATTGATTTCGTAGTTGTCAATTTCTTATTTCTATGATTGCTCTAGGTTCTAATATGATTTTTCCTTCCTCATCAAGTTCTAGAAATATTGTTTGCACTGGGAGCTTGTCACCTATAACCTTCTTAAAGCATGACACATGGAAAACTAGGTGCACACATGAAGATGAAGGAAGCTCCAATTTGTATGCCATAGTACCAATATTTTGTAACAACTTGTATGGACCATAATACTTTGGTGATAATTTATTATCCTTCTTAGCTTGCTTGAGGGACATTTCTTCGATTGGTTGTAGTCGTAGAAATACCCAGTCACCTACATCAAAACTTCTTTCACTGCAATGTTGATATGCCTGTTGTTTCATTATATTTTGCGCCAAAGTGCGGTTATCCTTTGAGAGTTGGAGAGCATGTTGTTGATGCTCGATGTGATCTTCCACTTCTTGAACCTTAGAGTTTTCTCTTAAATATTATGGGACGGATGGTGGATGATATCCATAAAGTGCCATAAATGGGATGATTTTTGCTGTAGTATGGAAGGAAGTGTTATACCACCATTGAGCTAGAGGAAACCACTTGACCCATTCTATTTGTTTATCAGATACAAAGCAGTGAAGATATCCTTCCAAACATTTATTCTCTATCTCAGTTTTCCCATCAAATTGGGGATGATAAGATGACCTATGAGCTAACTAAGTACCCAAACTAGAAAATAATTATGTCCAAAAGCTTCCAGTGAAAATCGGATCTCTATCACTTACAATAATCTTTGGGTTTCCATGTAGCATTTGAATTGTTTCCATAAATGTAGTAGCCACTATACTAGATTTAAATGGATAAGATAATGCACAAAAGTGTTCATACTTGGTAATTCTATCAATTGCCACCATGATGACACTCTTTCCTTTGGACTTGGGTAAACCTGTCATAAAATCCATTGAAACCTCCTCCCAACGTTGACTTGGAATGGATAATGGTTGTAACAGACCAAAGGCCTTAATTGTCTCAACTTTATTTTTTTGGAAAACCAAACATTCTGCCACAAACTTTTGAATATCATATTTATGGCCATCCCAAAAAAATTCCTTCTTAACCTTGTGGTAAGCTTTTAAAACTCCTGAGTGCCCTTCAAGAAGAATATTTTGTTTGAGTTGGGAATTCTTACAAAGGTATAAGTGATCTTTGTACCATAACGAATCATTTTTCCAGCTAAATGTATCATATGTACTAGGATATTGTTGCAACATTTGAATGCGTTTCCACGCTTCTTCGCCATTCTTCCATTCATCCTTTGCTTCATTTATCCAATCTGGTTGGAATAGAAATGGCACAAAACAATGCTTCCACATCCTCATCCTTTCTTGAGAGTGCATCTGCAACAACATTTTTCTTCCCTTTTTTGTGGATGATCTCAAAGTCATAACCCAACATCTTTGTGACCCATTTTTGTTGCTCTTATGAAGATAATATTTGTTCTAAAAAGTATTTAAGACTATCATGATACGTTTTTACCTTGAGTGTCTTCCCATTAGGTAAGGTCGCCATTTCTTAAGTGCATGTAATATTTCCAACATTTCCTTCTCATAAATAGCTTTGTGTAAATACTTTCCTTTGATTGGATGACTTTCGAAAGCAATGGGTCTCCCTTATTGCATTAAAACAACATCAATCCCATTTCTTGAGGCATCACATTCCACAATAAAGGTTCTTTTTGAAATATGGCATAGCTAAGACCGGTGCTTGGCACATTGCCTCTTTAAGATTTTAAAAGGCCTTTGTTGCTTCTGGAGTCCAAGAAAATGCATCTTTCTTTAGTAATGTTGTTAGAGGTGTTGTTATTCGCCCATAATTCTTAACAAACTTGTGATAATAACTAGTCAACCTAATAAATCCTCACAGATGCTTTATGGATGTGGGGATTTTCCATTCCTTAATGGCTTTAATTTTTCTAGGGTATAACTTAACACCTTCATGAGATACAAAATTACCCAAATATTCCACCTCTTGTACTCCAAAGAAAAATTTGGAGGCTTTTTCATATAATTGTTTCTCCTCGAATAGTTTGAGCATCCTATCAACATGTTGAACATGATCCTTCCAAGACTTACTATAGATTTGTATATCATCAAAAAATACTAACACAAATTTTCTAAGGAAGGGTTTGAAAATGGAATTCATCAAACCTTAAAATGTAGAAGGTACATTGGTAAGGCCAAAAGGAATCACCAAAAATTCATAATGACCCTCCTGAGTTCTAAATGTTGTTTTCAGAATGTCTTCAGGCTTCGTTCTAATTTGATGATATCCTAAACGAATAACCAATTTGGTGAGGTAAATTGCTCCATGTAATTCATCCAATAATTCATCAATGACAGGAATAGGAAATTTATCTTTAATAGTGAGCATGTTGAGCTCCCTATAATCTAGACACACGCACCATGATCCATCCATCTTGCGCACCAATACTACTGGAGAAGAGAAAGAACTTTGACTAGGTTTAATTATACCAGCATTTAGCATTTTTGCAACCATACATTCAATTTCACTCTTTTGGGCATATGGATATCTGTAAGGCCTAATGTTTGGAGGAACACTTCCTGGAATGATTGTCCAAAACGTTTTGGAGATCTGGAGAAATAGATGATTTCGATGTGGGAACCTCTAGTGAACATAATTGTGCAATTACGACCTGTTGTTGTTTCTTTAGAATCTTTGTCATATTGTTAGAGCTTATTATCTTTCCCGGTTTCCCTGCGATACCCCATAACTCAACTTCCTTTCCTTCCCAAAAAAAATTCAAGAAATGTTATTGAAAATTAAAAGCTATCGTACCCAAAGATTGTAGCCATTAGACTCCTAGTACAACATCAACACCACCCATTGGAATGAAAAGAATTGAACTATTCACTACATATTCTCCCATGGATATCTTTATATTATGGCACTTTCTAAAGCAATTTATGGTTCCTCCATTTGTAACCATCACTTGACAATCTGGTGCTAGATATAGGAAGCAATTCAATTCCTTGGCTATCTTGCCATGAATAAAATTATGGGTACTACCCGAATCAATCAATACTATTACCTTTTTATTCTTGACATTTCCTTCTATCTTGAGGGTTTGAGGAGTGGTAATTCTTGCCAATGCATTACAAGATATGGTCGGATTCATTTCTTCTTTCTCTATGTTTGGTTCCAGGTGAATATCCTCTTCTTTTTATGTTTCTTATTCCTTTTCTTCCTCCTCTTCACAATCTATGTAAAATCTTTTCTTCTCAGAACACTTATTACCTTTAGTGTATTTTATATCACAATTGTGACAAAGCCCTTTTGCTATTTTTTCTTCCAATTGTTGTGGTGTCAACCTTGTATGTTGTGGAAGGCTAGGGGAAACAACACTTCCATCTATATAGTTGTGAGTGGTAGGCTTCCTTGTTGCCATAATTTTTCTTTCAATTTTTCTTTCGAGCCTGAATGCCTTCTCCAATGAATCAAGTTGCCAAAGGTGAACCTCATGTTGGATGTTATCCTTTAAAGTCCCTATGAACACATCAATCCTATGCTCCTCTTGAATATCTTTTACCCTCATAATCAATTTTTGGAATTCCTCAATGTGCTCCACCATTGAATCCTTTTGTTTGAGATTTATCAATTGGCCAAAGGTGCTGCTTTTTGTATCCTCATAATGTGCTATCATTTCCTCCATAAAAGTTGACCAAGTGACAATTTTTTTACGAGAGAAAAGCCATTGATACCATACAAACTAATTGGGTTTCAAATATAAAGTTGCAATGCGTACCTTTTGTGTGTTTTTCACATTACGGAGATCGAAATATTGCTCCATCTATAGTATCCATGTTACAGGATCCTTTCCATCAAACTTCCTCATATCGATCTTTAGAACATGGTGAGTCTTAAATCCAACATTAGATTGAATGAAATCATGACTAAAATTACTTTTGTTCTCAACACGAGTTTCCTCTACTACCTTTTCACCATTAGGAAGCATTTTGTGTAGCAACTTTTCCAAACCTCCTTTCAAACCTTTCATGTCTTTCTTCAAATCTTCAATGTTTTCTTTCAGTTATTATTTAAAAGAATCCATATTAGCTTCCACACCATCCATATTAGCTTCCATTCCTTTCTTTAAACCATCCATCTTAGCTTCTGTTACTTTTTGTGAGAATGACATTTGTTTCACTTGGTCTCGCAATTTTGATATATCATGTTGCATTTCTTCCTCTTCTTCATGAATCATGGTAGAGATTTCAAGTTTCTTACTAGTTGTTTCCATTTTCTTTCTTTAGGGAATCAATTAATGATATTTATGCTTCACTATGCCCTTTGAAGCACTTTAAAATAATTTTTAAAACCAAACTTATGCAAAGTTAAAAAAAAACAACACACATTTTGTCGCTTTGTAGGAGCTCAATATTGAATATATTGTGTCTATGTAATTTTAGATCACAAAGCTCTGAAATTTCATCAATATTGGATTCTTCAAGAAAGAGTTATGCCAAATCTCCCACGATGACCTAATTATAGATTGGTTCCATAGAGCGGACTTTTATGACCTGTCACGTGTCACTGTTTCGACCTTAGGACTTAAAAATCACATAAAGAAAACAAAAATACATAAGCTTTTTGTAAATTCTTATGAAATTTCAATCTGATGCTAAGAGAGAAAGTTATGACGATTTTCCCAAGGTAACCTTTTTGGGATGTAATTCGCGATCTTACAAAAACCCTAACTTCCTTGGATTATATTTCCGAAAATATAGTGAGACAAGATCTAAAATTCGGACCCAAGGTTCATCAGTATTTTGGATCAAATCAATTTTAATTTAAGCTTATGAAACATCATATAAAACAAGTTATTAGCGAAAATACCACGATGACCTATTTGAAGCAGTGAAACCCTAGAATCCAAGCTCTAATACCAAATGTTATGCAACAAGCTCACAAAGTAGAAGAAAATATAGATCAACGACTTCAAAATCACCCTCTTCGAGGGGGAAACCTCTTTTACATTACACAAATGAACAATTATTGGTTGACACAAATGACAAGACCTCCTTTCTATATATAGGAGTCTAAGGGGTCACAATATAATCATAGCCAACATAGCAATAATATTCTAGGGGCACAACAATAACAATAGTGGGCTTCTATGGGGCACAATAATAACAATATGGGGACTTCATGGGCCTGAAAATACAATAAGGAAGTTTCACTAATAACGATAAGGGGATACACTAGTAGTATAGGGACCTAACAATTTGCCGATTAAGACAAAGCAACTTCAATATGGTGGTTTGGTATATGGTTTATGGTAGTCGGTATATGCCTTATGGTGGTTTGATATGTGCTTTATGGTGGCCTGGTATATGCTTTATGGTGGTTAATATATGATTTATGATGGTTTGGTATATGCTATATGATGTTTTGATATATTCCTAGATATGGTGTTTAGTACATGTTTTGATATATGCTTTGGTATATGTTTTGGTATATATCTTTGGTAATGTTGATATATGTACGCATGTATATGGATGTAAATACCGCCATGGGCTATGTTATAAAGCTCCACTATTTGGTATGGGTGTCATTTTACTATGATTATGTTTTCATGTTACTATTCTATCATGTGGTTATGTTATCATGATGTTATGATGTCATGTTGATTAACACTTAGAAGTATGATCATTGTAAATATCGTAATGAGCTGTGTTATAAAGCTCCACTATGCAGTATGTTGTTATGATGTCATGTTATTATGTTGTTATGTTTGTTGCTTCTTAGTAGGTTGATCATTGTAAATACTGCATCGATCTAAGTTATAAAGCTCCATCGGCAGTATATTTTGCTTACCACACTTTTGTGGTTATAGGTGTTTTTGAACACCGAGGACGGTTTTCCCCCAAGGGGGAGGGTTCTATAACATCCCTGGTGAGAATTCCATGTAATAAAAGTAAGTAAAGGAAAAATAATAACAATGATTTATGGGACACTTATTCCAAGTTGAATGTTGGGCAGAATCCTAGTGATGGGGATCACTTGTGATTGTTTATGGCCAAGGAAATTGGCAAAGGCAACGACTAAGGTTTTGGAAAAGTAAAATGGAATTTTTGGCACATTTATTTATGAAAATAATGGAAATTAGGAGAAAAGGGAGGTGAAAGGTCACAGGTTGCATGTGAGGAGGAAATTAAGGAAAATAATGGAAAATGAAGAAAATAGAGGCCTCATTCATAAAAAGGCTTTTAAGGATCAATTGGTAAACTTTTTTCAATTCAGTGTTGGAGCTCTCTTTTATTCTCTATCTTTCATACTCTTGGAGACTTAGATTTATCTTGGAGCACTCTTGGAGGGTGTGGCATAATTGGATTATTGGAGAAAGAAGGTTAAGGAAGAGAAGGAAAGCACAAGAAGGCATCGAGATTAGCAGCTACATTAGATTTTTTTTGTAGGTACTGAGTTGCATGTATGTTTCCTTCACTAGTTTTGGCATGCATGGCATATGCATGTGGGTTATTGATTGTGATCTATCATTGGCATGGAGGATGGTCATGATTGACAGTGGATTGCCTAGCCTTTCCATTTCTTGGATAGTCATGGTGATTGTGGGTTATTTCCTTGTTGTGTTTTTCGTTGGTTCTCATGTTTCCTTATCTTGGGTTGAGTTATTAGTCTCGTAGCCTTGGTTGGAAAAATGCTATGGAGCCCTAGAACAACTTGGGTTGAGTTTCTTGTCTCGTATCTTGGGTTGGACAAACGCTCTAGAGCCCTGGGTGGGTTGAATTACTAGTCCCGTAGCCTTGGTTGGACAAACGCTCTGGAGCCTAGTAAAAGTTGTGGGTGGAGTTACTAGTCCCGTAGCCAGGTTGGAAAAATGCTTTGGAGCCCTAGATGGTTGGGATAGAGACTAATCTAATGATGGTTTTGTGATGTACAATTACAAGGTGAAATCATTGTTTGATGGGTTGAGGTGGATGAATTTTGGAAGCCCTAGATGGTTTTGATTGATGTGTTCTATGAGATCCCACATTCATGCTTCGAATATGGCATGAGGGTAAGTGGATGAAGAGAGATTTGGCTCAACCATTCTACGGTTATGTGGAACGTGGAAGTCCCATCTCGGGTTTGGATTTTTCATCATTAATGAAAGGTTATTTCTCCTTGTATTTCTATGAGCATTTTTATGGACCGTATGTAGTTTATATGGTTGTACTTTCATGAGTATTTTTGTCCCTATTATGCTGGTTACGTATGTGTTTTATAACAACATCCACATATGGCTTCCCTCATGTTTTTACTTGTAACTGAATGATCAATGTATTTATGACCTAATGGATGGAATTCCAATTGATGTGTTGAGGCATCAATGGTTCTTAACGATTTGCAGCTAAGTATGAGACCTCTATGCTCAGAATTGTTAATTACACTTGTAGATTAATCATTTGCAATATGTTTGATGAAATGTGGGTCATGGCTAGTAGGGGTCCAGTCAAGGTCTTGAACAAGTATTTGCTTTAGTACTATCATTTCTATGTAATTTTATTGATCTGAAGATATGGTTCAATTTTGGGCAGTGACCTGGGCTCTGTGCTTGAAAAAGTGGTTCAAATCTTGGAGTCATTGGCATAGCACTAATAGTTTTGGTCTTTAGTCACTGGTAGGCAAGCCTGTGAGAGAGACTTTGAGTTACTGACCACACCCATGCCTATAGCATGGGAGAGACTGGGCCTTAAATCATCCAAAATATCAGTGGGACCCCAAGGCAAGTTTTTTAAAGTATTGGATTGGTTCCTGAGGGTCTTGTAGTTCATGATTAATGTCTATATGATGTGTTTCCGTCAGCTCCACTTCCTTAACATGATGTAGGAGGTCGAATAATATCATAGTGGCCTCTCATCACATGTTTACCCCAACTGGCCGATTGCTTTGGTAGATGTGGGAGGAGGGTGTTACATTTCCCTTACTTAATCTCTACAGCTGGGTAGCTTGATATTCTAGGGCACTCACACACCCAGTGTGCCCATTGATCTCTTCTTGTAACCTCCATTTAAGACTTCAACGACCATGATGAAATATTAATAAATGGATGAGATTATTTCCTAGTCGTTCCATGTGAGTTTCTAGATAATTCATACCTTTCTTAGTTAATTTATATTAATTAACCCCTTTTCCTAAGTTAGAATTGGGAATTTTTTTAATTATGGTCAATTAATTTAATTGATCCATCTCTAGGTGGAATTTCCACAAATGATTTCTGGGTTTTGGAGAAATCATGTGTTTAGCCTCTCCACAAAGTTTTGAGACTATAACAACTTTCATGCTACAAAAAATAACACTCCCTCTTAGCGAGGAAGGTGTTCTAGTGTTGAACTGCTCCAAAACCCTGTCTCTGAATCATCCTCCCATACACGCTACTGATGTATGGCCACTGTGACTTCCTGTCACTACCCACCAACCACTATGCAACTCTGATGTTGCATCTGTGTTGTTTCTAGCACTACTATATTGTCACCAAATCTGCATCTATACTACAACTCCCTCTCAAATATTTTGTTGTTATTGCAACTGTTGCAACTGAGAAGCATTTGAAATATTGAATCAACTGTATATTTGCATTGCATCTGTCTCTTAAGAATTTGAATGCTACTAGCCACTGCATTATCCACTAAGCAATCTACATTTTTGTTGACTCTGCTATTGAACCTCCTGCTCTGTTATCAATGCTGCTTTGTGCTCCTCAACACCTAATTGAAACTAGTCTACAAATTGTCACTTTGGAATCTGACTACATCAGTAACACTAATCCATACTTCTATTGAATATTGTGGTTCGTTGTAGTAAGGTAATTATTTAGTAGGAAACGCTATATGATTCTCACCTATATGGACCCTTCCCAAATATATGCAACTCTAAACTTCAGTATGCTCATATTGTTGTTGCTACTACCCTGCAGATATCACTGTATTGATGTTGCAAATACTGCAATAATCAGTTTTATCTCCCATATCCTAAAGAACTAACTTCCATATGGTTTCTCCCTCTGAATATAGACTCCCTCTGAGTCTTGATCTCCTTATGAAAAATCTCTCCCACTCTTCCTTGCTTGGTTGTTAGCATTGTTATTTTCACTCCCTTATGGAGTGAGAAAATTTTCCTGATGCTACTGCCATTTACATCTAGAAGTATTAGATTTTTGAAGCTATAAACCACCTGAGAGAAACTCCTTCTGAGTGTGCACTTTATCTTCCACCCAACATTGTATCTTCTCTAGCAAACTATTGCAAAAGCCTTTGTGCCCAGACAAGAAAATCTGCTCTAGGAAAATCTGAGTTGTTGTTTCTCTACCTACGCTGCACTCAAGAAATTTTCCATACTTGAGTGATTGTTCAACCTTAGCTTGTGTGATCTGCACATTTGTACAAGAAAATATCATGAGGTTCCTCATGATTGTTCTAAGCTAACTCATGCAGCCCTCCAAAAAATTCATACTGCAACTCCCTCTGAGCCGTGAATTTTTCCCTTCGCCTTTGAGCTTCATGTCCATCAAATAAGCTCTGATACCATGCGAAAATTTCACTATTGAAATTCTATTGCAGCAACTAGAATTAATTCTTCTAAATGTGAGCTAATTTAGCAGTTTATCATTATGACAATAACGAATTAATCACACTACAATATTCACAAATAAAAAATATCGTGGAAGATAAACTGGAAAATGGGAAAATACTCACACACACACAAAATTATAACACTGTTATTTTTGGACTAAAGTCCCCAGAAAAATCCAATTTGGTAAAACCAGTGCAACTAGTGAGGTTTTATTTTTTTATGTAGCAGTGGGTTCTAAGTACAATCTTTGGAATCCTAGCTGGCTATCCAAAAAACAATATTTGATAGAAAATATTTGGAGAGAAGGTTATCTCCCTCCACAAGAAAACCCTGAACTCTAAAAACTGACCCTCCAACCCTTGTGCAGGCCCTTTCTGCTTCTGACAATTTGTGTGACTGTGTTGGGAAAAATTGTGCGATGCTCGCGATTGTCTTGGGAAAACCTGTGCAACCCTAAATGCGACCTGTCAGAAAAATCTACATGATACTTGCTACTGATTTGGGCTAGTTGCGCCATGGAATACTTTAGTCACATGCTTCTTCCTCTCTAGAACAGGAAATCCTCCTTTGGATCATTATCTCTGCCCCTCTGTCACTTTCTATTTGATCACCTAATCACTGAGTATCTGCAATGTGTCTCACTCATGCTTCCTTCTAGCTCAAACCTATTTTCCTTGCTTAATCTCTGCAACTGGGTAGCTTGATCTGCTAAGGCACTCACACACTCAGTGTGTTCCCCATCTACCCATCAACGTCTTCTTATAATCTCCAGTAGATACTTCACCGACCATGATTAAATCTTAATCGATGGTTGAGATAATTTCATAGTTGATCCATATGAGTTTCTAGATAATTTACATCTTTCTCAATTAATTTCCATTATGGTTAGTTAATTTCATTGAGCCATCTCTAGGTGGAATTTCCATAAACGATTCTTGGGTTTTGGAGAACTCATGTGTTTTAGCCTCTCCACAAATTTCTGAGACTAAAAAACCTCTGATGCTACAAAAACTAACACAGAGGTCTAGATCTAATCATTGATGGTGAGAAACGATTAGACATAATCAGGCTCTGCATCATTCACCTGGCGACTCTATTTTCAACAATCTAGAGATTCAAATTTTTCATGGTGACTCCATTGTCTGAAGAATTAGTAGCCTAAATAATTTCTTGGAAAGTCCACTTTCCAAAGATGGATTCTCAATCTGAAAGGTATGCTCCTATTAATCATGCTCACATTCCTTGTTTTCCAAATCATTTGCCTCATATAGATTGGCAAACATATCTGCCAAAATTTAAAGATCAAGAAGGATATGATGTTGCTTTGCATCTGATCAAATTTCATATGCATACATGTAATCTAGGGGTAGAATTGCATGAATAATTCCTTATGAAAATGTTTATGGAAACCTTAAAAGAAAAGGAAATATATTGGTATGAAAGGTTTCCACATGCTAGTCTTTATTCTCTTAAATATTTTCATACCATTTTCTATGAAATTATAAGGAATGCTCCCAATCTTCATCACTTTCTGAGAATTGTGATGAATCTTTTGAAATGTTTATTCAATATGTGGGAATTGAAATTGATGATAAATATCTAATGGATGAAGAAACCAAAGAAGCCCTTCTTGAATTATCTTCTCATAAGGAGGAAATAATAGAGGATGGCTTTCATCATACTGAGGAGAATTTTCAGCATGAAGTAGTTTCTTTTTTTGTTGTAGATGAAGAAAATCAAGACCTTAATTTTCAAATTCATTTTCCCACCCTTGATGAAGAAATCCAAAAATATTTTTAGGTTTTAAATGACCAAGATAGGGATGAATATTTCCAATTGAATTTTTCTTCATATCACTCATTTTATGAAATTTTGTTGTAAGAAGAAACTTACGAAAATCAAAGTTCTGAAATTGCATGCCTGGAAACCCTAGATAGTGAACCAATTTATGACAGTAACACCCCACATTTGCAAGAGTATAATGAATGAGAAAATATTGTTTTAAGTTATTTAGACAACCAAGATGATATTCCTATAGATTTGAATGAAGAACTAGATATACAAGTTTCCATTGTTCTATCTGAAAATTGTCAATAATGTACAAATATTTTCCCTGATGTGCATGATAATCCAAATGAACAAATTGTTGCACTTCCATTTGAAAAGGATCAATTGAAAGAAATAATTCATGGCATAAAACAATCAACAATTATAGAGTTTGGTTTTTCTTTTCTTCTTACTATTCAACAAGAGGTGTTTCTTCACGTTCTCAGAGGTCCTTTGGCTAGTTTACTGGAAACCACAATGAAGGAAGATTTTGTGTTGTTCATAGATTATGGGTTTCAATTTCAACTGGCATTTGAGTTTCCACACACACACACACACACACACACACACACACATATATATATATGCTGAAGAAGAAAGTGAAAGCAAATTCTAGTCATGTAGCCATTTGCTTGATTAGCTACATTGGAAGTTTCATTTCACATGAATTTGCAGTGATCTTTAATAGGTTAGTGTAGAATATAGTGTGAAAAAGCTTGCTAGTCAAGCATCATTTCAACAAGTTTTAGTTTTGTTTTAAATAGTGAGACTTTCAGCTTTAGATTTCAATTTCAAACAACGTACAATTTTATTTGGCAGTTTACTTTTAGTTGAGGATAGGTCACAGGTCAGTTTTCAAGTTGTAGGATGTGAAATATTTGAAATGGACCCAATGGACTAGGCATCTAGTGTACAGGGTCCTTTGCTACCTTTCAATGTGACAACATCCCCAATGTAGCTATATTTTATCACATTTAAAGTTATAAGGTCATCTCAATTGGGGACCTTAAATCTATCATCTATCACAAAAAATTGTGCGTTAGCATTTAATTTGGCAGTGCCAATTTTAACAATATAAAAGGAAGGCACTACCAAAATAAATGGTAGTGAATGGTTTGCATGTTGATAAGGGAGGCACTTCCAAATTGTTATGAAACCAACTCATAAAATAGAAGCAAGAGATAGATCAACGACTTCAAAAGTAGCCTCTTCAATGAACAATTCTTGGATGATATAAATGGCAAGACCTCCTTCCTATATATAGGAGTCTAAGGGGTCACAATATAACCAGAGCCGATATAAAAATAATATTCTAAGGGCACAACAATAAAAATAGTGGGCTTCTATGGGGCACATTAATAACAATATGGGACTACATGGGAACAAAAATATAATAATGGGGTTACACTAATAACAATAAGGGGATACACTAGTAGTATAGGGACCTAACATACCCCTCTCCTTCAAAAACATGTTGTTCTCAATGCTTGAGTAGTTTTGGATGCTTCTATATAAAATTCTCATCCTCCCATGTGCAATATTTAGTGGGTAAGTTCTTCGACTTGATGAGATACTTTGAAATTGATCGATTTCGTAGCTGTCAAGTTCTTGTTTCTATGACTGCTTCATGTTCCAATATGGTTTTTCCTTCCTCGTTAAGTTTTGGAAATGTTGTTTGAACTGGGAGCTTGTCACCTAAAACCTTCTTTAAGCATGAAACATGGAAAACTGGGTGTGCTCAAGTAGATGCAGGAAGTTCCAATTTGTATGCCATAGTACCAATCTTTTGCAACACCTTGTACGGACCATAGTACTTTGGTGATAATTTATTATCCTTCTTAGCTTGCTTGAGGGAAATTTGTTTGTATGGTTGTAGTTGTAGAAATACCCAATCACCTACATCAAAATTTCTTTCACTTTGATTTTGATTTTCCTTGTTGTTTCACTCTATTTGCACCAAACTGAGGTTATCCTTTAAGAGTTGGAGAACTTTTTGTTGATGCTCAATATGATCTTCCGCTGCTTGAACCTTAGAATTTTCTCTTAAATATGATGTGATGGATGGTGGATGATATCCATAAAGTGCCATAAATGGGGTCATTTTTGCTTTAGTATGGAAGGACGTGTTATACCACCATTAAACTAGAGGCAACCATTTGACCCATTGTGTCTGTTTATCAGATACAAAGCAACAGAGATATACTTCCAAACATTTGTTCACTATCTCAGTTTTCCCATCAGATTGAGGATGATAAGATGAGCCATGAGCTAACTAAGTACACAAACAAGAAAATAATTATGTCCAAAAATTTTGAGTGAAAATAGTATCTCCGTCGCTTACAATAATCTTTGGGTTTCCATATAGCTTTTGAATTGTTTCCATAAATGCAGTATCAACTGTATTGGCTTTATATGGATGAGATAATGCATAAAAGTGTGCATACTTTGTAAGTCTATCAAATACCATTATGATGACACTCTTTCCTTCGGACTTACGTAAACCTATGATAAATCCATTAAAACCTCCTCCCAACATTGACTTGGAATGGATAAAGGTTGTAATAGGCCTGGGTTCTTAATTGTCTCAACTTTATTTTGTTGAAAAAACAAACATTTCGCCAAAACTTTTGAATATCATATTTAATTCCATCCCAAAAAATTCCTTCTTAACCCTGTGGTAAGTTTTTTAAAATCCTGAATGCCCTCCTTAGGGAGAGGTTTGCAATTCCAGAAGAATATTTTGTTTGAGTTGGGAATTCTTACAAAGGTATAAGTGATCTTTGTACCATAACGAACCATTTTTCCAGCTAAATGTATCAGATGTACTGGGATCTTGTTGCACTTTTGAATGAGTGCCCACACTTCTTCGTCATTCTTTCATTCATCCCTTGCTTCATTTATCCAATCTGGTTGGATAATAGAAATGGCACAAAGCAATGCTTCCACATCCTCATATTTTCTTGAGAGTGCATCTGAAACAACATTTTTCTTCCCTTTTTTGTAGATGATTTCAAATTCATAACCCAACATCTTTGTGACCCATTTTTGCTACTCTTCTGAAGATAATCGTTGTTCTAAAAAGTATTTAAGACTACCATGATCTATTTTTACCTTGAATTGTCTTCCCATTAGGTAAGGTCGCCATTTCTTAAGAGCATGTAGTATTGCCAACATTTCCTTCTAATAAATAGCTTTGTGTAAATATTTTCCTTTGATTGGACGACTTTTGAAAGCAATGGTCTTTCTTCTTGCATTAAAACAACACCAATTCCATTTCCTGAGGCATCACATTCCACAATAAAGGTTTTTGTGAAGTCTGGCATAGCCAATACCGGTGCTTGGCACATTACCTCTTTAAGATTTTCAAAGCCCTTCGTTGATTCTAGAGTCCAAGAAAATGCATATTTATTTAGTAATGTTGTTAGAGGTACTGCTATTCTCCCATAATTCTTCACAAACTTGCAATAATACCCTGTCAACCCGAGAAATCCTCGCAGATGATTTATGGATTTGGGGATTTTCCATTCCTTAATTGCTTTAATTTCACTAGGGTCTACCTTAACACCTTCATGAGATACAAAATTACCCAAATATTCCACCTCTTGTACTCCAAAGAAAAATTTGGAGTTTGTTGCATATAATTTTTTCTCCTCCAATAGTTTGAGCACTTTGTCAACATGTTGAACATGATCCTTCCAAGACTTGTTGTAGATTAGTATATCATCAAAAAATACTAACACAAATTTTCGAAGGAAGGGTTTGAAAATGGAATTCATCAAATCTTGAAATGTAGAAGGTGCATTGGTAAGGCCAAAAGGCATGACCAAAAATTCATAATGACCTTCATGAGTTCTAAATGCTATTTTCAAAATGTCTTCAGTCTTCATTCTTATTTGATGATATCATGAACGAAGGTCCAACTTGGTGAAGTAAATTGCTCCATGTAATTCATCCAGTAATTCATTAATGACATGAATGGGAAATTTATATTTAATAATGAGCTTGTTGAGATCCCTAAAATCAGGACACATGCACCATTATCCATCCTTCTTATGCACTAATACTACTGGGGTAGAGAAAGAACTTTGACTAGGTTTAATTATACCATCCTCTAGCATTTCTGCAAGCATGCATTCAATTTCACTCTTTTTGGCATAGGGATATCTTTAAGGCCCAATGTTTGGAGGAACACTTCCTGGAATCAAATGAATAGCATGATCATCATCACGAATTGTTGGGAGGCCTTTTGGATTCTCAAATACGCTGGAATGATTGTCCAAGACTTCTTGGAGATCTAGAAAAATAGATGATTCCAATGTGGGAACCTCTAGTGAACATAATTGTGAAATTACACCTCATTGTTATTTCTTTAGAAGCTTTGTCATGTCATTAGAGCTGATTATGTTTCCCAGTTTACCTATGATACCCCTTAATTCAACTTCCTTTCCTTTCAAATTCAAGAAAAGTTATTGAAAATTAAAAGCTATTGTACCCAAATATTGTAGTCATTAGACTCCTACTACAACATGAGCACCACCCATTGGAATGGAAAGCATTGGAATATTCAACAAATATTCTCCCATGGATATGTTAATATTATGGCACTTTCCAAAGCAATTTATGTTCCTCCATTTGCAACCATCACTTGCCACTCTAGTGTTGGATATAGGAAGCAATTCAATTCCTTGGCTATCTTACAATGAATAAAATTATGGGTACTGCCCGAAAAAATAAAAACTATTACCTTTTTCTTCTTGATATGTCCTTCTATCTTCATAGTTTGAGGAGTGGTAATTCCAGCCAATGCATTAAAAAATATGGTCGGATTCATTTCTTCTTTCTCTAGGGTTTGTTCCTAGTGAGTGTCCTCTTCTTTTGATGTTTCTTGTTCCTTTTCTTCCTCCTCTTCACAATCTATGTAAAATAATTTCTTCTTAGAACACTTATGACCTTTAGTGTATTTTATATCACAAATGTAACAAAGCCCTTTTTCTCTTTTTTCTTCCAATTGTTGTGGTGTCAACCTTGCAGGTTGTGGAAGGCTATGGGAAACAACACTTCCATCTGTATAGTTGTGAGTGGTAGGCTTCCTTGTTGCCATAATTTTTCTTTCAATTTTTCTTTCGAACCTGAATCAAGTTGCCAAAGGTGAACCTCATGTTGGATGTTATACTTTAAAGTCCCTATGAACACATCAATCCTATGCTCCTCTAGAATATCTTTTACCTTTATATTCAATTTTTTCAAGTCCTCAATGTGCTCCACCATTGAACCCTTTTGTTTGAGATTTATCAATTGGCTAGAAAAGGTGTTTCTTTTTCTATCCTCCTAATGTGCTATCATTTCTTCCGTAAAAATTGCCCAAGTGACAATTTGTTTACTAGAGCAAAGCCATTGATACCATACAAACTGATTGAGTTCCAAATATAAAGTTCCAATGCGTACCTTTTGTGTGTTTTTCACATTATGGAGATCGAAATATTGCTCCATCTGCAGTATCCATGTTACAGGATCCTTTCCATCAAACTTCCTCATATCGATCTTTGGAACATGTCGAGTCTTCAATCCAACGTTAGAGTCTATGAAATCATGACTAATATTTATTTCGTTCTCATCATGAGTTTCCTTTACTACCCTTTCACCATTAGTAAGCATTTCTGTAGCAAATTTGTCAAATATATCTTCAAATCTTCCATCTTGCCTTTATGTTTTTGCTTCTATACCATCCATATTAGCTTCAGTTACTTTTTGTGAGAGAGAAATTTGTTGCACTTGGTCTCATAATTTTGATACATGAATCAACAGACACCATGACACACATATGATTTGACAGGTAGCATGACCAAAATAAAAGCCACGCTCTATCATCATTTCAATCGATCAAATTAAATATGCTAGCAAGGAGTATTGAAGACCGAAGTTGAAGTGGAGATCAAACATTGGTGAAGATGGGAATTAAATGCACTCAAACTGAAGGAGTTGATGTGCTAAAAGTTGAATTTGTGATAATGTGCACAATTGAAAAGGCTAGTAATGTAATAGCTCTTGATAGTATCATGTGTAAGTCATTTCTGTGAAGAAGCTAACCATGATGTAAGATATGGTTCTACAAAATAGGATTTCAAAAATAAATGAAGATGGTTTACATAAGAATTCTTCTTTAAGCTCTAATATGTTTGATATGGATAAGGGAAATTCTAATTTTTTTCCTAGAGATAGTAGAATCAATTATGGTTTAGAAGAATCATTGTTTGACATAGGTTTTAATTGAAGAATATTATTCACTACCATGGATATTTGTTGCTAGAGATGACATGAGAAGTAAGATTATTTCCATGGTCACCAAGGATGAATGATATTTTTTCCTATAATGAGAAAAGATAGTGCATAAGTTAGAAAAGATCATTTTTCGAGTAGGAATAGCATAAGCTAAAGTTGTCAGGGAAAAGGAAAGTAAGAGGAAAAAGTCCAGGAAAAGCCCAAGACTTTCCCTCATTGTATTTTTCATAAGAGTTTTTGTTTCAAATAGTGACAACACATCAAGTCAAATATCCCAGTGCTAAGTTTACCGTCAAGTATTGTAGATTTATAATAAAATTCTTGACAAAAATTTGTTCTTAAGACAATATTTTTTCTTGTAAAATACAATAAATTTGGTCATGGTTTCTAAACAACTTGAAATGAATTTCTGGAACAAAAAATGGTTTTTGTTTATAATGGGCTCATTTAAAAAAAAACTATCTCATATTTTACATAGTTATCACTATTTTGTACATAAGAAGGTATCATTGGACCTTATTTTTCAAGAATTTGATAGATTTATTTTTCTTAAAAATGCCTAGTCATTATTTGATGAGCGATCTCATCAATTTGAATTGAGGATCAGATCCAATATCTTTAGGCAATCAGGAATGATGTGGCAAGATAGTTTATATAAAATCACAAACCAAAAAACTAAAATCAAATTTTGAGGAGGAAGTTGAAAATTCAAAGCATTGGAAATGGCGAATAATATAATTTTCAGATTTAAAGAGATTGACAAGATATTTCTTTCAGCATATGAAGGTCATTCAAATACAAGTGGAAGAAAATTAGCAATTGGGGTCAACTGAGAATATCTTGAGCATCTAGTTCAGCATATCCACAGTTCTAGCTGAGAATCATTCCAAATCCAAAGGATTTGACTCAAGTGGCTAATAGTCTGAGATATTTATTTTTATTGTTAAGTTTATTGTTAGTTTTCTATTCCTAAATATTGATAAAGAGATTTGAACAATGTAGTTGTATATATATTTTATGATTTGTAATAGAACGCGTTTGGATTTTTTTAGTGGAAAAACTTGGTGTTTTGTGTGCATATTTTCTGAGAACAATAAGAGTTTGCAAGATCAGAAGTACATGCTCTATTGATTGGAAAGATTCTTGTGCCAATTCTTTTTAGTTTGTTTTTATTATATGTAAAATTTTCTTTTCTTAGTAAATCATTTTAATGACTATCTTCAGTATTTGGTTTAATGTGAGCGATTTTAGAATTCATTTGTGATGTTTTAAAATCAAACTTTCAAATGCTTTCACTATTTTCCTTTTAAAGCCACTTTAGGATTTTTCTTTGATGCCCTATCGTAGTAGACCATTATCTCCCTTCAACCTTCAGCTACAAGGATAATTTAAATGTCTAGGAAAGAATTGTCTATCTTTCCTTCATTATTCATCATTCATACAATCAACACCTTATAGATCATACGCTGTTTTCAGCCATTACACTCCATGCCCAATGGATTTTTTCTTAACCTTGCCTTACCACTTTGTTAAACCCTTATGCTACCAAATATCTGGCCATTGTTCTAAGCACACAACCAGTTGTTGAAGTGACATTGAGCAGCTGAGTTGTAGATAGATCCCTCTCTCGATCGGAAGGGATAGATTCCAATCTAAAATATTGTTTCAATGTTACCTCCAGTGTTTCCTTTCACAACTAAGAAAATTATGAAGTGTTAACATATATCAAAATGGAAATAAATCTTCCCATCACTATCTTTTATGATAATACCTGTGCAATAAATCTCTCAAAGAACCCAGTCATGCACTAAAAAATAAAGCACATTTCAATCAAGTACCACTTTCTCAAAGAACAAATTGTTGATCAAAATATAAAAATGGAATATATAGACAGTGAGGAACAAATTGCAAACATCTGCCTCAAGATTCATTTGAATATCTTTGTCAAAATTTGGGCTTCATCTCTCTTGCATATCAACAGAGTACCCATTTTATATTGATGTAAAAGGGGGAGAGAAAGAAGTCAGAGGGAGTAGTAGGAAGTCAGGGGGAGTAGCATATAGCCAAGGAAATCAATCACTAGAATGTTGCCATCAATAACAAGTGGGGAGATTGTTGAGAAAATGGTTTTTATTAATGTCAAAGGTTATCCAGCTGAAGAATATGATAGTAGTTGCTTAAATAACATCCCAAGACCTTTCCAATGAGGTATGGCTCACCCTCTAACTCCTCTCAGATGAGGAGATATGAATTTTTCAAGTCGAAAATTGGAATTTTGGGCCCTATTGAAGTCGACACTCCTAAGAAGTGGGTCGGACCTACTTGAGGCCAAGTCAACCATTTTTGGGGTTAAAAAATACCTATAAATATGTCATCACTCATTTTAGCCAAGGAACACGTTCAATCATAGAAGGGGAATTCAGGATTATTTGAAGAGTAGTTGAGAGAGGTTCATATCTCATGAGCCAAGGAGTTAAACAAGATTGAAGGATTATTTTCTAAAGCATTTTCTTGTTTTGGTTTGGGCATTCTTGGAGCTTTGTTGTGATCAATCTTTGCAGCACATTTCTAGGAAAAATGTGGAATAAATTTGACCCATATCTGAGACCAAACTTGACCCTGTTGCAACAACTTTTTCAATCCAACTTAGGGAATTTTTAAGCCCTATTACAACTGTAGATAACCTAAACCCTATAACAACCTCAAAATTAACCTTGTAACAACCCCTTATTTGGCCTTGTAATGACCTCTTATTTAGCCCTGTGGAAATTATAGCTTTTCCCTTTTACAACTACTCTCCACCTATTTTGGGAGTTAATTTCAGGCTTATTGAAGCCTAATTAGAAGCTAACTTGAAGCATGATTAGAAGTATGATCTAAAGCTAATTTGAAGCCTGATTAGAAGCATGATTTGAAGATGATTTGACATCTAATGAGAATTCTAATTTAAATATTATTTTTAAGCCTATCTTGGAACATCCTTTGGAGTGGCTTTGAAGAGGTTTCTTTGGACCAGCGTTTGGAGTTTAGCAAGTAGTTTTGGAGACTACTATGGACATAGTTTATCAGGTTGGTGCCTGAAGTGGATTGATGTCCTCATTATTTTTTCATGTTGTTTCCTAGGCTTGTTCAAGGGGATTGGTGTCCTCATTCTATTACCAAATTGGTTCCTTGGTTTGTACAAAAGGATTTTTGTCCTTATTTGACAAGTTGGATCATGAATTTGTAAAGGATATTGGTGTCCTCATCACTATAATCTAAGATAAAATTATAAAAGTGATTTGTCATTTTTAATTCTTGTGTCCCAACATGGTATGTGCTTCATAATTATAACAAATTTTAAACTAGAAAAATCAGTAATTGGATGAAATAATTATTCAACCCCCCCCCCCCCCCAATTATTTCTAACAGAAAATTCAGCATGACGACATGTGGCATTAAATGGTTGGTGACACATGGCATGCATATTTAGAATTTTCAAGTCCCAAGTGGGCCGAATCCAAATGACACGTGGAATATTGATGACGTAGCATTACATGTCATTAGGGCATGAGAGTAAAAATGTCTGCAGAGGTTATAGTATTGGAGAGTTTTCAATCCTCGAATTGTCCTCAATTTTGACACTTTTCCCATTTTTCCATCCATCCCATATATGTTTTGGTATATATTTATAGTTCATAAGGTCATCAATGACATTTCAGCTATAACAAAAGGTATCAAATCATTATTTCCCATAATTTATACTCTCCTTGTGAAATTGGCTAAAATATCTCTTGTGCCACTAAATTGCAACATTTTATAGCTAACAGAATTTTTTGTAGCTCAATCCATGGTTAGATAAGATGCAGAGATTTTCAAAGTGAACAAAATACATGAGTAGATGTGAAATGTCTAGGACATGCTTATCCTCCTACCAACTCAAAATATCGAATAGACTAAGAATTTGTTTGGTCAAACGTCCATGTCAACATTGTTTTGTTCATGCGCAAGGGTTTCAGGAAGTGGTTTCAGCATCGAGCAAGCATGGAAAAAACAATATCAAGTGATCGAGTCTCATGTAGTTGATGTGTAGAAAATGATGATCTGCATGATTTTCTATGATAGAGAAATTCATGTCAGATCCATTCCTTAGTTAAATTCAAAGATTGTGTTGTCAATCCACGAACTTTCCTCTCGACATTTCTTTGTTTAAAGTTGTTAAATCAGTTAGCGTATAAATATCTCCTTGACCTACAAGTCGAAATAATGAAGAATACATTATAAATACTCTTCTTGGAATTATTGAAGATTTTTTACTTTTATTAATACAAGTACCTTTTCTTGAACTGCGAATGCATCCTTATCCAATTTGATTTGAATTCGTAACACCTTACACTCAACAGAAGGCCCCCCTGGAGAGTTGTAAGATAATTTAAATGATTTTCTTTTTTTATCATTTCAATTAGTTACAATTGAATTTGCAGTTATTTTACTCTGTTCATTTTTACTCATTGTTGTTGATTTCGTTCAACAAGATTGACCACTCTTTAAAGCTAAATACAACCAAAAACATTTTAATTGTTAGTTATTTTCATTAAGACTTTCCACTTAGTCTCAGATTTAGATGTTTATATTTATTCAAATATTTATTGTGCACATTAGTAATCTATCATAATTTCAAGTTTTATTCTTGCCCTTTAGTTCATTTTATTTCAAATAGCTTGGTTTTAAAATCAGTTTCAATTTTGTTATATAGAATAGTATTTCAATTTATTGCAGTAGAAAATTATTTCATTTCAGCAAGTAGAGTAGCCTTTCAATTTAATGGAAATAGAATAATCATTTCCATTTGATGTAAGTAAAATAACCATTTCAATTTTTTAATGCAATTATAATAGCCATTTCAATTCGATTCAATTATTGTCATTTGATCTTGTTTTTAAAAGAACAATTTGTCATTTTCTTGTTTTATAGAAAGAACATGTGTGTAAAGTTGAGATGAGTTGATATTGATTTAGTTTTGTTCTGCAATTTCCTTTAGATTAAACATTGCGTTGATAAAAAATCAAACTCCTAACATATTTATGCACATGCACTTCAGAAGTACACGAACCTTAGCTTCACAATTAATGAAGTAATTTAACTACCAATTAAATTACCCTATAGAGAGTGTTGAGGTTGATGGACACTGAGAGATGGAACTAATCTCATCCTTAGACATGAATATTTACATATTTTTTTTATAGTTCAATCTAACATACAAAAAAGGAGTGTGTCATGGAATAGACCCTGGGAGACATAAATTTTACTGTTACATCATGAAACATGAATTAGGCCTCTTCAAGGCTGATTTTTTAGCATTAGCCCTTTTGGTGGAAAGGTTTGGTTCTACCCCTTGGTCACAAAAATCCAAGACATTGAAATTTAAGGCCGTGAATTTTTTTAACTATCGAGAAGCTTAATGCTCTATACAATGCTTTAACATTTGATTCTAGGCCTCGGTTATGCAGAAGGAGCTAAAATTTAAGGGTGTTGTGAGATCCAAATTTGGCATTCTTAGTGATTTAATTAAATTCAACGAAACGTTAAGGAC
Source organism: Pinus tabuliformis (assembly GCA_031772625.1). Classification (NCBI taxonomy): domain Eukaryota; kingdom Viridiplantae; phylum Streptophyta; class Pinopsida; order Pinales; family Pinaceae; genus Pinus; species Pinus tabuliformis. Next base: position 302,236,132 of record CM062816.1, on the reverse strand, counting down.
AAGAAAGGTTTTTCTTCATGTAGGGTTAAGAACTCTCCATGCTTTAACTATGGATCCTGACACTTAGTCCGTCTTGAGGAGAATTGAAGGTAAGGTTAGGGTACAATTTGTGAACTTGGCATTCTACATTGTAAATTTGGTGTTCTAGCACCAAACTAAAAATAGGTTGATGCACTACAAATCAAAACAATGTGCAAGAATAGAAAAGAAGAGTTAAACTAAGAATAAATCCTACTGTTGAAACAAAGGTAAACAACCAGTTCAAGCTAAAAGAAAAGAGAATTTATTTAAACTGAACATTAGTATGAACAAAAGTTACTTCAAGTAATAAAACTAAAGTAAAATTGATTTATAAACCCAAAATTATCAAATCAGCTGCATATAGAGGTAGCTCTAAATCTATAAAAATAGCATCAACATTACAAAGATTGTATTAGATTTATTTGAGAATTTTGGAGCTGGAGTGGGAGGGAAGTAAATGGATTTTTGAATGAGTACAGTAACGAATGTATCTATGACTGTATGATAGAGAAGCCTTTTGATTTGAGTTTGAAAATAATGTGAAATAAGGATATAAAGGTTTGTGCAAGTAGGTGCTTGCACAAAAGGGAGTTGGAGCTTCCTTTCAATTGGTGCTAATAAATAGGGAGTTCATGCTTCCTTTAGGTTGGTGCCTAAAAAATTAGCAAGTTGATGCTTTTAAAAAGAGAAAGAAAGTTGAAGCCTTCTATACATTGTAGCCAACAGGAAAATTTATGTAATTTGAATTTGGAGCTTTATTTTGCATCATCGTTAAAAAGAACTTGTGGTTTACCTAGTTGAGTTTCCACATTAATATCTTGTGTCTAGATTCATGAGTTTGGTGTGCTACTATTCATTACTATGTTGCTAACTACGAACAAAGAATTTTTTAAATTGTAAAAATATTGATTCACCCCCTCTCAGTATTTTCTTGGTTTCTAACAGTTGGTATCATAGCTAAGTTCCTTCAGGACCAATCTAATTGCTAGAAGGAAGATCAAGGACAATGTCTAACTACGATGGAGAACACACCAACAAGGATCTTATGTTCATTGGAACAAATTATACATTTTGGAACGTAATAATGAAGACTTACTTGTAGTCTCTTGGTCAAGATGTCTGGGACATAGTGCAATATGGCTTGTAACACCCCACCCCACATTTACCCACTTTTACAAGCTCAACAGGGTAAACATGAGCTGACAGTTACTATGCATGACCAAAAATCCAAGATCCAATTATGGAAATTGGGTCCACTTATCAAGCCTTACTCCATTACCTAGATACTCGTGATCACCCAGATGTCAAACTATTTCCAATGGTGACTTTTTTTCCCTGAGCTAAAACCCCTTTCAACGTATATTTGTATCCTATTCAAACACATGCAAGCCTTTCAATGCATCTAGAAGGCTCCAGTTGCATGCATAATGTGTCCTCCATGCAGATGTGGCTGAGATTTCCCAGTTTTGTTCATGAAACCACAAACTTAGTTCCAGAATTTGAAGGCTAGCCTACAGGCCCACTTCCCAAAACCATGCATAACTTTCCAAAACTTTCTCAACAATCTGCAAAAGTCTTCATTTTTATGTTCTAGGTTATGATCCTACCCAAGCTTACACAACACATGTTAGTCATTTCTACAAACATTTGGTAAACTCAAATTACAAATTCCAACTCCAAGGGCTTATAGTCACTTCATAGGATTAGGAGTTGAGACCACATATTTAGTTCACTGAGTAATGTATCTAGAATTAAGGTCCACAAGCATATGTTAACATTCCCAAATCTCTGAATAATATTGATAGCTCTTCACATGGAACCATGACTAATAATGTAATCGTGACCAATTTAGTTCAAATTCGATATCTAGCCATTTTTCTCTTGTTAAATCATTTGCACCCAACAACTCCTAGATTACCAAAAATCACAATGGAACCATAACCCATAGGAACTTTGAATTTTCAATACATCTTAATTTGGATTTGGTACCTTAATTGTTTACTCTTCACGTACACCCCCATTTTTCTTGGATAGATAGATATCCGAACATTTTTGCATTGACCAAACTCCTTTTTCATTGAATTTGTGTACGGTCGAAAAGTAAACCCATGAACTAATCGAACCCTAAATCATTGAATTCCTAGATGGCCTAGAATTTGGGCCTTTCGTTGTGCTTAGGGAAATTTTATGTGTTCATCACCATTTTAGATAAAAACTAAATACACTAAAAACCTTTGAAAAACCATTTCTTGGCATGGATCTCAAGGCTTCAAAAGCTACCACATTGAATCTTCGAGAACCAATCAAAACATGCCACATCATGTCTACCATGTCACTACCACATCATCTACCATGTCAACATTCTCACGTGTGTCATGCCACATCATTTCCATGTGTCACTCTAAATAAGGCCACTTGACCACCCAAAAAGTCCAAATCAGCCTAACATGTTTCCTTACCTTAGATTTTCACATCATCATCTTCTACCACCTGTACTATCATGTCAAGTGGGGTTCACTTGATGACTAATGGAAAAATATGAAAATCCATTGTTTTTGTTAAGAATCTCTTTTGTGTATTCCACAAAAACCTAGATGCCTAGATGCATAAGAATGAATCTGGTATCTGGCTCTTGATCTAATGACTCTTGCGGGAAATTGCCCAGATTCCTAGATATGTTGAAGAAGCCTAGATATGATAAAGAAGAATAGATACATTGTTGAGAACCAAATGTTACATAAGGATGGAAATTTGACTAGCTTGGAACCTTGTTTGACTTCTTCATTTCAATTTCATTTTCTTATTGATTTATGTTGAGTTAGGAGAAGTGTCATATCTCGTTGGAAATATATTTGAGATGGCTATCCAACCATACAACGTTAATTTTCATTTAAACCGGGGGATAGAGAATAAATGACTTCAAAATGTAGGTTTTAACCCCATATAGAAATTACCTGCATACGAATTCTAAAAGATAGAAAATAAATAATGCGAGAGCATAACACATAAAACACATATACACAGAGATTTTCCCCTAGATCCCAAAACTGGGACTACAAGCTTGATTTTTCATTATGTTCCTTTCAATGTTACAATAAATATTTATACGTGCCAAAGAATCCAATGCCATGGACCAAAAACCATTGCGTCCAAAACGATGGACCAAAAACCATCACGTCCAAAACCATGTGTGAAAATCATGCACAAAACCATAGGTAGGACCACCCAACCTAATATAGGGTCCAAAAAACAAAATTTTCCAGGGCACTGCCCCGGACCCCATAGAGGGGGGTTACCTACACCCCTCAAACCCCCTGTGACCCCCTCAGCTACACAATCGGCGCAACTCAGTTAACTACGTGGGCTAGTCATGGAAGGAATATAACACAACCCAACATTCTCCAACTTGTTGTTTTCTTTCCACAGGGATCCACAAGAGATCTTAGTCATTTATCCAGCCCTGCAATGCCCATTGTTTCTCTACACCAAGAGAACTTCTCAGAGCTCACAGATTTTTCAATGCATCTGTAGTATTCTTAAAAGTGTCCACCTTTACCAACAACACCCTTTTGTCTTCTATCATATCCCTCACAAAGTGATACTGAACATCAATGTGCTTTGTCTTTGAATGATATGCAGGGTTCTTTGCCAAGAAAATTGCACTCTAGCTATCACAGTCTATCCTTATAGCTCCTTGTACTAACCCCATACTTGAACACAATCTCTGCAACCAAACTTCTTCCTTGCTTGCATGAGTGGATGCCATGTATTTTTCCTTTGTAGTCGATAGTGCCACTATATATTGTTTTATTACTCATCCAACTGATTGCACCTCCAAATAAGTTAAATACATACCCACTTATAGATCTTCTCTGATCCAGATCTCTAGCCCAGTCTACATCAACAAAGCCATGAATATCCAACACTCTGTCCAATCTTGGTCTACCTTGGTAGCACAAACCATAATCACTAGTGTCATGCAAATACCAGAAAACCCACTTCACTACTGTCTAGTGCTCCTTCCCTGGCTTTGAAATAAACTTGCTCAATACTCCCACTACATGTGCAATGTCTAGTCTAGTACAGACCATTGCATACATTAGGCTACTGACTGCACTAGCATATGGAACATGGGACATGTCCTCTTCCTCTTCTTGTGCCTTGGGACAATGTTCAGTAGATAACCTCACACCTACAGGAATATGAACCTTCACTGGATTAATATCCTGCATATTAAACCTTTGTGTTATAGACATTTTTGTGCCTTACAGCATGGAGCATGAAATGTCAATAATTTGAGGGATCCAAAGTCCCTAAACATGTTGTTCTTACCCTTAGAGGAACAAGGTCAGCAAACCACAGCACTGCAAATCAGTTCTCCACTGAAAAACACTCAAAAACAGGTCAATTTTGGATCAAAGCAGCTGCTCCACTAAGCATCTGCGCTGAATGACAAAAGCTCCATGGTGTACCTGCGCTGCATAGCAAGTGCAACAAAGGCTACCTGCGCTGGGCGTACTTTGACATGTGGGGGAATCTTTTCTCAATGTGCCAGTGCCCAGGAAGCTTCCAAAATGACACTTGGATCAGAAGATTCGCCTAATGATGAGTAAAGAGGTTCTAAAACTCCAAGTGGAAGGTAGAAACTCCGAGTGGACTCAAGGACTGAAGAACAACTGGAGTTAAAGAGGACAACAAGTCACACATCAAGCTGACTTATCTTCACTCCAAAACTCTATATAAGGATCTCATCCCATGGGATCTGGAGGCCGGAATTTTGTGCAAAGAATTGTTGTTGGTTTACAGTTGTGAGTATTGGGTGATTACTTGAGGGAGGTGAAGAGGAGATTTTTTTTCCGTCGGGAAGGTGATGCTGGATTGGACCTCTCACGGTTGTATCACCGCCTGAACCTTACTTCCTTATATTAATAAAGCATTTGAGGTTCTTCTATTCGCATGTGTTTCAATGGTGTATTGTCTTACTTGCGTATTTGATTTATGCTAATCCTTGAATCAATTATGAATGCATGCTTCTTGTAGTTTCCTTTTCTTGTCTTGTTCGCAGGATCTCGTGTAGCTGGGCCCGTGAGAAGACTTGGAGCTGGGAGCGAGCGGCAAATAGAGGAGATTGGATCGACCATTTGCGCAAGACATCGGTAAGTGGATCTCTTCCTTTCCCCTTTTGCATGTCATAAAGAAGTAACCTTAGATAGCTTTGCTTCGGCTGTTGCTAAGGAACTATCACCCTTAGAGTGGGATAGGGTCATTCCGTGTTGGATACTTTTCCCCACAACAGACTGGCGACTCCGCTGGGGATCGTGTCTTGTTGGTAGCTTGTGTTTCTTGCTATTCATTTCCTAAACGAAGGGAGTACCGAATCGAACTGCATTCGAATCCTTCGAATGCAAAGTAGAGGGTAGCTACTCTAGCTCAGTGCTGGGCATGTTTATGATTTGAAGAGCTGATCCACAAGGACTCTTTTTAGCTCTTTGTGATAGTGTTCATCTTCCTTTAATCATCCTCTAGTGTATACTTGACTGATAGCCTCTGATTTGGCCAAAAACCATTGATTTTTGAGCAAACTGTGACCCGGAATCTGAGAGAGACGAGAGTTGTCTCTTCAGTGCAGCTGCAGCAAAGGCTACCTGCGCTGCAACGCAGGTCCCGAAGGGGCTACCTGTGCTGCATGTCAGATTGACAGTGCAGTACCTGCGCTGATCCAGTTTTGCCTTGTGCAACTGGGGTTCCCTACTGTCTGTTGCCCAGTTTTCAATATTGTTTTTGCAGCCTGTTGTCAGCCTGTATACCCAGCTGAAACTGCCTTTCTTTGCCTTCATTCCGCCTCAGTTGTATGAAGAAACCGTGATTGTTCTGATTGTATTTCTTGCTTTCATTCAGAGTTTCCCGTAGCGAAAGTGAACTAGTCTTGATGTGACCTCTTGGATCTAGGCCTGTAAGAAAGTGTCGTTGTGATTCTAAGAGCTAGTTTATTGCTGTTCATAGCTGCTTGAACATTTGCTTTCGTTATATGGTTCAAATTTTAGTATTTCTTGTGTTGAAACGAGTGAATCTTAAGGTGTTCTTTTGATTATTGGACAAAAACTTGTTTGCTTTCGCTTGAAATTGAATTCGAAATTATACAACAGCTTTCTTTTTGTAATACATCAACATTAAGAAAGAAGAAAAGAAATACTTGCATTGTGCATGTGCATTTTGACAGTTTGCATGTCGATTTAGGAAAGTGCATCAGTGTGTGCTCTATGATCTGTTTGAAAATATGATGTCTTTCTTTTCCTTCAGTAGTTAAGATTTTCATAAGTTGAAAGAATTGAAAAAGCTTGCTTATCATTCTTAGACTGCATTTAGGAGTTGTATCATACATCACGTGGTGATCCATAAAGGCAAACTGCTAAGCAAGATCAACCTAAAAAGAACTGAATTTATCTAACAACACTTTGAAACATAATGAAACACAGTAGAGGTCTAGGTAGAGACGTGAACTGGCGTCGTTAAACATAGTGACTGTCAATCTCTACGAAGGTGGGTGATTCCTCCTGAGGGACGATAGCACTAATACGGACTTGTGCCCCCGCGTACCGTCGCGTATATTGGGGGACCCCTATAGGAACAAAGCCTTTATCCATAGGAAGCCGTGTCGGCCGCCCTACTGATCGCGATGCAGTGAACACAGCATTCACGAAGATCGACCACTCGTACCGTAAAACGTATTCTGTGGTTTCGCGAAAGGTTTGGCACACCCTCTGCCTAGAACTCCAGAGTAGTTTCTTTTGGCCTTTTTCAAACTCTATAACTGAAAAATTCCATCCGAGCATTTGTCACTTCGGGCTCGTTAATACATCGAAGGAGACTAGAGTCATCTTTAGCTTTTTCTCGACTCTTAAAAAGTGAAAAAGCAAGTTGTGTCTAAAGCGTCGTCATATAAAATTCATTCTAAACAGAACATAATCACCCCTTATTCCTGCGTTGATCTTGAGGTTGAGAACATGGAACACACCAACCAAGGGATTCCACATGATGGGAACCCTAGCCCTTTCTCCTCTTGGGGAGAAGATGGTGCGCCCTACATGGCCACGTTGTCGCTTCCAGGGCTGACAATTGGCCTGCCAGTTTGGCTATTCTCAACCACTGTAGTTCAGAACACCACGGTTCCTGAACAGTCGAATCAACAGTTAGACCAGTCTAGAGCTGCCCTCCAACCTTCCACTTCTTTTAAGTCTTCCTCCGATCCTTCCCCTTCAAAAGGTAGAGCCGCCGAAAGCAGAGCTCCCGCAGAGAAGAAGGAGACCGATCTTCCCTCTTCGAAAGGTAGAGCCGCCAAAAGCAGAGCTCCCGCGGAGAAGAAGGAGACCGATCTTCCCTCTTCGAAAGGTAGAGCCGCCGAAAGTAGATCTCCCGTGGAGAAGAAGAAGGAGAAGAAGAAGAAGGAAAAGAAGCAAAAGGAGCCAAAGGCGCCTGGGGGCAAGCAAAAGGCATCTAACAAAAATCCACACACAGCACGGACCGGGCCCAAATCGCCATGTGTCATATGTAGAGGGGACCACCACCACCGTGATTGTCCCAGTATTCCCCGGATACTAAGGGACTGGTCCCCTCGTTTGCACAGTTCGGAAGCGTCAACCTCTGACAACCAGGTTGAATGCTTACCGTCGACCAACGAAAGTGAAGGTTCTAGACGACGAAGGGGAATGAGATTCCCCTGCGAACTGTGTGAAGGCAATCACACCCTCCGCCGTTGTCCCTTTTTAGACGAAGCCAAGAGAGTTTTGGAAGATCAACCGGTTGCACTGTTGCTACTTCCTCCTGGATACCAAAAACTCGCGCCAAGTCCTTCGTTGGTCGAAAATACGGCTGCCCCGCTCATAGGGCCAGCTGAAGTGTCAATCACTGAAAGTGAACCTACTGAATCCGGACCGGACGAAAGTCCAAAGGTCGAAATGGCAGTTGACCTGGTTCTCCCTTCAGAAGTTTCATCTTCAAATACCACAGCCACTGAGGATTCATCTTCAGCTGACACCCCTACCGAAGAGAGTAAGGATGACACCGTCCAGATTCTTTTCATCAACACCGATTCTGATGAACATCAGGGCAATGTGCCCACTCCTTTATCGCAGGAAGGAGCATCGTCAGGATCATACCCGGCCGTATATTCGGTCCCACCACCAAGCAACCTGGTTGTGTCCTTTGATTGGAACCAACTAGGCAGACCCCGGTTACCAGCCAGTATACCATTTAGAATTATAGTCCAAATATACAAAATGGTGATGGCTGGGACTATCATTGATGAAGGGGCATCTGTGAGTATCCTGTCCTCTATTGCTTGGAAAGCACTAGGTTGCCCAGCGCTTTTGCCTGAGATAAGGAATCTCTCGGGTTTTGACAAAGGAACCAGTCGACCATTAGGGATTCTACCTAATGTGCCTATTACCTTGAAAGGGAAGGCTGTCAAGATGAACTTGATGGTCGTCCAAGGACCCTTGGATTATAACCTACTCCTTGGACGAGACTACATATATTGCATGGAAGCAATAGTCTCCTCACTCTTTCGAATAATGTGTTTTCCATACGAAGGAAGAATGGTCAAGCTCGTAGACCAACTTTCACTTCCGGGATCACGCATCGCAAATAGTCACATGCCTATCCTGAATGGTCTATTCGATCAAGAAAGGTCTCTACCTCCGGTTCTTCTTCCTGATGAGTACGAGTGATTCGGGAAAGTAGGGCCGGAACCCAGGGGGCATGCATCCTGGTCTGCTGGGGTCAGAAAAAACCTTGGGTGTAAAGTAGAATTTCCGCGGGAGAATATGACTAGTCCGTACCCCGTCCCCTCCTTCATCTTCGTAAAACAGAAGAGCCGGCAAGAGCTCTCATGCAGAAGAAGGGGCAGTTAGGAATGGGGTTGTTCTGGAAAAGGATTCTTTTGTCAAGGTTACTTGTTTGACAAAGGTCATTCACCTTTGTCTAAATAAGTAGGCTCTGCCAAAGGAGGGGATCTGTTTGCGGCAGCAAGTAGTAACCATCTTTGGGTAAAAGGCAAGCCTCACCCATTAAAACAAATGTTTTAAAGGATAAGTAGGGGCAGCCTCCAAAGAAAGAGATTCTATTGCTGCAACAAATTGTAACCATCTTTGAGTAACCTAATGATAGACATCGCCGAAGAAAGTTTCTGTTTGAAAGGATTAGCAGAACGATCTTTGGGTAACCAGAAAGAGGCAAGCCTCACCCGTTGAAAACAAAGGTTTTTAAACGGAAAAGTAGGGGCGACCTTGAAATTAGACTTTACACCTGGGGGCATGCAAACCTCTTGGAATGCAAGCACGGGCGGCTTTTTAGTTTTTAGGTAGGTCTAACCCCGCTAACCCGTAGATAAGTCGATACCCAGCTTGCACAAAGAGAGGGTATGGAGCAAAGCGTAGGGAGATGAAGCTCCTTAAAAAATAGCAATCTTCCAGGAGACCTTCCTACTTTATGACTGGTAAAAACGAGCAGTTTTGGCAAAGTTCATGCTCGTTAAAAAATAAACGCAAGATCCGAGCAGTTTTAGCAAGAGTTCATGCTCATTAAAAAATAAATGCACATGTGAGCAAGCTTCCCCCAGAGTTCAAGCTCATCCAGAAAAAATGAACCGGTAAATAACCATTTCAGACCATAGATTCATCAGCCATAAAAGTCTTGGTCGTGTTTGTGCGCCGTCACCTCCACTTTTCATTTGGCCGATCATTCACATCCACTTGATTTTTTACCTATTTTGAGGAACAACTGCGAAGTGTGATTTCACCTAGCCATCCTTGTGACACTGCCGTGATTGGAAAATTCCAACCTGTACCTGGAATCTACTGCTATCCCTGTTTATCACTCGTTCCTCAAAATACGAGTCTTCTTTGAGCTCTTTTCACTGACTCGTAAAATATGAAAAGTTTGCCGAGTTTTGGCCTTCCAGCTCGTTAAAAGGACCGAAAGAGCTATCCCTCCTCTAGATTTTAATCTTTTTGGACCTGAGGGATTATTGCACAAAAAGATCGAGCGCTTGCCTAGTTCGGCTCGATAAAGATATCGAACATTCATCCCTTCTGTATTGTTTTATACTTTTTCGGACTTAAGGGATTAGATGATGAAAAAGGACCCCTGGAGTCCACTTTATGTACCCTTTTCAGACTCTCTAAAGATGAAAAGGACTGAGTTGTCTTTGTCGCTGGGCTCGTTAAAAATATTAGATAGCGACGAACTTGTCTTTAGACGAGAACGAGTTTCCCTATCGCTAAGCTCGTTAAAACATAGCGATGGGCTTGCCCGAAGGGCAGGTTATAGAACAAGCATATGTTATCCTCCTCAAGCTTGACAAAAATAAAGAGGTACTGGTCAGAAATGACTGGGGAAAAATTGGGAGAACCTCAAAGCTTAATGGTAGCAAGTCGCTCTTGAACATGACACTTTTGCCTCCGTAAATATCGGGTTGGGTTATTATCATTCACCGGTCCCTTCACCATGGTCTCGCCATACCATCCATACATGGGGTAATGCTACTGATCCATCACATCAGTGTCGTTATATGTTCAAGAGATGTCATTCAGAAAGTGTCAACCGGGTCCCATCCACTACCATACATCATCTTTCATCCTTCCATGACCGCCACCCTGAATCATATTTCACAGATCATTTTCACCATCATCACTAGCTCCGTTCCGTGTCACTGATGTGGGATTCATTAAGGCCCTCCTTTGACGGATCACTTCTTGTCGACATTAGCTCATTATCCAAGAAGTTGATCTAGGAACACCCCCTCAGTACTTTGAAGCTTGCATGCCTCAATGGCAAGTTTCTCACTTCCGGCGATAGGTATACATTAATGACCTTCGACCGGGAGACTTTGCGTGGTGTTCGACGTCAGATCCTATATTCACGCCACGTGAATTGTGCTGCAGTACCTTGAGGGTCATCATCATTATCGGTGATTCCTCTCGCACTTGTTAACAGTTTACATTATTGACTGGTAATCAAGCGATGTCTTTCCATGTTCGACTTCAAGAAATTCTCACATGGATCGACTTGTACTAGAGTGAAGATCGGACAAGTTTGAAGACCCCGAATCTAGTTTCATCCATCCGGGCTGCGATATATATTCAGGAGATAAAAACATAGACATGTGCAGCAGATGATCATCCTACTAAAAGGATGATAATTAAAAGCAGAGAATTATCAGTCTATTATCAGACAATCGTCTGTTTATGTACAGCAAATGTATTTATAAAGCTGAGCATGGGAAATGCCCGCATCAGCTAGATCATGAAAAGAAAGTATGAAAAGATAATGTATTGTATTGTATTTTGTTACAGGTCACCTCCCGACGATTGAATGAACTTCGGATCCTCCTAATAAAGCATTTCACCCGATAAACGACCTCATACTTTAGGGGGCAACTGTTATAGACATTTTTGTGCCTTACAGCATGGAGCATGAAATGTCAATAATCTGAGGGATCCAAAGTCCCTAAACATGTTGTTCTTACCCTTAGAGGAACAAGGTCAGAAAACCACAGCACTGCAAATCAGTTCTCCACTGAAAAACACTCAAAAATAGGTCAATTTTGGATCAAAGCAGCTGCTCCACTAAGCATCTACGCTGAATGACAAAATCTCCATGGTGTACCTGCGCTGCATAGCAAGTGCAACAAAGGCTACCTGCGCTGGGCGTACTTTGACATGTGGGGGAATATTTTCTCAATGTGCCAGTGCCCAGGAAGCTTCCAAAATGACACTTGGATCAGAAGATTCGCCTAATGATGAGTAAAGAGGTTCTAAAACTCCAAGTGGAAGGTAGAAACTCCGAGTGGACTCAAGGACTGAAGAACAACTGGAGTTAAAGAGGACAACAAGTCACACATCAAGCTGACTTATCTTCACTCCAAAACTCTATATAAGGATCTCATCCCATGGGATCTGGAGGCCGGAATTTTGTGCAAAGAATTGCTGTTGGTTTACAGTTGTGAGTATTGGGCGATTGCTTGAGGGAGGTGAAGAGGAGATTTTTTTTCCGTCGGGAAGGTGATGCTGGATTGGACCTCTCACGGTTGTATCACCGCGTGAACCTTACTTCCTTATATTAATAAAGCATTTGAGGTTCTTCTATTCGCATGTGTTTCAATGGTGTATTGTATTACTTGCATATTTGATTTATGCTAATCCTTGAATCAATTATGAATGCATGCTTCTTGTAGTTTCCTTTTCTTGTCTTGTTCGCAGGATCTCGTGTAGCTGGGCCCGTGAGAAGACTTGGAGCTGGGAGCGAGCGGCAAATAGAGGAGATTGGATCGACCATTTGCGCAAGACATCGGTAAGTGGATCTCTTCCTTTCCCCTTTTGCATGTCATAAAGAAGTAACCTTAGATAGCTTTGCTTCGGCTGTTGCTAAGGAACTATCACCCTTAGAGTGGGATAGGGTCATTCCGTGTTGGATACTTTTCCCCACAACACTTTGCAATATTGTCTCTACATACTTCCTCTGGTTTAACTAGAGCTTCCTATTTTCGCGGTCTCTTTTAATTTCCATGCCCAAAATATAGTTTGTGGCACCAAGATATTTCATGTCGAATTTGGAGGACAATTGGGTCTTCAAATCCTGGATAATTTCTTTGTCATTTCCAACCAGGAACATATCATCCATATACAATTCCAGATAAATAACATGGTCACCAATTAATTTAAAATACACACAGTGATCTTCTTTGATTTCGGTGAATCCAAGTCCTCATATAAATGTATCAAATTTCTGATACCACATGCTTGGTGACTGTTTTAACCCATACGGAGACTTCTTTAACTTGCATACCATTTCTTTCTTACCCTTCACCGCAAAACCTTCGGGTTGATTCATGTAGATCTCCTCTTCCATATCCCTTGTCTTCACATCCATCTATTCTGCCTGAAAATCAAAAGCAGCAGCAACAGATAAACGTAATCTAATAGAAGCTACCTTGGCAACAGGAGAAAAAATATCACCAAAGTCAATTCCTAGCTCCTGGGAATAACCTTTTGCTACCAACCAAGCTTTGTATTTCTCCACCTTTCCTTCTGCATTTTTCTTCTTCTTGAACACCCATTTGCTTCCAATGAGTTTCCTTCCAGCTGGAAACTCCATCAGATCCCAAACCTCATTTTTGTGCAAAGATGCCATTTCATCAACCATGGCCTCTTTCCAAAGTTTTCCATCCTTTGAATCTACTGCTTCCTTCACAATTTTGGGATCATCATTAGTAACAAATAAAGTAAAATTTGAACAGAAAGTAGATGGACTATACCTTTCCGACTGCCTTCTTTCTCGAACTGATCTTCTCACACACAGAGTTTGGATAACTCCTCTGCTGTAGAGTTTGATTCTTCCTCCTTAAGCTCAAACTCTATCTTCTCAGGTTCCTTTGGTTGGAATTCATGTTTAATAACATCTTTCACCTCTTTGAACACAACATCTTGGTTGTACACAACCTTCCTTGTTACTGGGTTCCAAAGGTTATAACCCTCTAAACCATCATTATACCCAATCAAGATGCACTTTTCAGATTTACTATCCAACTTGGTTCTTTTCTCCTTTGGAACATGTACATATGCATCACATCCAAATACCTTCAGATGTGAAAGAGAGGGTTTCTTGCCAGTCCATACCTCTTGTGGAGTCTTATCATCCAATGCTGATGAAGGTGATCTGTTGACTAGGTAACATGCTGTCTCCACTGCCTCTACCTAAAATTCCAGTCCTAACTTGGCACCACTGAGCATGCTTATTGCCCTTTCCCTCAACATCTTGTTCATTCTTTCTACAACTCCATTTTTCTCAGGTGTGTATGGAGTAGTCTTCTGTCGTGTTATGCCACACTTCTTATAGAATTCTTCAAATTGCTTACTGCAAAACTCTCCACCGTTATCTATCCTCAACAACTTTATCTTCTATTCTGTTTGGTTTTCCACCAGAGCCTTAAATTATTTAAACCTGTCAAAGACTTCGAATTTATTCTTAAGGAAATATATCCATGTATTCCTTGAGAAGTCATCTATAAATGATACATAGTACATAGACTTACCCAGTGATGGAACCTTCACATGTCCAAACACATCACTATGCATAAGCTCTAATATCTGTTTCGCCCTCCTACCACCAGAGGGGAAACTCACCTGATTTTTCTTCCCATATACACAATTTTCACAGAAATCAAAATCCAAAGAGCTATTACTCATACCTTCTACCATACCTTTACCATGAAGTATTTGAAGGCCCTTTTCTCCAATATGTCCAAGCCTTTGATGCCACAGCATGGTCTTCTCTCTAAAGACCACTAGATTTTCTACTCCTCTTTCAGGAACCACAGAACTATTTCACCCATCAACAATAGTGCTACCTTGCAGCCTATACAGAGTTCCAATTTGAACTCCTCGCATCAATAGCAGTGCCCCCAGAACCATCTTGCAGGCATCCTTCTCGAAAACTGTTTTTACACCTTCATCATCCAACTTACTTATAGAAATCATATTTTTGGTAATGCAGGAATATGCAGAACACCCGGAAGTGTTCTAACCTTTCAACCTTGCAACTTCAACTTTACTTTTTTGCGACCAATGATTCTAGCCTTCATGTCATCCCCCAAGAAGACATCACCACCATCATATTTCTCATACTCGCAGAACCACTCTCTATGGGGAGTGAAGTGAAAGGATGCACTTGAGTCAATCAACCATGCCTCATGATCTACATGTGTACTTGAAGAAGCCAAGTACACATCCCCACCTTCATCTGAGGTGGTTTTCACCTCTGCAGAAGGAGCATCATCAGATCCCTTTCCTTTATCAAGAGCTTTAGATTTACAGTCCCTTTTGTAGTGCCCTTCATTTATGCATTTCTAGCACACCACTTTTATAGGTTTTCTTGGAGATTTAGATCTCCCTCTAGATTTAGATCTCCCACTCGATGACTTATTTTTGTTTCTATTCTAGGATTGTCCATGTACAGACAAGGAATCACCATTCTGGCTCTCCATATTTTTCCGTCTCATCTTCTCCGTCAGCAAGGATGAGACTATTTCATCAAACTGCAAGGTAGTTGTATTGCTACCTATTGCAATAACCAGACTATCCCATGAATCTGGTAGATAACACAACAAACTGATGCACTTATCTTCATCTGAAATTTTAATATCAACAGATAAAAACTAACTTACCATAGTATTAAATGCGTTCATATGTTTTGTCACCGAGTCTCCATCTTTCATCCTCAGGTTATACAGCTTTTTCCACAGGAACAATTTATTCACTAAAGACTTAGATTGGTACAAAGTCCCTAACTTGTTCCACAAAACCTTCGTTGTAGCTTCTCCTGATACATTCAACAATAATGAATCTGAGACACACAATTGTATTGTGCTCTTTGCCTTTCGATCCAAATTCTTCCATTCTTCATCGAAAACTCCTGTTGGTTTAGTATCTGGATCTACCACTATCCACTGATCTTTATCCACCAACAGATCCTCCATCTTGAGTTTTGGTGACTCAAAACTCTGACCATTAAATTTCTTGATCTCTATCTTTCCATTGCTCACCATCTTCTTTCACCAACAGAATCGATCTCGTAGTTCTCCCACTGAACAGGGTCTACCATAGGCCCGACTGAAACCCCTCAGCAACAAGGCATCCCCTTGAAGCCAAAACAACTCTGATACCAAATGTAGGTTTTAACCTTGCATAGACATTACTTGCATATGAATTCTAAAATACAGAAAATAAGCAATGCTAGAGCATAACACATAAACACATATACATAGAGATTTTCCCCTAGATCCCAAAACTGGGACTACCAGCTTGATTTTTCATTATGTTCCTTTCAATGTTACAAAACATATTTATACATGCTGAAGCATCCAATACCATGGACCGAAAACCATCGCATCCAAAACCATGGACCGAAAACCATCGCGTACAAAACCATGTGCGAAAATCATGCACAAAACCATAGGTAGGTCTGCCCAACCTAATATAGGGTCCAAAAAACAAAATTTTTTGGGGTGTTGCCCCAGACCCCATAGAGGGGGGTTACATGCACCCCTCAAACCCCCTGTGACCACCCCTGCTATGCAATCAACGCAATGAAGGGGGGGCTCCACCCCCCCTCTAACCACCTGGTTAACTACGTGGGCTAGTCGTGGAAAGAATATAACACAACCCAACACAAAAATATGTTATCCAAACTACAATTAGAACAAATTCACTAGTCTCCCAAGCTACAGATAGTTTAAATCAATGACACTATAGTTTATGCCAATGACAACATGTATGAAACATCTTTCTTTGAGGGTTCCTTAGGATTGGGATTCAGGGGTTATGAGGAGGTAATTGGAGGAACCTGAAAGGATTCTTTAGGGTTTTTGATATCAAGAATGTTTGTCTCTAGGGGTGGTGGGTTTGGAAGAGGGGCTGGTGATTCAATATTTTTGAGTAGTTCAAAGTTGTCACTAATAACAAAGGTTTTTCCAAAGTGTGTCTATGAGAGTGGAGGCTTTGGTCCACAGTGATAAGTAATTAGTTTATATAATCCATCATGATTTTTAGCTTGGCCTTTATTTAGAGTGGCCTCAAGAACCCACATGGGGAAATTTTTGTAGAAATGCCTATATTTGTGACATCTATGGAAGCAAAACGAAATGTGTTCAGAGTCCAAGTTTTTCTCCCATAGTTTGTCTTGATACTAAATATCAATTGAATAAAAAAGGGGTTCTAAGATGTTCATATATATGTTGGGCTATAAATTTTGGTTTCGTTTTCCTTTTACTTGTCAATCTAGTTTATAAACTTATGAGTTATAAACATAATATGCGTAGGAAATGGGGTGAAGACTAAGCTACCCTATTCACTTGCAAAGTAAAGAAACCAATCTATGTTCTATTTGAATCAAAGAAAATTTCCTCAAAGAAGAATCTCAAATAGTCTTACTCAACCATGATTTAATAGGTTTTCATATAATCTTAAATTACTTAACTCATAGATCAACATGGTCTTATTTTTTAATGTTGGTCAATGAATTTTCAAGCTGTCTATGCATGAAGGAAACTAAGATGATAAGGAACACATCAATTTCAAAATCCAGTGATTAGTCATCTATTCAAAATCTTCTTACAAGCTAAGGATACAATCTTTCACTTAATGAATTTAAATGTTCTTGCCACCAAAAGTGAGGATATATTAGATACCAGATCATGCTAATTGATGTTCATAATAAAATGAAATATGGTACTGCAATATGAAATGAAATATTCTTGAGAAAATAATATTTAAATATGTCAACGTCATTAATTATCACCCTTTGTGGACCTGATCTCACAATGGGAAAGAAGTATATTTTTTCTCTTTTTGTAATTTTGTACTTGTATAAAGTGATTATTTTATATCCAAAATAACAAATGCAACAATTTCAATTCATGCTAAATCATAGGGGATAGAAAAATAATGAGAGGAACAATATATCATCTATGTGAAAACTATGAAAAAATTATCGAATGTGTTTACTTGAGAAAAAAAAAAAAATACTCCAAATGATCTAAGTACACAACAATAGTAATGAATCAAATGTTACAACAAAATGATTAAAACAATACAAAGAAAGGAAACCCTAAATCAAAACTACAAAAAGATTAAGAAAACACACGACAAATTCATGTTTTAGGTTGGTGGTCCCTTCCTAGCTGGGTAGCGAGCTATTAACTTACAAGTAGAAGATAATGATTAAAACAATACCATTAATCAAAACTCACATTTATATTATGAAAATGTCTATTCAAGTTATACCAATGTCAGCAATCCATACATATTGCATTATAGCAATAAATCGCACAGGTGGTTTTATAGTCTTTCTTCAACAACTAACGACAACAATAACCTTATTTTCCTTTCTTCACCCTTGATTTGAACTATGAAGTGAGTACACATGTTGAAGAGAGTAATTATAGGAATTAACCCAATTCCTTTATTCTCGTGAAACATTATCAAGATTAGATAAGATAACTAATCATATCGGCCCTCTCTGAGCTTGTCTAATCATTTATACAAACTTAGAATGGAACTAGAGACAACAAATCTTGATATAATATGAAATTGATATGATTATTAAATATGCATCATGAAGGGAAATCTCATTAGCAACCTGCATGCAAGGAACTTCAACCGTGATTGACTTTGGATCTCATGCTTACCTAAAGAAAATTGGGCACAAACCAAGGGAGAAACTCCATATTTACAATTTGACCTTCAAAACCCATGTGGTAATTTTGTATTTGGGAAGGTGCATATTTTCCAACCATCAAACTTAGGTGCTAGAGGTAACCTAAAGGTACAAAAATTAAACTAAAAAATTCATCATTAGTAAGATTAGCCTAAAAACCCACTTTAATCTTCTAAATACTTTAGGAAATGGAATGAAATAAGCAACATTTATCTCCAAATGCTTGTTCAATAGTTTTAAGCTTAAAGATGTAGAAATATAGGGTAATATAGGTAAGTTTGATGTAAAAATATAGGAAAACAATGGAAAATGGGCAAAATATTATGTCAAAATGGGAGGCCAATGATATATGTATATGCAAGCATAAGATATGTATTTTGTTTGTTTAGTGGATTTCAAGACTTTGGAAAGATGACCTAGAGCATTTTTTATGCTTGCTAATACCTTTTCATCCCAAAGTTGTAACACCCTCCTCCCACATCTACCCAAGTAACCATCCAATTGGGGTAAACATACGACGAGCGGCTACTATGATTGGATTTGACCTCCTATGTGACCTTAAGGAAGTGGAATTGACGAAACACATCAACGAACCTATCAACATCAACGACGGAACCCTCGGGAGACATGTCAGCCACTCAGACATCATGTCCCTAGGTCCCACTAATGTTATGGACATCTTAAGCCTCAGTTGCTCTCACGCAATAGGCATGACAGCGTCCAAAAACCCAAATTCGCTCTCACAAGCTTGTCTGCCAGTGTCCAGAGACCCAATTTGTCAATGCTATGTTAGCGTCCCCAAGATTTGAGCCACTTTTTTAGGCCCAGAGCCCAGGTCATTGCTAAGAGTGGAATGATAACTTAGGAGAAGTAAAATAATAGGGAAACAATGATGCAAAATAAATAAGTTAAATAAGACCATAATCAGACCCCTACTAGCCATGACACACATTTCGTCACACATGTCATAAGCATGTAATCTATAGGTGTAGCCAAAAGAATTAAACATGGGGATCTTGTACTTACTTGAGAATCAGTAAGAACCATTATTCCCTCATGTCATTTGCTGCATTACCATCTATTAGACCATAGATACATTATCCATTCATTTACAAGTAAAAACATGTTGAGAGCCATACATAACTACTACCATAAAACATACATATAACCAGCATAATAACCACATAAATACTCATGAAAGTACAACAATATAAACCACATATAATCCATCAAAATTCTCATAGAAATACAAGGAGCAATAAACTTTCATTAATGATGCAAAAACTAAACCTGGGATGGGACTTCCACATTCCACTCAACCATAGAATGGCTAAACCAAATCTCTCTTTAGCTATTCACCCCCCCGCCATATTCCAAGCATTAATGTGGGACTCAAACCAAAAGAACCAACCAATCCATACCAAGGCTAAACCACCTCACTCTCATTAATAGAAACCAGGTTGTACCGTAATCCATCCTAGATCACTAGGCCAACACAATGAACACATCATAATAAGCTTTACGATGATCTTCACCCGATCATTAGGCCAAACAAGCATGGATTCCACCAGATTTCTCCACCTAGACTGTGAGGAATTTTCCTGTCTCCTAGTTTCTCAGGCTTTATCGCAATCCAAACCTGAATCACTAGGCCCTAAAGCAAGACGCTAGTCTCTCAAGCTTTACCGCAATCCACACCGGATCACTAGGCCCTAAACCAAGACCCACTCTCCAGGATTTACTGCATATCCCAAACCGAGATTACTAGACCCAATGGAGAGCAAACCACCTCTAGGCTTTACCGTATATCCTATCATTCACCAGCAAGTATTCCTAGGCCATGTTAGGAAACACAAAATCTGGCTTTACCAAAACCCACAGTCCCGTTCAAGGGTTACTAGGCCATGTGTTCTATCATTTCAAAGATCCACCCCACTCAGCTTCAAATCCATCCAGCAATCTAGCTCAACCAAAACATAAGAACCCCATCACACCATGGGTATCCAGAAATGGCAAAGTTAGGCCGAAAACACTGTTACACCTGGCAAAACCCATGCCATAACAACAAAAGAACCACATGCAATACCATGCATGCCAAATTTTGCAATGAAATCACACATGCAAAGTGATACCTGCAATGAATCATGTTTTATTTGTTTGATCATGCCTTTCCTTGCTTGATCTTTTCTTCCTATTTCTTTCCTTTCCTTTCTTGATCCAATGCCAAAATGCTCCAAGAAAACTCTAAGTGTCCAAGGGTGAGAGAGAGAGTGAGAATAATGAGAGAGCTTTGAAACTCAACTGAAAAAAAGGTTCACATTGACTAGGCTTCTCAACTGATTCTCAAAAGCCTTTTTATTAATGAGACCTCTATTTACTTCATTTTCCATTATTTTACTTCATTTTAATCCTCACATGCAAGCTGTGACCTTTCATCTTTATTTTCTCCTAATTTCCATTATTTTCATAAATAAATGTGATAAAAATGCCTCATGGCTTTCCAAAGCCTTTGTCATTACCTTTGCCAATTTCCTTTAGCCATAATAACCAAAATGAACGCCCAATAGGAAGTTTTGCTAACCATTTAGCTTGGAATACGTGTCCCATTTACTGTGGTCTTATATATTTTTACATAGAGTTTTAACGAGGGTTGTTACAAAAGTTTTTTGAGAAAGGAGTACATGCAGATCCAAACTCGGGTTGTTGTAAAATCCTCTTTATCCAAAACAAATCTCTCCATCCAAAACCTAAGATATAGTTTCGTAGAGTTGAAGAAGTATGGGCAATTTTTTAAAACCCTCACATGATCTACCACATTCACAAAGATAATGTTGAAAAATCCTTTTTCTCCCAATTCCAATTTGATCTATCACTTTGGCTTTCTACTTGTGTTGAATCTAGTAGGTGAGGGAATTTTCAAAGGGCCAAATGCCTATGAATTCACCGATCAAATCATGATCTCTCATGTATTGAATGTACTCCCCAACTGCACTGGGATGCACCCAATTGGATCTGTGGCTACTTTTGGAAGGCAACTTCCAAGAGAAACTCCAACTAGTTGAAACCTTCCTTGAGGATCCTTATTGCTGATATGAGCTTGGATTTTGTGCAACCTTATCAAGGTGAGCATTATATGATTAACCACGGCGATGATCCCTTATAGTAACTTTGGTATAGGAGGGAGCTCCACTCCCTCCTACACTGCCAACCATGGCGGCAAGAATTTTAGAGATGGCAAAATAGCATAGGGTTTTTCATAGAAATATACTTCTGTGGATTTCCTTATTGAATATACTCTTAATGTTATAGTTACACTTCAACTAATTAAAATAAATAAATTATTATTATTCAAATAATTAATAAATTGAATAATATCTATCTTCATCTTCACATTTGCAAATAAAATACTATTATTTTAATATTTAAGTTTTACTCTTTTTACATCTACATTCTAAGTTTCATCCAAAAAAATCAAATGATGATACTTCTATGTGAATTTTCTACTAATATACTTATTTTTGGTGTTTAGTGTTTATGACATAGACCAAAGTAAATTTATTTTATCAAATTAAATTTACTCTAGTTCGTTGAACTTTGCTCTTAGGATTCTTGTTGCTCATGTGAGTTTGTATTTTTGCAACTTCATCATGGTGATCATTAGCTGATTGACGAGGGTGATGACCGTATTTAAAAGAAAAAACAAAATTTCTATAAATATACTTAATTATGGTGTTTGGTGTTTATAACATAGGCTCGAGTAAATTTATTTTATCAAATTAAATTTACTCTAGTTGGTTGAACTTTACTTTTAGGATTCTTGTTGCTCATATGAGTTTGGATTTTTTGCAACTTCATTATGGTGATCATTAGCTGCTTGACTAGGGTGATGATCCCTTGCAATGACTTTGGTATAGGAGGGAGCTCCACTCCCTCTTATAATTTCAGCTTTAATGATCCCTTGTAGTGACTTTGCTTTAGGAGGGAGATCCACACCCTCCTATAATTTCAGCTTTAGCTAGGAAATCGACAACAAATAACGTAAAGATTTTCTTAAAAATATACTCTTGTAGATTGCCTTATTAAATATACTGTAAATGTTATTTTGACATTTCAACTAATTAAAATAAATAAATAGTATTCAAATAATTAATAAATTAAATAATATTTATTTTCTTTTTAAATTTATAAAAAATATTATTATTTTTAATATTTAAGATTTACTTATTTTACCACCTGCTTTCTAAATATCATCAAAATAAATCAATAGAAACAGTTTGTCTACCAATATACTTAATTTAATGTTTAGTATTTATAACATGAATCGAAATAATTTTATTTTTTTTGTAAGCTAGGGAGAGAAGGTCTTCTTTTTCTATTAATTCGAATTGAAACCACTACATAATCGTGGTGACCTCAACCCACCCCGAGGGGAAACCGGGTTTATTGGCCACCTTAAGTTTTTAATGGCCATCCAAAAATAAAAAGTTCTGATTCTGTCTGTCCATGCTTTATAAACTAAACATGCATAGAGATTATCATAGTTACTTGTCTACATTCTGTATTACAAAAAGAAGCTACAGTTAACTAACTATAATTCAAAAAGATTTTTAAAAACCTCTAATTAACATGTCTTCATTTGCTGGTCCGCTGTGCCTGCCTGCTGCTCCATCTATTTCTTGATACCGGGAGTGTTGGTTTTTAACTGCTGTTGTATTTCTTCTATCTTCTTATCCTACATTAACAAGGTGATTTGAATGTTCCGTAACTCCTTCAGATTTGGAATTCCCTGAGATAATTCAGCCATTTCCATGGCTACTTGTTCCGTTTCCTTAGCTAGCAGTCTCTTCATAACCCAGTAGACATGAAGGGTCTGCTTATATAATGTCATGTGTCCTCGCGTGTTGCCTGGGTCCGGGAGGAGATATTCCCAGCCTTCCAATTCTGAGTTTGATTGCCCCTGAATTTCCTCCTCTTCTAGTTGTTGGATAATATTTCTGATATTTTGGTTAGTGTTTTCACAGTAGGCCCGTTCAGCTAACTGGACTTTCTTCCCTATGGATTTCCTTGTTTTCCTAACTGATCCTGTTGCGTGTTCTTCCCTGTTTCCAGCCCGTCCTTTTCCCCCTCGTCTGCATTGCCCGCGTCTCCCTCCTCCGCCTCCCCTTCTCCTATAACTTCCTCTGCCTCCCCTTCTTTTCTCTCCTGTTGGGTTTCTGAATACCCCTTCTCCTTCTTGTTCCTGGTTACCCGGGCAGCTTCTTCCCTGCTACCCTGGACATTAAACCTCCCTGCCTCTTCCACCCGGCTTGTCCATGCACACCTTGGTTCTCCTTCCTCTCCGTCCGAGTCAAACATTTCAACATCCTCCTCTGAGTCGTCTTGAACCGTGAGTATTTCCTTAGCTGTGGCTTCTTCCATTATTCCTTTCCCTTTTTTTCCTTCGTCTCCTCGACCTCGGTTTCCTCCCTCTTCATCACTCCTCATCCTTCTCCTCGTAGCCATTCTTTTCTCTGCTTCCGTGTTGGCTCTTCGTTTTTTCGACCTCCTTTGCACTGTTTTTCTCCCTTCCAGGTCCCTGGCCTCCTTGTTTCTTCGCTCTATCTTCGACACTTCAATACCAGTTTGCCTCAACCGGCTGCATGAACCTTTCTTATGTCCCGTCTCCTCCACCTACTTTCTATTTTATTTACCTTCTTCTTTTGTCGCTTATTGTCTACCTCCCTACTCGCCTCTCTTCGCCTTCTCTCCATACTGTCATACTCTTGTCCAATCTCTGACATCCTGATAGTTCCATCCTCCTCCATCGTAATTCTATCATCCACTTGCCTTGAGATGATATCCCTTGTGGTGTTCCACTTGTCCTTGATCATCATTACCTACAACTCTCCTGCTCTGTCGTGCTTCCTTACCTACTCTGCAATTATTGTCCTATACGCCGCCATTAACATCTCGATCGAGAGTCGCTTGTTGTCATCTTTATCTGGTTGCAAATTCATTATGGTATTGGGTAATTATGTTTTTAAGCTCTGCCCATCTCGGGTTATTCTCTATTGTGGTCCAGCTGTTGTCCATTCTTCTATTCGGATCCTTACTCCCCCAGTTAGCCAAAAGGTCTGCTGCCTTGTTTCCTTTTCGTCTAGCGTGGTTAATAATTTTGTAATCTATTCTCTTTAGTAATTCTGCCACATCTTGGATAATCCCAGCTATCCTCCAGCTCATAGCAACCTGGTCCCAGCTCCTCCCATCATTTAGTTTATGGAGAATCTCTATTGTTACCTGCGAGTCGCATTCTATCTCCAAATTCATGTATCTGTTCCTCACTGCTATCCTTAATCCTTGATGCACTGCCCATAACTCTGCTTCGTTGTTAGTCATTTCTCCTCCCCATTCCGCATACACCCATCTTGTGTTTTCCTCACTGTCCCTAAAGATTCCCCCAAAGCCTGCCGGCCCTGGGTTTCCTTTGGAAGCCCCATCAAAGTTCAGCTTGATGAAATTCTCTTCGGGGTATCTGAACTGGTTCGGACTCTGAATTTAAGTTCTCTGCCGATTCTCTTTTCTGGGATAGATCATGTCATATCCCAAATTTAATTTAGATACTATTGTCCTTTCCTCCTGGTTTTTTTTCCAATCCTCCTCATCCCAGGCGTCAGTCAAAACAGTTTCTTTTATAGATTTACAAATTTCCTCCCAAATTCTTGCAGGTTGGTTTCTTTTATCCCGAAAGATCCTTCTATTACATTCTTTCCACAGAGACCATATCACAAAACCTACTAACAATTTCCAAATTCTCCTCACCACCTTGCAAGAGAATTGTCCTTTTCCCCATTGTAATATGGTATTTTTAATGTTGTTGGGGTCTCTATTTGACTTTCCAAAGAGTGTTCTAATCTCCTCCCATAGATTTCGGGCATATGGAAAATTATTCAGTATATGCTCCTGGGTTTCAATTCCTTTGTTACAGAGACTGCATCTCGATGGTCCATAGAAACCCCTTTTCTAGATTTTGTCCCATGTTAGGATTCGTTCTTTGCTCACTAACCAAGCGAATATTGTTATCTTCGGCCACCACTTGCTGTCCCAAATAATTCTCCAATCTGTAGTTTCTTCCTCCCTTTCTTGATACCTTGTCAAATAGTAGGCTTCTTTTACTGTAAAGGTTCCTTTCATTGCTTTTCCCCATCTGAGAATATCCACCCCTGATCTCGCTTTTATCTTCCTTGATTCTAACTCTTTGGTATATATTTTCCCCAGATCTTGATTTGTTTCTTCGTCCCATTCTGCTAGCTTTCTCCATACTCTCCATATTTCATTGGTTTCTCCTTCTTTCCAATAATCTCTCACATATTCCCGTCCTGCCCTGATCACTTTTTGTTGTACTTCTTGTAGAGTTTGTATCTCGATCAATCTATCTCTTTGCTGCCACCTCTCCTCCCAGAATCTAGCACTGCTTCCTTCGCGTATCTCCCAGAAGGCATGATTATTTACTATATGCCTATTCTGACTTGCCAATTCCCAGATTGAAGATCCTTTTGGGATTTCTTCAACTCTCAGTCTTTCCACCGTTGTTGCAGGCATATTATATTCTGAGTCCAGATTCTCTTCCATAGATCATTTCCCCCTTGCATCCACGACCACCAAAGTTTTGCTCCAAGCACCTTATTTAATGTCTCTGGGTCTCTCAGGCCTAGACCCCCTTCCTCTTTTCTTTTCATTATATTTTCCCACGAGACTAGAGCCCATTTCCTTTGTTGACTTCGACCTCCCCAAATAAATTTTCCAAATATTTCTTTCATTTTTTTGCAAACCCCTTTGGGGGCTGCCATAATGGATAAGGAGTAAATAGGAATCGCTTGAAGGACAGATTTCAGTAGGACGATTCTACTAGCAATGTTCAGAGATCTGAATGACTAGCTTGCCAATTTTTTCTTTATTTTTTCTAAAGTATTCTGCCAATTTTTCATTCGTGTGGGATTTGTATCTCGCTGATTCCCCAGGTACTTTGTAGGAAGTCCCCCCTGCCTGAATCCTAAAGTTCTGGTTAGATGAACCTTGATTGATTCTGGAGTATTGAATATGAAGGTGCATGATTTTTATTTGTTAATCTCCATACACAATGCTTCCATAAACATCTCCAGAATTCTTTTAATGTTCCTCACCTCTTTTACTGAGACCTCACAGAATAACATAATATCGTCAACAAACTGCTGGTGAGTGATAGGCAAATTGTTTCCCCACAACTTTAAGCCTTTCATTTTCTTTTCTCTCAACTCCTTTTTGAAGTATCTTCCGAGACCTTCTGCTGCCATTATGAATAGGAATGGAGAAATAGGATCCCCTTGCCTAATTCCTCTAGTAGCTCTAAAGGTTGTCGTAGGAACCCCATTTAATAATATTGAGAAGTTCGGGGTTGATATCATGTTGTATACCCACTCTATCCACTTGCTGCTAAAACCATAGGCTCCAAGAACCTCTCTGAGGTATTTCCAGCTTAAACGATCATAAGCTTTTGACAAGTCCAGCTTCATCATCATTCCTTTCTGCTTTTTCTGTTTTAGTGAGTGTATCATTTCTGTGATACTACTAACCCATAAAGAATTTGTCAACCCTCCACAAATCCAGTTTGCTCTGGTGAAATTATATTCGGAAGTAGAGGCTTTAATCATTTTTCTATCAAAGTGGCTAAGATTTTATATATGACATTGCATAGGGCTATTGGACGAAAACCTTGAGCATTTTCTGAATTATCACTCTTGGGTATCAGGGTGATAAAGGTCGAATTGATACCTGGCCATACCTTTTGCTTCATTCGTGATTCCTCTACTGCCTCCAAGACTTCTTTTCCAAGAAAGTGCCACCCTGCTTGATAAAACTCCACGGTATATCTATCAAGTCCTGGAGCTTTGTTCTTACTCATATCCATCACAATTTCTTCCACCTCTTCTAAAGTGACTGCCCTCATCAAAGCCTTATTCTGCTCATCTGTTATTATTTTAGGGATTTCCTTACATATGCATTCTATGGCTAATCCCCGATCTTTTTGTGGTTCTGTGAGTATCTCTTTGTGGTGTTCCACCAATATTTTCTCAATTGCTTCTTGTTCTACTATCCTTTCCCCCTCTGCATTTTTAATGGAGAAGATCATGTTCCTTTGTCTGTGCTGGATCATGGCTTGATGGAAAAACTTAGTGTTTCTTTCTCCTTCGCGTAACCAGTTTATCCTAGATTTTTGTCTCCACAGGATCTCTTCCTGTTTCCTTCTTTCTTCAAGTTGGCCTATTATTCTTCCTTCCTCTTTGCTGCTTTCCTCATCCCTCCCTTCTAGAATTATTTTTTGTTGTATTTCCTCCATTTCTTTCTCTAATTTTTGTTTTTCCTCCATGATGTTCCCAAACTCTTCCTTATTCCATTTTTTTATTTTCCCTTTGAGTTCTTTGAGTTTCAGATGGATAGTATGCATCTTCCCATTCCCTTTCACTTTACTCTGGGTCCACCATTCTTCTATTTTGTGTAAGAATTGAGGGTTTCTAAGCTAGAATGCCTCGAATCTGAATGGTTTCTTACCAGTGTTCTTCTTGATATCGATTTCCAATATGATCGGCCAGTGGTCTGAGCCTAAAGCCGACAGAATTTTAGCTTCTATAAATACATCCCGGTTCAAAATTTGTTCTGATAGAAGGAACCTGTGTAATCTAGAAGCAATTTGATTTCTTCCTCCCCTCCCATTGGTTGTAGGTATATCCACCAGTTTCTGTTCTGTGATCAACTCATTAAACTCCTCCATGTTCTGATCCGGTCTCCTTAAGCCACCTTTCTTTTCGTCTATCGTTCTAATCATATTAAAATCTCCTCCTACTATCCATAGTGTTCTAGGGAGAATTCTTCTAATAGCTTGCATATCCTTGAGAAAGTTCTTCCGTTCTCTTGGGATATGCGGTCCATAGACTCCTGAAATGAGTATTCGCTCCTCTGATCCTATCAATTTGAACAGGCCTGTGAGGATTCTGGGGAAGCTGATCCAAGTTTCAAATAATACCTCCTCAGGGTTCCAGAGGATTGCCAGACCCCCTGCTGTTCCATCCACATCTTGAGCCATTACCTCATATTGTAGTTTATTTCTTTTCACAATTTCTACCATTTGTTGATGCCTAATTTTCGTTTCTTGGATTATCATTATGCTCGGTTTATCTTTCTTTAGTCTTTCCTTTAAATACCTCTGCTTACCCTTACTATTTAGCCCTGTGATATTCCAGCTCGTGACTATCATTTATAACTTCTTTGGTGGTTGTTGAAATACCTCTGAGAGAGGTATAACACTTCCTGAATTTACCATTATTTCTCCAACTACTTGTATGGTTTCATTTAATGTTCATCTTCCTCTCTTTCTGCCCCCCTTGTCAGTACCGTCCATTC
Source organism: Pinus tabuliformis (assembly GCA_031772625.1). NCBI lineage: Eukaryota > Viridiplantae > Streptophyta > Pinopsida > Pinales > Pinaceae > Pinus > Pinus tabuliformis. The sequence goes on along the minus strand of CM062816.1, from coordinate 302,207,428 downwards.
CCAGGCTCTGGCTCCCTTGCGTCCCTGCTAGATCCATTTGAATCTCTAAGGTGCTACTTTTCTTCTTCTTATATTTCTGGAATGTTTCTTTGTATAGTTGTTTCTGTTTTTCCGGGATAAATCTCTCATCTAATTTTTTCCATTCCTGAAGCAATTTCTTCATAATTCTTTCTTCTTCGTTCCCATTATCCTTTTGATAGTCTTTTCCCATCTGCGTTTGCTCTATTGCATTCCCCTGACTTTCTCCCATCTCTTATTCCATCTCCCTGTTCTGAGTTATGCCCTGTTCTTTTGTTTCTTTTATAATTTCCATTGGTTCATTCTCATTATCTTCTTGTTCTTTCCTTTCTCCCTCGTTTTCTTCTTCCTCCACCTAGAGGACCTGAAACTTGTTTTGGTTTTCAACTACTATAGATTTCCCCTTCTGTTGGATCCTTATTCCTTCCTTGCTTGGTTTTTTCCTCCTTTAGACCTCCTGAAAGCCCTCATCCCCGGTATCCTCTCCTTCTGTTCTCCTTTGTTCTTCAACCTGTGTCCTTGCTATTTCCGTTTCTTTGTTTAATGGGCATTGCCTGTATAGATGTCCATACTCATGGCATCTTCTACACCCGAAGGGAATGTGCTCATAATCGATTGGTTGCTGCCATATTTCGTCATGGTATTCTAGCTCTATATACTCCAGTAGTGGCTCTGCTATATTCATGTAAACGCATATCCTTGCATACGAAGTATACTTTCCCCTCTTTGTTGACTCAGCAACCTTAACAAAATTTCCGATTGAATTACCAATCGCTTCCAGAATATCAGGGTCCCAGAACTCCATTGGTAATCCGAATAATCTGACCCAGATGGGTGCTGCTAACAATTTCTCATTATCCGGGTTATACCTATCTGCCTAGTGCCTCATGAATAAGCCCGCGTTATTCATAAAGTATGGCCCTTCTTCAAAGGTTCTTTCCTTATCTTCCAGGTTTGCAAAAATGACTGTGAAAAAACCTTTTGCTCCCAGTTTTAAATCTATATGCCCTTTTGGCTTCCACCTTTGTTGTATCGATCTTGTTAAATCCTTTTCAGATGGCCAAAAACCAACAAACTTGCAAATCAAAGCATGGTCTCTCATATAGCGTCTATAGTCTTCGAGTTTATTATTTGGTATTACGTACCTTGGTCTCTGTGCTCTAGGTAAGCATCTGCCTCCAATTTTTGCTTGCCATCGGTTCCCCAACACTGGCACATCTCCGCTATTCTCCTTCTGAGCCCCTTGCAGTCCGCTCCCGCTTGCTTCGCCTGCTATTACATTCTTGAAGGAGGGGATCTCTCCCCTCCCCTGTTTTCCTTCCATGGGTTGCTTCAGTCCCGACTATCTTTATTTCACCCTTCCTTCGTATTCTAATCTCGCAAAGATTATCTCCTGCTCCCGTTTAACCCTTCTGCTATTTCCCCGTCGCCCGCTCCCGTCCACCTCAGGCTCTGAAAACCCTAGGCTTTCAAACCCTAACACGCGGACATCGTGCACCTCCCATTCCTCTCCCGAGATTCTGGATCTTTCAGAAATTTCTTGAGTCGAAATAATTTGATTTAAGTTATCCAATAAAATTTAATTTTAATAAATATTAATCATCATTATAATAATAATTTGTAAAATTTTAGCTAAAAATACTTTTTTAATATAAAATTATTTGATAATCATATATGTAATATTATGAACCTCATCACACAAAATAAGAAATGAATAGTTCATAACTATTCACATTCACAGATTATTGAATTAAATATTAATTAAATTATGCAACTACATAGAATATTAATAAAAGTACTTAGCTTTGGTTTGACTCTTCGTATAACTTTTTATTATTTTATTATATATATATATATATATATATATATATATATTCGAGCAAAAAGTAGCGAAATGATAATAGAAGGCATTCATTAACATCTAGAGCATCACGTGTAAGACTCAAGAAATAAGTATAAAGCATAATTCTTTGCCCACTTGCAGTGCCACCACTACTTTCACAAAATATCTTTTATTTGAAGAACAAATGTTAAAGTAAAACATGAGTACCAACCTGATATTCGTTGTAAATGAGAAGATTAGTAAATCACTACCAAACATGGTCTCCAACCATTTGGGTTATTTAATTACTATTTAAAATATTATAAAATATAAATTAATATTATTAAAAATTAATATAAATAGTTTTTAAATTATGTTTATATTTATGAGTATTAATTTTAATTGATATGATCTTCAATAATTTACATAATATGTATTGTATTTGGTAATGTTTATAGCGGTTAAAAAGTGGGATTGATATTAGCGAAGCAAATCATGTCGTATTAATTATCACTTTTGAGATTTGCATTAATAACCAAATTTTTTAGGGAGGTTACACATTCCAAGACTCCTCTTAAAAAATAAAATGTTGAACATAAGAGTACAAAAAAAAATTGACCTACCAGTCATCTCTAAAACAAAAAAAGAAATTATTGATACTAAACTACCATGAATTTATGAGAAAAATAACAATGATTCCATCCATCTAACCAAACTTAATTAACAATATAAATAATATAAATTATTCTTCTTCTAGATAAATGAAAAAACAACTATCAATATATATACCATCCTTATAAAAGTAAAAATTAACTATCACTATGTACCAAAGTCCCCACCATGAAAAAGATTTAGTAATATTTGAGTGACATGTTCCTTTGTACTTACCAAAGTCCCTGTGCGAGTGAAAAAATGACTATCACTATATACCAAAGTCCCACCATAAGGGTATGAGAGATTTAGTGATATTTGAGTCACATGTCCCTTTGTACTTAAAGAGGAAAGACAAAAGCTCCAAATATATGTTCTTTCCATCATGGAACTTTGACTTCAACATTTTTATTCTTTGTATGGTCTCCCAAGCTATTCATTTTAAAGAGAAAGTGATATATGTTTGCTATATAAAAATGTATACCTCATTAGTGACATCCTCATCAATGTCATAATTGATATATTTACCATTATTGTATTATGGTATGATGCTCATGATCTTTTACATAAAACATTCTAATGAAAAGAATAGGAAAGATGATAAAAGTAAATGGCTCATGGTATTGATAATTTTTTATAATTTCGAGAGATTTGACATATTTTGACCCGAAATAATTGACATGGGGAATGAACTATCGTGAGTTACCTTTTATATTGTCATTATTTCATGAATGTGAATTCCCTTTTATATTTTCATTATTTCATGAATCAAGGGATGATAAAAATCTTCATGATTTTAATGTATCACATATGGAGTAGGTACAATTACTTTGGGAAAATCTGTGAACATTGGGTAGAAATTAGTAGTTTCACTATCTATTAGTCAGATTTAGATGGTGTAAATAATGTCATTTTAAAAAATAATTATAATATTTTTTTTAAATTAAATGGAGAAGATTTTGAAATTTTGAATTAATAATTTTTATAAAATAATATTTTAATAATATATTTTAACCATTTTATATTCATAGAATATTTTTAATATTATATTTTATATTTTAATTACATAAATGATATAATTAATTTTTTTTTATAAAATAATATTTAATTATTTAAAATTGTAACTAATAAAGAAAATGGATAAATAAAATTATTTTATTATTATTTTAAATATATAAATAATAATACAATTTTATTTTTAGAATTTTATTATTTAATTTTTATTTATTAATATTGTTATGTAAATTAAAGAGTTAGTAAATTTTAATAAGCATTACAATATTTATTTGATGATACATGTCACATTGTCAAGATTTAAAAATTAGCGTAGATCTATTTTAATTTTGGATCTATCAAGTATTTAAATGTTTTTTTAGTGTAAAAGATATTTGATTCCTCTTGGCACTTGATAGATTTAAAGTTAAGATGGATCTAGATTGGTTTAATTTGTATAAATAAAGAGTCTTTCCCCCTTTAAATAGGCTATGTTCCATATAAATACCATGGTTTTTCATAAACCCGGAGTTCAAAAACTATCAGTAACTTGACCAAGTCAAGTTTATCTTAGCTACCCAACAAAAATTAATAATAATAATAAGAATAAGAATAAGAATAATAAGAATAATAATAAGAATAAAAATAAGAATAAGAATAAGAATAAAGCCCGGGCAACATAGAATAAACGGTGATAGGGTGCTTTATTAAGACACTCTATTTTTGGGGGAGGTTAGAGAGGAAGGGGTCATTTTTGGCCCTGATGAACAAATGGTTTTACAGCATGTGTGGGTACTTGGAAAAGCCATAAAAAATCATATTGAGTTTTTTTGCCCTTTGGAAAGCACTGGAGTTTGCCTCTGATGGAGGAATCAAGCAAATCACTGTCTTTGGGAACTCCTTATTCACTATAAAGAAATTCACTAAAATGAAAAAAACTATTAATTCTTTATCTTCCCATTTGATTCTTAGAATACAAAAAAAATTAACAAAATTGGATAATGTGAAATTTTATCACATATATAGAAATTTGAACTCAGTCGTTGATGAATTAGTAAAAGAGGGTCCATTCTAACTCAAGGGATTCTCGAAATCAATGACAAAAAATTTTCATTCCCAATCCCATAAATGAATTATAATCAATGTTTTCTAAGGATTGAAGGGGGTCAATTTATGGACTCCATCCCCCAGACTTCATCTCTTTATGGATCGTTGGAAGGTTCCTGACAGTATGGTCATGCCCAATCCTATAAGTGGCAAGTGTACACGTGGAATTCTCTAACGAACAAATGGCCCCTCATGCTCACTCTTTGTTGTCCTATCATCTTAAATCTTCCTACATCTAGGTTATTGTTATCTTCATCAGTTGCGGTGATCTCTTCACTTCGTAATAGGGTGGATTTACTTACAATGTTCAACATGAAGATCAGCTCATTTCACCTTTGTCCTGGTGTGATTTTCACCGTGATGGGAGATCTTTGACTTCATTCAGGCTTGTCTTTTAATTGTAGGTTCAATTATATATGGTTCTATGGAATTTATTAGCATTCTCAAGTTTACGCTGTTTGGGTTAGGAATTTAAGCTCTAAAGGGGGTGATGTTTTGGCTCTCTTTACTCTCGGCCCTCTTAGGGGAGGTTGGCAATATATTACTCTCTCCACAACAGGTTTCATGGTAAGTCCGGATAAATCAGAGGAGCTCCAAGAGATTATCAAAGCCTCAAAGTTGATTGACAAGCTACTGGATTTTACGAAGGCTTTCGTCTCCACAATCAATAATTTAAACAGTTTAATATAACAACAACGATGCTCTTTCCAATCCTTTATGAAGGATAAGCTTCTAGAGCACCATTCTAGCATGGAGTCCTCGTTGGATAAATTAAGTCCTCACTGAACAAGTAGCAATTTTGGAAATCTCAAATGTGCATGATAGAAGGGATGTTGATAATGGAAGCGATGATGGGGCTCGTGTTGGGTGCAGAAGGACTCACCAAGCTCGTGGATTGGAGGTTTTTGAACGTGGCCCATGATGACTACACATTTTGGTCTTGAAAATAGTTTCATTATGGATATCAGTTTGCTCTTGCCATGTAATTCTCAGTTATGACAGCTTGCAAATTTTGGTTTATGTTAGGCTCGGTGTGTAGAATCTATGGAGAACATTTTTTTCCGTTAAAAAGTTCTGTTAGTAATGGAGACAGTAAACACTTTGTTCACTTATTTGAAGATCTCCCTTTTATTGATGACTCAAGATGTAAGGGTTCCGATGTAAGGGTACTAAACCAAAATTTAAATCTTTATTAATATATAGAATTCCTATATGTTTCGTATAAAAAAGAAAACACTATGCTGTAAAAAGGTCATCGTTTCAAAACTCTATGGGTAAAAATCCAATCATGCTAAGGGTTGGTGTGGTGCAGGCTAGGTGTGATCCCTGAGTGATTGGATTGAAAAATCCTTGAGGGTTAGCTCAATTGGTCGAGGTCATGTTGCTAAAGCACCTCGCCATTAGGAGGTCATGTTGCTAAAGAACCTCTCCATTAGGAGGTCATGGAGTCAATCCTCACTATTTGCCCGAGGTTAGGCTCTTTTGAGTTTGGCTAGTGAGATGTGATCCCTTCACGTGGATCTGTGTGAATTTTTCTCAAGGAAAAAAATAAAAATAAAAAATTAACAATAACAACAACTTAAAATTTTTATTTTTATTATTTTAGTTAGAAGTTATTCAGTCATTAAAAGAATTAATATATGAGTTAAACATATAAATAATTAATATATGAGATAAACATATATGTAGTAAGTTACTTGGTACTTTTGCATTTCATAATGCGTTTAATAGGCTATATAATACCATGGACTTGCAAACCACTGTAATTTTATATTTTAATTTAACTTTCTAATTTTATGCTTAAAATTATAATTTTTAATTTTTAATTTTTTTTATAATTTTAATTATCGATAAATTTGCACTTTTTTTTAACAGAGTCAAAATATTTACATTACGTAACAACAAATGACATTACAACATCTCTTGTTGGAGAGTGGCACAATTATTATTATTATTATTATTATTATTAAAAGAACTAATATATGAATCAAACATATATGCAACAAAAATCTTAACCATGAAGATTCTTCCCCAGTTTATTATCAATATTCTTAACATGTAAATAGGGTTTGTTACAATACCATAGGTCAATACTATAACTTACTTATACCACATGTCCAACAAATCATAACTCATGTTCATATGACATTTGCTTTTAATTAATCAATTTAACTAGATGGACAAAAAGGGTATAACTACTTTTGAGATAAATCTCAACATTTGATTTGAAACTACTATATTTTAAAATATTCCGTGAAAAATAAATCTCTACCAGCTATTTAATAATTAATAATTATTACCCCCAATGGGGGTGGACAAACGTTGGGATGTGGTCCTCGTGGTTTTCCCCCTCCACCATGCAGCGTACATGCTCATCTTAACGAGTGGCTCCATCATTAGAACTTTCCACCTGCAAGAGAATCAATAAGGTACTTCAGTTATGTTAAGAGGGAAGGTGGAATTCATTCTGCGGTTGGAGATCTAGGCAATGAATTTTGGAAGAAGGACGTGTTGGCACTGATGTCAACCAGACTTGCAAGAATGTGTGTTGCAACAAATGCATGGCCCAGAAGGATTCTTATGGTAGTTGCAGGCTTCATGTGGAGGATCATCATGGTGGGTGTGATCTCATCGGTCCAAAAAGTCAATGAGTGTAGGTTTTAACCCCGTACAAAAATTACCTGCATACGAATTCTGAAAGCAGAAAATAAACAATGGTGAGAGCATAAAACATAAAACAAATATACACAGATATTTTCCCCTCGATCCCAAAAGTGGGACTACCAAATTGATTTTTCATTATTTTCCTTTAATGTTACAATACATATACATGTTGAAGCATCCATTAACCCTGGATTAGAACATAACCGTAGTTCCATTAATTGGATCTACAAAATACCATGGAAAGAAAACCATCATGCCCAAAACCATGTGGGAAATCCATGCACAAAACGATAGGTAGGTCTACCAACCTAATATATGGTCCAAAAAAAAATTCCCGGGTACTATCGCAGTCCCTATGCAAGGGGGTTACTGCCTCCCTGTAAATTCCCTGACAAGGGGGGTTGTCGCCCCACTGTGACCCCCTCATGCACCCGACACAACGTACAATGGGGGCTAACGCCCCCCTTGTGACCCCCCCACTTGTGGGGTAGTTGTGGAAAGAATATAATACACACCCAACAATGAGCAGAGAAGTTTGTAGTCATATTCTAGGCAACAAAAGGACTCAAAGCCTAGATTGGACCCTCTCCATTAAAATTTCTCTGAACAATATTTCCAATGATATGTGGAAGTCCAAAAATGGACTCTTGGATCAAAAAATATGGTCTATTGAAGTTTCAAGGATTTGAAGCCTTAGGAAGGAAGGAATATCGAAGATCGCAATATAGGAGGTCCAGTATACCGGCGCATCCCAATATCGGAGGTCTGATACATTGTAGCAGGTGGTATTAGAATTTGGAGGAGCATCGGCACATCGAAACATCAGTGTATCACAGAATCAGAACTTCTTAAAGTGAGAACCTTTAAAAAGTTGTGATATCATAAAGTGTCGATAGTATTAGAAAGCATTGGGGAACGTTAATAAAGGATTAATGAAGGATTTCATTGCAAAACCAAAGGTTGATGGGCCCTTTTCTCTCTCCTCTAGCAGGACACATGGCAGCATATGGTTGGTTCAGATAAAGCTATAGTTGCATCTAACATTTGCATGATGTGGAGGTATGACAGGACACATGGCAAACAATTTTGGTATTTTGAGGGGCCTAAGGGGAAAACTTTGGATGACACATGTCACCACTCATGAGGTGCCACGTGGAGTGATGACATCATATCAAAGGTTGGCATATCGGAGGTTGAGGACGTCAGAACTTTAGAACAGTTGGTGTTTGAAAAAATTCCGATGAGAGGGGCTTCGATATTAGGCTGGCACATGGAATCCGAAACACCACTAAGGCCACCAAGGTTGATTGCTCCTAGCTCTAGATAGTGGGGAATTCAAGCAATTAAGGGGAAAGTGACAAGCGAACCAACGAGTAACTAGAGAGGAACATTGTGGTAAAAGACATGGCCTGATCATAGGCACTCACAGACATGGCATGGAGATATTTTTCTCGGCCATCATTCAGTTCTTCCATTTTGTTATTGTTGTAATTTTATGTATTTTAAAGAAAGGAATCAAATTTGTTGCAATGATTTGGGCAGCAGATCCTTCGCACGTGGAGACAGTTAATCGATTAGACAGCTAAAGCTCGGCTGAGATATTTTGTACCTGTTTCGCAAGCTCCCCATCTCATAAAAAGAGGGAAGAAACACTTTAAAAAGTTTCATAATTTTTGGAAAGAAATCTTGGAAAGGACCTTTTCCTGGTTTCATGAAGACAATGTTATGAATCTTGATGTATGTATGTTTCTCAGAAAATTAATATGAGATTTTTTGTGATTCCGAATTATTGAATTGCAGTATGTTCATCTCCCTTTGTGTTTACATATATGTTTAATATTCTTCTCAGATCGTGTCAAGTAGTTTCCAAATATATTTCTCATTCGATTCAGGTTCATTTCGATCAAGTTATTGATGGATAATGCCTATATGGATGTGGAAATTAAGTATTTAAAAATCACTCCATGTATCTTAGCATTCCATAAACATTTCCTTTCTCTCATTTCTCTCTAAATCCAGATATACATAATTCTTAAGGTTTAAAAATTGCATGATGGATTTCTCCTCTACTGTCTTCAACAATTACATCTATCTTAACAACTTATTTGCTGCAAGCTCTCAATTTGATTTGGCCACCACCAATCGAGGATCATTTCCTGTGTATTCCTGTGTGTGTGTTGGTTCATACATTGTATCTTTATGAATGGTTATGAATCAATATTATTTGAATTACATGCAAAACTATGGTGCTACAAGTCCTTAAGACAAATTTGACAACACTAATTAGGATGTCATAGGCATTGGTGTCCTATCAACCTAGAGACTATCACTAAGAGTGACAACATCTTTCTGGCATCATTGTCGGGGAATGGATTAGAGAAATTTTCCCCTAGGTATGATATTCATATGCTTTTTGATAAGTTGAGAAAATATGTGTAGGTTGTAGATTTATCACCTTGGCGACTCCAATGTCAAATCATAATTTTATCACCCTTGCTTTTAGGAGGCCCCATACCCGTTGAGATACCTCTCAGCAAAGAATTCCATCTATATCTAATCTAGAAAGACTAATATACATAATTATTTGGAAGGAAAAAACCCCATATACTGATGTTATTGTCTCCTCATTTCCTAAAACATCCTCATCCATCTCACAGAATGCCATAATTCACTGCTCCAATTTTTCTCCTAGAGTCTTGGTATATCCTTTAGAAATCAATCCACTACTCAGTACCGCCTCCCTAGAAGTCAAAGAAGAAGAATTTTCAGTCGATACTCCTTCTTTCTCATTCCCTCCTGTTATAGACAATTTTGTGCCTTGCAGCATCAGGCATGAATTGTCAATAATCCAAGGGATCCAAAGTCCCTAAACATGATGTTCCTACCCCTAGAGGAACAAGGTCAGCAAACCAACAGCTCTCAGATCAGTTCTCCACCTGAAAACACTCAAAAACAAGCAATCCTGAAATCAAAGCAGGTGCTCCACTAGGCTTCTGCGCTGAAACTCAACTCCTCCATGGTGTACCTGCGTTGCAAAGCAAGTGGAACAAAGGCCACCTGCGCTGAGCGAGATGGGACAAGTGGCACACTGAGTCATTGCTCTGGAATCTTCCAAAAATGACACTTGGATCAGGGATTTCGCCTTGTGATGAGTCAGAGGCTCTGTTTCTCCAAGTGGAAGCAAGGTTCTCCAAGTGGACTCAAGAACTGAAGATCAACTGAAGAGAGAGAGGACACAAGGCAGCTACACATCAGTTGCAAGCTGACTCATCCTTTCTCAATTCATCTATATATTGAGCTCTCTCCTATGAGCTCAGGAGGCTGGAATTTTGTGCAAAGTAATGATATGTTGTTGGTTTCACTATAGAGCTATTGGGTGATTGCTTGAAGGAGGTGAAGAGGAGAAATTCTTTCTGCTGGGAGGTGTTGCTGGATTGGGGCCTTCAATGGTTGTAACTCTCTCAGAACTTTACTTCTTCATTAATAAAAGCTATTGAGGTTCTTCTATATGCACTTGTTTCAATGATATATTGTGATAATTGTATATTTGATTTATGCTAATCCTTGAATCAGTTATGATTGCATGCTTCTTGTAGTTTCCTTCTTTGTTATTTTGCAGGATCTCATTGTAGCTGGGCCAGCAAAAGAGCAAGGAGCTGGGAGCAAGCAACCAAAGAGAAGAGTTTGGATTCGACATTAAGCGCAAGGCAACGGTTAGTGCATTTCCTCATTCTCTCTTGCTTTCATAAAGAAGTAAACCTTAAGTAGTTTTCTTTACAGTTGTTGCTGAGGTACTATCACCCTTAGAGTGGGATAGGGTCATCCGAGTCGGATACTTTTCCCTACAAAAAACTGGTGACTCCACTGGGGATCGTATCTGTTTGATTGTTTGTAGTATTTTGCTATTCATTTCCTGAACAAAAGAAGTACCAAATCGAAAAGCTTTTGACTATATCAAAAGCGAAGTAGAGGGCAGCTACTCTAGCTCATTTCTGAGCATGTTCATGATTTGAAGAGCTGATCTACAAGGATCCTTGTAAGCTCTTAGTGATAGCTTTTCATCTTCCTTGTCATCCCTTAGTGTGTGCTTGACTGATAGCTTCTGATTTGAGCAAAAACTGTGAATTTTTGAGAAAATTGTGACCCGGAAACTGAGAAAACGCAACTTTCGTTTTCCAAAGCAGGTAGTACACAGGCTACCTGCTTTGCAACGCAGGTCCCGAAGGGGCTACCTGCGCTGAGAGCCAGACTGGCTGTGCAGCACCTGCGTTGGCCCAATTTTGCCTTGTGCAGTTGGGGTTTCCTCCCTTTTTCTTGCTTGTTTTCACTATAGTTTTTGCAGCAAGTTGTCTTTCTTGTACCTATTCTGAAACCAACCTTACTTGCCATCATTCCGCCTCTGTTATATAACGAAATTGTACTTGTTCTTTTGTATTTCTTACATCATTTACAATTTCCCATAACGAAAGTTAACCAGTCTTGCTTTGGCCTCTTAGATCTGAACCTGTGTTAGGCATTTTGCTGGTCTAAAGAGTTAGCTTGTTTGCTGTCCATAGCTGATTAGTATTTTTACTTTCGTCATTATGGTTTGATTTCATGTATTTCCAGTGTTTAAACAAGTAAATCTTAAGGTGTCTTTTGATTTTGGACTAGCTTGTTTACTTTCGCTTGAAATCGAAATCAAAGTTATATAACAACTTTCTTTTTGTAATACATCAACATTAAGAAAGGGAAAAGAAAATACATGCATTGTGCATTTTGCATTTGACTGTTTGCATGCTGATTTAGGAAAATTTGCATTAGTGTGTGCTCTATGATCTGTGTGAAAAGATTTGCCTTTCTTCTCCCTCAGTAGTTAAGATTTTCAAAGTTGAAAGATTGAAAAGTTTGCTTCTCATCTTAGACTGCATTCAGGAATTTGTTACATACATCTCGTGGTGATCCTTAAAGGCAAACTGCTAAACAAGATCAACATTAAAATAAATTCAATTTACATAACAACGCTTTGTAACATAACGCAAACACATAGAGGTCTAGGTAGAGACGTGTTCCGGCGTCGTTAAACGTAGTGACTGTCGATCTCTACGAAGGTGGGTGATTCCTCCTGAGAGTCGGTGGCACTAATACGGACTTGTGCTCCCACGTACCGTCGCGTATATATTGGGAGACCCCTATAGGAACAAAGCCTTTATCCATAGGAAGCCGTGTCGGCCGCCCTACTAATCGCGATGCAGTGAACACAGCATTCACGAAGATCGACCACCCGTACCGTAAAACGTATTCTGTGGTTTCGCGAAAAGTTTGGCACACCCTCTGCCTAGAACTCCAGAGAAGTTTCTTTTGGCCTTTTTCAAACTCTATAACTGAAAAAGTCCATCCGAGCATTTGTCACTTCGGGCTCGTTAAAACATCGAAGGAGACTAGAGTCATCTTTAGCTTTTTCTCAACTCTTAAAACATGAAAAAGCAAAGTTGTGTCTAAAGCGTCGTTAATAAAATTTATTTTAATCAGAACATGATCACCTGTTATTCCTACGTTGATCTTTCAGTTGAAAAGTATGGAGCCCACCAACCAAGGAAGTCACCTTGGCGGAAGTCCCAATCCCTTCTCCTCTTGGGGAGATGTTGGTGCGCCTCATATGGCCACATTGTCACTTCCAGGATTGACAATTGGCCTACCTGTATGGCTCTTTTCAACTAATGTAGTTCAGATCACCACTAATCCTGAGCAGTCGAATCAACAGTCAGACCAGTCTAGAGCTACCCACCAGCCTTCCACTTCTTACAATTCTTCCTCTGATCCTTCATCTTCGCAAGGTAGAGCCGGCAAAAGTCAGCCTCCCATGGAGAAGAAGGAAAAGAAGAAGAAAGAAAAGAAGCAGAAGGGGCCTATGGCGAAGGCGACTGGGGGCAAGCAAAAGACATCTTACAGAAATCCACACACTGCACCAACCGGGCCTAAATCGCCATGTGTCATTTGCAAAGGGGCCCACTTCCATCGTGATTGTCCTTGTATTCCCCGGATACTAAGGGACTGGTCCCCCAGGTTGCACAATCCGGTAGCATCAACCTCTGGTAGTCATGTTGATTGCAGTCCGTCAACTAGCGAGAGTGAAGGACAAAAAGGGAGACCAATATCACCCTGTATGCTGTGTGAAGGCGATCACGCCATCCACCGATGTCCATTCTTAGACGAGGCGAAGAGAGTTTTGGAAGATCGTCCGGTTTCACCATTACGACTTCCTCCTGGATACCAAAAACTCGTGCCAAGTCCCTCGATAGTTGAAAATCCAGCTGGCCCGATCAAGTGGTCAGCTGAAGTGTCGGTCATTGAGAATGAACCTACTGAATCCAGACCAGACGAAAGTCTAAAGGTCGAAACGGTAGTTGACCCGGTTCTTCCTTCAGAGGTTTCATCCTCAAATGACTCCGTCATTGAAGACCCATCTTCAAATGACACCCTCACTGAAGAGGATAAGGATGACACCGTCCATATTCTTTTCATCAACACAGACTCTGATGAGCATCAGGGCAATGCGCCCATTCCTTTATCACAGGAAGGAACATCGTCAGGGTCGTATCCGGCCGTGTATTCGGTCCCACCACCAAGCAACCTAGTTGTATCCTTTGATTGGAATCAACTAGGCAGACCCCGGTTACCAGCCAGTATCCCATTCAGAATCATCATCCAAATCTACAGAATGGTGATGGCTGGAACTATCATTGATGAAGGGGCATCTGTGAGTATCCTTTCCTCTATTGCTTGGAAAGCACTGGGTTCCCCGGCGCTTTTACCTGAGATGAGAAATCTATCGGGTTTTGATAAAGGAACCAGTCACCCGTTAGGGATTCTCCCCAATGTTCCCATTACATTGAAAGGGAAGACAGTTCATATGAACGTCATGGTCGTCCAGGGACCCTTGGTATATAACTTACTCCTTGGACGAGACTATATATATTGCATGGAGGCGATAGTGTCCTCACTCTTTAGAGTTATGTTTTTTCCGCACGAAGGAAGAATGGTCAAGCTCGTAGACCAACTTTCATTTCCAGGATCACGCATCGCAAATAGTCAAATACCATCCCTTAACGGTTTATTCACTCAAGGAATGCCTCCACCCCCGGTTCTACTTCCCGATGAATGCGAGTGATTCAGAAAGATGTAACTAGGACCCAGGGGGCATGCACCCTGGCCTGCCTTGGGCAGAGGAAACCTTGGGTATAAAGTTAATTTCCGCAGAAGAATGGGACTAGTCCGTACCCCGTCCGAAGGAAGGAAGAGAGGGTTGTTCTAGGATAAAGTTCTTTTGTTAAAGTTATGTGAGTGAGATAATCAACTTCTCGCCCCTTTGTCTAAAAAGTAGGCTCTCCTGAGGGAGGAGATCCATTTGTGGCGGCAAGTAGCCACCATCTTTGAAGGCAAGCCTCACCCATTAAAACATATGTTTTGGAGGATAAGTAGGGGCAGCCTCCAAAGAAAGAGATGAAATTGCTGCAACAAGTAGTCACCATCCTTAGCAACCTAGTAATAGACATCGCCGAAAAAAAAAAAAGAGTTTAGTTTGCGGCAGCGAACAAAACCATTTTTCGGATAATAAGTAAGAGGCAAACCTCCCTCCGTAACGCCAATGTTTTATCTGTTGCGATCTTGCAAAAATCAAAAAGTGAACTGATGGGAAGACAAGTACCGTCGGCACCGAAAAATAACGAGAAGACAAGTATCGTTAAAAATATAGCAAGACGACAAGTAGAAAAACAGAGGTGGGACAGAGGAGGGGTAGCCTTGAAATTATACTTTATACCTGGGGGCATGCGAACCTTTTGGAGTGCAAGCACGGGACGACTATTTATTTTTTTTAAATTTTTAGGTCCTCCCTTTAAACCTGTAGGTCTAACCCGTTAAACTCGTAGGATTAGCCGTTTCCAGCTTGCATAAAGAAAGTATGTGGGGCAAAAGTTAAAACTTGCCAAATCGGAGTAACTAGTGAGGTATAGCTCCTTAAATATGACTACCTCACCTGAGGCGTTCCTTGTATTAAGACTGGTATATTCGAGCAGTTTTAGCAATGTTCATGCTCGTTTAAAAAATAAACGCAAGATCCGAGCAGTTTTAGCACATAGTTCATGCTCGTTAAAAAATAAACATAAGTTGTGAGCAATCTTCCCCTAGAGTTCAAGCTCACTCAGAAAAAATGAACCGGTAAATAACCTTGGTAAATGTAACCTTTGACAGCCATATTAAAGCCCTTGGTCGTGTTCTTGCAGTCTCACCTCCATCCGTTCATTTGGCCAATCGTTCATCTCCATATGTTTGTTTACCCATTTTGAGGAACAGCTGCGAAGAGTGATTTCACTTAGCCATCCTTGTGACACTGCCGTGATTGGAAAATTCCAACCTGTACCTGGAATCTACTGCTATCCCTGTTTATCACTCGTTCCTCAAAAGACGAGTCTTCTTTGAGCTCTTTTCACTGACTCGTAAAATATGAAAAGTTTGCCGAGTTTTGGCCTTCCAGCTCGTTAAATGACCGGAAGAGCTATCCCTCCTCTAGATTTTAATCTTTTTGGACCTGAGGGATTATTGCACAAAAAGATCGAGCGCTTGTTTTGTTCGGCTCGTTAAAGCAATCGAAAATTCATCCCTTTTGTATTGTTTTATACTTTTTCGGACTTAAGGGATTAGATGACAAAAAAGGAATTCTGGAGTTGACTTTATGTACCTTTTCAGACTCTCTAAAAATGAAAAGGACCGAGTTATCCTTGTCGTTAGACTCGTTAAATTCATTAAATAGCGACAAACTTGTCTTTAGACGAGAACGAGTTTCCCTATCGCTAGGCTCGTTAAAACATAGCGATGGGCTTGCCCGAAGGGCAGGTTATAGAACAAGCATATGTTATCCTCCTCAAGCTTGATAAAAATAAAGAGGTACTGGTCAGCAATGACTGGGGAAAAATTGGGAGAACCTCACAGCTTTAATGGTAGCAAGTCACTCTTGAACATGACACTTTGTCCTCCGTATCACATCGGGTTGGGTTGTTTCATTCACCGGTCTCATCACCATGGTCCTCGCCAAACCATCCACATTTGGGGTAATGCTACCAATCCATCACATCAGTGTCGTTATATGTTCAAGAGATGTTGTTCTGCAAAGAGTCAACCGAGTCCCATCCACTGCCATACATTGTCCTTCATCCATTTCATGACCGCCACCCTGAATCATACATCACATTTTGTTTTCACCTCATCACAATCACTAGCTCCGTTCCGTGTCACTGATGTGGGATTCATTAAGGCCCTCCTTTGACGGATCGCTCCTTGTCGACATCAGCTCATTATCCAAGGAGTTGATCTAGGAACACCCCCTTCAGTACTTTGAAGCTTGCATGCCTCAATGGCAAGTTTCTCACTTCCGGCGACAGGTATACATCAATGACCTTCGACCAGAAGATTTTGCATGGTGGTCGACGCCAAGTCCTTTATTCCCACCATGTGAATTGTACTGCCGTACCTTGAGGGTCATCATCCTTATCGGTGATTCCTCTCGCGCTTGTTAACGGTTTACATCATTGACCGGTAATCAAGCGATGTCTTTCCATGTTCGACTTCAAGAAATTCTCACATGGATTGACTTGTACATCGAGTGAAGATCGGAAGAGATTGAAGACCCCGGATCTAGTTTCATCCATCCGGGCTGCGATATATATTCAGGATATAAAGACATTTGATATGTACATCATTGCAGCAGATGATCATCCTTCTCAAAGGATGATAATTTCAGCAGAGAATTATCAGTCTATCATCAGACGATCGTCTGTTCTATGTACCAAAATGTATTTATAAAGCTGAGCATGGGAATGCCCGCCTCAGCTAGATCATGAAAAAGAATGAAAAATAATGTATTGTATTGTATCTTATTACAGGACACTTCTCAGCAGATTGAATGAACTTCGGATCCTCCTAATAAAGCATTTCACCCGATAAACGACCTCATACTTTAGGGGGCATCTGTTATAGACAATTTTGTGCCTTGCAGCATCAGGCATGAATTGTCAATAATCCAAGGGATCCAAAGTCCCTAAACATGATGTTCCTACCCCTAGAGGAACAAGGTCAGCAAACCAACAGCTCTCAGATCAGTTCTCCACCTGAAAACACTAAAAAACAAGCAATCCTGAAATCAAAGCAGGTGCTCCACTAGGCTTCTGCGCTGAAACTCAACTCCTCCATGGTGTACCTGCGTTGCAAAGCAAGTGGAACAAAGGCCACCTGTGCTGAGCGAGATGGGACAAGTGGCACACTGAGTCATTGCTCTGGAATCTTCCAAAAATGACACTTGGATCAGGGATTTCGCCTTGTGATGAGTCAGAGGCTCTGTTTCTCCAAGTGGAAGCAAGGTTCTCCAAGTGGACTCAAGAACTGAAGATCAACTGAAGAGAGAGAGGACACAAGGCAGCTACACATTAGTTGCAAGCTGACTCATCCTTTCTCAATTCATCTATATATTGAGCTCTCTCCTATGAGCTCAGGAGGCTGGAATTTTGTGCAAAGTAATGATATGTTGTTGGTTTCACTATAGAGCTATTGGGTGATTGCTTGAAGGAGGTGAAGAGGAGAAATTCTTTCTGCTGGGAGGTGTTGCTGGATTGGGGCCTTCAATGGTTGTAACTCTCTCAGAACTTTACTTCTTCATTAATAAAAGCTATTGAGGTTCTTCTATATGCACTTGTTTCAATGATATATTGTGATAATTGTATATTTGATTTATGCTAATCCTTGAATCAGTTATGATTGCATGCTTCTTGTAGTTTCCTTCTTTGTTATTTTGCAGGATCTCATTGTAGCTGGGCCAGCAAAAGAGCAAGGAGCTGGGAGCAAGCAGCCAAAGAGAAGAGTTTGGATTCGACATTAAGCGCAAGGCAACGGTTAGTGCATTTCCTCATTCTCTCTTGCTTTCGTAAAGAAGTAAACCTTAAGTAGTTTTCTTTACAGTTGTTGCTGAGGTACTATCACCCTTAGAGTGGGATAGGGTCATCCGATTCGGATACTTTTCCCTACAACACCTCCCCTCCCTGAGGTTGAGAAAATTAAATAAATTCTCAAGAGTAGTCCTACCCATAGTGTGAACAATTTCTCAAGCCACGACAAATCAACTGTCTCTCAATTTGTCATAGCTCAGAGACCCCTAATAAACCTAGCATGACCACCTTGCTCTAGATGGTTTTTCCAGGTTTCCTGTTAAACAAATATGCTCCATAAACTTACCTCAGCCTTTAAGTGATATTCCACAGGACTATCTCAAACTCTTTCCCAAGTTTCATGGAGAAGATGACACATCAAAGCAGAGACACATAGAAGATTTATGTGCCTTTGCATAAAATTTAAACGTTGAGTACCTGGATGTGGTGTTGAGACTCTGCATCCAATCTTTGGATGGGGAGGCCAAAAAATGGTTCAAGTCCTTGTTGGATGCTTCCACTGCCACTTGGGAAGAGATGGAGAATTGTTTTATGTAGAAATGGGGAGAGAAGAAAGATCGTGGATATATTCTTATTGGGTTCAACGATATGAAGAAGAAACCTAATGAGGATATCTCTGGGTTTATAAAAAGGTTTAATAAATTGTACGATAGTTTACCTACTAAGATTAAACCTCGACCAACCAATGCCCAAGTACTTTTTGTTGGGGCCTTTCAATTGGAGTTCGGCTTCACACTCATAGAGAGAAAGTCTCGTACCTTGGACCAGATTCAAATTGATGCTCTCGAGGTAGAAGCAAATTTTACAACAATAAGGAAGTCAATAAGAAGAACTGACCCTGGCGAGAAGAAAAAGGGGAAAGAGGAGGCAACTTTCTCAAGTGATGGAAGAGAATCCCAAGTACAGAAGATGGAGGAGATGAATAAATTAATAATGAACTTATCAAATAAAATGATAAAACTGGAGATAAAAAATAAAAACCTTCCATGACAAAACTCCCAGGCTTCTAATTGAGGTTTCAATCCCTAATACAGAAGGCCTCCCATACATATATTGCAAAGCGAGAGGAAAGAACAACAAGACCACATCCATCCTCCATTATATATAGAAGATGATCTGGAGGAGAAGATACAATATGCCAACGAAGTTTATAGGAACCTGTTCTTCTTTCTCTGATGAAGAACAAGAAGTCAAAACATATGAAGAAGAGGGGGATGATCTCGATGCAATGCTAAATGATGGTGAGATTGATGATTATTGCAAATAGTTCGTTGATTTCATGTAGGGTCAGCTACATAAGAAATATGATCTTCGATCATCTAAAAAGAGATCGAGGGGACAAGACCAAAATGAAGGCACTTCCTCCTAAGAGCCTCCTAAGCCAACTGATAAGGGGAAGGGTCCTTTAGATCCAATATTCAAAAAAAGAAGGATTCCTCATATCCAAACTGCCATAAGCCTGAAATCCTTAAAGAAGAGAAGTCACATCCCCCCTCCAGGCCCATTCATGAAAAAGAAAAAGAGTTGGTAGAAATTTGCACTACAGAAAAAGGCCCTGCTATATTTAATCTTCAAAAAGAGATTGATAAAGTCAAAATCTCGATCCCATTATCTCAGCTCTTGAAGTAACCCACCTATAAGGCCCAAGTTTCCCAGTTCAAGCTTTCATCTGCTTCAGTCCAATCACATGATAGTTTAAACCTCCAAGAAGAAAGGCCAATGGTCGTCATTAGACCCCATTTTGAAGAACAAGGTCCCTCCACAACACCTTTTTACGTTACTCTAGTAGTACATGACCTCCTTCTCCATAACTTCATGTTGGACTTGGGTGCTTCTCATAATTTGATGTCACTGTCAGTAATGGAGCAGCTAAGTCTATAGATAACTAGACCATAACAAGATCTCTACTCTTTTTACTCTAAGAGGGTAGTTGTGTTTGGAAATGATAAAGGACTTAGTGGTGAATTTGGCCCAAATCCCAGTAAAAGGTGTAGTAATGGACATTGTAATAGCATATATCCCTGCAAGGTTCGATATGCTTTTGTCAAGATCTTGGGGATCAAATATTGGATGTTCCATCAAGTTGGATCTTACCTATGCTACCATCCCTATCTTTGGTGGAGAAGAAAGGTGATTGTATAGGGAATCAAGGTTCATTAAAATAGTTACGAAAGTTGATTTCCCAAATAATTCTCCTGTGTATGGGAAAGAAAGGGATCTCTCCTGCTTACTGCTAGAAGAAGATGATTTTATTTTAGAAGAAACACAGGTACAACTAATAGCCAAATTAGATCAACAACTCAGAGATTGTAGCAAAGTTTGGAAGTTTTATTTTGATGGTGCTAATTCCAAGGAAGGTAATGGAGCAAGGGTGTTGTTGATATCCCCAAAGGGTAGCTTGGTCCCTCTCTCATTCAAATTGGAATTTGAAGCCACAAATAATGTGGCAGAGTATGAGACATTACTACTAGGCTTGCAAGCAACGAGGAATTTGAACATTGAATCCCTGACTGTGTTTGGAGACTCGGGGATGGTGGTAAAACAAATAAAGAACCAATGTCAAACCAAGAACCCCAGATTAAGGGGTTCCAGAAATGAGTTTTGGGATTTAATGGTCAAATTCTTCTTGGATTTTAATGTCCAATTCTTACCTAGGGAAGGAAATTGAATGATTGACTCCTTGGTTATAACTGCCAGTAATTTTAAGCCACCAAAAAATCCACTTCTTAGATATGAAGTCAAAGTTAGTTACATACACTCAGTGCCTGATAATGTGAGACACTGGTAAGTGTTCGAAGATGATGAACAAATCAAGCACTTTATGGAAGTCATTGGGGAATTCTCGAATTTTGTGATCGACCAAGAAGAAGAAAAAGTGACAGAGGAATAACCAACCGCTTGGGAGGAAACTATAATAGGGAATAGAGTTCTGTATCTAAAGGGAAACACTATTCCCCATGGCCTAGTTCCTTTGGAGAGATTATTCAAATCCAATGACATGGCCTCAAAACTTGTTGAACAAGGAGTCGATGAACAGGTGGAGGATTACAACATCAGCTCGGAGAACGAACCTCGGATGATCAATTTTTCAAAAGGAATCCCCCATAAATATAAAAAAAGGTACTTAAATCTCTTTAGAACCTATAAAGACGTATTTTCTTAGTCATATGATGATTTAAAGACTTTTGATACAAATTTTATTCAACATAAGATTCCCTTAAAGAATGTAATGAAGCCTTGTAAGCAGAAACTGAGACAGATGAATCCCCTTTTACTCCCATCCATTGAGAAGGAAGTAAGGAAGTTACTTCAGGCCAAGATCATTGTACCCTTGAGGCACTCAGAGTGGGTGGAAAAGCTAGTTATTTTCAAGAATAATAATGGAGAGATAACGTTGTGTGTGGATTTAAAAAACATTAATAAAGCTTCATTATAATAAAACTAACCATTGCCATAAATGGATTATATATTACAGAAGGTAGTTGTCTTAGCTCGGATATCCATGATTGATGGACTTTCAGGGTATAATCATGTAGCGATGCATCCCGATGAGTGAAAGAAAAATTCATTCACTACACCCCAAGGAACCTTCAAGTATGTAAGAATGCCATTTGGCCTTATAAATGCAGAAGAAACCTTCCAAAGGGCCATGGATATAACATTCATGGGAGAACAAGACAAATTCGTAGTGGTCTACTTGGATGATATCACAATTTTTTCTAAAACAGATGAGGAGCATATTGTGCATTTGAAACTCACTTTTGAGAAATGCAGGAAGTATGGGTTGTCTCTAAATTCAAAGAAATCTCAGTTTGCTCTAAGCAAAGGTAAGATGTTGGGACATATAGTAGCACATGAGGGGGTGAAGATCGATCCCAAGCATGTGGAAGCCATCAACCACCTTTCCCTACCTAGAAATAAAAAATAGGTCCAAGTGTTCTTGGGAAGGATTAAATTCTTGAAGAGATTTATACCAAACTACATAGAGATAGTGAAAGGTATCACAAAGATGTTGAAGAAGGAGAATGAAGTGAAGTGGAATCAAGATTCCAGGGGATCCTTCTCTAGGATCAAGAGAGCTTTTGCAAAGGCTCCTTTGTTAGTAAGCCCGGATTATTCAATACCATTTTACATATTTTATTTTGCCTCCCCTCATACTATATCCATTGTGTTATTTTAGAATAATAATCAAGGTCACGAGCAGCCTATAACCTTCTTCAACTATGTGTTGTGCGAGGCTGAATTGAAATATAATATCTTGGAAAAACTAGCTTATGCCTTGGTGAAAGTTTTGAAAGCCTTCAAAGTTTATGTTTTAAACTCTAACATTGTCGCTTATGTTCTAACAACGGTTTTTAAGTACATCCTGGTGCAAGGGGATAGTGATGGAAAAAGAGGTAAATGGATTGCCAAAATCCAAGAGTACGACATGGATATTAAGCCCACTAAACTCATCAAAGGATAGGGATCGACAAAAATCTTATCAGAGTCTAATTTCAGGCCTTGGGGATTAACTTCTTAACAGAAGAAGATGAAGAAGGGATACAACAACCAATGATCAAGACATCGATCCAAAAAATTCATATCAAATATGAAGCATCTTCCTGGTATAAAGATGTCATCCACTATTTTTTATTCTTAAGGTGCCCAATGAATATGGATAAATCCAAGTATAGAGCATTAAGATTACAAGCCCATAAGTTTATTATATCCAATGGGAACAATGTATTGCAAAGACCTGGTTGGAATAATACTTCTATGTTTGGTAGAAATAGAAACTCAAAGGGTAATTGATGATTTCGATAGTGGTGTTTGTGGGGGACACTACAATTAGAAGACTACCACACATAAAATATTGAAAGCGGGACTCTATTGGCCTAAACTATTCGGAGAAGTTCAATCTTGTGTTTGGGCCTGCCAACAATCTTAAATGTTCACCGAAAAGTATAAATGAGCCCCACTCCCATTAATCCATGTTTGTATAGAAATGCCTTTAAGGCAATGGGGATTGGACTGTATCAGAGAGATACAGCCCCCTGCCAGCAATCAAGACAAGTGGATACTCACAGCCACAGACTATTTCACAAAATGAGTGGAAGCAATCCCAGCCCAAAATGCAACTAACACTGTGGCTATAAATGTTTTGGAGGAAAATATCCTAGCCAAGTTTGGGTGTCCTATGAAAATTGTGATTGGTAATGCTCATGTTTTTAAGTCAGCAAAATTTATCATATTTTGTCAAAAATTCAACATTACAGTTGGCCAATCTACTACCTACTATCCACAGGGAAATGAACTAGCTGAGTCTTCAAACAAAATGATAAATAAGGATCGTGAAGAAAACAATTACAGAAAGCCAGAGAAATTGGGACTCCCAACTAAAATTTTCCGTTATGCTCTGAACCTGCAAGACGGTACCAGAATACGAAATATGCCAAGAAATATACCTAGAACATAGAATAATGAGAAATAACAACAAGTATTTTATTATTCAAAAAGCAATGTTCACTTGCCTCTTCGAGGGGGCAACCTATAATAGAGCTGAGCTCACTTACAAAATAAGACCCGATGCTCCTCGAGGGGAGTCACTATCCTTTATATAGGATTCATACATGCAATACCATGGGGCAATACCATGGTTCTTATTAATACCATCTATCTAATACCATGGCCCATTTGCAACTAACTGTGGTCCCTTCATTAAATGCGGGTTAACCACTTACAATTATTAATATGGGCTTTATTGACTCTTTACTTAACTATAACTATGACTCGATCCTATTACATAAATAAGGGGGTTAGGGTTGGACCCTAACATGCCCTCCCCCATAAGAATAGTCTTGTCCTCAAGGCTGAAGCTGTGGAAACTGTTGAAGGATAGTGGCTGGTTCCTAGGTTGCATCTTCCGGAGAGGTCTCTTTCCACTTGACGAGGACTTCCTTGATCGTGCGACAACGCGGGTGCTGTTCTCGTGTGTCAAGAACCTGTTCAGGTTGGAGCTAGATTGACCCTTCTTCATCCACTTCAGGTAGACTGGTTTGAATTTTGCCATGGTTGCCAATCACTTTCTTGAGGCATGAGACATGGAAGACTGAATGGATTTTTGTAGTGGGTGGCAAAGCTATCTTGTAGGCGACTTCTCTAATGCACTGAAGTACTTGATATGGTTCGTAGAATTTTGGAGATAATTTCTAACAACCCTTGTCTTTGAGTGATGTTTGCTTATATGGTTGTAGCCTCAAAAATACCTGATCCCCTTCTTGAAATTGGCGTTCTGAGCGATGTTGATTTGCCTATTGCTTCATGCGGTTTTGGGCTTGATGAAGATTCTCTCTAAGGTGGGCCAACATGGTTGTGCGGTTCTGTAGGAGTTGATCCACTGCTTGTACCTTCGAGCATCCCTTGATATAAGAAGTAGGGGAAGGAGGGAGTTGACCATAAACTGCTTCATATGGAGTCATTTTGGTGGTGGCATGATAGTTGGTGTTATACCACCATTCGGCTAGAGGTAACCACTATACCCAGAGATGTTGCTTTTCTGAAGTGAAACACCTAAGGTAGGTCTCCAAAAATTTGTTGACCGCTTCAGTTTGACCATCAGTTTGTGGATGATAGGAAGTACTGAGTTGCACTTGGGTACCTTGTAGCCGGAAGAGTTCCTGCCAAAAGTTACTGGTGAAGATCAGGTCACGATCATACACAATGCAAGTGGGCATGCCATGCAATTTGAAGATCTAATCCATGAAATATTTAGAAACAAAATTCAGTGTAAAAGGGTGGGGTAGGGCGCAAAAATGAGAATAATTAGAAAGTTTGTACATAACCACCATGATGACTAACTTGTTTCTTGACTTTGGAAGACCCGTAATGAAATCCATAGAAACCTCCGTCTAAATTGAGTCCGGGATGGGTAATGGCTATAATGTGCCTGGGATTTGACTGTTTCTCCTTTGTGGCACTGACAGATGTCACATTCAGCTACAAAAGTAAAAATGCCCTGTTTCATGCCTGTCCAAAAAAATGATCTTCAAGTGCGAGCATACGTCTTCTGAAAGCTTGAATGTCCTGCAGTGGGAGATGAGTGCAACTCTGCTAAAATGTGGCTTTTGAGGGTGGATGTTGGTGATATTATGACTCTGTCCTTGTAGTGAAGAATCTCATCCTACCATGAGTAGCCCAATGTGGAATTTGGATCCGCTTGCAATTGATTAATGAGTTGGGAGAGCCAGGGATGTGAAAACCATTCCTTGCGAGCCTCTTCAATCCATTCTGGAATGGGAAGGGAATTTGTGAGCAAGGTACTTTCCTCCTCAAATTGGTGGGATAATGCATCTGCTACAATATTTTCATGCCCTTTCTTGTAAATTATCTCATAATCATATCCCAGCATTTTAGCGAGCCATTTACTTTGTTGTGGCGAGGATAGGCGTTGCTCCAAAAAATATTTAAGGCTTTGATGGTCTATGGGGACTTGGAAACGTTGCCCCAATAAGTATGGTTGCCAGGTATCTACTGCATGTAAGATGGCCATCATCTCCTTCTCATAGGTAGATTGTCCCAAATTCTTCCCACTTAGTTGTTGGCTCGTGAAGGCCAAGGGTCGACCTTCCTGCATTAATACCACCCCAATACCCGTACTAGAAGCATCACATTCAATCAAAAAAGATTTGGTGAAGTCGGGTAGTGCTAAGACTAGAGTGGAACACATGGCATGTTTGAGAGCTGTAAAGGCCTGTTGTGCTTCATCATTCCAAAGGAATGATTTTTTCTTGAGGAGTTGAGTGAGGGGCCTAGCAATGTGACCATAATTGTGGACAAATTTGCGATAGTAACCTGTGAGACCCAAAAATCCTCTCAAGCTCTTCAAGGTCTTTGGTTGAGGCCAATCCTACATTGCCTGGATCTTTTTGGGGTCCACCCTAACACCTTCACACCCCATAATGTGGCCCAAATACTCAACTTCTTCCATGCCAAAAGAGCACTTGGACATCTTGACAAATAATTTATTCTTGTGGAGCAATTGCAAGAGCAGATCTACATGTCGAAGATGTGTGGTCCAGGTGTGAATGTAGATGAGGATGTCATCAAAGAAAACAAGGACAAATTTTCTAAGATATGGGTTGAGCAGGTGGTTCATAAGGCTCTGAAAAGTGGATGGGGCATTACAAAGATCAAATGGCATGACCAGGAACTCATAATGGCCTTCATGAGTTTAGAAAGAAGTCTTTGGAATGTCTACTTCTTTCATGCGAATTTGGTGATAGCCCGAGTGAAGGTTGAGCTTAGTAAAGAATTGATCCCCATTTAGTTCATCCAACAAGTCATCAACAACCGGGATGGGAAATTTATCTTTAACCATCAACTTATTGAGGGCCCTAAAGTCTGGACACATATGCCATTCCCCATCTTTCTTAAGCACCATGACCACCAGCGATGAATAAGGACTAATGTTGGGACGAATGATGCCTGCTTCCTAGAGTTCCTTGATTATTTTTTTAATTTCATTCTTTTGGGCGAACAGATATCTATATGGGCACACATTTGGTGGTTGGGCCCCTGGGACCAAAGTAATGCTATGATCATGTTCCCCTCTTGAGGGTGGAAGCTCATGAGGCTTGTCAAAGACTGGCAGATGGTTGTTTAAGATTTGTTTCATCTCAGGATGAATATGAAGAGAATTGGGTTCGAAGGCCTGGATTGAATTAAATTGGGCTATAACTCCATGGTGGCCCTTTTTTAACAATTTTTCCATCTGATGTGAGCTAATGATAGAGGGAGCTCCCGCCTGGAGTTCGCAGAGGATATGTGTGTGGTTGTTCTGCTTAAAGCTCATATATAACTCCTGGAAATCCATTGTGATTGGGCCAAGTGTGCGAAGCCATTCAACACCTAGGACAATGTCGCATCCTCCCATGTGTATGGCAAACATGTGGGTCTTTAACTGATAATCCCCCATTTGAAGTTTGACATTTTCACTGTGTCTTTAACATTTCATTGTCCCCCCATCAGAAATTTGGACCTGGAAGTTAGAAACTGCTCGGACAAAACAATGCACTACTTCCACAACTCTTTGATGGATAAAATTATGTGTATTGCCACTATCAATCAAGACTACTACTGGGCGATGCTTAATAAAACCTCTCATTTTGAGACTTTGGGGAGAAGAAATCCCTGCCAAGTCATGCAGCTAGATAATTGGTTCTTCACGTACATTGTCCTGCTGGTTGTCCTCTTCTTCCTCCTCTGGTTCCTCAAGTGGTGGGGCTTCCTCCGATGAACTATGATTAGTGGCATCAATTTGAAAGAATTTGGGCTCCTTGCATTTATGCTTGAGGGAGTATTTCTCATCACAGTAGTAACACAATCCTTGCTTTCTTATTTTCGCCATTTTTACTGGTGAGACCTTTTGAACCTTGAGTGTTTGGGTAGTGCTTTGAGCCAGGGTGGGGCGACCCTTGGCGATGAAATTTGGGCGATTGGACTAGGCCGCTAATGCACGTTCTACTTCACGAGCTATCCTGCAAGCATGCAGCCATGAGATAGGGTGGTGCAGTCGAGCGTGGGCTTGTATGGCTTCTTTCAGACCACTGACAAAACATTCCACGTAGAACTCATCGTGTAGACCTCCAATGCAGAAAGCTAAGGCTTCAAAGGCTGTAATATATTCATTCATTGTTCCTGTCTGTCGAAGCTTAGTGAGACGACCCAAAAAATTAGATTCATGGTCAAAGCAATCTGTAATAGCTTTTTTGAATGTCTGCCAAGTCAAGGTCCTTCCATAGCAACGTTGATGCCATTGCCACCATTGCCATCTTTCATTTTCCAAGTACATGCTACCCACACTAAGCTAAGTCGCATCGTCCATGATGTAATTCAGTGTGAAATATTGCTCCATTTGTGTTATCCATATGGCTTGGTGAGAGCCATCAAATTTATACAGTTCCAGCTTGGGTGGTCGTAGATGGGATTGTTGGTGGGTGCCAAAGAGGTGAAGAGACTGGCTAGACTTGCCCTCAATGTTTTCATTACCAATATATGCCTCCGCGTGTTCCTCCACCTTGCCCTTTGAGAGTGTTTCATTTAAGTTCTTCAGCTGCAACATTACATATTTCAATTGTGATTCAAGGTTTTCAATCCTCTCATTGGCCATAGCTTGAGCTCTAGTTTGTACCATGCATTGATCCGATGTACTGGAAATTTGGGACTGCTCGAAAGTTTTGGAACTAACAATTGAATGGTACCACCTTGCTCAACTCATCAACCTAATGGATCTGATAAATCTGAATGGCTGATTTGCTAGATCTGAACGACATAACTGATTGCTGTTGCTACGAAAAAACCCCACCTACGAGATCTGATTTGGCAAAGATTATGCATGATCTAGAGATAGAGAAAGGAACTATGGTCTCCAGGAGTGTTAGGTGCTACAGATCGCAATTTACATAAGGGTTTGATAGTAATACTCGGCCCAATTTTTCAGGGTACTAACCAAGGAGGATCAATCGTACCCTTAGCTGTACAACCTGACTACCCTATCATACGCGCGAGTAATCTCCCTGATGTTGTTCTCGATGTACTGTAGCAGCAAGATGGCCGACGGTTTATCTATGGCGAGGTTTCAAGGGAGCTAGGGGGCTTCCAATATACCCAGAGGGTACCTTGGAAGACAGTTTGTGAATGGTTCTATCTAATGTGCTACTACTCTAAGGGGTACCCATAGGGGTTACAAGGGAGTCCAACAAGCGTGACCACCTCTTGTATTTCCTGTGTGCATGCCTCCCCAAATCCATAGTTTTATGCGCTCAACGATAGATCCCGTGGTTTAAAGACGTCGGGACACGTCTCTAGCCAAAAAAAAATTGCTAAAAATTGGAGATCCCACCAGCCCTGGAAAGCGCTCTGATACCACTTGTTATGCTCTTAACTTGCAAGACGATACCAGAATACCAAATATGCAAAGAAATATACCCAGAACATAGAATAATGAGAAATAACAGAAAGTATTTTATTAGTCAAAAAGTAATGTTCACTTGCCTCTTCGAGGGGGAAACCTCCAATAGCACTGAGCTCACTTACAAAATAAGACCCGATGCTCCTCGAGGGGAGTGTCTATCCTTTATATAGGATACATACATGTAATACCATGGGTCAATACCATGGTTCTTATTAATACCATCTATCTAATACCATGGCCCATCTGCAGCTAACTATGGTCCCTTCATTAAATGTGGGTTAACCACTTACAATTATTAATATGGGCTTTATTGACTCTTTACTTAACTATAACTATGACTCGATCCTATTACATAAATAAGCGAGTAGGGTTGAACCCTAACATTTTCCCTATGGGCTAATAGGGTCACTCCTAAGAGATCAATGGGGAAATCTCCTTTCGAATATTACAGGATGTGGAAGAAGAACCAAAGTCCCTGACTCGAAGGATAAATCAACTACTGGAGCTCTAGTAGAACAGAGAGTAGGTAAACCACAAGTTAATCAACTAACAATAGAAAATGAAATTTGTGTTTGATAAGAAGGCTAAGGACATACCTCTCCAAGTAGGAGATACAGTTTTGAGGTGATATGTAAGAAGAGAAGACAAAGGGAAACACATAAAATTTGATCCCTTATGGTTTGTACCCTTCAAAATTACTGAGGCAAAGCGAAATAATACTTTCTTGAAGGAAAACTTGGAGGGCGAAATGCTTGAGTTGCCTATAAATGGGAAATTCCTCAAACTTTACTTCTAGCACTAAGAATTCCATTTCTCACCCATTGTACATATCGGTAAGACACTGCAAAATACCAATAATAATTTCACTTATTTATGTTTCTATTTTTTTTATATACTTGAATAAAATGACTCCATGCCCAATGGATAAAAGGCTACTAGTCTGCAGGTTCTCAACACCTTGTTAGCAAGGCATTGTCCCAATTGGAGCCAATGTTGGAACTAATTTCAACCAAACTAGAAAGAATTTGTGCTACAACAAATGCATGGCTCAGAAGGATTCCTATGGTAGCTGCAGGCTTCATGTGGAGGATCATCATGGTGGTTGTGATTTCATGGGTCCAAAAATTCAATGAGAAGATAAGTTTGCAGTCATCTTCCAGGTAGTAGAAGGACTCAAAGCCTACATCAGACCATTTCCATTGGGAAGTGCTCTGAATAAGCTTTCCAATGATATGTGGAAGTCCAAAAATGGACTCCTAGATCAAAAGATATGGTTTGCTGAGGTTTCAAGGATTTGAAGCCTTATGAAGGAAGGAATTCAGAGATCACAATATCAGAGGTCCAGTAAACTAGCACATCGCAATACCAGAGGTCCAACATATCGTGCATCACTATATTAGAGGTCTAATAGATCATTGAAGGCGGTATTGGAGGTTGGAGGAGCATCAGAACATCAGAACATTGACGTATCGTAGAATCATAACTTCTTAAAGTGAGAACCTTTAAAAAGTTGTGATATCATAAAGTGTCGAAAGTATTAGAAAGTGCCGAGGAATGCCGATAAAGGGTTAATGAAGGATTTCATGGCAAAACCAAAGGTTGATGGGCCCTTTTCTCTCTCCTCTAATGGGACACATGGCAACATACGATTGGTTTCGATAAAGCTACAATGGCATCTGACGTCATCATGATGTGGCAATATGACATGACACATGGCAGACAATTTTGGTATTTTGAGGCGACTAAGAGGACAAATCTAGATGACACGTGTCACCAATCATGAGGTTCCACATGGAGTGAAGACATCATATCAGAGGTTGGCATATCAGAGATTGACGACGTCAGATATTTAGAACAATTGGTGTTTGAAAAACTTCTTATGAGAGGGGCTCTGATATTGGTTTGGCACATGACATCTGGAACACCACTAAGGCCACCACAGTTGATCACTCCCATCTCTAGAGAGTTGGGAATTCAAGCAGTTAAGGGGAAAGTGACATGTGAACCAACCAATTAATGAAAGAAGAACATTATGGTAAAAGGCATGCCCTGATCAGAGGCACTCACATGCATGGCATGGATATATTTTTCTCAGCCATCATTTAGTTCTTCCATTTTTTTATTTTTGTAATTTAATGTATTTTAAAGAAAGGAATCAGCTTTGTTGCAATGATTTGGGAAAAAAATCCTTCGCATGCGGAGACAACTAGTTAATCAAATAGCTGGAGCTTGGTTAAGATATTTTGTAACTGTTTCTCAATCTCCCCCTCTCCTTATAAAAAGAGGGAAGAAACACTTTAAAAAGGTTCAAAATTTTTGGAAAGAAACCTTGAAAAGGACCTTTTCCTGGTTTCATAAAGAAAATGTTATGAATCTCGATGTATATATGTTTCTCAGAAAATTAATGCGATATTTTTGGTGATTCCAACTTATTGGATTGCAGTATGTTTATCTCCCTTTGTGTTTTCATATATGTTGAATATTCTTCTTAGATTTCATGTCAAGTAGCTGCCAGATATATTTCTCATTAGATGTAGATTCATTTCGATCAAGTTATTGATGGATAATGCCTGTATGGATGTGGAAATTAAGTCTTTAAAAAGTGCTCCATGTATCTTAGCATTCCATAAAAATTTCCTTTCTCTCGTTTCTCTCTAAATCTAGATATACAAAATTCTTAAGGTTTAAGCTCTATATGATTTCTCCTCTACTGTCTTCTACAATTACATATGTCTTAACAACTTATTTTCTACAATCTCTCAATATGATTTGGACACCACCGATCAAGGATCATTTCTTGTGTATTTCTGCGTGGGTGTTGGTTCATACATTGTATCTTTATGAATGGTTCTTAATCAATCTTATCTGAATTACATGCAAAACTATGGTGTGACAAGTCCTTAAGACAAATTTGACAATAGTAATTAGGATGTCCTAGGAATTGGTCTCCTATCAACCTAGAGACTATCTCTAGGAGTGTCAATAGGACACTTTGTAGAGAGATCTCCAGGAATCATGGGTGCTCACTAGAAAAATGGATCGGTAGGTGCAGTGTAGTGGAATGTTGTTTTGTAGTAGTGTGGAATGTGTTTGGTTCATAGAAAAATACCTCAGACCCTGGAACTCTCTAGAGTGGAGAATTGTCTACTGGTGTACCATCTCTCTGGAAGCTTTGTCACTCTTGCCCAATTCATAATTTCAGGACCTTGGTGGTCTTCTCCTTAGTCGACATGAAGGTAAATCTGGCTTTCAATTTCCCCTGGTTTAGGTGGTTTGCCTTATGTTCCTCTCAAAATTTATGGGGATCCTATGAAGGGGACCCTCTTGAATTCTGGAGTTTCAGTTTGAAAGTCTAGAATGACCGCTATTACATCTCTGCTTTTAGTTACAGACCCAAGTTTCATAAGTCTAGCACTTGTCAGTGCCTTTGTTTTCGAACACCTATAGCAAGAACCTATGTCTGCGTCTCGTCTAAGAGGTTGTTTATTCTTTCCTTAAGTTTTTAGTTAGTTGACCTATTGTTGTTCCAGGGTTAGTGTTTCGGGGGTCTAATCTCAGCACACTTGGGTAGTAGGAGTTTGCCTTTGTGAGTTTGTGGGCTATCGAGACGAGTTATCTATTGAAATTTGGTTGACTTTGGGGAAATCCTTTTGTGTTGATTTGCAAGCCTACCCTGGTGTGTTTTCTGGTATTCTTAGGACCAACATGTATTATTGCTTTCTCGCTATTTGTTTTCAGTTATCTTTTGGAAGAAGTTTCAAAGTGTGCTTTATGACCCCGTTGCTTGTTTCTTCAACCTTGAATGTTATGCTCCGCCAAAAAGGGCAACCTTGATGCGGGGGTGGCCATCAATTAGATGCATGTTGTCCAACTCATCAACATAGCTCCTCTTTTGGAAACGTTTCCAGCTTGGAACGAGAGGGAAAAGTGGCGCTCATTCCTGACTGCTCTCCAGGCTGCATAGTTGCTCTAGCCTCCATGGAGTCCATAGTAGAGCAACTAAGGAATATACAAGTCAACATGGACATCCTCCACAATCATAGGTATGAGGACCGTAATGAATTGGTTTCATATATTAATGATATATAATTCATTCATAATAAAATATTGAAACATTTGGACAGCCTTCGACGGAAACATCATAGAACAAATGACCACCTTCGTAATCTAGAAGCCTGAGTGGAAAATATTGATCTCCATATGCATGAATGTGCTGGCTATTTTGTTGCCCCCCCCGTTATCCCTCCTAATCCCCCTCCATGATATGTTGTTGCTAGTTCGTGTGCTCATTTTTGTGACCTTTTTGTCTCCTTCAATAGTGTATGCCTTCTAAACCCAACGGAGATAATGTATGATCGAGCTTATCTGTGGTATTCTCTGGACCCCAATTCGAACAAGTCTAGTCAGAATGAGGAAAATTGGGTTGTTGAGATATCTTTTGTACTCCTTGTTTTTCTGATAATCTAATGAAAGAAAATTGACTAACAAAAGAAAAATAATTAATAATTATTAGTTCAAAGGGGGTAGCTCAATTGGCCATGATATGAAGTATTGCACAAACTAAGAGATCCAAGGTTCAAACCCCCTAGAGTAACCTAGTATGCAGAGAGGAGTAATATCGTAGGCTCCATAGGTATAGTGGTAAAGGCCATAATCGACTGTGTATCACACAAGTACAAGCCCGACCTAGTTGTTGATTCCTCTCATACAAAAAAAACGATAATAATTATTGATAACTAAATTAAAATTCTAAAATCCTTATTCCAAAAAAAACACATTTATGTTTCTTAAAAATTTAAAACACAAAATATTATTAATTAAATATAATTTTATTAAAAACATTAAACATTAAATACCATTGATCAATTTCGAAATAACTAGGACTCAATGCGGTATGTCATGACTCAAGAAGACAATGAAGAAACAACTCATGATTCCACCAAATTTAAAAATACAATGGTTTGATTTGAGGTTACGATAGTAATATATTCTAGTGACAATTACTTGGTTTTAACTTTGTGATGATTAATGTGAAACTTATTTTTTTAGAAGGAAAAAACTGTTGGTTATTATTATTATGTATAAAGTACGAATACATCATTTTGAAATATATTCATCTAAAACATTCCACCATAAGAAGACCATATGCACCATCAGAAAGACTATATGCTATCAGCAATCAAGAACAAGCTAGGGTGGAGAAAGCCTCCAAGGCCAAAACTAAAACATGTACACAAATACCATTGGCCTATAAAAGTAAGCCAAAATTATTATCCATAAGTCTGCATCATAAACGAGAGTAAAAAACATATAGAACAAAAACATAAGGAAAGTATTGGGCCACCAGTGACTGCACCGTGTAAGAACAATTAGTAGGCATCATCTAGGGAGGGACATAGTCCTGATATCCATTTAGTAATTTCCCATCCACAAAGTGATATGCATGCTTCCAACTGGAGCCGAGATTCCCTTCTTTGACATGTCATCTGTAGTTGTGTTAAATTCCCGCTAAATATGCTAGAAAGATATATGTTGAAAGGATCTTTTAAGATATTCAATGTTTCCGAGCCAACCCTGTAAGTGAGGATGGGAGATAGAGGATAAACCCAACACATTATTGATTAGTTCTTGTGAGTCCCCAAAGTTCTACAAGCTTGGTATATCCAGGAATCTGGCAAACCATAGTAATCCCCAGAGTGCAATGGTTCCAACTCTCATATTAGTGCCATTTCCCCTAGACCAGTGAATCTTATATTGTTTCTCTTGATTTATGAAAAGACACACACCACATTCACATGATCCACTCTATTCTGCACCATCAAAATATTATAGGTATGAGAATTATAAAAATATTCTAGCGACAACTACTAATTGCGATGATGAATTTGATTTTTTTTATATTATATGTGTGAGAATTATTGGGTTTAGAGGTGCTTTTCAGTCTATAATGGAAGAGATGTTTTCATGATGTCTTGCAAATATTTTAACTCAATCAAATTACATAAAAATAAACATATAACTAATAAATTAATAATTAATATAAAATTGAAGTACAATTAATCAATTCACGAGCTTCAATTTTTTAGAACCCATAATTTTACTTATGATATTCTTATGTAAGAAGAAAATATATCTATATATATTCATTCTCCACCTAATTATTTGATAACACTTTGAAGGGAAATTCTCGTAAAGAAATCTAGGATTACAAACTTAAAAAAAAATACATATGGTTGAATCCCAGTAAGAAATAGTTAAAAGGCTTTAATCATGCATTCTTGTTGTTTGAAATATCAATATTCTTATTTAAAGGCTTTAAACCTGCATTCTTGTTGTTTGAAATATCAATATTCTTATTGTTTTCCTAATTGCATCTTGAATGTTAAGTTTTGACAACTTAATAGAATTTCGCTCTATGCCTGGTTTTACCATACTTAAAAATTGGACGTTGGCAACATAAGTGTGCACACTACTATGTAGTTATGGTGCCTCTCACTAGAAACTCATGCGGTGTTCGTAGAATAAAGCTCAAATCTAGTGTTCGCACCCTTAATTTTATTGTAATTAACATATTCAGTTCAGTAAAATGTGACTTGATATTTTAGAAGTTCTGGCACTAGATATTGCAGCAGTTCGATCAGTCTCACATATAAGTGCTACATGATATCACATTTTTCGTAATTTTAAAGATTAATTACTAATATTTTATTTGTTTAAATAAAATAAATTATTTTATTTAAAAAAATAGAATTAAATTGTAATTAGAATAATATTTAATTTTATGTATTTTATTAAAAGAAATGTTATTTAATTAGCATAGATTAATTTTAAATACTGATCTAATATGAGTTGAGAGATCTAATTTTTTCACATGTAATTTTTTTTATGAGCTAATATTTTTTAAATGTTTTATACAGTTATTTAATTTTTTTAATTTTTTATTTTGGTGGATATGAACAAAATTTCAACTTTGATGATGGAAGGACAGGGTTGCACATCATACTGGGTTGTAGAATGAGCCTCTCCGCTCAAAGAGTAAATCATTCCATTAAAGAAATAATTAAAAAGAAAATTGAGGGATATTATTTTTGTTGAAAGTATATTTGACTAAAAATGTGAGTTAAAACTTTTTCACCCTTTATAATTATTGTCTTGTTTTTAAATAATTACGATGAATAAGTTAATGTTTAGGTAAACATTTTGACTTAGT
This sequence comes from Pinus tabuliformis, assembly GCA_031772625.1. Classification (NCBI taxonomy): domain Eukaryota; kingdom Viridiplantae; phylum Streptophyta; class Pinopsida; order Pinales; family Pinaceae; genus Pinus; species Pinus tabuliformis. Next base: position 302,171,033 of record CM062816.1, on the reverse strand, counting down.
TAAATTACATAAAAAAATAACTATAAATTGCACCAAATGTTGCCAAGGAAACTATGTAAGTGAGTAGCATATGAAGGAAGAGCATAGATGAAGAGAGATGTGATATGTTATGGGATCTAGATGTTGCCAAGCTTGGACATATTTCCTTTGAAGGATAAATTACTACCTCTCACAACGGGTATTAAATTAATTTAACTTTACAACATGTTTACAAGGGCCTGCATTAATGGAATTCCCCAATTTTGGGCCTACATAGATGGAGTTCCCCAATTTCATGAGGTATTTTCCCTGTGACAATGTTATATGATAGGTCTAGTTGTAGTAACTTCACACATTTCCTCAGAGTTATAGGTATACTACCTGATAATTGGTTCAGAGCAAGAATATTTTTAGCTATTAGAGGTCGCCAATGGATTTGAGGATTTTTCCAAAGAGATTATAAATATTTTTCTTAAATCTTTTATTCTACTTATGATGACATTGATATTAAGATGATTTCTTTAAAATGGATCCAGTGGGAATATTTATGAACTGGAGAAATATCTGCTCTTCTGAAGAGAAATACATGCTACAAGATGTTTTCTAACCCGCTAGATGGGCCATGGTTGAAGCAACATTTCATGTTCAACCCCAAAATAGGAAAAACAAATCTGAAGGCATTTGACTAATCACCATCTTCTACTTGAAAGAAAATTTGACCCTACAAACAATATGCCATGTGACAAATCTTCCAATCCACCACCAATGATGCAAACAATTCCCATGTGTCATTTGACATGCATCTAGTACAAAAAAACACAAGGAATATCATAGGTGATGTCATTCACTATAACTTGAAGCACTTTTGTTCAACATGGATTGTCACATGTATACAGTTTCAATGAGTCATGAAATACCTATACTAAAGAACATACCTTGCATAGGAAAACAACACTTCCTCAAATTCAATTGTAGATTTTTATGTGGAATTTTCCACAGTATCCCATAATCATTATGGATGAGTCCTTCATTTAAAATTTTCCCTACTCCCCAGTGATAACTTTGTATTTTTGGTATTTTGGAAAGGTTGATCTTGTTATGAAAGGATTTTTGCAAGGTATCTTTCATACACCTTACCCACTCTTGATTTGAAACTGTACCCCCTCCAAAGAAAGAATTTGATTATGTGACTTCCTACAGAGAGGAAACATTCTTTCATGATATGAATTCCTCCAAAGAGGAAACATTCTTTCGTGATACAAATTCCTTCATAGAGGAAACATTCTTTAGCAATACAAATATTAACACTGTCTATTTAAAAATAATTCACCGTTCATTTAACAAACATGTCACAATTTTTTTCATTTTGATGATTTATACGGTGAAAAAAAACAGTAAAAACTCCCTCAGATCCACAACCCTACAAAAACCTGCTTGTCCTGTAGCCCTAAGGTATCCACTCTCTAGCTCCTCAAAACACCTAATGTAAAACATTGACATAGAGCTTTGAGAATGTATGATCCACCATGAGAGCCCGGTAGATGTTCAAATTAGAACTCCCCAAGATGGGAGTGAGACTACAATATGTTTTTTGAAATCAGGTGGAGGAATATGGATTGTATGTGAGAGTGAGACAAAGCTATTTGTGGACTAATCCTCATTCAATATCTAATTAGCAGTTCATGGGGAAAGAGCCAAGGTTAACCTAAAGGTTGTGCTAACGAGTAGAGTGGATTTAGGAGTCAAGGACTACTTCCATGAGGAACATGGAAAGCATGAGACAAGGCACTAAGAAATGATGGATATGTGGGAGAAGATCCTAGTTGCCAAGAAATAGTTAACCACACTAGTTTCTCTTCTTCATGTGAATGTTCTTGAATATAAACCAATTGTTCTCACACTTGAAAGAACTATAAGTTTGACTCAAAAGCATGATTGCAAACTTTTGTAGTTGGGAACATTAGCTACCAAATGACCCCCAATTCACAAAAATATATCATCTCTAAATCAACTCTCTTCACTATAGCTCCGCAAACTCCAAAATCTAACAATCAATAAATGAAAGAAGTGTTAGGAAAATATGGGGTTGTCTATACATAGTAGTTAATTAAGGTTGGTGTGTGCTTTACTTCCATTTTTCCTTTATCTTCCACTTCTTTTTACTTCAAGCACGTGTTTCTTTATTGGTCGATTTACTCACAAACCCATTAATATAGAACTGAATGAGCATATCAACCTAGGTCAAATGCTAATTCAATACCCATACTCACTAAATCAATCTATACAAACCAATTCCAATCTAGCCTAGCCAATATTTAAAACATCAATGTAGACCCAAATTGTATAGACCAAGGAATGAAAACTAAGATAATTGTTAAATATTATAATTAATTCATCTTTAAGTTGAAAGGGTTGAAGCTCGAAAACAATGATGCACACCCTTTTCAATAAGCTCAAGATTAATCAAGAGGCCACACCTCCCCTCTTTATGGATGAAGAGAACAAGTAAAACATCAGCAATCGGAAGAAGAAAAGACAAGAAGAAAGAAAAAAAAGGTTGGCAAAAGAATCAGAAAATCATAACAACGTCGAGGGCACTAAAGTTTAAAGCAGTTCACAAAAGAATGGATATATCTCCTTTCATTTCTCAGATCATCTTTTCAATAGTATAGATGCAAATAAGAATATAAAATTTTCATATTCTAGGTTTATTTCATTTCCTATCCTCAGTTTGTTAAATCCCAATTTAGATTGTAAGCAAAATCAATCCTTGTTTCCTAGTTTTTTGTATCTTTATCTTTCTTTGAGTTGATACAACGTTTTTACTAGCAAAAAAGGTATGGCTTCTGAATACTATTATGTTAAAAAAAGTGATAAAATAGTTTTCACATCAACAAGTGTATAACATATGTCGACCTTTAGTTATAAACCCTTCAAATTTTGATTTGTTACACCTATGCCTATTAATTGCAGCTAAAAATGTGAGGTACAGACAATGCACGTATTCCTCACAAAGGCTACAAGGTAAGTGTATAACTAACACATTTCTGAAACCCCCTGATACAAGTCTATACCAAAAAATATAAGATAAATCATGCTTGACGAAGAACGAAACAACATATGATGTGCTTTACTTAATAGTCTAAATGCACACTAAGAGTATGTTTTTAGCTAATTTTTCTTAAATTATTAAAGTAAAATAACTTTGAACATAAATGAATAAGATATATACACTCCATATCATGTAGTGAATAAAACCATGTTAGCTCAAGTATCCAACAAAAGATGTGTTACTTTCACAAAATACCTTAGAAAACTTTGTTTCAACTGAGTTTGGTTTAAAATAAAATCATAATAAGAGCTAAAGAGCCTCATATCTACTACAACCAACTTGTAGCTAACAACTTGTTTCCTTCTTATGTACCACTCTTCATCCTTCCTCACTAAAGTAAGCACTGAAATCAATATTAAGTTCCTAGTATTGATATAGGTTGTGCAAAAATTGATAAGATGTAAACAATTGAATAGGATTTCCGAGTGTATTGAGTTTCATCTCTTCTGGCAGTTTTTAATAAAGATGTTGAAAAACTCTATTCAGAGAAAACAACAAGTATTATTGAGATGTGGCGGGGGAAACCAAGTTGGTGTATTGCAACCCATTAATAGTCAATTTTCACGATGATCACCATTGTAGATGACCATCTTAGAAAATAGTACGAAGAGCGTCCACTGAAAGAAATCTCTACATTAGAGGGACAAATTGCAGAATGCATAAAATAGTCTGGAGGAATTTATAGAAGGACAAGAGGAACTGCAAGTAATGCAGGTGTCCTTGTCAATACATTCAATTAGAGATCTTATTGTACTTTCTTCGAAGAAAATATTGATATAATAAAGTAAAAACACTTAGCTTTTCTAATTCTAAGACAAGCATATTGTCCTCGAAGAGTATAAAACACTTAGTTCTGCAGAGTCTAGGACAAAGTTGTACTATATTTAAAACGCATTTGAGTTTAGCTCGTCCAAATTTAGGAAAAGATACAGAACATAAGCATTAAATCCACTTCCAAGAGAAACAAAATTGGTGATTAAAGTTTTCAGATAGTTAGAAAAGAAAGAAAAACAACATCCCCCTACCTTCTTGAGGTTGTTGACCGAAGCCTAAGGACAAGAGCCTCATTTTTCCTTAATCTTGGGGTGGAAATATAGAAAAATGAAAAGCACCTCATCTCTTATCTCCAATATTCCTCCAAGTTTTCCCTGAATTCAGATTTTCCACCATAATATACTTCCCCTGGCACAGATTCATCAGATATTTATGTATAGTAACCCTATTTTATCCTTAAAATGTCTATACTTCTCCTCCAGAAATAGTAGAGTCCTTTATTTTCCTTTCTAAATTTCCAGTCGCCAACACAGTCGTGCATTCCAATTTCCCGTTTCTTTGTTCCCTTTGTGACCAAAAATATCCCTTCTCGAACAGTGTTGAGGTTGTTTCCCCATTTCCTTTCTAGATACAAACTTATGAAATCTGAAAAATGTTCAAGTTATTTGTTAACGACCAGAAAGGGAATTGAGGTGTCCCCAACTATATTCTTGTCATGACTTTGTTTCCAGCAATGCATTCTGCACAAATCTTAAGGATGGCGCACAGTGTAAAGTTGTTAGACCTGATACCAACCCACTGCATTTCAGAGACCAATTGAAGAGCATCCTCAAGATGCCCACATTGTGCCTATCTGACAATCATGTCAGTCCATGAGATCACTCATTTACCAAATCTCCAAACTTAGAATACATGATAACAAAAACAACCGCTAAAATCTCGAATGCATCCACTTTATGCACCAATCTTAGCCTTGAAAGCATCGAATTGTTTTAAGAAATCGCACAACTTACCTCCATCAGCTATGGTGATCCAACGGTCTAAAATATTTTAATCTTCTAACAAAGGATTGAAGGCTCACGATAACACTAGTGGCTTCAGAGGGGAGTTTTTTTGAGAAGAACACTTTAGGTGCAATTATTAATTAATCATTGTTTATGTTTTTAGTAATGTTTTATTTTTTTAATTGGTTTCTAAATCTGATGGAAGATCATTGTTCAATTTTCTAACAATGGATCTAACAGTCAACAATAGTACAGAATGGAAGCTAGGGGCGTTCTTCCTAGTGGGAAAAGCCTTCATGCGTAATTAAAATAAAAATAACAAAAATTAAGGTAAACGTCAATTTTACTTGAAAGGTTTCTGGACTCAAGATTTTAAAAACACGTATTCTTATGTAAGAAGAGTATATATATATATATATATATATATATATATATATATATATATATATATATATATATATATATATATATATATATATAATTAATGAATGTTGTATACAACATTCATGAGATATGGAATCATTAAATCACAAATTATTATGAAAATTTTAAAGATGTTAACTTTGTTGGGTTGTGTTATATTCTTTCCACGACTAGCCCACGTAGTTAACTAGGGGTTTAGAGGGGGAGCGGTGCCCCTCTTCGTTGCACTGATTGTGTAGCGAGGGGGTCACAGGGGTTTGAGGGATACTTGTAACCCCACTTTATGGGGTCCGAGGCAGCACCCCCGAAAATTTTGGTTTTGGACCCTATGTTAGGTTGGGCGGACCCACCTATGGTTTTGTGCATGATTTTTTGCACATGTTTTTGGATGCGATGGTTTTCGGTCCATGGTATTGGACGCGATGGTTTTTAGTCCATGGTATTAGATTCTTCAGCATGTATAAATATGTATCATAACATTGAAAGGAACATAATGAAAAGTCAATCTGGTAGTCCCGATTTTGGGGTCCAGGGGAAAATCTTTGTGTATATGTGTTTTATGTGTTATGCTTTCGCGTTTTTTATTTTTTTGTTTTAGAATTCGTATGCAGGTAATTTCTGTATAGGTTTAAAACCTACATTTGGTATTGAAGTTTTTTTGGCTTCAAGGGGACACCTTTGTTGTTGAGGGGTCTCGCTCGGGCCTGTGGTAGACCTTGTTTAGTGGGAGATCTGCGAGATCGATTCTAGTGGTGAAAGAAGATGGTGAGCAGTGGAAAGATAGAGATAGAAAAATTTAATGGTCAGAGTTTTGAGTTGTGGAAACTCAAGATGGAGGATTTTTTGGTGGATAAAGATCAGTGGATTGTGGTAGATCTGGGTACTAAACCAACGGGAGTGTCCGATGAAGAATGAAAGAATTTGGATCGAAAGGCAAAGAGCACAATATGATTGTGTGTCTTAGATTCAGTATTGCTAAATGTATCAGGGGAAGCTATGGCAAAGGCTTTGTGGCACAAGTTAGGGACTTTGTACCAATCGAAGTCTCTGGTGAATAAATTGTTCTTGCAGAAAAAGTTGTATAACCTAAGGATGAAAGATGGAGACTCGGTGACAGAGCATCTAAATGCATTTAATATTGTGGTAAATCAGCTAGCATCTGTTGATATTAAAATTTCAGATGAAGATAAGTGCATCAGTTTGTTGTGTTCTCTACCAGATTCATGGGATAGTCTGGTTATTGCAATAGATATCAATGCAACTACCTTGCAGTTTGATGAAATAGTCTCATCCTTGCTGACGGAGGAGATGAGACGGAAAAATATGAAGAGCCAAAATGGTGATGCCTTGTCTGTACAAGGACGGTGTGATCGGGAATAGTGTCTATGCAGAGCTGCTAATCCCACTAAGTCTGGTAGCTACCTTAGAAACAAACACACTAAAAACTACTTTCGTTTTCCTTTATGAGAAATAGATAAGAGAAGAATAAGGAGACCAACCTCTGTCTTGCGCTTGGTTCATTGCTCGATTCCTCTCTCTTCTGGTAGGTTTTTGCCACTCGCTTCTTTGTCTACCCAGCTTCAAAGAGTACCTGTAGAATCAAAGCAGCATAACACTATCCAAGAACATAGATCTATTATCATAAACAATATAGGGTCAGATGTACATTGACCATACAAATGCATAAATAATCAATCATACAAGCATATGGAGGAAAACTTGAATAGCTTTATTGATAATCAAGAAAGAGCAAAGAGAATTACAATCGATTGTTCTGACCCAGCATCATCCTCTCAGCAAGTAAGCCCTTCTTCACCTCATGAAAAGCTTAGATCACCCAACACTATGATATTGCACCAAGAAACAAACAACACTTCCTTACAAGATACAAAATTCCAGCCTCTGGATCTCTGGGATGATGGATCCATATATAGATGTCTGCAAGGGAGGTGAGTCAGCTTTTGAGATTTGATTAGTGTCTTCCCTCTGATAGTTCTTGATTCCACTTGGAGATTGATGATCTCTTACTCATCCCTGGTCGAATTCAGAGAGGCAAGTGTCACAGGAGAAGTTTCTGGAAGATTCCATGCTTCTCCACCTTGCGGATTGACCCTACCATTTGTCCCTTCTCGCCCATCGCACCCCATAGAAGGGTTTTTTGACATGCATCACACCTACTGTGTGTATTTAGGTGGGATGCAACGCACTTTGCCTATGGAGCAAGTGAAATTGTCTAGTTTTGACCAGTTCTGAGTAGTTTTTCATGGAGAACTTATGGGAGATGCTGTAATTAGTTGACCTTGTTCTTCTAGGGGTTGGAAAAACACCTTTAGGGACTTAGGAGGCCTTGGTTTATGGACATTTATGCTTGGGGTTGCAGTGCCCAAAAATATCTATAACAGTTGCCCCCTAAAGCATGAGGTCGTTAATCTTTTTGATGTGGGGTGAAATGATTTATCATGAGGATCCGAAGTTTTTTCGAGCTGGGAGGTGACCTGTAATAAGATACAATACAATACATTATCTTCATTTTATTTTCATGATCTAGCTGAGGCAGGCATTCCCATGCTCAGCTTTATAAATTCATTTTCATGTACATAGGACAGACAATCATCTGAGTGTAGACTAATGATTCTGGTAGAGCCATCATCCCTTAGATTGGATGATTATCTGTGCAGCAATGATGTAAATTTGATGTCTTTATTTTCTTGAATATATATCGCAGCCCGGATGGATGAAACTAGATCCGGGGTCTTCAATCTCGTTCGATCTTCACTCAAAGTACAAGTCGATCCATGTGAGAGATGTTCTAGAGTCGAACATGGAAAGACATGGCCTGATTACCAGCCAATGATGTAAGCTGTTAACAGGCGTGAGAGGAATCACCGATAATGATAATGATCCTCAAGGTACTGAAGTACAATTCACGTGGTGTGAATAAGGGACTTGGCGTCGAACACCACGCAAAATCTTTCGGTCGAAGGCCATTGATGTAAACTTGTCACCGGAAGTGAGAAACTTGCCATTGAGGCATGCAAGTTTCAAAGTACTGAAAGGGTTTTTCCTAGATCGACTTCTTGGATAATGAGCTGATGTCGACAAGAAGCGATCCGTCATAGGAGGGCCTTAGTGAATCCCACATCAATGACACGGAACAGAGCAAATGATTTTAATGGAGGTGAAAACAATCTGGCAATATACGGTTCAGGGTGGCGGTCATGAAAGAATGGAGTGAAAATGTATTATAGTGGGTGAGACACAGGTGAATTCTCTGAGCAACTTCTCTTAAACATATCGGTGACACTGACATGATGGATTGGTAGCATTAACCCCAAATGTGGATGGTGTGATGGAACCATGGTGATGTGACCAGTGAATGGAATAACCCAACCCGACTCGGATGCGGAGTGAAAGTGTCATGTTCAAGAGCAACTTGCTACCAACAAAGTTTCTTCAAGTTTTCTTCCTAATTTTTTCCCCTGTCATTGCTGACCAGTACCTCTTTATTTTTGTCAAGCTTGAGGAGGATAACATATGCTTGTTCTATAATTTTCCCTTCAGGCAAACCCATCGTTATGTTTTAACGAGCCTAGCGATAGTGAAACTCGTTCTTGTTTGTTATGGACAAGTTTGTCACTATTAGGTTTTAACGAGTTTAACGACAAAGATAACTCGGTCCTTTTCAATTTTAGAGAGTTTGAAAAGGAATGTAAAGGAAACTCCAAAAATCTTTTTTCGTCATCTAATCCCTTAAGTCCGAAAAAGTATAAAATAATACGAAAGGGATGAATTTTCAGTAATTTTAACAAGCTGAACAAGACAAGCGCTCGATCTTTTTGTGTAATAATCCCTCAGCTCCAAAAAGATTAAAATCTAAAGGAGGGATAGCACTTCCAGTCACTTTAACGAGCTGAAGAGGCCAATGGCTCGGCAATCTTTTCATATTTTACGAGTCAGTTGAAAAGAGCTTAAAGGAGATTGGTTTTTTGAGGAACGAGTGATAGATTCGGGTAGCAGTTGATTCCAGGTAAGGTTTGGAATTTTCCAATCATGGCAGTGTCACAAGGATGGCTAACAAGATCAATCTTCACAGCTGTTCCTCAAAAAGGGGTAAACAATCAAGTGGAGGTGAATGATCAGCCAATACAGAGTGGAGGTGATGATGAGAACACGACCAAGGCTTCAAAGGCTGAAGTAATACATTCACGATGGTTATTTACCGGAAATTGGTTCATTTTTTAATGAGCTTAAACGTTGGGGGAAACACTTGCTCATTGCTTATGTTTATTTTTTAACGAGCTTGAATTCCGCGTTAAAACTGCTTGATTAATCCAGTCACATAATAAGGATGTCTCATATATAAAAATGGCATTATTTCAAATCTTTGCCCCACATCCTTTCTTTATGCAAGTTAGGGAACGACCAATCCTACAAGTTTAAAGGGTTAGAGGGCCTATAAATTTAAAAAATAAATGGTCGCTCTTCGCTTGCATGCCAAAAGGTTTGTGTGCCCCTAGGTATAGTGAAATAGAGTTTCAAGGTTACCCCTCAATTTCCAGGCAAAACATTTGTTTTATCAGGAAAGGCCTACCTTTTCAGGTTACCCCTCAATTTGCAGACAAAACATTTGTTTTATCGGGAAAGGCCTACCTTTTTCAGGTTACCAAAGATTGTTCTATTTGTGCCACAAACAAAACACTTCTTCGGCGATGTCTACCGAAATAGACAAAGGTGAGTGGCGCAGACACCTCCACTCACATAACTTTGACGAGGGAATCTTATTCTAGTCTAATCCCCTTTTCCTAAACGGACGGGTGTGTCAGACTAGTCAGATATCCTTCGCGGAAACCTACCCTATACCTGAAGTTTTCCTGTCGAAACAGGCCAGGGTCCATGCCCCCTAGGTTTCAGTCATGCCCTCCGAATCACTCGCGCTCATCAGGAGGACGGGCTGGGGATTGATGAGACATTCCTTGCGTGAAAAGACCATTCAGGGTTGGTATATGACTATTTGCTATGTGTGAACTGGGGAATGAAAGTTGGTCTACGAGCTTGACCACTCTTCCTTCATGTGGAGAACACATTACTCTAAAGAGTGAGGAGACAATGGCTCCCATGCAATAAATATAGTCTCTTCCAAGGAGTAGATTATAATCTAGGGGTCCTTGGACCACCATTACGTTCATGTGAACAGTTTTCCTTCTCAATGTTATCGGCACATCGGGAAGGATCTCTAACGGTTGACTGGTTCCTTTGTTAAAACCTGTTAGATTTCTCATCTCAGGCAAAAGCGATGGCGAACCAAGCGCTTTCCAAGCTGTTGAGGAAAGGATACTCACAAAATCCCCTTCATCTATGATGGTATTGGCCATAACCATTCTATATACTTGAGTGATGATTCGGAATGGTACACTAGCCGGTAAACGGGGTCTGCCTAGTAGATTCCAGTCAAAGGAAACAACCAGGTTTCTTGGAGGTGGGACCGAATAGATAGCCGGGTATGACTCTGATGAACTTCCTTCCTGCGGTAAAGGAATGGGTAGACTGCCCCCATGTTCATCGGAGTCTGTGTTTACGAAGAGAATTTGAACGGTGTCGTTCTTGTTCTCTTCGGTGACTGTATCATCTGAAGATTGATCCTCTGAAGGCATGACTGGGTCAACTGCCGCCTCGACCTTTTGAATTTTGTTTGGTATGGATTCAGATGGTTTATCTTCAATGATAGACGCTTCGGCCGACCACAAGGGCGTGTCAGCCGGATTTTCAACTAGTGACGGACTCGGCAAGAGTTTCTTGTATCCAGGAGGAAGCCGTAACGGTGAAACCGGACGGTCGTCCAAGACTCTTTTAGCTTCGTCTAAGAAGGGACAACGGTGGATGGTGTGATCGCCTTCACACAATTTACAAGGAAATTTATACTTTCCTTTTTGTCCAGGGGCTTCACTTTCACTAGTTGACGGTGTATGCTCAACATGATCGTCAGAGGTTGATGACACCGGATTGTGCAAACGAGGAGACCAGTCCCTTAAGATCCGAGGGATGCAAGGACAATCTCGATGGTAGTGGTCTCCTTTGCAAATGACACATGGCGATTTAGGCCTAGTCGGTGTAGTGTGTGGATTTTCGCTAGGTGATGCTTGGTTGCCCCTTTTCGCCTTTGGCTCCTTCTTCTTCTTCTATTTCTTCTTCTTCTCCTTCTTCTTCTCAGTTACTTGATTTTGGGCTTTACCAGCTTCATCAAGCGAAGAGGAAGGAGGAGAGGAAGAATTGGACGAAGTAGAGGGTTGGGGGGTAACTCTAATATCGTTTAGTTGCTGACTTGATTGTTCAGGAATTACGGTGTTCTGAATGACAGAAGTCGAGAAGAGCCATACGGGCAAGCTGATTGTCAATCCTGGAAGAGATAATGTGGCCATATGGGGTGCACCAACATCTCCCCAAGAGGAGAAGGGACTAGGATTTCCTCCAAGGGGAACTCCTTGGTTGGTGGACTCCATTTTTCTCAACTTAAGATCAACGTAGGAAAGGTGGTGATTATTCCGTTTAAAATAAATTTTAGACGCTTTGACACAAATTGTTTTTTCAATTTTTAAGAGTCGAGAAAAAACAAAAGATGACTCTATTCGCCTTCAATTTTTAATGAGCCTGAAGTGACAAGTGCTCAGATGGACCTTTTCCGTTAAGGAGTCTGAAAAGGAACGAAAGGGACTGCTCTGGAAATCTAGACAGAGGGATTACCAAACCAATCTCAAAACTGTAAAATACTTTTTACAGTACGACAGTCAATCTTCCCGAATGCTGTGTTCAATGCATTGCGATCGATAGGGCGGCAGACATGGCTTCATATGGATAAAGGATAAAGCCTATTTTGGTCTCCTAAAATATACTCGATGGTACGTGGGAGCACAAGTCCGTACTGGCACTTATCGTCTCAAAGTGGAGGAATCACCCAACCAACAGTGAAAACAACAGTTACCAGGATTTACGATGCCGGAATACGTCTCTAGCCTAGACTTCTAGATGTTGTGCGTTAGGTTCCAAAGCATTTTTAGATTCATTAAATTTATTTTATAGTTGATCTTGCTTAAGAAATTTGCCTTTCAGGTTCACCGCGTGATGTAGATGTACAATTCCTAAAATGCAATCTAAGATGATAAACAATCGTTTAATCTTCTTTCTGCAATGAAAATCCTAGCTACTAAGGAAAGAGAGATGGCGTTCTTTCAACAAAGAGCATAGAGCACACACTATGTGCACTGTCCTAAATCAAACCAAAAAACAATCTAAATGCAAATGCACATGCATGTATTTGTTTTCAGCCTTCTTAATGTGTGAATGATAAAAAGAAAGCTAAGCGCAAATCTGAATTATTTTCCAAAGTGACAATTACTAACAAGTTTCTTTTCAAAACAAAATGAGGACAATGACAACACTTTGCGATTTGGAATTGAAAACTTGCTTTTGGAACTAGGAAAAACTACTAATTCAGATCAAATACAAGAGTAACAGTGTAATTGACTATCAAGAACAATCAGATTCTCTTCTATGACTGAAAACGACACTTGCAACACTTTCAAATCAAGAAACCACAGTACAATTACGCTACTTCTTTGTAAAGGAGAACTAAAAATGACTCAAAAATACATAAAAACATTTACAGTTCTTTGCACAATGGAGGTGGAATAACAACAAGGAAAGGGGTTTCAAACAGAGGTGTACTGACTACAGGCAGCAAAACTCCTGGATAGAGCTTAAAAGAGTGAACACAAAAACCAAAATTTAGGAACAAGGCCTTGTCTGATCAGCGCACCTATAACACAGTGAAACTGAAATGCAACGCACCTACTACACTCGGGAAGTGCGCTGCATTTGAAGTTCACAGAACAGACAGTGCGCTAGACCAGGGATGAGACTTTGATTGGATTCTGGGTCACAGTTTGCAGATCAGTTCAGGGATTTAGGCCAAGCAAATGGTAATCAGTAAATCAATCACAGGGGTAGATCTAAGGAGGTTACTAGAGCCACCACGAGGGCAATTAGAAAGCTTGTAAATCAATCTAAACAAAACTCGGAGATCGACTGAAGCAACGTTGATCTACTTTGCACTTGCATATAAAATGCAGTTCGAAGGCTAGCTAGCTTGACTTCAGGCTCTGTCTGTAAGTTTATAAAGTAAACAAATGTAGATGAACAAACAATCTACTCGCTCCCCAGTGGAGTCACCATTTTGTTATCCGGAATAGTGTCTATGCAGAGCTACTAATCCCACTAAGGCCGGCAGTTACCTTAGAAACAAACACACTAAAAACTACTTTCGTTTTCCTTTATGAGAAATAGATAAGAGAAGAATAAGGACACCAACATCTGTCTTGCACTTGGTTCATTGCTCGATTCCTCTCTCTTCTGGTAGGTGTTTGCCACTCGCTTTTTTGTCTACCCAGCTTCAAAGAGTACCTGTAGAATCAAAGCAGCATAACACTATCCAAGAACATAGATCTATTATCATAAACAATATAGGATCAGATGTACATTGACCATACAAATGCATAAATAATCAATCATACAAGAATATGGAGGAAAACTTGAATAGCTTTATTGATAATCAAGAAAGAGCAAAGAGAATTACAACCGATTGTTCTGACCCAGCATCATCCTCTCAGCAAGTAAGCCCTTCTTCACCTCATGAAAAGCTTAGATCACCCAACACTATGATATTGCACCAAGAAACCAACAACACTTCCTTACAAGATACAAAATTTCAGCCTCTGGATCTCTGGGATGAGGGATCCATATATAGATGTCTGCAAGGGAGGTGAGTCAGCTTTTGAGATTTGATTAGTGTCTTCCTTCTGATAGTTCTTGATTCCACTTGGAGATTGATGATCTCTTACTCATCCCTGGTCGAATTCAGAGAGGCAAGTGTCACAGGAGAAGTTTCTGGAAGATTCCATGCTTCTCCACCTTGCGGATTGACCCTGCCATTTGTCCCTTCTTTCCCATCGCACCCCATAGAAGGGATTTTTGACATGCATCGCACCTACTGTGTGTATTTAGGTGGGATGCAACGCACTTTGCCTATGGAGCAGGTGAAATGGTCCAGTTTTGACCAGTTCTGAGTAGTTTTTCATGGAGAACTTCTGGGAGATGCTGTAATTAGTTGACCTTGTTCTTCTAGGGGTTGGAACAACACCTTTAGGGACTTAGGAGCCCTTGTTTTATGGACATTTATGCTTGGGTTTGCAGTGCCCAAGAATGTCTATAACAGACGGTCCCAGAATATAAAAAAAAATAAGTCATCGAGTGGGAGATCTAAATATAGAGGGAGATCTAAGTCTCCAAGAAAACCTGTAAAGGTGGTGTGCTGGAAATGCGGAAAGGAAGGGCACTACAAAAGGGACTATAAATCTAAAGCTCCTAATAAAGGAAAGGGATCTGATGATGCTCCTACTGCAGAGGCGAAAACCACCTCAGATGAAGGTGGGGATGTGTACTTGGCTTCTTCAAGTACGCATGTAGATCATGAGGCATGGTTGATTGACTCAGGTGCATCCTTTCACTTCACTCCCGATAGAGAGTGGTTCTGTGAGTATGAGAAATATGATAATGGTGATGTCTTCTTGGGGGATGACAGGAAGGCTAGAATCATTGGTCGTGGAAAAGTAAAGTTGAAGTTGCAAGGTGGAAGGGTTAAAACACTTTTGGGTGTTCTACATATTCCTGCATTAGCCAGAATTTTGATTTCTGTAAGCAATCTAGATGATGCAGGTGTAAAAACAATGTTCGAGAAGGATACCTACAAAATGGTTTGGGGAGAACTAGTATTGATGCAGGGAGCTCGGATTGGAACTCTGTACAAGCTGCAAGGTAGCACTATTATTGATGGGTGTAATAGTTATATGGTTCCTGAAAGTAGAGTAGAAAATCTAGTGGTCTCTGGACAGAGGACCATGCTATGGCATGAAAGGCTTGGACATATTGGAGAGAAGGGCCTTCGAAAACTTCATGGTAAAGGTATGGTAGAAGGTATGAGTAATAGCTCTCTCAATTTTTATTTCTGTGAAAATTGTGTATATGGGAAGCAGAATCGAGTAAGTTTCCCCTCTAGTGGTAAGAGGGCGAAACAGATATTAGAGCTTGTGCACAGTGATGTGTTTGGACCTGTGAAGGTTCCATCATTAGGTAAGTCTATGTACTATGTATAATTTATAGATGACTTCTCAAGGAATACATGGATATATTTCCTTAAGAAGAAATCTGAAGCCTTTGACAGGTTTGAAGAATTTAAGGCTCTCATGGAAGATCAGATAGAGAAGAAGATAAAGGTGTTGAGGGCAAATAATGGTGGAGAGTTTTGCAGCAAGGAATTTGAAGAATTATGTAAGAAGTGTGGTATAGCACAACATAAGACTACTCCATATACACCTTAGCAAAATGGAGTTGCAGAAAGAATGAATAAGACATTGATGGAAAGGGCAAGAAGCATGCTCAGTGGTGCCGGGTTAGGACAGGAATTCTAGGCATAGGCGGTGGATACTACATGTTACCTAGTCAACAGGTCACCTTCATCAGCGTTGGAGGATAAGACTCCACAAGAGGTATGGACTGGTAAGAAACCCTCTCTTTCACATCTGAGGGTATTTGGATGTGATGCATATGTACATGTTCCAAAGGAGAAACGAACCAAGTTGGATAGTAAATCTGAAAAGTGCATCTTTATTGGGTATAAGGATGGTTTAAAGGGTTATAAGCTTTGGAACCCAGTAACAAGGAAGGTTGTGTACAACCGAGATGTGGTGTTCAGAGAGGTCAAAGATGTTATTAAACATGAAATCCAATCAAAGAAACCTGAGAAGATAGAGTTTGAGCTAAAGGAGGAAGAATCAAACTCTACAGCAGAGGGGGAATCAGAAGATGAAGAGCCACAAACTTTGGCTGTGAGAAGATCAATTCAAGAAAGAAGGTAGCCAAAAAGGTATAGTCCATCTGCTTTCTGTTCAAATTTTGCTTTGTCTGTTACTGATGATGATCCCAGAACTGTGAAGGAAGAAGTGGATTCAGAGGATAGAAAACTATGGAAAGAGGCCATGGTTTATGAAATGGAATCTTTGCACAAAAATGAGGCTTGGGATTTGGTGGAGTTTCCGGCTGGAATGAAACCCATTGGCAGCAAATGGGTGTTCAAAAAGAAGACAAATGCAAAAGTAAAAGTGGAGAAATACAAAGCTCGATTGGTAGCAAAAGGTTATTCCCAGGTGTCGGGAATTGATTTTGGTGATATTTTTTCTCCTATTGCCAAGGTAACTTCTATTAGATTACTTTTATCTATTGTTGCTGCTTTTGATTTTGAGGTAGAACAAATGGATGTGAAGACAACATTTCTTCAAGGGGATCTGGAAGAGTAAATCTACATGAGGCAACCTGAAGGCTTTGCGGTGAAGGGTAAAAAAGAACTGGTATGCAAGTTAAAGAAGTCTCTGTATGGGTTAAAATAGTCACCAAGGATGCGGTATCAAAAATTTGATACATTTATACGGGGACTTGGCTTCACTAGAAGCAAAGCAGATCACTGTGTTTATTTTAAATTAATTAGTGACTGTGTTATTTATCTAGTCTTGTATGTGGATGATATGTTGCTGGTTGGAAATGACAAAGAAATTATCTAGGATTTGAAGACCCAATTTTCCTCTAGATTTGACATGAAAGATCTTGGTGCTGCAAACTATATTTTAGGCATGGAAATTAAAAGAGATCAGGAAAAGAGGATGCTCTGGTTAAACCAGAGGAAGTATGTGGAGACAATAATGTAGAGGTTTAATATGCAGGATAGTAAACTGTTGAAGGTTCCTATTCTTGTAGGTGTGAGGTTATCTGCTGAACAGTGTCCCAAGACATAAGAAGAGGAAGAGGATATGTCCCGTGTTCCATATGCAAGTGAAGTTGGTAGACTAATGTATGCAATGGTCTGTACTAGACCAGAAATTACACATGCAATGGGAGTATTGAGCGAGTTTATGTCAAAACCAAGGAAGGAGCACTAGACAACAGTGAAGCGGGTTTTCAGGTATTTGCGTGGTACTATGATTATGGTTTATGCTACCAAGGAAGGTCAAGATTGGATAGAATGTTGGATATTCATGGCTTTGTTGATGCAGATTGGACTGGAGATCTGGATCAGAGAAGATCTACAAGTGGGTATGTGTTTAACCTATTTGGAGGTGTAGTCAGTTGGATGAGTAAGAAACAATCTGTAATGGCACTATCAACTGCAAAGGTAGAATACATGGCAGCCACTCATGCAAGCAAGGAAGCAGTTTGGTTGCAGAGATTGTGTTCAAGTATGGGGTTAGTACAGGGAGTAATTGATGCGGGAGCATCAAGACCATGAAAAGGGGGGCGTAATAATTTTAGTATTTTGTTATTTTAATAAAGCAGATTATGTAAATATTCTTTTTCTAAAAGGATATGAGGGAAATAGGATAGAATTTTATGTTTTTTAGTTAAAATTAGGATAAGAGGGAGAATAAAGCTTTATGCTTTAAATCATTATGGGAAAAAGGGAAAAGCTGGCTTTTGTAAAAGATAAGGATAAAAATGCCTACTTTGATCATAAAACAAAAGGCAGAAATCTCTCAGTAGGAGAGGAAAGAGCGCCTTGAGCATATTTTTAAAGAACCTATGCGCTCGGATGAATTCAGTTCTGTCCTCTGTAATGTAAATATTCATAGAAACCGTGGAATAAAATTATGTGTGTGTTGAAATGATTCAGTTTTGTCTGTCATGCGCCATCATGGTGCGTTAAAGGTTGAACTGGTTTCCTCATGCGATTTGGTTGTGTAAATATGGTGAATCGATTTCCTCTTAATGTATAGGCCGGCTTAACTCGCCTTTATGCATACGGTTCTGTCTTCCTCTGTTAAGACTTGATTTCATAATTGGGCGTATTCCTCCATCTTATTAAGAATTCTTGAGTTTTTATTAATTGGCGTAACGATTTTAATTTTTACCTGCAAGTTAATGTCATGCGTTGAACCTATACCGGCACGGGATTGTAGAACTGTCTGTAAGAGTTGGTATTATGTTTATTTTGATGGCATTTACGAAGGTTAGAACCGGCATTAAAATTGAAGGTCGAAACTATATATGAATCCTTGGAGCTGATATGTCCTGCGTTAAGACCGAATGTGAAGCACATGCAAAGCACTATGAAGCCGGCATATATGTATATGTCTATTAATCCTAGGGGTCGTGCGTTCCATTCTCTTAGAATGGGAGCTGGTTATATGCGGTCCATTATCTAATTAACGGTATATGCTATTGTGAATGACATTGCTGGGCGTTATACACAGAAATCGCAGTTGTGGTAGTCGAATTATAAAGCTTGCCGGCGACATCTGTTGTGTGCTTGAATTATAAAGATGTCAGTGACATTTAAACTTCCAGATGCGTAAGTGGATTAGAAGCGTGGTGGTTGAACAATCCAATTGAAGGTTGTCCAGCTGCGGTTACGGGTTGAAGACAAGGCGTGTAAGGCTATCATCTTATCCGTTTAAAGGAGAGAAATATGACACTTGGTATCGCTGTTTGTAATTAAAGACGGTTCTGTTGTGGCGCATATATATATATAATGGCTAACCTTTAAGGCGCTGCGTACACGGAGTTAAACATAGTCAACAAGAGCATATCAATTACAAGTCTGTCCAGAATTGCATGCGCTGCCATAAGTCTGCGTTAATATACGTGAATATGTCCAGGAATTAAATAAGGCTGCGTTATATGTTAATTTCATTATCAAAGAGATGCTAGAGCAGTCTGATGACTGATGCGCCGAGAATAGGAGCAACGGAAGTTGAACAAAGCATAGAAGAGATATCTGGATGATTAGGGAGATCGTCATTAGAGCCTGCTTCCCCGCCATCATTAGTGGTATCGGAGCCATCAACTGGCGTTGAACTGAATCTCAAGAGAGGAAGAAGGATGGCTTTCAGAGTTGGACGAGGACGTGGTGGAAGAGGACGACCTGCTGCCAATGCTAAATTATTTGAATCAATGGAGGAGCTGCGAGCTAGAGTGGATGCTTTAACTACAGGTTGAAATATAGATGATGGAGATGTCAGTGAGCCTAAAGTTGACGCTGTTGAAGAAGAGGAAACTGTAGAGCTTACTCCTGAGATGAAGTTCTTTCAGTCAGTGTTGAAGTCCACAGCCAGACCATGGAACTAGTTAGTACCGATATACCAAGGAGGATTGAATCCAGAAGAGCTGATCGACTGGATTAACAGCATGGAGAAATTCTTTGATTACGAAGAAACAGAAGATGAGAAGAAAGTCAAGTTTGCCGTCACCAAGTTAAAGGGACATGCAGCACTCTGGTGGGATGGCGTGCAGGCGGAAAGGAAGAGACTTGGTAAGCATCCAATCAAGAACTGGAGCCGAATGGTAGCAAAGTTAAGAGGTAAGTTCTTGCCCAGTAATTATCAACAAATGTTGTTTAGGCAAATGCAAAATCTTAGACAGAGAGCTTTAAAAGTGAAAGAGTATACAGAAGAATTTTATAAAATAAGCATAAGAGCTGGTGAAGCCCAAGACACAGATGAGAAGGTGGCTAGATACATGAATGGCCTCAGAATGGACATTCAAGATGAAATCAGTTTGTTGTTTCCTAAAACAGTAGAGGAAGCTTATCAGTTGGCGCTGAAAGCTGAGGAAAAACTCATAAGGAAGCAGTCTGCCAGAGGGAAAGAGACTTTCAGAGGAAAAGGAAGTCAAGGTGGTAGAGGAGGATCTACAGCACCTAAAGAAGGAGCTAGCAGTAGCTCAACCCCGCATGCAACCAGAGAAGGTGATGCAAGAGGCAGAGGGAGTTTTTCCAGAGGAAGAGGAGGAAGAGGAGCAAGCAGAGAGATAAGATGTTACAGATGTAACAAGCTGGGACACAGAGCTTTTGAGTGCCCAGAGAATGTAGACATAAGGCAGAGGAATGCAGTTGTTTCTCCAGCTGAAGAAGAAGCACCAGCAGCAGTGGTAACAGAAGAAGAAGATGAACCAGAAAGAGGAGAATCTCTGGTGGTCAATAAAGTTTTACTTAAGCCAATGAAGGAGGTGGCTGCTGAACCGCCACAAAGGAAAGCTTTATTCAGGACAGTATGCAAAGTCCAAGGGAAATTTTGCCATATGGTTGTTGATAGTGGCAGCACTGATAATTTGGTCTCTACAAATGTAGTGGAGAAATTGAAGCTGAAGACAACGAAGCATCCAACACCATATAAGGTGTCATGGTTACAAAAGGGACATCAACTGTTGGTAAGTGAACAGTGTGAAGTGGAATTTGAAGTGGGCAAGTATAAGGATAAAATTGTTTGTGATGTGATGCCTATGGACGTGTGTCACATATTGCTTGGAAGGCCTTGGCAATATGACAGAGGAGCCATGCATGATGGAAGGAGAAACACTTACAAGTTTGGGAAGGATGGCATCAATCATACATTGTTGCCTCTGCAAGAAGAAGATGAGCAGGGATAGAAGACTAATTCAAGAACTCTGTTACTTGGAAAAAATGAGTACCTGGAGCAGATGATAAGTGAAGAGGAGATCATTGATGAGTTCTTGAGTTATTGGGTAAAGCCAGACCAGCTGGATAATGGAGTTGATACTGTTGATGTGGTTAGAGGAGCTGAGGAGGATATGCAATCTCATGAAGTTGCTACAGCACAAGAAGAAGATCTTATAGATGCAGTAGATCAGTCTGTAGCATGGATCAGTGAACCAACAGTTGAGACTGTTGAACTCAGTGATTTTCAAACTGACAGTGTGTGTGTGAATGCAGGGACTATAAATGATGATGAAATGCTGCAACAATGCTATAGAGAAATTGCATTGATAGAGCACTGGTTGGAAAATCCAAGATATGACAGAGAGATTCCACGTGAAAAAGTTCAATACAAGGGACAAGAGCAAGAAGGCATCATGGATAGCGGCATGAATTTTGCTAAGAGTTTGGATCAACATGCTGATATGCTGGCAGAAGAGAAGGACCAAACAGAACAACCACTGGAATCATTGCCAAAAGGAGATAAGGCCCAGGAGCCTTATGTTTTTAATTTTAACATGTGTTTTGTGAATGCAGGTATTGGCATCGGTACTGAGAAACAATTGAACCAGTTGAACAGTCAAATGAAAAGAAAAGAAGTTCTCTGTTCCAGAAGACAAGAGGGGGTGGATGATCGGGTGGCAGTCAGAACAGAGACCAGCATAGGAGTAAGAAATCAACAACTGGGAGATTTATTGGACCAAGAGATTGAAAGCATCAGAAAGTTGATGATGACAGTATCCTGGAAGAGGCCAACACCAGCAAAACAAAAGAGAAGCAGCAAGAACAAGACAGCAGAAGATTGTGAGAGTGCAGTTAGCGGAGCAAGGCAGCATAAGATATGGAAACCTGGAGAAAGACAGCAAGCAATAGCACATGATGACTTGCAGCACAAGATATGGGATCCAGGCATCCACAGATCCAAACACATGATCAGGAGATCATGATTAATTTTAAGGTTGGGTGTCTGATGCGGGAGCATCAAGACCATGAAAAGGGGGGCGTAATAATTTTAGTATTTTGTTATTTTAATAAAGCAGATTATGTAAATATTCTTTTTCTAAAAGGATATGAGGGAAATAGGATAGAATTTTATGTTTTTTAGTTAAAATTAGGATAAGAGGGAGAATAAAGCTTTATGCTTTAAATCATTATGGGAAAAAGGGAAAAGCTGGCTTTTGTAAAAGATAAGGATAAAAATGCCTACTTTGATCATAAAACAAAAGGCAGAAAATCTCTCAGTAGGAGAGGAAAGAGCGCCTTGAGCATATTTTTAAAGAACCTATGCGCTCGGATGAATTCAGTTCTGTCCTCTGTAATGTAAATATTCATAGAAACCGTGGAATAAAACTATGTGTGTGTTGAAATGATTCAGTTTTGTCTATCATGCGCCATCATGGTGCGTTAAAGGTTGAACTGGTTTCCTCATGCGATTTGGTTGTGTAAATATGGTGAATCGATTTCCTCTTAATGTATAGGCTGGCTTAAATCGCCTTTATGCATACGGTTCTGTCTTCCTCTGTTAAGACTTGATTTCATAATTGGGCGTATTCCTCCGTTTTATTAAGAATTCTTGAGTTTTTATTAATTGGCATAACGATTTTAATTTTTACCTGCAAGTTAATGTCATGCGTTGAACCTATACCGGCACGGGATTGTAGAACTGTCTGTAAGAGTTGGTATTATGTTTATTTGGATGGCGTTTACGAAGCTTAGAACCGGCATTAAAATTGAAGGTCGAAACTGTATATGAATCCTTGGAGCTGATATGTCCTGCGTTAAGACCGAATGTGAAGCACATGCAAAGCACTATGAAGCCGGCGTATATGTAGATGTCTATTAATCCTAGGGGTCGTGCGTTCCATTCTCTTACAATGGGAGCTGGTTATATGCGGTCCATTATCTAATTAACGGTATATGCTATTGTGAATGACATTGCTGGGCGTTATACGCAGAAATCGCAGTTGTGGTAGTCGAATTATAAAGCTTGCCGGCGACATCTGTTGTGTGCTTGAATTATAAAGATTGTCGGCGACATTTAAACTTCCAGATGCGTAAGTGGATTAGAAGCGTGGTGGTTGAACAATCCAATTGAAGGTTGTCCAGCTGCGGTTATGGGTTGAAGACAAGGCGTGTAAGGCTATCCTCTTATCCGTTTAAAGGACAGAAATATGACACTTGGGTAGCGCTGTTTGTAAGTAAAGACGGTTTTGTTGTGGCGCATATATATATATATATATATATATATATATATATATATATATATATATATATATATATATATATATATATATATATATATATATAATGGCTAACCTTTAAGGCGCTGCGTACACGGAGTTAAACATAGTCAACAGGAGCATATCAATTACAAGTCTGTCCAGAATTGCATGCACTGCCATAAGTCTGCGTTAATATACGTGAATATGTCCAGGAATTAAATAAGGCTGCGTTATATGTTAATTTCATTATCAAAGAGATGCTAGAGCAGTCTGATGACTGATGCGCCGAGAATAGGAGGAACAGAAGTTGAACAAAGCATAGAAGAGATATCTGGACAATTAGGGAGATTGTCATTAGAGCCTGCTTCCCCACCATCAGTAATAAGGATAGACTGTGATAGCCAAAGTGAAATTTTCTTGGCAAAGAACCCCTCATATCATTCAAAGACAAAGCACATTGATGTTTAGTAGAGAGAGACTATGGGCATTTTAGGGCTGGAAAAATGACTGAGCTCTCTTGTGGCCCCTTGTGGAAGGAAAACAACAAGTGGGAGAATGTTGGGTTGTGTTTTATTCTTTCCACGACTAGCCCACGTAGTTAACTATGGGGTTAGAGGGGGAGCGGTGCCCCCTTTCGTTGCGCCAACTGTGTAGTGAGGGGCGTCACAGGGGGTTTGAGGCGTATCCGTAACCCCACTTTATGGGGTCCAGGGTAGTGCCCCGGAAAATTTTGGTTTTGGACCCTATGTTAGGTTGGGCGGACCCACCTATGGTTTTGTGCATGGTTTTTTGCACATGTTTTTGGACGCAATAGTTTTCGGTCCATGGCATTGGATGCGATGGTTTTTGGTCCATGGTATTGGATGCTTCGACATGTATACATATGTATTATAACATTGAAAGGAACATAATGAAAAATCAAGCTGGTAGTCCCGGTTTTGGTATCCAAGGGAAATCTCTGTGTATATGTTTTTTATGTGTTATGCTCTCATATTGTTTATTTTTTGTGTTTTAGAATTCGTATGCAGGTAATTTCTGTACAAGGTTAAAACCTACAAACTTTTACTTGCATAAATGGTGATAAATCAAGATATTAAATAATATATATTTTTAATTTATTTATTAATCATTTTATTTATAAATATTTAATTTATATTTCACTCATAAAATATTTTTATTATATATATATAATCAATTTTGTATTTAAGATTGTTGTTGGGGTATTTTTATTTAGTTGATACATGGTAATCAATTTATATATAGATATTTAATAGTGTTAGTAAGGAAAGAATCCAGTACATCGAGATTTTAATAATTTTAAAAACATAGATTTTATGAAAATTCTTATTCTTAAGATAAAATATATTCAAAAATATATGATAAAATATATTCAAAAATATATGCAAGACAAAACAAAAGAAAGTAACTCAGGAATAACTTCATCCTTAACAAGTTTTCCTTAATATCATGACCATGAGAACATGACTTTGAGTAATTTTTTTATACTCAATATTTTTAAGATTTCCCTAATATTTATAGTTTCAAAAACCCCAACTCACAAGAGTAAATGCATTTGAAACTATCATTTATTTATATTTGAAATTATGGGAATTTTGTAACACCACAATGCAGGATTATTTAAGACTATTAAATATCCTATATCAAGATCATGTGTATTTTGAAAAAGTTGTATAGAAAAGCTAAAAAAGATTACATAATTTTTGTGACTTACATGTTTAAAACTTTGAAGCAAGTCTCGAAACATGTAATATTTTATGAACTTTATAATATTTAAAACTACAACTTTCTAAAGTTATTTTGAAATAGAACGAATGAACTTTGTCACATTTTTCATGACGTTGAAGGCAAGAGTATTTGGATCTCAATTAACTATTTTATTCATAAAACAATTTCTTTTTTAAAATGCAACATATCAAATCCTTAATCATTAATTGACATATACAAAATGATGTAGGTGCTCACTAAATGATACTCATTCACTTTATAAATAAGTATTTATATTTAAGTTTAAAATTATATATTAATATTATATTTTAATTTAATAATATAACTAAAAGGTTTAAAATACATTAAAATAATAAATAAATTACAATATAATAAATTAATAATATTTAATGTTTATTAAGATTATAATTAGTCTTTATCAAATTTTAAGTAAAGAGATTACTAAGATTTTTTTTAGAATTTTATTTTCATGTTAAAAATTATTAAAGTGTTATAATATCACTATATATTTAATAATTCAGAAGGCTAAAATGTTAATATTGTAAGACATATTTTGGAATTATGATCTAATTTGGGTATGTGCATGACACTTTAAGAAAAAATATTTTCCATTTTCAACTATATTAGTGTCACAAAGATGACAATGCGTTCATCCCATGACGGTTTGGGCATTTTCCGACATGTAGCTTCACTATGCCACTACAAACCATCAAAAATATTTATAAATATTTAATTAACAACATAGTTATTAAAAATTTCTTGCATAAGCTTTGGTTTGGAGTATAAATATTTAAAAGATATTTATTTTTATTATATGGCCATGAAGCTGAAACCCTTGTAGGGTGAACGGAGTCCTTTGCCAAAGACTCCTCTTCTTTTGTTAAAGAATTAGAATATTTGAGAATTGAACCAGGTGATAGTATTGTAATTTTTGATGTTTTTTCCCTATACACTAGCATCCCCATTAAGGATGCCCTTGATGTCATCTTTCACCTTATTGATCCCGACACAGCCAAATTAGTTGAGATCTGCCTCACTTCTACTTTTTTCTGTTTTGAAGGTGAGTTCTATGAACAAACCTGTGGGGTTGCCATGGGTTCCCCCTGTCCCCTATCGTCGCTAACATGTTTATGGAAGATTTTGAATCCAAGGCTTTATCCTCAGCTTTATTTAATCCTAATCTCTGGAAAAGATTTGTCGATGACACCTGTACCATATGGCAGCACGCACTTGAGAAATTAGACCTGTTTTTCCAACATCTCAATAATTAGTCTAACTCCATCCAGTTTACGATGGAGCATGATGTCATGTTGCCTTCCTTTTCTTGATGTCCTCATTTCTTGAAAAGTTGATGGATCTTTCTCCCATGAGGTATATTGAAAAAAGACTCATAATGAGTAGTATCTTCATGCCAACTCTCACCATTTTCCTGCTCAAAAGATAGGTTTTCTCAACACATTAGCCACTCGAGCTCTTATTATTTTTTATGAAGACCATTTTCCTAAAGAAAAATCCCATCTCCTTAATGTTTTTTTCCAAAATGGCTATAGTAGGCAGCAGGGTGTGAAAGCTTTCCTCAAAGCGAGCAAAGGTCCCAGGGTCAAGAAAGAACCCATTGATCGTAGTTTAAGAGTCCACCTTCCCTTCATCCAAGGGACAACAAACAAGATTGCTAGAATCCCGAAGAAGCATAATATTCCCTCGACCTTTAGACCCCTCAGCACCATTAGAAGTTCCCTTAAGTCTATTAAATACCATGTTTACCCTATGGATATGAAATGTGTTTATATCATCCCTTGTTCTTGTGGTACCTCATATATCAACGAAACTAGTTGTTTTATTAACCAGAGGATTAAGGAGCACACTACTGATATCAAGCATGGGAGGACCAAAACGTCAGCTTTGGCCGTGTTAGGTTCTTATACCAATAGGAGTCATAATTTTGAATGACTAAGGTTAAGCCTTGTAATATTGTACATACCTTTTCTTTCTGCAAATGTTTTCCATATTAAAAAATTAAAAAATGTAAAAAGGGTATGTCCTAAAAGAAATATCAAAGGACAAAAAGAATAAGAGAAGGCCAAAAAATGAAAATATATGAACCCCAAAAACAAAAAGAGACCATGAAAGTGTGCAAGTGTAAATGGCACTCCTATTTACTTTTATGCATAATAATGATTATGTGCATCTTGTTATTCATGCCACAATCCATGGTAATCAAATGGTTTAATCTTGGTTATTTCACGACTTGAATTTTATGTTTATAGTTAGAGAATAAAATCTGACCAAACAACTTAATCTTGGCAGATCATTAGATAGGTAGAGAAAATAAAAGGAGCTCATCAGTTTAATCTGAGCCCTTAGATGATATAAGGTTAGAAATTAAATAGTTTGTTTTATTAAAGAAAAGATACAATAAGGTTTTGCTAGCCTAGATTCACCCAAATAAATGAAGAAAAAATGTTAGAATAGGTAAATGGGTAAGTAGAAGAAAGGTTGCTGAACTACAAAGTTGATTGGATCAAAATACATGCATCATGATTAGACTCATATTTCAATATGTATGTTCAATTATGGAAGCAAAAACAAAGGTTTGCAAGTTAATGTGATTAACTCCCTGTCATTAATTTTTCCCCTTACTTACTAATTTCCTATCCACAAATATGCTCTAGCACTTTAAATCCTTCACATCAAAGAGGCTGAGAGCATTTCTCTGACTTTTGGTGGAACTGGACCCTCGGTTTAATGACTTAAGGACATCAAGTGATAGAATCCCCTTCATGGAATTCATCTCCCCCTCATTTCCCTAATAAAACCCCTTTTCTTAATGTTAAACTTCATTTTGCCCAGGAAAAGTGAAAAACCCTATGTAAATCCTATTTTATTAAAAAAACCCACAAAAGATTTTATCCTAAGTTAAGTGTATGTAAAGGAAATATACAAATATTTCATTACACTTAATACTATTTTCATCTCTGCTCATTTCATTTCATATTAATTTCTAATTTAATTATATAGCTCCCATAATCCCTTATTTCTCCTATATAAATAAATCCATATATAATATCCCAACCCATAGTTCAATTATAAACTATAGTTTTACCCTCCATTTCATACCTCCTCGATGAACCCCTCTTAACTCACCAACCCTTGGTAAAGTTAAGAAAATCCATCTGTTTAAACCCATGGTCCCACTTCATTAAAACCCTTCCGATCAATTTAATCCTGTATTTAACCTATAATTAATCACAAACCACTTGTCATTAAAGCCTCGGGCCCCCTAAATGTTTTCCCCATCCCCTCCGTGTTATTTCACCACCCGACTACTGTTTGATCATCAGCACCCAAATCTGACGATCCACAACTATATCGGTTGCGTCCAATGGTTGATCGTTACCCGCCTAATAAAGCAGTTTTCCCCTGAACCCCAAATGCTACGTGTCAGGCGTGGAGGTAGATTGGGCGACCCCTCCTCAATACCACCTTCACCACAAAAGCGATGCGATGGCTTAGAAAACCGCCTCCTCGCATAAGACAAGACCATCACTATTCACTTAACTAATCCCGCGCCAAATTTAAAAAAGTTGCCCGTTAAAACCCTAAAAATCCTCGTTTTCATTCCTTTTGCCCCGTTTCATAGTAAAACCTATCAAACCCTTCTGGTACCACCCTAAACCTCTGCAACACAATTTTACTTTTGATTACTTTCAAAACATTGCCACAACCCCTTCCCAAGACATCCCTATGCAATAAAGCCATCAATGGCCTTTCCTGCCAACCTATGTTTTCTTAATTATTGTTGTATTTTGCAGGTAATTAGCAGAAGACCAGACCTTGGATAAACAGTTTTGATACTAGTCACAAAACTTGTTTACTCCAAGAATCAAAAGAAAATCTATTAAAAAACCTTCATTCAGAAGAAGAAAACAATTATACATAGAACAGAGAAAGAAATCATTCACACAGAGACATTGACTGTTAAAACAAAGGAACCAGACAGAGCATACAGTCAAAAGAGAAACAGATCAAACATACAAAAAGTTGATCAATATCCATTACCTTATGCTGATACATATAAAAAACTAAATGATTTACTGTTGAAATACATAGTAAAAAGTTAAAATGTACAGTAAAAGTAAAAACATAGTAAAGGAAATTGACATGCCATCAACGTAAAAGTGTATTAGATGAAAGAGTATCAATAAATTGAAAAATCAAAGTGAAGATAAAACAAAGCAGCAATGGTACATTTTCCAGAAATTTCCTGTTTAAGTCATAATTTTACAGAAACTATTGTGGCCAATCCAAGATGCATTTTGAGAAACAGGAGGAGGTTTGTGTTCCTCAAAAGCAAATCTACAAAAACCTATCTCACTGTTTACACAAGTATTACAACAAGGGAGATAAATCCATATCTTCAGAGCCTATTTTTTGGACTTTGCAAAGCCTTGTTTTTTACATCTTTTTGCAGAAAATATTGTGAATAGGTAGAGTTGAATTTTGGGAAACTGAAACCTGTTTATCTCAATAACATACTTATCTACAATAACCTCTTTCACTTTTTACATATCTATCTCGGATTGAGATATACAAAGGTATCACTAGACCATAATTTTGCAGAATTTCTGGGGTAGAATGCACAAAGGAAGGAGGCAATTAGTGACTTGGAAGCCTCATCATCAATTAAGAGTTGATATCAAATTCAACTTTCTCTTCTTTGTCACCCTCAATCCATAAATATAGTTCCAAATAGATTCATTAGTTTTGAGTTTCCTTTATTTGAGTTCTATTAATGTAAAATAGTTTGAGATATTTGTAAAACCAATCTAGATATTTTTTGAAGATATTTCAGTGTAGAATTTGTATAAATACTTCTTCATTTGAAGTATTTTAGGGTGAATTCTTAGACATTTCTATAGAATTCTTGATCAAAAGATTGTAAATCCATTGGAGCATTGACTAAGCCAGCAAGCTAGACTGATGAATAAAGACCAGATATTTCAAAGGATCCATGTGTTGAGCAAAGTGCAGACAAGTATTTTCTCACGTTGTTGTTATCTTTATTAAAGTTTTTCCATAATGTATATCTGAATCTAAATTCTATAACTGGAGTATTATCTCAGAATTTGTTTAATTACACTAAAAATTAACAATTAGGCAAATACATGTTTTCTACTGATACCTAAGTTTAGGAATTCTTAATTGCTCTCTCACCCTAGTTAAAACCCTTTCACCCCTTTGGCCCAAAGACTTGCAGTCTACTCTACTATCTTGCCCTTTGAACATTCCCTTAGTGAGTTGATCTAGTTTGGCTGCCCTTCTTTTGACAACCCAATGGTCTAGAGACATCATTCTATCCATCTGTTTAAAGAACCCCACCACCCAATCTTCAATACAAATAAAAAACCCATTGAACATTCATAATGAGCCTAAAAGCATCTTAACTAAAACAAAGTTAAATTTTAAAGAGATAGCCCTCTCTGAGCATCAGGAAGGCTATATCCTAATCTCCAAAAGTGGTTTGAAGTTACCTCGGTGATTTCCTTCTTTAACCTCGAGAAAATACTGAGTGATAACATAGTGGCGACCATACTGGGGAATACTAACATTTTCTTCAGAAATATTTTACAGGTTTAGATATGATCTATGATGGTGGACAGTGATCAGACACACAAAGGTTAAAATCATCCATCTAGCGACTCCAAATCAATTTCACAATCAAGACTCCATTGGAGGAATGAACCTGAAACAACAATATGAAAAGGTCAGGCTTTTAACTTGGATTGTTATCCAAGACATTATGTTCTTTCTCATCAATAAAGTTTTTCAATGTATATTGCATTTTAGAGAAGATTTTAGATTAATTTTTTATTATTTCCCTTTGAAAATTGTAGATATAAAGTCTCCTTACACATTTAAGCAACATTCTACTAACTCTTATGAAGATCATCTTCTAAATGAGGAGCATCAAACAATCAAGACTAATCATACAATCCCTGTACATATTCCTGTACCTTATAAAGTTCCTAATAGATATAACCCGCTCATCTTACCTCCTACACTCCATGCTTTCCCTAACAATTATTACAAGTATCTCCCTAGGTTTGATGGAGAGTGTTAGCGCTTGAAATTTCACCTCAGGCTGAGAAAGGGAAACTCCAAGGCAACATCAAACCACTTAGCCTCGTAGCTAGCCCTGCGGGGCAGGAGAGGGCTCTCTCCGTATATCTCGGCAAAGATCTTCAAAGGGCGGAGATAACCAATAAAGAACACTGATTTTAGGCTAGTAAACTGATAAAAGGTTTGATTTGAGATTTTTAGGATTTTGGTGGAAAATCGGGGAAAGACAACTTTGGGTGTGGGGATTGGACACAGTTTTTGCAGGGGGCTCTTTGGGGCAAGATAGGAGACTGTATTGATGCCTTTGAAAGAGTTGGATGGATGAGAATGACTGGTGAGGAGCTAAGGAGAGCAAGAAATCACCTTGAATTCCCCTTAAATAGATGAAAACATTGATATTAAGCAAACTTAAATGCAGAGCATGGCAATCATGAATTCTACTTTAACACTTCATTTGCCTAATTTGCAGAAGGAAAAGTAAGAAGATGATTCACATAACAAACTTACAAGTACAAAGAGAAACACACCATCAATACATGTAACCACAGGAATCCCAAAAAGGATTGCAAAACCCTGGTCTTTCTTCCTTTGCCAAAATTGTAGAGATACAATGAGTAATACAATAGAAGCTTTCTCCCTCAAGAGTCCAACCATGAAAATGACTAAGAAAATACATAATATAGGCAATTCAACACCTTTCCTTGCCTCTAGGGGTCGAGCTCATCATCCTAGGAGCTGTTTCAACCAATTCTAAACAAAGCACTACAATCTAGGCAGTCAAAACAACTTGCCTCTATAAGCTAGGAAACCAATTCATTCATTAAATGTTTACTATTTCATGAATGAATCTTCTAGAATAGGTAAATAAGTGTCATGTCAACATGAAAATACATTAATTACATCAAAAAAGGTGAAAAATCCCATCACAAGTCAAAACTAGTCAAAGCTGGGCGAATTCCTGAGCTGTAGATGAAAAATTGAGAAAATGTGCTGATGCGTAGCGCCCCAATCCTGAATGTGTAGCGCGCCTTTGACCTAACTTTTGAGGCACTTCCCAGCATCCAAATGAGGCAAAAGTAGGCTTGTTGGAAAGGTCGGAATGTCTACTTTCCAACCCAAGTGGAATTTCTAAATTTGGTGTCCATTTCCCCTCCAAAATTGCAATATCCCAAGACTGCTTCCTGTGTGTCTAAAAAGTGGCAGAAAGTCATTTTTTGCATGTTTTTTGACCTTCTGAGGGCTCAAAACTTGATGAAATGTCTTGGCCATTGCTGAGCAAGTGTAATTTGTCATGAAAAATCCAAAAATGCTGAGTTTTCATGAAATGGAGATGCCCATCTTCAGGGTAGCGCGCGGCGCGCTACGCGTTGGGGAGGAAAACCTGTTTTTTGCCCAAAAAAAAATCACAAATGACCAAAAATGCTCAATTTTTTTTGAAATTTGTGCTGGAGGTAAGTCATTTAGCACCATGCTCCTTCAAGGAAGCCTCAGCCAAGATGTGGAGGGGATCGGGCCTTTTTCTTCGTTCTAGTGCCTTGGCCAACCGTCCTTTGAGCACCTTCATTTTTGCTTTACATACGTGCATCCAAGACCAATAATGATTCTTCATGTTCCGGAGCATGTCCTTATCTTTGTTAGCCTCGGCCAACAACCTCTCCCAATGAGCATTGACCCGGAGAAGCATAGCCTCTCGCTCAATGGGTACCAAATCATCGGGTCTCTTGCGAGCCAAGTTGCGGTCTTCATGGATCCTCTGCAACTCATCGAGAGTGTGCTCATCCTCTAATTGCTTGTTGCGCTGCTCTAAATATGTGATTGTCCAATTTTCCATCTCCAATTTTTGCTGCAACAAGTCATTTTCAGCCTCCCGTTGCTGAATGATCTTCTTAAGCTCCGAGCTAGGAGAATGGGTGTCAAGATCAATGATGTCAATATCTGGATCACCTGACAATCCCTCCTCAATCATGGGCTGCTTGCCCCTCTCTGATACCTATGCTGCTGTTGGAAACGAGGCCCCTTCCACCTGGTGTGGAGATAACACTCGCGGTGCTGATGAAGAAGGCGAGACCCCTTCCACCTGATGTGGAGAAAATACTCGCCGAGCTGATGCAAATAAGGCCCTGTGGCCTCTTTGATATGTGATCAATGAAGGGGAGCTGACATGTCTGGGCTCAGGGATGTCATACTGCTGTGAAGGTCCTCCCTCCTCATGAACAACCTCAGCGGGTGGTGGTGGCGCTGTGAAGAAATCTCGAGAGATGAATCCTCCCATGGAATACCTTGCTGGGCCAACTGATGCATGACCACAATCTTGACCAAATCATTATGGTAGATGCTCCTGTGTTGCTATGCTGGGCTCTTTCTCTGCACCAAGGGCACCATCCTCTCAATATTTCGGCACATGAAGAAAGGAATTTTCATCATCCGTACCCGTGTGAAATGCATCAACAAATGGATATGATACGAATACAAACGTGAAAATCTGCCCTCACAGGTGAAATAGCGAATGATGAGCCTCATCAAGGGTGCATACTCATCCCTCAAGAATCTGAAAGGAAACACACCAGTTAGGTGCCTCATATATACAGGTTTAATGTAGGGCTCATACTGGAATCTGTCCAACAGCTGGCGCTTGTTCCACTCTTCTCCAACATTGGGTATCCCTGTTGCTTGAGCAACAACCTCAGGTGACAATGTAAAATCCACCCCTGCAAGATTCACATGCCCGTTGTGCAAATGCAAAACAAACAAGTGGACCAATTCCCTGTGGTGTTGAATTTCAGAAATTCTCTCGCAATATCCATAGCATGATTGATGACGGAAACATGTGACTGCAAGTGGACAAGCTTGCAAATAGGCCAAAGAGGTGGGCTCCTCTCTCACATGCTGACCACCCTTACCACCCCTGTGAGGCCTCCTTGGCACCTCAACCTCCGGTGTTGACTCACGGTCATCACTTTGCTCATAATCTGTTTTGGTTTCTGACATGGTTTCAAGAGCAAAATGGCTGAAATGTACTGCTGCTTCTGCACAAATTACCTGCTGTTTTGACTGTTTGAATGCTGCTCCAAGGGGACAAAAAACACAAGGGAGATGTTAGGGAGGGGGACTTTTGAGGGGATTTAGGGAAAATATATAAAAAAGGGAATTTAGGGAAGGAATTACGACACATACATCATCACATAATCATAATTTTTAGGGGTTTGATAGGAGGTAGGATTTAGGGAGATTTTATTGAATTTTAGGGATAGGGGTAGGGTTTTAGGGCTTTTGATATATTTTTTTTTTGTTAGGGAGATTAGGTGAAAATGACAAGGGAGGGGATAATGGGAATGTGGGGAAATGAGGGAATGAAAAAGGATGACCTTGGGCAGAAAATGTAAAACCCTAGCTCACATGCATTCGATTTTTTTTTTAAAACATAATACATATGAATTTTCCATTTCAACTTGATGGCATTTGACACATTTTCACGCTCATGTTATCTTTACAAAGCAAGAACTTCAATGATTTGAGGCCTACCTGAAGAAATTGAGGAGGAAGAAGTTGATTTGTGGCTCACTGGCAAATTTCTGAAGGTGGAAACCCAACGCGTAGCGCGCGGGCTCTGGAGCGTAGCGCGCACCCAACGCGTAGCGCCCGACCAATTTTTGCACTGCAGAGACTGCC
Organism: Pinus tabuliformis; assembly: GCA_031772625.1. Classification (NCBI taxonomy): domain Eukaryota; kingdom Viridiplantae; phylum Streptophyta; class Pinopsida; order Pinales; family Pinaceae; genus Pinus; species Pinus tabuliformis. The sequence continues at coordinate 302,136,398 of CM062816.1, read as the reverse complement.
CTGACGCGTAGCGCGCGCGCCCTGATGCGTAGCGCGCAGGTGCAGTCACCAAATTTGCCCAGTTTCACACTAAATCGCCTTTCACACTTGCTCTTGGAGTCTTGGAGGCAAAAGAATTACAAAATGAGGAGAGAGGGGCTTTTATAAGCTTAATTTAAATTTATTTCCCCTCAAACCCACTTTATAATGTTTATGCAATGACACTTTTTAAAACTAATTGCTGCTGACTTGTGGTTTCCTTTTGTCATGAAATTGGTTGAAATGATGCTTTTTCTTGAAATTTTTTGCAGGAATAGCTTCTGAGGAGTCTTGGCAAAGGAGACCAAGGCCGCATGCCGACTTCTGAAGAATTTGAATTTTTTACAAATTTTTACAAAAATGAGAAAATGACCTTGCCTTCGAAAACAGGGTTTTTGAACTCAAGGTAGAAATTAGCTATACAATATGAAATCCTTCGAAATGATGCTTTGCTGGACATCCCTCTGGCCTGCTGGGCATTTATTGACCTCAAAAGACAAAATTGGACTAAACCCTAGACCTAGGACCTTGATTTCAAGACAAGACCAATGACCCTGTAAGGAATTTATTGACTGAAACAAACTTGATCCAGCAATGCCAAGAGGGGAATAAATGACACAAGCCCCTCCATCAGGGTTATGGCATGCCTAATGGAATGGAATAAGATGATACTGATGAGACACCTACTTATGCAAATGCAAAGAGCTTTGATCGCTGATGGAGGGCTACTAAACCGACTCTAACATTGGCTCCAATGGGGATGGTAGCTCCTTGGAGGTGCCAAGAACCTTAGACCTCTGGGAGAGCAGACCAGTGCCTTTCAATCATTAGGCAATGGAGTCATTATTTCAACAAATCAACACAAATGAAGACTCAACTTATTAACTGGAACTGAATTGTTTGAAAGACTAATTCGGCAAACTTCAAACTAAACTGTAATGAAACTGGAACAAAATGCTGCCTTTTGGCTGCTTATTTATTTACAACATCTACCCTACTTTGTTGTAAAAACAATAGATCAGGTAATACTAAAATGCCAGATCAACCATTCAAGTAAACCTGAAAATGATGCCGCTTGAGAATGCTTCCACCAGGACAGAGATGTTATTGCTGGCAGCCCTTCATGCACATAATGAGCTTGGTCACGTACCAGACAGCCTGATCTATCAATCAAACTGAAAAGCATTTCCATGTAAGTTTCCATTGGATCGCGGAAGCCGGACTCTGTTGGCTGCCCCAATTCTGCAATACATACTTCCAGCTGCACACTGTCAATGTAAACATATGTAGGCAATTCTATGATTTCTTGTTGCGAAGGAGGAAGGATTTCCAAAAACTTTTTAGGGTCTTGGAAATCATATGACTGGATTTGCTCATCTAAACATTGAATCTCCTTTTCGATTCTTTCAACAATTAACTCGCAAAATTTAGTTTTGAACCAAGGGAACTTTGGATATTTCAACCAATGAAGCAAGGCACTAAAAACATCTTCATCAAATTCAGTATCTGCTAACTCCTTTCTTATTTCTTCTATAGCTTCACACAGGGCAGGGTTTGCCACATGCCCTACCATTGCGTGAGTGCATCAACAAGCCTTGGAATGTCTGGATCAAATTGGAGTCGCCAGGTGAATGGTTCAGCCTGCATATGTGTCTGTCTACTGTCCACCATCAGCATCAGATCTGCAATTTGATTTCATGTACTGGGACAAGACAATCAACAAGTCGAATGTTCTTCCCCAGTATGGTCGCCAATATGTTAGCGCTTCAAATTTCACCTCAGGCTGAGAAAGGCAAACTCCAAGGCAACATCAAACCACTTAGCCTCGTAGCTAGCCCTACGGGGCAGGAGAGGGCTCTCTCCGGTATATCTCAGCAAAGATCTTCAAAGGGCAGAGATAACCAATAAAGAACAATGATTTTAGGCTAGTAAACTGATAAAAGGTTTGATTTGAGATTTTTAGGATTTTGGTGGAAAATCGGGGAAAGGCAATTTTGGGTGCGGGGATTGGACACAGTTTTCGCAGGGGGCTCTTTGGGGCAAGATAGGAGACTGTATTGATGCCTTTGAAATAGTTGGATGGATGAGAATGATTGGTGAGGAGCTAATGAGAGCAATCAATCACCTTGAATTCCCCTTAAACAGATGAAAACATTGATATTAAGCAAACTTAAAAGCAGAGCATGGCAATCATGAATTCTACTTTAACACTTCATTTGCCTAATTTGCAGAAGGAAAAGTAAGAAGATGATTCACATAACAAACTTACAAGTACAAAGAGAAACACACCATCAATACATGTAACCACAGGAATCCCAAAAAGGACTGCAAAACCCTGGTCTTTCTTCCTTTGCCAAAATTGTAGAGATACAATGAGTAATACAATAGAAGCTTTCTCCCTCAAGAGTCCAACCATGAAAATGACTAAGAAAATACATAATATAGGCAAGTTAACACCTTTCCTTGCCTCTAGGGTCGAGCTCATCATTCTAGGAGCTGTTTCAACCAATTCTAAACAAAGCACTACAATCTAGGCAGTCAAAACAACTTGCCTCTATAAGCTAGGAAACCAATTCATTCATTAAATGTTTACTATTTCATGAATGAATCTTCTAGAATAGGTAAATAAGTGTCATGTCAACATGAAAATAAATTAATTACATCAAAGAAGGTGAAAAATCCCATCACAAGTCAAAACTGGTCAAAGCTGGGCGAATTTCTGAGCTGTAATGAAAAATTGAGAAAATGTGCTGATGCGTAGCGCCCCAATCCTAAACGCGTAGCGCGCCGTTGAGATAACTTTTGAGGCACTTCCCGGCATCCAAATGAGGCAAAATTAGGCTTGTTGGAAAGGTCTGAATGTCTACTTTCCAACCCAAGTGGAATTTATCAATTTGGTGTCCATTTGCCCCTCCAAAATTGCAATATCCCAAGACTGCTTCCTGTGTGTCTAAAAAGTGGAAGAAAGTAATTTTTTGCATGTTTTTTGACCTTCTGAGGGCTCAAAACCTGATGAAATGTCTTGGCCATTGCTGAGCAAGTGTAATTTGTCATGAAAAATCCAAAAATGCTAAGTTTTCATGAAATGGAGTTGCCCATCTTCAGGGTAGCGTGCGGCGCGCTACGTGTTGGGGAGGAAAACCTGTTTTTTGCCCAAAAAAAAATCACAAATGACCAAAAATGCTGAAATTTTTTTGAAATTTGTGTTGGAGGTAAGTCATTTAGCTCCATTCTCCTTCAAGGAAGCCTCAACAAAGATGTGGAGGGGATCGGGTCTTTTTCTTCGTTTTAGTGCCTTGGCCAACCGTCCTTTGAGCACCTTCATTTTTGCTTTACATACGTGCATCCGAGCCCAATAATGATTCTTCATGTTCCGGAGCATGGCATTATCTTTGTTAGCCTTGGCCAACAACCTCTCCAAATGAGCATTGACCCGGAGAAGCATAGCCTCTCGCTCAATGGGTACCAAATCACCGGGTCTCTTGCGAGCCAAGTTACGGTCTTCATGGATCCTCTGCAACTCATCAAGAGTGTGCTCATCCTCTAATTGCTTGTTGCGCTGCTCTAAATATGTGATTGTCCAATTTGCCATCTCCAATTTTTGCTGCAACAAGTCATTTTCAACCTCCCGTTGCTGAATGATCTTCTTAAGCTTCGAGCTAGGAGAATGGGTGAGATCAATGATGTCAATATCTGGATCACCTGACAATCCCTCCTCAATCATGGGCTGCTTGCCCCTCTTTGATACCTGTGCTGCTGTTGGAAACGAGGCCCCTTCCACCTGGTGTGGAGATAACACTCGCGGTGCTGATGAAGAAGGTAATACCCCTTCCACCTGATGTGGAGAAAATACTCGCCGAGCTGATGCAAATAAGGCCCTGTGGCCTCTCTGATATGTGATCAATGAAGGGGAGCTGACATGTCTGGGCTCAGGGATGTCATACTGCTGTGAAGGTCCTCCCTCCTCATGAACAACCTCAGGGGGTGGTGGTGGCGCTGTGAAGAAATCTCGAGAGATGAAATCCTCCCATGGAATACCTTGCTGGGCCAACTGATGCATGACCACAATCTTGATCAAAGCATAATGGTAGATGCTCCTGTGTTGCTGTGTTGGGCTCTTTCTCTGCACCAAGGGCACCATCCTCTCAATATTCCGGCACATGAAGAAAGGAATGTTCATCATCCGTACCCGTGTGAAATGCATCAACAAGCGGATATGATACGAATACAAACGTGAAAATCTGCCCTCACAGGTGAAATAGCGAATGATGAGCCTCATCAAGGGCGCATACTCATCCCTCAAGAATCTGAAAGGAAACACACCAGTTAGGTGCCTCATATATACAGGTTTAATGTAGGGCTCATACTGGAATCTGTCCAACAGCTGGCGCTTGTTCCACTCTTCTCCAACATTGGGTATCCCTGTTGCTTGAGCAACAACCTCAGGTGACAATGTAAAATCCACCCCTGCAAGATTCACATGCCCGTTGTGCAAATGCAAAAGAAAACAAGCGGACCAATTCCCTGTGGTGTTGAATTTGGGAAATTCTCTCGCAATATCCATAGCATGATTGATGACGAAACATGTGACTGCAAGTGGACAAGCTTGCAAATAGGCCAAAGAGGTGGGCTCCTCTCTCACATGATGACCACCCTTACCACCCCTGTGAGGCCTCCTTGGCACCTCAACCTCCGGTGTTGACTCACGGTCATCACTTTGCTCATAATCTGTTTTGGTTTCTGGCATGGTTTCAAGAGCAAAATGGCTGAAATGTACTGCTGCTTCTGCACAAATGACCTGATGTTTTGACTGTTTGAATGCTGCTCCAAGGGGACAAAAAACACAAGGGAGATGTTAGGGAGGGGTACTTTTGAGGGGATTTAGGGAAAATATATAAAAAAGGGAATTTAGGGAAGGAATTACGACACATACATCATCACATAATCATAATTTGTAGGGGTTTGATAGGAGGTAGGATTTAGGGAGATTTTATTGAATTTTAGGGATAGGGGTAGGGTTTTATGGCTTTTGATATTTTTTTTTGTTAGGGAGATTAGGTGAAAATTACAAGGGAGGGGATAATGGGAATGTGGGGAAATGAGGGAGTGAAAAAGGATGACCTTGGGCAGCAAATGTAAAACCCTAGCTCACATGCATTCGATTTTTTTTTTAAAACATAATACATATGAATTTTCCATTTCAACTTGATGGCATTTGACACATTTTCACGCTCATGTTATCTTTACAAAGCAAGAACTTCAATGATTTGAGGCCTACCTGAAGAAATTGAGGAGGAAGAAGTCGATTTGTGGCTTACTGGCAAATTTCTGAAGGTGGAAACCCAACGCGTAGCGCGCGGGCTCTGGAGTGCAGCGCGCACCCAACGCGTAGCGCCCGACCAATTTTTGCACTGCAGAGACTGCCCTGACGCGTAGCGCGCGCCCTGATGCGTAGCGCGCAGGCCCTGATGCGTAGCGCGCAGGTGCAGTCACCAAATTCGCCCAGTTTCACACTAAATTGCCTTTCACACTTGCTCTTGGAGTCTTGGAGGCAAAAGAATTACAAAATGAGGAGAGAGGGGCTTTTATAAGCTTAATTTAAATTTATTTCCCCTCAAACCCACTTTATAATGTTTATGCAATGACACTTTTTAAAACTAATTGTTGCTGACTTGTGGTTTCCTTTTGTCATGAAATTGGTTGAAATGATGCTTTTTCTTGAAAATTTTGGCAGGAATAGCTTCTGAGGAGTCTTGGCAAAGGAGACCAAGGCCGCATGCCGACTTCTGAAGAATTTGAATTTTTTACAATTTTTTACAAAAATGAGAAAATGACCTTGCCTTCAAAAACATGGTTTTTGAACTCAAGGTAGAAATTAGCTATACAATATGAAATACTTTGAAATGATGCTTTGCTGGACATCCCTCTGGCCTGCTGGGCATTTATTGACCTCAAAAGACATGACCTCAAAAGACAAAATTGGACTAAACCCTAGACCTAGGACCTTGATTTCAAGACAAGACCAATGACCCTGTAAGGAATTTATTGACTGAAACAAACTTGATCCAGCAATGCCAAGAGGGGAATAAATGACACAAGCCCCTCCATCAGGGTTATGGCATGCCTAATGGAATGCAATAAGATGATACTGATGAGACACCTACTTATGCAAATGCAAAGAGCTTTGATCGCTGATGGAGGGCTACTAAACCGACTCTAACAGAGAGAATGGTATCACTTCCCAAAAACATATTCAAGGTTTCGAGAATTATATGGAATTATTTGAAATTGATGTAGATGATGTTATTGTCAGGGTTTTTTTCTCATTCTTTGCAAAGTAAAGTAAAGAGTTGGTTCAAGAATTTACCTATTGCAAGCATCTCAGATTTCAAACAGTTTGTCAAAATTTTCCTTGATAGATGGATAATCAAATTCAATCTTTTTGTGATCATAGAAGAATATAATAAGTTAAAAGGACATCCAAATGAAACAATACAACAATTTTCTGACAAATTTAATCAAGTCTATTATTCAATTCCATCAAATATAAGACCTCCTCCTCATTCAACTCTTTTGCATTATCCAAAAGCATTTGATCTAGAGATAGAATTTCAGCTAAGAGAAAGAAATGCCTCTAACACTAGAACAGATGCAGAACATTGCAGTAGATGTAGAAGTTAATCTACAAACTAGAAGAGAAAAGTTGAAAGCAGAAGCAGAGGAAAACAACATTGCAGAGGTAAAACTCGACATTTTGGTAAGAAAGATAGAGGAAAGGATACAAAAGATCACCATGAAAGATAATTTTTTTGCTCAAAATCACCATGACATATTTATTTCACAAAAATAAGAGGTTGATAGCCATGAACAAATTCCTGTTAATTCCAACTACCATAGATCAGAAGATAGATTTATAGAGCAATATGTGGAGAGGAAATCTGTTGATCTAATGTGTATGTTTGATGACATTACTTCTTTTAATGATTTGCCTAATTATGATCAGTATGATGATAATTATGTTCTTCAAATCCAAACTAACTTTACAGAGCAATCAGAAACTAGTTTGGGAAATAAAGAAATTCAGTTTCAGCATCTTGAAAACAGTGATCATGTTACTCATATCAGCTATGAAAGTGAGGAAGAAAGTGCAGAAAATTTGGAAATAAGTGAAGTTTATTTGCCTCTTTGTTTTGCTTCATTTTAGTTCACTAGAGAAAACTTTAAAGCAATAAAAAATCAGCAGTCTTTAGGTATTGACATTAACAACAAAGAAGACAATAAAATTCTTGATCAAGATTATTCAGTTTCACAATTACAATTGTGAAATTCCATTGAAACACCTGATCAAATAATATAGGAAAGTTATATACCACTATGTTTTGAATCATTTCAGTTTTTAAAGGAAATGTTGTATAAAATATCTAAAGAAAGGGATGAGCAACTTGTAGAAATCTATGAAGTTCCATTCAAACCCATGAGTAATAAGTTGCAGCAATCCTTCCAAGTTTTTCGTGATCCCATAACTGATGTGTTGGATAATGAATGCAATCAGAATTTTTCTCCATTAAACAACTATGAGAGTTAAAATGATGCAGGAGCATCTGGCTGACAGGGCAAAGATGGAAGAGAGGTTGATATGGTTTCTGAAGAGGGCGGGAGAATCAATCTATTGGATGAACAGTTACTTGTTTTTTTACTTTTCTTTCATTAAAGTTTCTTAAGATTAATGTAATGAGTTTTAATTAGGAGTAACAGTAGTTAGGTAGAGTCGTTTTTCCCAGACAGTTGCATTATTGTTGTAAAAACAAAAAAGAAAATGTATTTGACAACTATGCAAAGTTCCGCATAGGAAATAACTGTTGTAACTAACTGAAAAACTAACACAGTTAAAACAGTTTGAAAACAATACTATTAAAGGAGGAGAAAAAGAAAATTAATGGGTTCGACTGTAAAATAAAAAACATAGAGAGAAATAAAATTGTTTTTCTGTGCACACGAAACTCTACAGCGTCCTCAATACAGAGTAACATTTTATCATGTGAAGATTGTCAGTGTACAGTTACAGGTTCTAAGTCAAAAGAAGAAGATAGCCAAAGTCGGACAAGAGGTAGCAGCACCCGGTTGCAAGTGGCACAAACCAAAATAACCAGACATTAAATGACCAAATCAGGTAAGTGAATCTACGAATGCAAGTCAAATCTACTCCAGTATTGAATTCATAAAGTTACAAAACACAGTCACCCAAATTCATTGTTCATTACATATTGTTCAAAGTAGAAGACCAAACCCAGTACGCAGACATGGGAACTAACACTAATTACAAGCAGAAGCCAATTTCCAATAAGACCCAACTCATAGTCAACGTCGTGCCTAACAACTAGTGAATTAAGTACAGACTGCGAGCGGCCTAAGGCCAGCGAAGAAAGACCAACCCAACAAAAAAAATCGAATCATCAAGACAAGCAAGCTACCAAAAGAACAGAGTAATGCTACCCGTGCTTGCTCGGAACAGCTGAGCGTCCAGACACTGAAACCCTCGAGCGGTTTCATCTGCAAAGTGAACAACAGAGTGTTATAATGCTCCAAGGAACAGTACCCAGAAACTGAAAAGAAATGGAAAAGAACTAATAAAAAAAACACATTGCTATAGTACCTGTCTGAAAAACCATAGCCGCAACTACACCTCAGAATAACCCTCCTGCTCACGAAGGAGCCCAGACGTAAGATACAGGTAAAGGAATATTACAAGCGTCCAACATAGAACAGTGACTTACCAAGCGAGTTAGCGGAGGAACCAACGGAGAACGCCACCACGAACTGCCAAGTCTGTGAAGAAATCGAACCAACACTAAAGAAAATATCACCAAGAATTACACAGCTATCAAACAACTATAGACACTCATGAAACACAGACAGTGACGCATGGAGGCGGAGACACACTGAGGCAGAGCAATTTTAAGCATGCCTAAGACACAGACAGCAACGCACAGAGGCGGAGACCCTTTAAATCAAAACCCCAGTTCACAGTAACAATCAACATACAAGCCGAGGAATAGAATAATGAAAATCTTACCAGAGTTTTAACAAATCGCCGGGTGAACAGAAGATTTCTAAGCCGAGTTCCAAACGACCGAGCCCGAGGAAGCTTCCAGGAGTATGTAGGTCTATGTACTAGGCGGACAAGCCTTAGAATAAGACACAGGAAAAGAAACCACAGAAACTGTAGAACGCCGAGAGCCCACAAGGCAAAAGACTGGGAGAAAACAACAAGAGTGACCAAATGAGCACGAAGACATGAAACCCTATACCCAAGTGGGTTTGTAGAATATCGAGGAGGGACAGGTGTCTACCTGACAAATCACCAACGCATAGTACCATAACCCAATCAATTCCGCATAAATTGAAAATAAATTCACCCATATCCAAAAATCTCTTGATTATTACATTCATTTGTTAGTACACACCAATGCAAGCACAGTAACAGCGGGACCACGTGGGCTGGCCCCATCAAGTGGTATCAAAGTAGAATTTGAAGAAAACAAAGAAAGATGGAAGTACAAAGACGAGGACGTGGAAGAGGTGCATGCAGAGTAGCAGACGAGGGCTTGAGGGAACAGTTGAGGATCCTTACTGCTCGCTTAGAAGCAGTAGAGGCAGGTAGGAGAAGAGACCCGGAAATTTGGGATGATAGTGACGAAGAGGCACCAACTGCTACAGACGAATCAGAGGAAGAAGCCCCGGAATTAAGATTGTTGAGATCGGTACTGTTAGCTAGCAACAAACCCAAGCCTGAGATCCCTAACTATGATGGCAGTCTGTCCGCAGACGTCCTGTTGGATTGGGTAAGTGAGTTAGACAAGTATTTTGAAAATGAAGTGATCAATGAGGACAAAAGAGTTAGATTTACTGCAACTAAGTTAAAAGGACACACCGCCTTATGGTGGGATAGTGTCCAAGCAGACAGGCGACGAATGAATAAGCTACCGATAAGAAAGTGGCCAAGGATGGTGGCAAAACTAAGGGCAGATTTTTGCCTAAAGACTATCAGGTTGAACTTTATCGACAAGTGAAGAATTTGAGGCAGAAAGGTATGACCGTGAAGGAATACACGAAGGAGTTTTATCATGTGAATTTGTGGGCTGTTTATACTGATGATACTCCAGAGAAAACAACGAGATACGTGAATGGCTTGAGACTAGAAATACTAGATGAGATCAATATTCTCTCTCCACGAAATATAGAAGAGGACTTTCAGAGTGCTGTAAAGGATGAAGAAAAAATTAACAGGAAATAGAATAATAGGAGAGGGCAAGGAAATGGCAGAGGACGAGGACAGTCCTACGGCAGAGGGAGAACTGCCACAAACAACGAAGAAGGCAGCAGTTCCAGAGCTTCAGGGACAACAGAGAAAGGAGATAGCACTAGAGGAGGTCGGCCATATCAACAGGGGAGAGGAAATGGTCACGGAAGGGGGACTATTGTCCAGTGATACAGGTGCCATAAGTGGGGGCACAGATCCTTCGAATGCCCGGAAGCTGAGCATGCTAGCCAGAGGGGAGCATTTGTTGTGTAGCTTGAGGAAGCTGAAGCACAACCCCAAGAGATAGAAAATGTTGTAGAAACAGGGGAGGCTTTAGTTTTAAACAAAGTATTGTTGAAGCCAGCTAAGGAAATGGCTGAACAGACCCAACGGAAGGCACTGTTTCGAACAGTTTGCAAATCACATGGAAAGTGTTGTAAATTGATTATAGACAGCGGAAGTACAGACAATTTAGTCGCCACCAAGATGGTGGAAAAGCTGGGATTGAAACAGCTTAAGCATCCCACACCTTACAAGGTGTCGTGGCTACAGAAAGGCCACCAACTATTAATGGACAAACAATGCGAAGTTGAATTTCACATTGACAAATACCAAGGCACGGTGGTCTGTGATATTATGCCAATGGACATATGCCATATACTGCTAGGGAGACCGTGGCAGTATGATCAGAAGGTGATGCACGATGGGAAGACGAATTGTTATAAATTTGTGAAAGATGGGATCAAACATACACTTGTACCCATCAAAGAGGAGGATGTAGCAGAATCAAGTGGAACAAAAGCATTGTTAATAGGGGGAAAACAGTTTGTGAAGCAGATTGGGGAAAACGAGGTAAATTATACGATTGTAAGGAGGACAAAAATGATGTTGCTGAAGATAGAAAAGTCAGAATTGCCTGCAGAGATTCAGGAGTTGTTGGAAGAATTTAAAGACATTGTAGTTGACGATCTGCCAGATAAGTTGCCTCCCAAGAGGAGCATTAGCCATCATATCGACTTTATACCTGGAGCAAGCCTACCGAATAAGGCAACATATAGAATGAGCTCGAAAGATAATGAAAAGATTCGTAAACAGGTGCAGGAGTTGCTGGACAAGGGACTGTTCAGAGAAAGTTTGAGCCCTTGTTCGGTACCAACAGTACTCACACCTAAGAAGGGTGGAGAATGGCGAATGTGTACAGATTCGCGAGCTATTAATAAAATCACTATTCGGTATAGATTTCCCTTACCTAGAATGGATGACATGATGGACTGTCTTAGCAGAGCAGCTTATTTCACGAAGATTGATCTGAAGAGTGGATATCATTAGATCAGGATCAGGGAAGGAGATGAGTGGAAGACAGCTTTCAAGACCAATGAAGGGCTGTACGAATGGATAGTCATGCCATTTGGGTTAAGCAACGCTCCTAGTACCTTTATGAGATTGATGAATGAGATGTTAAAGGAATTTATTGGCAAGTTTGTGATCGTTTATCTAGATGATATTTTGATTTTTAGCAGAACGAAAGGAGAACATCTTCAACATGTTTGAAGGGTGTTAGAGAAGTTACAGCAGAACAAACTGTTGATAAACTTAAAGAAATGCACTTTCTTGTAGAAGGAACTGGTCTATCTGGGGTTTGTAGTTGCAGAAAATGAATTGAAGATGGACCCAAAAAAGATTGCAGCAATCATAAATTGGTCGTCACCGAGGAGCTTATTTGAGGTACGTAGTTTTCATGGACTAGCAAGTTTTTATCGGAAATTTATTAGGAATTTCAGTGAAATCTGCGCGCCGATGCTAGACACCATCAAAAAGGCCAGTCAGCCTTTCTATTGGACCAGGGTGGTAGAAGACAGTTTTCAGCTTTTGAAGCGGAAGATTACGGAGAGGCTGATCTTGAGGCTGCCCGACTTTAGTAAACTCTTTCAGGTTCGGTGTGACGCAAGTGGAATAGCTATTGGCACTATGCTCAGTCAGGAAGATAGACCAGTGGCATTCTTTAGTGAGAAATTAAATGAGAGCCGGCAGAAATACTACTCGTACGACAAGGAATTTTATGCCGTGGTTCAAGCTTTAAAACATTGGAGGCACTACCTGCTGGGCAATGAGTTTGTATTATTTTCTGATAATTCAGCGTTACAATATGTAATGCATCAGCACAAATTAAACCACAAGCATGCCAATGGGTAGAATACTTGCAGAGTTTCACTTTCATGTTAAAACACATAAGTGGGCAAGCCAATAAAGTGGCAGATGCCTTGAGCAGAAGAGCTTTGCTCTTACAGGAAAGTAGCATACAGGTGATGGGATTCGAACATCTGAAGGATTTGTACCAAACCGACACAGATTTCAAAGAAGCTTTTGAAGCCTGCCAAAATCCCGTGTTGAGGAATGAAAGTCCATGGTTAGACTACAATTTGCAGGAAGGATTATTGTTCAGAGGTGGATAGTTATGTATTCCGGACTGTTCGATGAGGGAAAATATTGTGCGGGAGAAGCATAGTGGTGGACTAGCGGGACATTTTGGCATCAGCAAAACTTTGGAGCAACTCGGACATTTTTATTACTGGCCCAGAATGAGCAGGGATGTACAAAGATATGTGAACAGGTGTAAAGTCTGCCAATTAGTGAAAGGACACAGTCAGAATGCTGGACTTTACATGCCACTACCTGTTCCAAGCAGGCCATGGGACTCAGTCAGCATTGACTTTGTCTTAGGACTGCATAGAACGCAACGGGGATATGATTCAGTGATGGTGGTGGTAGATAGATTTTCAAAAATGGCTCATTTTATTCCTTGTCGGAAAACTAGTGATGCCACATACTTAGCTCACCTGTGTTTCACAGAGGTAGTTCGATTACATGTTCTACCCAAATCTATCGTTTCAGATAGGGATGTAAAGTTCACAGGACACTTTTGGCGCACCCTGTGGAAAAAGTTGGGCACGCAATTGAACTTCAGCTCTGCATATCATCCGCAGACTGATGGACAAACAGAAGTGGTGAACAGGAGCTTGGGGAATCTATTACGGAGTTTGACTGGAGAAAGTTCACGATTATGGGATCGTGCTCTCGCTCAGGCAGAATTTGCTTATAACGATTCACCCAATCGTAGCACCGGATACAGCCCATTCCAGATTTTGTATGGCATGCATCCTCGGGGAATACATGAACTGCAAGATTTGGGAAAGTTGGAACGGAGAAGTGCGGATGGGGAAGATTTTGCCGAAGCGATGAGCGAGCTACATGAACAGGTCAAATTAAAATTGCAGGACAGCGTACAGAAGTATAAGCAACAAGCAGATTCAAGGCGAAAGGAAGTGAAATTTAACGTTGGAGATGAGGTCCTTGCGCATCTGCACAAGGAATGATTTCCTAATGGCACGTATAATAAACTAAAATTTAAGAAAATTGGTCCTTGCAAGATCTTACGTAAATTTTCAACCAACGCCTACAAAATTCAGCTGCCACCTGATATAGGCATATCACTTATTTTCAACGTGGTGGATCTGTTCCCATATACTGCCCAAGTAGAGGAAGACAGTCTGGTACGACCAGAACGGGACACCCAAATTGGAGACAGTTCTTGGAAGAAGCATATGCCTGCGGCTCAGTCCCATGAGATTGAAGGGATCCTCAGTACCCAGGTAGCCAAGAAGACATGTAGGAAAGAATATCTATGATATCTCGTTAAGTGGAGAGACCGTCCAATGGAGGACAGCTCGTGGCTCGACGCAATGCAGATACAGAAGGTTGGCTATTCAGTGGAGGAACTCATGGAACAGAGCCATGATTTTCTTTTACCCCGGGAGCCTGATGCAGGAGCATCTGACTGACAGGGCAAAGATGGAAGAGAGGTTGATATGGTTTCTGAAGAGGACGGGGGAATCAATCTATTAGATGAACAGTTACTTGTTTTTTTTACTTTTCTTTCATTAAAGTTGCTTAAGATTAATGTAATGAATTTTAATTAGGAGTAACAGTAGTTAGGTAGAGTCGTTGTTCCCAGACAATTGCATTATTGTTGTAAAAGCAAAAAAGAAAATGTATTTGACAACTATGCAAAGTTCCACATAGGAAATAACTGTTGTAACTAACTGAAAAACTAACACAGTTAAAACAGATTGAAAACAGTATTATTAAAGGAGGGGAAAAAGCACATTAAGGGGTTCGACCGTAAAAGAAAAAACAGAGAGAGAGAAATAAAATTGTTTTTCTGTGCACACGAAACTCTACAGCGTCCTCAATACAGAGTAACATTTTGTTAACATTTTATCATGTGAAGATTGTCAGTGTACAGTTACAGGTTCTAAGTCAAAAGAAGAAGATAGCCAAAGTCGGACGAGAGGTAGCAGCGCCCGGTTGCAAGCGGCACAAACCAAAATAACCAGACATTAAATGACCAAATCAGGTAAGTGAATCTACGAATGCAAGTCAAATCTACTCCAGTATTGAATTCATAAAGTTACAAAACACAATCACCCAAATTCATTGTTCATTACATATTGTTCAAAGTAGAAGACCAAACCCAGTTCGCAAACGTGGGAACTAACACTAATTACAAGCAGAAGCCAATTTCCAATAAGACCCAACTCATAGTCAACGTCGTGCCTAACAACCAGTGAATTAAGTACAGACTGCGAATGGCCTAAGGCCAGCAAAGAAAGACCAACCCAACAAAAAAAATCGAATCATCAAGACAAGCAAGCTACCAAATGAACAGAGTAACGCTACCGGTGCTTGCTCGGAACAACTGAGC
The DNA here is from genome assembly GCA_031772625.1 of Pinus tabuliformis. Taxonomy (NCBI): domain Eukaryota; kingdom Viridiplantae; phylum Streptophyta; class Pinopsida; order Pinales; family Pinaceae; genus Pinus; species Pinus tabuliformis. The sequence continues at coordinate 302,121,318 of CM062816.1, read as the reverse complement.
ATCCAGACACCGAAACCCTCGAGCGGTTTCATCTGCAAGGCGAACAACAGAGTGCTATAAGGCTCCAAGGAACAGTACCCAGAAACTGAAAAGAAATGGAAAAGAACTAATAAAAAAACAAATTACTATAGTACTTGTCCGGCGAACCATAGCCGCAACTACACCTCAGAATAACCCTCCTACTCACGAAGGAGCCTAGACGTAAGATACAGGTAAAGGAAGATTACACGCTTCCATATTAGAATAGTGACTTACCAGGCAAGTTAGCGGAGGAACCAACGGAGAACGCCACCACGAACTGCCGAGTCTGTGAAGAAATCGAACCAGCACTGAAGAAAGTATCACCAAGAATTACACAGCTATCAAAAAACTATAGACACTCATGAAACACAGACAACGACGCATGGAGGCGGAGACACACTGAGGCAGAGCAACTGTAGGCACGCCTGAGACACAGACAACAATGCACAGAGGCGGAGACCCTTTAAATCAAAACCCCAGTTCACAGTAATAGTCAACATACAAGTCGAGGAATAGAATAATGAAAATCTTACCAGAGTTTTAACAAATCGCCGAGTGAACAGAAGATTTCTAAGCCGAGTTCCAAACGACCGAGCCCGAGGAAGCTTCCAGGAGTATGTAGGTCTGGGTACTAGGCGGACAAGCCTTAGAATAAGACACAGGAAAAGAAACCACAGAAACTGAAGAACGCTGAGAGCCCACAGGGCAAAAGACCGGGAGAAAACAACAAGAGTGACCAAATGAGCATGAAGACATGAAACCCTATACCCAAGCGGGTTTGTAGAATATCGAGGAGAGACAGGTGTCTACCTGACAAATCACCAACGCATAGTACCATAACCCAATCAATTCTGCATAGATTGAAAATCAATTCACCCATATCCAAAAATCTCTTGGTTATTACATTCATTTGTTAGTACACACCAATGCAAGCACAGTAACGGCGGGACCATGTGGGATGGCCCCATCATAAAATCAAGATTATAAAGGTTTAACCAGACAGACATTTCGATCAATCGAAATATCATCACAAAGTTTATCTAAAAATCTGTAGGGTGTTAAAGATAAAAAAGACATTTCAGTTTCATGGCATGGAGGCCATTCAGAACAAGTGTACAATTGCTTAAATCAGTTCAAAAATAGTGTATATGTTTTGGAAGATCCTTTTGTATAGTTTTTAGAGTCCACAAAGGAAATCAAGTATTTCCTTATCTTCTCAGTGGTTGACAAGGTTATATTGGGCTATAGAACATCAGTTTTAATAAAAAACAAGCACACAAAGAAAAACCACCAATGTATATGATGCGTGAATGGTTGCATTGGCTGTTTCATTTTACCTAACCAGCAGTTGGACAACTAATTAGAGTAAGTAGGTAGGATTTTAGTTTGATTAAATACAATTTTTCAGCAGCAAGTTTATTTTAGATCAGATTTCAGTACAACATGTATCAGATTTCAGTTTGCAGAAAAGGGTGTATTTTCAGTTCAAGAGTTTCAGTCACAGAGATTATACAACAAAGCACATACATGTTTTGGATTGGCCCAATGGATCAGGCTACTAGTCAACAGTGTTCTCGACATCTCGCAATGAGATGCCATCCCCATGTGGAGCCATTGTTAGGTTCCTATACCAATAGGAGTCATAATTTTGAATGACTAAGGTTAAGCCTTGTAATATTGTACATAACTTTTCTTTCTGCAAATGTTTTCCATATTTAAAAATTAAAAAATGTAAAGAGGGTATGTCCTAAAAGAAATATCAAAGGACAAAAAGAATAAGAGAAGGTCAAAAATTGAAAATATATGAACCCCAAAAACAAAAAGAGACCATGAAAGTGTGCAAGTCTAAATGCCACTCCTATTTACTTTTATGCATAATAATGATTGTGTGTAGCTTGTTATTCATGCCACAATCCATGGTAATCAAATTGTTTAATCTTGGTTATTTCATGATTTGAATTTTATGTTTATAGTTAGAGAATAAAATCTGACCAAACAGCTTAATCTTGGCAGATCATTAGATAGATAGAGAAAATAAAAGGAGCTCATCAGTTTAATCTGAGCCCTTGGATGATATAAGGTTAGAAATTAGATTTTCTGTTTTATTAAAGAAACGATAGAATAAGGGTTTTATAGCCTAAATTCACCCAAATAAATGAAGAAAAATGTTAGAATAGGTAAATGGGTAAGTACAAAAAAGGTTGCTGAAATACAAAGTTGATTGGATCAAAATACATGAATCATGCTTAGACTGGTATTTCAATATGTATGATCAATTATAGAAGCAAAAACAAAGGTTTGCAAGTTAATGTGATTAACTATCCGTCATTCATTTTTCCCCTTACTTACTAATTTCCTATCCACAAATATGCTCTAGCACTTTAAATCCTTCAAGTCAAAGAGGCTCAGAGCATTTCACTGCGTTTTGGTGGGACTGGACCCTTGGCTTAATGACTTAAGGAAATCAAGTGATAGAATCCCCTTCATGAAATTCATCCCCCCCTCATTTCCCTAATAAAACCCCTTTTCCTAAGGTTAAACTTCATTTTGCCTAGGAAAAGTGAAAACCCTATGTAAATCCTATTTTATTCAAAAAACCCACAAAATATTTATCCTACGTTAAGTGTATGTAAAGGAAAGGTACAAATATTACATTACACTTAATACTATTTTCATCTCTACTCATTTCATTTCATATTAATTTCTAATTTAACTATATAACTCCCATAATCCCTTGTTTCTCCTATATAAATAAATCCATATATAATATCCCAACCAATAGTTTAATTATAAACTATAGTCTTACCCTCCATTTCATACCTCCCTGATGAACCCCTCTTAACTAACCAACCCTTGATAAAGTTAAGAAAATCCCTTCGTTTAAACCCATGGTCCCACTTCATTAAAAAGCTTCTGATCAATTTAATCCCATATGTAACCTATAATTAATCAAAAACCACTTTTGATTAAAGCCTCGGATCCCCTAAACATTTTTCCCATCCTGTCTGTGCTATTTCACCACCTGACTGTTGTCCAATTGTCAGCGCCCAAATCTGAAAATCCACAACCATATCGGCCATGCCTGATGGCAAATCGTTACTTGCCCGATAAAGCGGTTTTCCTCCGAACCCCAAATGCTACGTGTCAGGCGCAGAGGTAGATCGGGTGACCCCTCCTCAATACCACCTTCACCACAAAAGCGGTGAGATGGCTTGGAAAACCACCTCCCCGCATAAGGAAAGACCATCACTGTTCACTTAACTAATCCCGTGCCAAATTTAAAAAAGTTGCCCATTAAAACCCTGAAAACCCTCGTTTTCATTCCTTTTGCCCTGTTTCACAATAAAACCTATCAAACCCTTCTAGCGCCACTGTGAACCTCTGCAACACAATTAAACCTTTGATTACTTTCAAAAAATGGCCACGACCCCTTCCCCAAACATCCCTATGCAATGTTGGCATTATGATTCAAGTGTTGTCCTTGATGGCAACTCACTCAGAGGTTGGTACAGGTGCTCAGAGGTTGGTACAGGTGATGGCAACTTAATCAGAGGACAGATCTTAGTACAGAATGCCAAGAAAGTTCATACACGCAGGTTCGTTAAGCCCAAGTCGCGTATACAAGCAGGTTCACTATATACCAAGTCGCGTATACGCAGGTTCTCTATATATCAAGTTGCTTGTACACGCTGGTTGGCTTCAGTAAAAACGCGTGTATGTGGAAAACTTATCTTTGGTCCACGGCGGTTATCCCTTGGAAGTTGTGCCTATGGTTTTGGACCTTGATGTCTCGACGAACGTGTTGATCCCTAGTTTTGAAGTTGATGGTATTGGGTTACTATGGTTTTGGACTGTGGTATTGTAAAGGGCCTAAGGCTATATAAGGAGAAGATCATTAGGCAAGTGGGAGCAAGTATTGTGTGTCTGACGAAGTGAGAAGATCTGGTATCACTGTTTATCTGTTCGGGACGCTTGGCAAGGGTCGAATCTGACAGCGAAGGCATAAGTAATTATTTCTAGATCTACACGCGGGTTGCCTTTGGAGAAAGAGCGTATACACACGGTTTTGGTACAGTGAAGCAGCGTATGCATAATAAGATTTGATATTTCAGGTTGCTATTGATTCTGGTGGCTGTTGCAGAGTTCTAGGCTCTGGTTTGGGTTCTGTGTTCTTGATGACAGGGTTTCAGTGATTCAGTATTGGGTTGTTTAATGAATTATGATGCAAGTATAAGTTGATGATTGTATTGCAGTAATGTTTGTTTTGTACTCTTGGATCCAGTCTGAAAATTGATGAAACGTGGTCCCTGAAGGAAAGAAGGTTGTAGGGTCAGCACCTACGTACTAGTAAATGGATCGGCTAGTACAAGAGCTGAGGGGGTTGTAGCTCCCTTCCAGAAGTAGTTGGAAAACGAGAGAGGGTTGTAGCCCTTTGCAGGTTGTAGCCTGCGTACTGGTAAAGGACTACACCAGTACATTGTAAAAGAAGTTTCTTATTAAAGAAGAAAGAGACGATTTGCAGCAGGTGGTTTTCACCCACATTGGGTTTCCACCTTATATCATGGTGTTCATGTGTGTGGCTCTTGTGTGATGTTCTGTTCTGTTATACTGCACCTATTTACTGTTAAATATGCTTAATAATGTTCTGATGCATTTACTGAAGATTAAGCTAACTGAATCATAAGATCTCTGGATATACGCTAGTTGCATTAAACACAGTAGCGTGTACACGCGGGTTCACTTAATTGAAGTAGCGTATATGTTTCTGAGTATGAAATTGGAAAGGTTTTACTGATCTGATAATACTGATTCACCCCCCCTCTCAGTATTATTTCCAACAATTGGTATCGGAGCAGGTCCTTTAGAGGAAGCTTGATCGCTTGAAGGAAAAGATCCATCAAAATGGCTAATCCAGAAAGAGAGGCACACATCAGGCCACCAGTCTTTGACGAGAACAATTTTACTCACTGGAAGATAAGAACCACTGCATATCTACAATCACTTGGAGCAGAAATTTGGGGAATCGTAGAAGTTGGATACAAATTCCCATCAGCAACTCCTACAGATCCAGCAGAGAAAAAGTAATATGAGCTCAATGCCAAAGCTGTTACTATCCTATTGAGTAGTTTGACACAATCAAAATTTATGAAGATCATGGATTTCAAATCAGCTAAGGAAATATGGGACAAAATCGTCACAAGCTACGAAGGAGATGATCAGGTAAAAAGAGCAAAGCTTCAAACTCTCAGAATCCGGTATGAAACTCTTAAGATGCATAGTAATGAAAGCATAGCTAATTATTTCTGGCGTATGGATGAGATTGTGAATTGTATGAGGGATCTGGGTGAAGAATTTGAGGAAGTTGTCTTAGTTGAAAAGGTTTTGAGATCTCTGTCTGCTAAATTTGATTCTAAAGTATCTGCCATAGAAGAAAAGGAGAATGTGCAGAAAATCACCATGTCACAGCTTCACGGGATCTTAACTGCTTTTGAAATGCGACAAGAGGTACCACCAGAAGCCGCATTCGAAGTGTCAGAGGAAGAAGATGAGGTAAATTTTGTCAAGAATCTTGAACGGGGAACTGGACGGTTCAAAGGTAAGCTACCTTTCAAATGTTTTCTATGTGGTAGAGTTGGTCACTATGTTGCTAGATGCCCTCATAACAAAGGAAAGATATCTGAAGAAGATGGTAGAAGCTATTATACCCATATTACAAGTCCATTCAATGATAGTGAAGATATTAGAAGTCTCATGGCACATGAAAAGAAGAATGCTTCATCCAATAATAGCAAAGATATTAAAAGTCTCATGGCACATGAAAAGAAGAATGAAGAAACTGAAGAAGTTACCAAATTAAATGAACAATTGGAGACAGTAACCAGGGTAAGGGAGAAATTGCAGGATGTAGTAAAGGATCAGAGCATAACTATTCAAAGGCTTGAATCAAATATCCTCTCTCTAAAAGAAGATCTTAAAAAATCAAGAGAACAGAACAAAGAAGCTCTTGAAGATCAAGAACATGAAGTGATCAAACTAAAGCGACAAGTGGAAGAAGGAAGAAAAGCTGAAGAAGACCTAAGGAATCAGTATCTGATAAAGGAAGAACAACATCAAGTTGAGGTAAATATCTTGAAAGGTAAACTAGAAGAAAAGGATAAGCTTTTACGATTTCAAGATAGTACTAAAGTCTTGGATGATATTCTTAATAGCCAAAGGTCTCCTGCTATCAAAACTGGTCTTGGTTTTCATGAATATGTTGAAGGTGAATCTAGTTCACAAGGTGAGGCAAGAAACTCTAATGAGAAATCTGAAATGCTCAACAAGGAACAACCAAGGAAAGAAATTCCTCAAGGAAGATCCTTTACTCCTAACTATGGATGTGATAGACGATTATTTCCTCCACTGAATAATGTTGAATGTTATGTATGTCATAATCTTGGACATGTTGCAGCCAGATGTAGAAGTAGAATGGTTCAAGAAAGATCATCGCATCCCAGGTATTTCAGAGGATATTGCTTTTCCTGCAATTCATATGGACACAAAGCAATTGATTGTGATAGAAGGAACATGAAAAATGTAAGGTGTTATACATGCAACAACTATGGGCATAAAGCAAAGGGAATGCAGGAGTAGATTTCAAAATTCAAAACAAGAGGACCATACATCATCACAGTTCCAGGAACTGAAGAAGACAGAGACAGAAAGGTGTGGCATAATTCAGACAGCTGACATAACAGACACAAGGGAATCTGAAAGTGATGAAATTCAGTATTCCATCCTGCATACGCTGATATAATGAAGACAAGTCGCGTATATACGCGAGCTACAGGCTGCAAAGTCGCGTATATGAAGAAAGGGCAGCAGAACAGACCCAGGTTCAGTCATGGTTGGCTCAGGCTCAGGGGGAGCAGAACAGACTCAGGAAATGGTTCAGTCATGGTTGGCTCACACTCAGGGGGAGCATATACTTCAAATCATTCTTTGTTGGCATTATGGTTAGAAGTTGCTGATGAAACTAAATGATACATCTTGTTGTTTGATCAAAGGAATAGTATTGCAGGCTGATGCTTATGGTACAGATCTGAATGGCTGGTCTTAGAACCTGCATCTGCTCAGGGGAAGCATGGATGGATTGATACAACTTGGCATATACAAAGGGGGAGCCAAATCAGAAACTTCAGCATGTACTCAGCGGGAGTATGGACAGCAGTATGGACAGTAAAAGGTATACCAAAGAAGAGAATATCTTGGTCCGCCCTTTGCCCTTGATGTCAAAGGGGGAGAGTGACTTGGTGTGGTGGTTGCCATCAAGTCCAAAGGGGGAGATTGTTGGCATTATGATTCAAGTGTTGTCCTTGATGGCAACTCACTCAGAGGTTGGTACAGGTGCTCAGAGGTTGGTACAGGTGATGGCAACTTAATCAGAGGACAGATCTTAGTATAGCATGCCAAGAAAGTTCATACACGCAGGTTCGTTAAGCCCAAGTCGCGTATACAAGCAGGTTCACTATATACCAAGTCGCGTATACGCAGGTTCTCTATATATCAAGTTGCGTGTACACGCTGGTTGGCTTCAGTAAAAACGCGTGTATGTGGAAAACTTATCTTTGGTCCATGGCGGCTATTCCTTGGAAGTTGTGCCTATGGTTTTGGACCTTGATGTCTTGACGAACGTGTTGATCCCTAGTTTTGAAGCTGATGGTATTGGGTTACTATGGTTTTGGACCGTGGTATTGTAAAGGGCCTAAGGCTATATAAGGAGAAGATCATTAGGCAAGTGGGAGCAAGTATTGTGTGTCTGACGAAGTGAGAAGATTTGGTATCACTGTTTATCTGTTCGGGACGCTTGGCAAGGGTCGGATCTGACAGTGAAGGCATAAGTAATTATTTCTAGATCTGCACGTGGGTTGCCTTTGGAGAAAGATCGTATACACGCGGTTTTGGTACAGTGAAGTAGCGTATGCATAATAAGATTTGATATTTCAGGTTGCTGTTGATTCTGGTGGCTATTGCAGAGTTCTGGGCTCTGGTTTGGGTTCTGTGTTCTTGATGACAGGGTTTCAGTGATTCAGTATTGGGTTGTTTAATGAATTATGATGCAAGTATAAGTTGATGATTGTATTGAAGTAATGTTTGTTTTGTACTCTTGGATCCAGTATGAAAATTGATGAAACGTGGTCCCTGAAGGAAAGAAGGTTGTAGGGTCAGCACCTACGTACTAGTAAATGGATCGGCTAGTACAAGAGCTGAGGGGGTTGTAGCTCCCTTCCAGAAGTAGTTGGAAAACGAGAGAGGGTTGTAGCCCTCTGCAGGTTGTAGCCTGCGTACTGGTAAAGGACTGCACCAGTACATTGTAAAAGAAGTTTCTTATTAAAGAAGAAAGAGACGATTTGCAGCAGGTGGTTTTCACCCACATTGGGTTTCCACCTTATATCATGGTGTTCATGTGTGTGGCTCTTGTGTGATGTTCTGTTCTGTTATACTGCACCTGTTTACTGTTAAATATGCTTAATAATGTTCTGATGCATTTACTGAAGATTAAGCTAACTGAATCATAAGATCTCTGGATATACGCTAGTTGCATTAGACACAGTAGCGTGTACACGCGGGTTCACTTAATTGAAGTAGCGTATATGTTTCTGAGTATGAAATTGGAAAGGTTTTACTGATCTGATAATACTGATTCACCCCCCCTCTCAGTATTATTTCCAGCAGAAGACCAGACCTTGGATAAACAATTTTGATACTAGTCACAAAACTTGCTCTACTCCAAGAATTAGAAGAAAATCTATTAAAAAGCCTTCATCCAGAAGAAGAAAACAACTATAAATAGAACCAAGAAAGAAATCATTCACACAGAGACATTGACTATTAAAACAAAGTAACTAGACAGAGCATACAGTCAAAAGACAAACAGATCAAACATATAGAAAATTGATCAATATCCATTACCTTATGTTGATATATATAAAAAACTAAATAATTTACTGTTGAAATACACTGTAAAATTTAAAATGTACAATAAAAGTAAAAACACAGTAATGGATACTGACAGGTCATCAAAGTAAAAGTGTATTAGATGAAAGAGTATCAGTAAAAGTGTATCAGATTGAAAAATCAAAGTGAAGATAAAATAGAGCAGCAATGGTACATTTTCCAGAAATTTCCTGTTGAAGTCATAATTTTACATAAACTATTGTGGCCAATCAAAGATGCATTGTGAGAAACTAGAGGAGGTTTATGTTCCTAGAAATCCAATCTACAAAAGCCTATCTCACGTTTTATACGGGTATTACAAAAAGGGAGATAAATGCATATCTTCAGAGCCTATTTTTCGGACTGTGCAAAGTCTTGTTATTGACATCTTTTTGCAAAGAATATTGTGAACAGCTGGAGCTAAATTGTGGGAAATTGAAAGAGTTTTGTCTCAATAACATACTTATCTACAATAACCTCTTTCATGTTTACATATATATCTTAGATTGAGATATACAAAGGTATCACTGGACCCTAATTTTGTAGAATTTTTGAGGCAGAATGCACAAAGGAAGGAGGCAGTTAGTGACTTGGAAGTCTCATCATCAATTAAGAGCTTCTATCAAATTCAAATTTCTCTTCTTTGTCACCCTCAATCCATAAATATAGTGCCAAATAGATTCATTAATTTTGAGTGTCCTTTATTTAAGTTCTGTTAATGTAAAACAGTTTGAGATATTTGTAAAACCAATCTTGATATTTTTTCAAGATATTTCAGTTTAGAATTTTTATAAATACTTCTTCATTTGAAGTATTTTAGGGTGGAATTTTAGACATTTCTATAGACTTCTTGATCAAAAGACTGTAAAGCCATTAGATCATTGACTGAGCCAGCAAGCTGGATTGATGAATAAAGACCAGATATTTCAAAGGATCCATGTGTTGAACGAAGTGCACACAAGTATTTTCTCACGTTGTTGTTATCTTTCTTAATTTTTGTCCATAATGTATATCTGAATCTGAATGCTCTAACTGGAGTATTATCTCAGAATTTGTTTAATTACACTCTGTTTTAACAATTAGGAAAATAAATGTTTTCTACTAATACCTAAGTTAAGGAATTCTTAATTGCTCCTTATTTTAGGTTGATTATTTATAATGTATATCAAAGGATTCTTAATTGTCCTTTATTTCTGATTACCCTTTGTTTCCGATTACCCTCTGTTCCTCGTTTCATTCTCGGTGTGAGAATTCTTAATTGCTTTCTCACCCTAGTTAAAACCTTTTTACCCCTCTGGCCCAAAGACCTGCACTCTGACCTTTGAACATTCACTTTAGTGAGTTGATCTAGTTCTACTGCCCTTCTGTTGACTCCATAACCCAATGGCCTAGAGGCATCATTCTATCCATCTATTTAAAGAACCCCACCACCGAATCTTATATACAAATCAAAAACCCCCTAAACATTCATAACTAGCCTGAAATCCCAACAAACAAATCTAAAGCATATAGAGAGATCCCTCTCTGAGCCTAGGTTGGCTAGATCCTATGCTCCAAAGTTGGTTAGTGGTTACCTCAAAAATCTCTTTCTTTAACCTTGAGAAATTTATGAGTGGAAAAGTTGATGAATCTTTCTCCCATGAGGTATATTGAAAAAACACTAATGCTGAGTAGTATCTTCATGCCAACTCTCACCATTTTCCTCCTCAGAAGATAGGTGTTCTCAACACGTTAGCCACTCGGGCTCTTAGAATTTCTGATGAAGACCACTTTCCTAAAGAAAAATCCCATCTCCTTAAGGTTTTTTTCCAAAATGGCTATAGTAGGCAGCAGGGTGTCAAAGCTTTCCTCAAACCGAGCAAAGGTCCTAGGGTCAAGAAAGAACCCATTGATCGCAATTTAAGAGTCCAACTTCCCTTCATCTAAGGGATGACAGTCAAGATTACTAGAATCCTGAAGAAGCATAATATTCCCTCGACCTTTAGACCCCTCAGCACCATCAGAAGTTCCCTTAAGTCCATTAAAGACCACGTTAACCCTATGGATATGAAAGGTGTTTATATCATCCCTTGTTCCTATGGTACCTCATACATCGATGAAACTAGTCATTCTATTAACTAGAGGATTAAGGAGCACGTTGCTGATATCAAGCATGGGAGGACCAAATCGTCAGCTTTGGCCGAACATGCAGAAAAGACCAAGCATCATATATGCATTGAGGAGGCCAGGGTTATCGCTAGGATTCCTCATTTCAACCATCGGAAATTTAGGGAAGCCATTGAAATTGAGAACTCTTCTAGTAATATTAATAGGGATGATGGTTGGAAAATTAGCAGCTGTTGGATTCCTGCCCTCTCCTCTAGTTTTCTCCTTCCTTTTTTTTTGGATTATTATTATGGCTGATACTTGATTATTAATACTATAATTATTAACATTATTTTAATTATTCTATTGTTTTAATAATATTAGAATCCCCTTTTTATTAAATGATAAACTTTAAGTATACAACGGAATATTTATATTGTTTATATTCTTAATCTTAATTATTAGTTTATTCTTTGATTACATCATTATATATATAAACAAATTAAGAAGAATCAAATATTTCAAGAAACCCCAATCTTCGGTTTTTCATATATAGATCGTTATTAATAATTAATTTGGTTTCTTTATATTTAGATTATACCTTTTATTAAATATTGTATAACCTTAGTATATCGATATTAATTTAAACATATAGGTTATTAATATTTTATAATTTAAATAAATATAGTTCATTAAAAATATGATTAGTTATTATCTTTAATCTTTGATTATTATATTCATAAATTAAAAGCATTACTAAATATATAAAAAGATTCAAATATTTCTAAAACCCTAGACTTTAGTTTTAATTCTTTATATTTAGATTAAACATTTTATTTTATGTTATATATATTGATTTAAATAACCATTATATCTATATATATATATATATATATCTATATATATAATTTATCAATATATTATGACCTTATTGATATTAATTATGATTAGTTATTCTTTGATTATTATATTCATACATCTAAAACCATTACCAAATATGGCCGTTAAATATTTTATATTTTTAGTAAAATAAATTTTCAATAAATTAATAAAAATTATCTAAATATTATTAAACATTCACCTGTCCCTCCCCCGGTCAAATATAGCTGTTATCTTCTAGTTTTTGGGTTGACCCATCTCCCTATTTAACCTTCTTCCTAGATCTGATTCTTCATCGTGTCCTGATGATGAACCACACTCGCTAATTCGAAACGCGTTGACCAAAATCTTTAATGTGATTTCTTCCAAAAAATTCTCTATACAATATATAGCTTCTATGATAAATTTGGGTTTGTATAAAGTGTCCAACAAAGGTTTATAGTAGTTTAATATGCCAACATATTCAACCTTCAAAAAGAAGGAGGTATCACCTAAGACATGTTTGATACTTGTTAATTAAATGACGTGTAGAGTACTGAAAATTTAATAGGAGTGCATAATCCATTAGTTATCCTTTAATGTATTTCACCTAAGTTTCTGAGCTACTAGAACTTAGAGTACGCGCAACAAAGAAAACAAAGTAGACATCATCAAGATACATCATAAAAGGACACACATGAACATAATAGTCTTTCATTGTATTAGCAAAATAAGCATTAAATAACATAAAATTGATAGACTATGCATCTACCATGTGTTGGAATAATATTGGAAGATAATTCTATCATAATTAACTCACATTAATAGATGTTACATAAGAAATTTTTCATATATAAAACATATTGAAGTATTTTAGAATATTCCCAAATATACTAGAGAAACTACCAACTATAACCCACTCATAAAAAGGGCTCTATGCATTGAAGAAAATACATAGATGATTGGTGAGACTAAGTATAAGGGGTTTATGAGACTTGACATAAAGGGTTTATGAGACTACTTGTTGCACATTATGTACTCAAGCTTCTATGATTCTACATACTCAAGCTTTTGTGACATCATGTTCTTTGTGGATTCATCTTTTTCTAGCATCTACTCCATCTCGGTACTTAGACAATCCTATACCACAACAACTACTAGACCATATTTTCCAACTCATTTCTAAGCTAGGTTCCACATCTTACTCCTCAAAAATAGGCTCCAAAGTAGGGATTTCACTTATTGTAGCATCCTTGGACCTCTTGAACTCATCAAAAATATGATTCAAAGTGATTATAGCATCCTAGTTATTCTATGCAAACTGTGTCATAAATATCTCTTTCATATCTTTTTCAGTGGGTACCACCTCTGTTAATAACTCTAGCTTGGTATCTACACTTAGTTTCATTTTATTTTCCAATATGAACTAGGATTGTGCTTTCCATGCTTACTCACTCCTAAGATTCCTTATCCTATTTATTTCATCTTCCAAAGCATATTATAGTGTGAAGCTTTGTGTTTATTCCATCCTAACAAATGTCTAACTCAATAGCCTTTATGTAAAATTTCCCATATTTCTCTTTTAACTCCTCAATCTACTAATGAGTCCTCTACTCAAATTATGCTAGGATGTCACCAAAGGATCAAAATTTTCCCCATAATCCTTGTAACTTGAGGTATGTCTCTCTAACTGATATATCTATGATTACACTTCAATGAACACATAAAAATTAACATCTTCCATTTCCTAAGCGTCTTGGACTATATGGCTACCAATATTACCTTTTCCTAAATGTTTTTCTCCTCTTCTTGTGTTTGCATTGTTAATTTTTCCAGTACAATAGATACAAGTACTTATTTATTAAGCTTGATAATTACTTCCAACGATGTAGAAGATTGTTTTTCTCTTTCAATGTAGCATCAAGAAATTATACATTCAGAAATTCAACCATAGAGACAATAGAGAAATAGAGCAATAGAGATTACAATGCACAAAGACACAAGAATATTTTACCCTAGGAAAACCCACTAAGGGGGAAAAACCTAACCAACCTTTTCCTTTTAGAATCAATGCAACAAGAGATACATCATAGTCAAACTAACCAACAAGATGACAACCATAATATTCCTCAAGATTCCAAGTCAAAAACTTCACCAACTCACTTCAAGATGCTTCTTCACAAGCTCACATTAGGTCTGCACTATGACTAAATTTTGGCCTTTCTTTACCTCAATAATTTCGAACCTGTGATTAGAATTTTAAACCTGCAATATCACATGTGTGAAGAGAAACATAGAGAACACACATGCGAGAAGACTTATTCTATACTTTGACTTCTTCTTTCTCTTCAACTTAGACTTCCTTTTTTTGTCCTCCTTCGCTATATCAGATTAGATATATACTTGAAGGTGAGATGTGAATTGTTCTTGGAGTGTAGACAAGTGGTCTCTATGTACACAAACTAGAAGGGTTCAAATATGTGCCTCTTGGGCAAGGCCAATTTTCAGGTCAATTTACTAAATAAGCTAACGTAGGTTTTTCACTTGTCAATCCGGATTTGTAGACTTGGAAGCACATCCAAAGTATATGGATTTTAGGTAAAGTCAATTTCAGAAGGCAAGGCTCAAAGGTTAATGGAAATGCATATTACAAATAAGTTCTAAGCTTAAAGAAACTAAAAAGTCTCTGATTCAAGATGCAGTAAACGAAGGAAGAGGCTCCTAACTTAGGAGGTCCCACTTGTCCTTCCCCACAGTACTTTCCTCAAGAAGAGAAACTAAAGAGCAACAGTTTGTGATGTGTAGAAAGAAAGTGAAGAGGCTCCTAACTTAGGACGTCTTGTTTGTCATTCCTCATAGTTATACTCCAACAACATTACCATTGCATCAAATCATAAACTGGAATTCAAGAAACAATTCAAGGAATCCAAAAGCATGTTTTTTAGTTGTGATTTATAATTTGATAGAAAGAGAATTTAACTTAAATCCTTGGTTTCCCTTTCATACACAAATTAGATTTTAAACCAAAATCATCCAAAAATCATATTGAAATCATAACACATCTAAGTAATTGAAACAAGAAATATTGAATAAAAAATATGCTAATTTATACAAAATTTAACCAAAGTGTACTTAGCTTGGTATGGGGTCCCTCCAAACTTGCCTTGTACACCTGAAGAAATATTCAAATACAATTAACTTAATAAAGCATCCACAACATGAACAGAAAATAGAATTGTAGAAATGATTCTTCAAATTATCTCAAAAGTCTCCAATAATCTCGATACAAAATTACACTTATACACCTTGAATGGTCCATAAACTGTGTTTAAATAGGAAAATCATAAACAAAATTTGCTATAATGGATCTAATAGCCTTATGAATCCTAAACCATCCATACAGGTTGAACTCATCAAGCCTAGTTCACAAAATCAGGAAAAATCCCATAAAATAAAAAATTTGCCCCTTTTACTAGGGATTCCTGAATGACAGGTCAAGTTTGACTAGCATTGATCGGGTCTATTTTTGCTTAGTTTCACTGAACCAATAGGTGTTTCTTCATCCTTGGTTCCCAATCTTTCCAAATATGTGCTCAAATCTCGCCCAGGTGTCTTGCACATATGACTTCAATGGAGCTATTACGGGAATTTTTAATGCAGTCCAAATTTACTCTTAAAAGGCAATTTTTACAAAAATTTCCAAAATTTGAAAAACTTAATTTAGTTACCTGAATATTCAAAATATGACTAAAATGAGGCATATATAGATGAAATAGGATGAAATTTGGTGGTAAATAAATGGATTTAGGATAGGAAAAGATGACCAAAATTGATGGCCAACATCTCCCCCTTCCTGATGTTTAAGCATGTCCTCATGCTTGCCTCTGTCTCTTTGATATTCTTTCTGTGTATGTTGACTAACTTGTTGATGTACCTATGGCTCTAGCCCGTGAAGATGAAACTTCCTATTGATCTGCCTGTAAAAGGATATCTATGTCTTCATGTCATTTTTCTCCTTCCTTGTAGATGGCATTCTTAACTTTTTCTCCTTCCTTTTCTTTGTTTTTCTAAAAAGAAATTCCATCCTTTCTCTTTAAAGTGCTGCCCCTTTTAGTATTCTTCACCTATTAGTGGAAAACTTGTGGCTTGGGCTATGTATTCCTGGAGTGATGGGAACAAAAATGTCTACAATTCTCATTGTCAAAACTGGTTACAAACTCCTTTGTAACTTTTTCATCGTGTCCATTAAACTTCCTTAAAAATTCCAAGAACCCTTATTTGTAAAGTTTTTCCATTGTTTCTCTGCTCCAGTTTTCCAATTGAAACCCATTTGGCTCAATCCTACTTCCCATAGTGAAATTTGGGTGTTTTTGTTCCTTTTGGTTTTTGTACCAATGTAAATAACCCTCTACTGTAAATAATCTCATGACATAACAATAACTCTGTGTTTTTTTTTTTTTTTATTTTCTTTGCAAGTTTAATATAACATAGAAATCATATTTATATCCAAAGGATACAAATTTTTCTTTGTATATGTATTGAAAAACAAGATTTGCTTTCAAAAATCACAAGAGTGTGACTTACCAAGACTTGATCTGGACTTTTAGGAGTATAGGAAGAAGTTTTTTTTTTCATTGTTGAATACTTTTTGATGATGAGGAAAAAAAATAAATCCTAGGCTCGAAATTTCTGAAATATCACCTCTGTTTCTACTGATGTGGAGAGAAGGCTTTGTTTGAACACCCTGAAAATGATTTTTTTGGAAAATACCCTATATCTTCAATACCTCATAAATCAAATTTTTTTAAAATAATCTTCCTCAAAAATCAAAATTTTTAAATAATATTCCTCAAAAATAAATTACTGAAAAAATAAATCAACCTATAGGTCTTCCGTCTTTGGGCAATTCGATTTATTTTTTCCCCCACCAATCCATCTCCAACAATGAAATTGATTTTTCTTTCCCACAACAGTCTATCTCAAGCAATGAATTTTAGATGACTAATTCATTTAATCGATTTCTTCTTTATTCATAATTTGTATGTTGTTATACATGGTGAAGAGGTATGAAATTCATAGAGAAATCACTTGTTGTCTCTTCACCCGGAGAAATCAAAATTGGAGATGTACCAATTATCCACTGTATGCAACAAAACCATTCATTCATTTACTTATGCCTTTGAGAAATCAATTCTTTTTAAGATAGGAATGAAAATCAACCCACTCTGTCTTCTCAAAAATCAAAATCGAACTTCTGGAAATGAACAAAAAAAATATTACCTCGGAAATCGAAATATAATTCTATTCTTTTGCTGGAGAAATTGGATACTGAAAAATGTTTTAAACTAACCACCGGATGCTCTGTTTGTTTGAAAATCAAATTCTGGGAATGAACAAGATTTCATTATCTTAGAAATTAAATTAACCAATCCATGCATCTATTTTCTTGGAAATCGATTTCTAAATAAAACATTCGACAGGTCTTTGTTATTTTGACATTTCTTTTTAATACCACCACCAATCATTTCATATTTAAAAGAAATCGAATTTTCTTTTAATACCCTTTCTCAGAAATCAAAATCTAGAGCTGGAGAAATTGAATACTTGAGAATGATCAAATTAACCATTACATGCACTCATCCATTCACTGCCTATTCAGAAGTCAATTTTTAGAAGGAAATCAATTTTTTAGGTGCTTCTGCAACGACCTCCATGCATTTCAAACTTTAACTAGACTTGTTTCACACACTTGTAGCTTGAACACAGATTTTTGATGCCACTATGCAGTTGAAACTCAGACTGCCACCAATGTTTGCTTGGCTCAAAGTATATCACATTTCCAGCTGAGGTTTTACATTGCTAGTTATTTAAATGCAAATCTTAGACTTTGGATATCATAAAAAAATCGAACTGATTGCATTTCATTCCTATTCAAACCCAACTTGTTGTCTCTGTGAAATTTATGGGATTTGGATGGAGATTTCAGCATTTTAGTTGGTGGGGTTATCATTAATGAAACACAACATTCTTTTTTGCTCTTTGTCAATAATTTTAGCATAAAATCTACGCATTCTCTATCCTCTGTTTTCCATTTCAAAATCTCCTTCTTGTTTTTCTCGGTTATGTTTCCTACCTAAGCCAAGCTGCAATACTCTTGTTGAGTTCCTTCCTTTCCCTGCGTGAAGGTGATGAACTGTTTTCTCTCTGTGTTTGCATGAACATTTCTCTTTGCTCCGCGTAGATATTTTCCCGAGCAATGTTTTGAATTTTCTCCACTGTGGCAAACACTTGACCTTTCTATTTTTTCTTTTTTATTTTTTTGCATGACCATCACTTTGCATGGTTTTTTTTTTCTTCAAAACAAATTGATTTGAATGATTTTTATGAGCCCTTTGCGCATATGTGCCCTCTTTCAATTATATGCATACTTTGTATTTTTCACAATTGATACCATTTTCACCTTCATTACATACTCATATCCATTAAAATCATACTCATGCATATATTATTTAATGATTTTGGCAAAGTATTCTTGGTCATGTTTTATTCTTCCTTGTCCTTTCGATGCATGTTTTTTTTTTATGATGCTCATATTTTCTCATGATGCATTTATTACTCTTTTAAAATTATTTTGAGGTAGCTCTTTTTAAATGACCATTTCTAAGGTCATTTCAATTCTTAGAGTAAAAATACATCATTGAGCAATACATCATTTTCTTTCATGATACTAACCCTCTTTGTTCTTGTTTTGTAGGCATCTGAGACTAATCCTTCTTGTTTTGTAGGCAATTTTCCATGAGGTAGAAATTTTTTGGCCCAAAAAGGAGATGTGGCCAAAAAGTTTGGTAAAAAATGCAAATGAATGTGGTTGAGTGAGTGAGGTTATAATAAGGTTAATGAATTTAATAATATGAATGAATAATGTAAGAGGTAAATGTATATAATGTAGGTTGATGTAGAATATAGGGTAATGTAGGATAATGTAGGATGATATATACATGGATAGGGTTACTGCATATTCAAGTTTAAACTAGTTTATCAATCTTAGAAAAAATTTAAAAATAGAAGGCATTAAGAATACTTTAAACTTACAGTACTTTCCTTTCGCTTGATAGCTCATTGTCAATTCTTTTCTTCTGTTGATGATGACCTTAGCTCTTTTGTCAACACTTGATCTTTTGCTAATGATGATGATACTTTGACCTCAAAATGAATTCTACTTAATGATTTTGTTGGATTGTAGATGCTTGTAGTTGCTTCTCAGGTCCCTTTGATGTTGATTTTAAGAATAATCAGGTCCCTTCTATAATAACATCTGACAATGATCTTGTTTAGGTCCCTTACTTATAAATATTAATTATGATGTATCAGGTCCATTCTGCAATACAGATGCTTGACATTAAACCAGTTTCATAGTTTGTTGGTTTATTATAAATATGTCCCCTTACTGATCTTGAGACTTGTCCTCAAGTCTTTGAATTTTGGAGGATGATTCTGTAAAATGAAATACAAAATAGAATTCATATTGGCCAAACACGTTGGTTTTCCGATATGAATTCGAGTTTGTATTGTGCCAGTATCCTGAATTTTCACAACCAAACTCCTTTATTATTTTTTATTTTTTTATTTTCTTTTCTGTATGGAGGTGGGATATCATGGTGTAGGGAAGTATGGAAATCTTATGAAATTAAGATAGGTTGAAATTATGATCTAGGAGTAGATGGATAGCTAGATAATAGATCTGGACTTCAATATGGTAGATCTGAATGATTGTGAAGCTTAACATACAATATGGTAGATGAATGGAATCATGAACAATATGGCTTATGAAAGGATTCTTAGGCAATGAATGTGACTTTTCATGGTACAAAAACTTGACTTCTTCTTCTGATGATTAGCTTCATGCCTTTTTCCTCAATCTCGATTCATGTTGTAGGCTTGTTGGTCAGCAATTGAAAGCAAGCTTCAAGAGTTTTGAGTTTCTTTGAATTAAGTCATCATCAAGTGAATTCCACTTTATTTTGACCTAGATATTTTCATTTCATATTCTCATATATTAATTTTCAAGATTGATTTTGAAAATCCTTCCTCCATTGAATTGACCCCTCAAATCTTCCTTGGACCTATGAAAACATAGCACTTGCCTACAATACAATATTAGATGATGGAGGAAGAGAGGTGTACAGTATCTCTTCTTCCAAGAAATATGTAAAAAAATTACAAGAAATTCTTAACAATAAGTACAAATATGATATACAAAGAAAATGCATTTGTTTACCCCTTGAGGAATGGTGGCCAACCTAGACCTCCTAGCAGTATTTTGTTCACAAAATATTTGTTTTATATCCAATTAGAGTGATTCAAAAGACAAGTTAAATTGAATTCATATTACTACTTCCAGTGTAAATATGTTTTCAAAATGGTTTAAAATGATATGCTAAAAATGATGAAGAGTACACTATTTGATAGAGTTTCTTGTAAATATTTGACTAGACCAACAGTCACTATTTGGAGTGTAACGTTTTCGTTAAAGATCGGATCAATGTGATTCCACTTGGAGATTAAAGTAAATTAATTTTTTATATCCTGTAGAAACATTTTTTTAATTCTTAGGTCTGATATCCCAAAATTGTTGATGAACATACCTAGGAGGCAGTGTTTCACTATGTTGGTTTTAAGACATGTAGTCACTAAATATGGCATAAATTTTTCATTTGTCCTCCAAATGGGATGATTCAAATTGTTTATTGATCTAGACTTGAATATATATCTCCCATATAAATAGGTTTTGAAAATAATACGATTTAGTATGTTAAATATGCCAATGAATAGTCAATACCTAGAATTGTCACCATGCAGATTTTTCGACAAGCAGTTTGTATTTTGAGCATAATGTTTTCATATGATATCAGATTGAGGTGATTCAAATTGATTTGGAAACTAGATTCCAAGTTCTATATTCCCTATAAATATCATATTAAAACATTTCCATTAGACCTTTAAATAAATGTTGTACTAACTCCGCCCTCAAAATTTCAGTTGAGACCTAGTATTTATTTTGATCATATCATTTTGATTTGTGATCCAAATTGAAAATTTCAAAATGCATTTAAAACATAGATTTGAAGAGATACCTTGTTTAAAAATATTCTTTGAAAATGATGCTGCATTTTTCCATGAAATCCTTTCAAATGAATATTGAACAATGCTTTCAAGAATTTATTCATGAGAGTTTGACAAAAAATCTTATTGTAAACTCATTCTACCTATTTATTTATTTATTTATTATATTCTATCCTACTCTATTATATAAAAATAAGTCATTATCTCAAATGTAAGAGAATTTCCAAAGCATCCATTTGTGTAACAAGACCATAAGTAGATTCACATCCAAGTTTGAAAAAATATACCTTAATGAATGCTTGGACATGAAAAATTAATTGATCATAAAGATTTGATGCTAAAAAATGTTAGAAAATGGAGTGGTGTTGTGGCCTAATGACTAGTTGAAAGCAAGTTTTGAAATTATCTTTGTTTGTTTGGTTCTCCTTAATTGTCATATCACAAAGTTCTTCTTGTGGAATATGTTCAAAATCATGAATTCAAAAGGGATTATATGCTAGATATTTTTGAATTTATAGATCTATTGTTTGAACTTCATCACATGTGATCCATAACTCATTAATATCCTTACAAAGATAACTAAAAGAAACTTCTAGGTTCTCTTCTTGTGGATCCTCTTCATAGATGCTTTGTTGCTCTTCTATCTCTTGAAATGAAGATTCATCCCTAGTTGTTTTGGAGAATTTGGTATCTACGAATAAATACTAATTCCCTAGATAAGTAGCCATATCTAGAACAACAGTTTAAAGAAATTTAGCCTTTTCCTATAAACAATAGATAAGACAAAGAGCATGAGAAGGCCTACTTGTAGTTCCGCTTTCCTCTTGTCTCCTTTGTATCAGTCCCGTCGCTCCTTCCCGTACTTAACACGCTTGAGAAGTACCTGTAAATATCAACAGAAGACAAATAACCAATCAAAGAAAAAGATCTATTGATAACAAGTAAATGGAATTAGACACATTCACACATACAAGCATCATATAACAAAATAAGCATATGGGAAAAAGGTTCAAATACTTTATTGAATAGAAGAAGGAATTACAACCATCAAGTCTGATTCAAAGTCACTCCTCCAGCTTGGATCCCATCCACATCACATCAAAAGCATGACAAACTTGTAGCATAACAATACTTGTCTCAAAGTCAATTCTCATAGCAACATTATCTCCTTACAATTCAACATAGTCCAGCCCTTGATCACTTAGATGAGTGTTCAATTTATAGGAAGATGGAGGAGGTTATATCATAAATGGGGGTATTGAATGGCCTTCCATACTTAGAATTAGTTCCATGGAGGAAGGGATGAGAGGATAGGATGCATCTTAACTCATTCCTCATCCATTTTCGAGCTCATAAGAGATGATAAGTGAGGGAAACTTCTATAAGACTACAAGAGATAAGAATATTCCCCAAATCCTATGTGAATTTCTCTCAATCTCGCCCAATGCAGGTGAAAGAGGGCACAAGTGCCTTGCAAAGAACCCTGGCATGGATTCAACTGCTCTGCAACACACCCTTACATGGGCCTACCTACACTGGTCCCTTTAGAGGTCATTTCAGGATGTCTTCAAGTCATGAAACTATCTAGGAAGCAAGGATTCAAAGGGTTGACTTTTTTAGGGCATGTAGCAACTGAAATTAGGGTTTGATGATCCCTAAAACATTGATCTAGATGATGGGAGTGATGTGCCTAAATGGATCTGTAACAACTACCCCCTAAAGCATGAAGTCGAAAAAATGTAAATGTCGAATGAAATGCTTTACGATGTGATGAGGAGGTTTCAAAGTGGAACGTGACCTGCATCAATTACAATACATATATCATGATATTTTGATGTTTACATGAATTGTTGAGGGAAGGCATACCCATGCTCAACATATAAACTTTCAATACATGTACATAGACAGTCGTCTACAGATATAGACCCATGATCGAAATGACCATCAATGTATAGCCTTTGTACATATGATTTAGTACTCTTGAAATCATAGCCCAAATGGATGAAAATATATCTAGGGTCTTCTATCTCATTCAATCGTTTGCTCAAGTACAAGTCTAACCATGTGAATATGTGATCTAAAGTCGAACATGGGAAGACACCGTCTGATTACCAGCCAATGATGTAAGCTGCTAACAGACACGAGAGAAATCATTGATAATGATAATGATCCTCAAGGTACTACAGTACATTTTGCATGGTGTGAATGGATGATTTGACGTCGAACACCATACAAAGTATTTCGGTCAAAGTCCAGTGATGTCAACCTATCACCGGAAGCAAGAAACCTACCATTGATGTATGCAAGCTTCAAGGTACTGGAAGGGTTGTTTCTAAGTCAAAATTTTGGATAATTTACTAATGTCGACAAGAAGTGACTCGCTGTAGGAGGGTATTGATGTATCCCACATCAACAACACGAAGTGATTGTAATGATTTTGGAGACAGAATTTGACTAACGACACAAGGTTCAGGAATGGTGGTCATGAAAATGAAGGTCTACGGTATTGCAAAGGATGAATTTTAACTGGATGACTTCTCTTGGACATGTCAGTGACACTAAAATGAATTGGTAGCATTGACCCAAAACAAAGTGATGGATGGTATGATAGACCAATGGTATGATAACCATCACACTGATAACCCAACCCAAGCAGTCACAATGATGAAGTGAAAGTGTCATGCTCAAGAGTGACCTGCTACCATAAAGTGGTTTTCCTTCTTTTCCCATTTTCCCCAGTCATTGCTAACCAGTACCTCTTTATTTTTTATCAAGCTTGAGGAGGATAACACGTTCTTATTGTATAATTCCACCCTTTGGGTGAATCCATCGCTATGTGATGTTTTAACGAGTCTAGCGAAGGTGAAACTCAGTCTTGTCTAGATGTACAAGTTTGTCGCTATTTGATGTTTTAATGAGTTTAACGACAAAGATAACTCCGTCCTTTTCATGTTTAGAGAGTTTGAAAAGGGATAAAAGAATACTCCACAAGTTATTTTTCGTAGATTTGTCTCTTAAGCCTGAAAAATCATAAAACAATACGAGAGAAAACTTATTGACCATGTTCAATCAACGTATTCCTTTTTCGTAAATAATCCATATCATTCTGTTAAAGGGTTAAAATTACACTGAGTAGATTTCGTTTCCAATCCGCTAACGAGATTGAAAGGATAAGTTCTCAACAATCTTTTCATATTTTGAGAGTTTGAAAAGAGCTTAAAGAGGACTCCACTTTGAGGAACGAGTGTTGTCTAGGATAGTGACTGGTTTCGATGATGTTGGAACTTCTCAAAACATGTTGATTTATGTGAAGAGGCTAGCTAATAATACCACTCATTACAATTGTTCCTAGAAAAGGGTAAAACAACCAATTGAAAGTGTATGATTGGCCAAGCAGATAGTGACGATGGAAGGAGAAAAACCAAGGCTCATATGATGTAAGAGGCTGATAGAATGACAATCACGAGGGTTAAAATGGAGATGGGTTCATTTTTACACAAGATTGAACCATAGGGAACTATGCTTGGATTTAGTTTCATGTTTACACGAGCTTGAAATGAAAAACTATGCTTGAGATTGGTTTACATGCCCCCAGCATGATGACTCGACTCTAGGTGCATGCCCCCAAAGCTTCATTACATTCACCTAAGTAGACTACTCATGGCTATGAGGTGGATGGAATGAAGGTTCATTTATGAGATCAAGTGAAAGACTCGACTGGGATTTTACAAGATCTACTCAAGGACTTGACTTGGAACCTTCTTTCATTTTTTAATGAACTTGACACAAGACAAGGAACTTTTCTTAGATTCCTTGTTTCATTTTTTAACGAGCTTGACACAAGACAAGGAACTATGCTCATACTCCTTGCTTCATTTTTTAAAGAGGTTGACACAAGACTAGGAACTATCCTCATGGGAGTTGTTTCATTTTTTAATGAGGTTGACATAGTAAAAGAACTATCCTCATATTCCTTGTTTCACTTTTAACGAGGTTTACACAAGACCAGGAACTATCCTCATGGGAGTTGTTTCATTTTTTAATGAGGTTGACACAGTAAAAGAACTATCCTCATATTCCTCGTTTCATTTTTTTAACAAGGTTGACACAAGATCAGGAACTATCCTCATATTCCTTGATCACGACCCATAAGAGGTCATGACTTCCAAGAGGTTCTCATCGGATGGGAGAACAATGCTCTGGAAGGGATCCGTAGCAAGGAATCGATTTTAGAGATCTAGTTCAAATGCCCCCAATACATAATGTACAATATCACAAAATTGATCATCCATTGATGTAGGCATGGAATGAGTTGCCACATAATTGACCCATGGCGGGGAAGATACCATTGGGAGAAAAGGACCATTTAGGGAAGATGGTTGACTAGAAGCCATATTTGGACTGGGAAATGAAAGATGGTCAATGGTGACAATTCTGCCTTCATGCAGGAAACACATCACTCGAAAGAGTGCTGAAACAATAGCTCCCATGTCATAAACATAGTTGCGCCCAAGAATTAAATTGTAATCTAAAGGGCCTGGGACTACCATCACATTCAGATAAATGATTTTTCCTTCCAAAGCAATAGGCAACTGAGGAAGGATTCCTAATGGTTGACTGGTTCCTTTGTTAAAAGCCAACAGATTCTGGGTAACAGGCACAAGTGGCGGCAAACCAAGTGCTTTCCAAGTAGTTGAGGAAAGGATACTCACAGATTCACCTTCATCTATAATAGTGCCAGATACAATCATATAACAAACCTGTACTATGATCTGGAAAGGCACATAAGAAGGAAGACGAAATCCTACCAGTCGGTTCCAATCAAAGGAAGTGACTAGATTACTTGGAGGGGATACGTAAGAATGGGAGAATTATCCCCATTGAGTTACGAGAACGAGAGGATTTTCCTCTTGTCTTGATGGAATAGGAGGGCTTCCTCCACGCTCATTGGAATCTAAAGAAACCAAAAGAACTTGAGTGGTATCATATTCACTCTCTTTGGGAAAGGTACGATTAAATGAAGGTGAAATCAGGTCAGCTATTTCCTCGACCTATGATGGGTCAGGTGTAAACTCATGGGATTCACATTCAGAGAGAGTGGGTTTGACCGATGGTTGATTTTGGTCAATCCCTTAATCAACTAGTGAAGGATTAAGGGAGAGTCTCCCATAACCAGATGGAAGTCGCTGTGGAGAAGCAAGTTGCTTATCCAACACTTTTTTGGCTTCATCCAAATAGGGACAAAGGTGAATTGGGTGATTCCCTTCACATAACCTATAGGGAAACTTAACTTTACCCTTCTTCCCATGAACTTTACTACCACTAGTTAATGGTGTGTCATCAGCATGATCTCCAGAAGTTGATGACATAGGATGATGTGAACGAGAAGACCATTCTTCTAATATTTGAGGAATACTAGAACAATTTTGAAGAAGATGGTCTCCCGCACAAAGTTTTCATGGATATCAAACTTTGTGAGGCTTGACGAATGGTTTCTCATCAGATGGTGCACTCAAAGCAATGGTTGCTTGGTTGCCCCTCTATTGAATTTGCTTCTTCTTCTTCTTCTTCCCTTTCTTCTTTTTCTTATCCACCTGGTTACTAGTACCAATACTTTCACCAGGCGAAGAGGAAGAAGGGGAGGAAGAAAAAACCGAGGAATAAGGCAAAGGGTCAACTTTGGGATCAACTTGTTGTGGGGAAAAGTATCCGACTCGGATGACCCTATCCCTACTCTAAAGGTGACAGTCTTTAGCAACAACTGAAAGTAAAGCTTTGATATTTTCCTTTATGAAAGTACAGAGAGAAGGAAGAAAAGATTAACCAACCTGGTGTCTTTCGCTTAGTCGATCCTTATCCTCTCTCTTTGTCTCTTGTTCCTAGCTCCTTGCTCTCTTTGCCGGTCCAGCTACACACAGATCCTGCACAAAACAAGAGAGGAAACTACAAGATACATGTACTCATAACTGATGCATGGATTAGAGTGAATCAAATATACAAGTAAATACAATACATCAATGCAATACAAGTATATAGGAGAACATGCAAAACTTTATTGATAGAAGTAACAGGGTTCTGAGAAGGTTACAACCATTGATGGCTCCAATCCAGCAGCACCTCCCCAGCAGCAAGAACTCTCCTCTTCACCTCTAGTAAAACAATCACCCAATAGCTCTAACTGTAAACCAACAGCACCTCCTTGCTTTACACAAAATTCCAGCCTCCTTAGACCTCATAGAAGAGCTCTATATATAGGAGAGAAGAAGAGAGGATGAGTCAGCTTGAGGCTGGCATAGAGCTGACTAGTGTCCTCTCCCTCTTCAGTTAATCTTCAGTTCTTGAGTCCACTTGGAGATCCTTGCTTACACATGGTGATCAAGTACCTCTTACTCATCACAGGGCGAATCTCATGAACCAAGTGTCAGTTTGGAAGCTTCCTGGGCAGTTGACACTTTGCAGAATGACTGTGCCACTTGGCCAATCTCGCCCAGCGCAGGTAGCCTTCATTAGATTTGACTTCCAGCGCAGGTACAAGGAGGAGCAGTTGCATTCCAGCGCAGATGCTCAGTGGAGTAGCTGACATGATCCAAAATTAGCCTGTTTTGAAGTGTTTTCAGGTGGAGAACTGATTGGAAGTGCTGTTGTTTGATGACCTTGTTCTTTTAGGGGTAAGAACAACATGTTTAGGGACTGAGGATCCCTGTAATTATTGACATTTCATGCTCCATGTCGCGAGACACAAAAATGTCTATAACAGTTGCCCCCTAAAGTATGAGGCCGTTTATCGGGTGAAATGCTTTATCTAGAGGGTCCGAAGTTCATTCCAGTGCTGAGGAGTGCCCTGTAATACAATACAATACAATACATTATTTTTCATTCTGTTTTCATGATCTAGCTGAGGCGGGCATTCCCATGCTCAGCTTTATAAATACATTTTGGTACATAGAACAGACGATCGTCTGATGGTAGACTGATAATTTTCTGCTGAAATTATCATCCTTTGAGTAGGATGATCATCTGCTGCAATGATGTACATGACAAATGCTTTTATATTTCCTGAATATGTATCGCAGCCCGGATGGATGAAACTAGATCCGGGGTCTTCAAACTCGTTCGATCTTCACTCTAAGTACAAGTCGATCCATGTGAGAATTTCGCTGAAGTCGAACATGGAAAGACATCACTTGATTACCGGTCAATGATGAAAACCGTTAACAAGCGCGAGAGAAATCACCGATAATGATAATGACCCTCAAGGTACTGCAGTACAATTCACGTGGCGTGAATAAAGGACTTGGCGTCGAACGCCATGCAAAATCTTCTGGTCGAAGGTCATTGATGTATACCTGTCGCCGGAAGTGAGAAACTTGCCATTGAGGCATGCAAGCTTCAAAGTACTGATGGGGGTTGTTCCTAGATCAACTTCTTGGATAATGAGCTGAAGTCGACAAGAAGCGATCCGTCAAAGGAGGGCCTTAATGAATCCCACATCAATGACACGGAACGGAGCTAATGATTTTAGTGGAGGTGAAAATAAACTGTGACATATGATTCAGGGTGGCGATCATGAATGGATGAAGGATAATGTATGGCAGTGGATGGGACACGGTTGACACTTTCAGAATGACCCCTCTTGAACATATAACGACACTGATGCGATGGATCGGTAGCATTACCCCAAATGTGGATGGTTTGGCGAGGACCATGGCGATGAGACCGGTGAATGAAACAACCCAACCCGATGTGGTACGGAGGAAAAGTGTCATGTTCAAGAGTGACTTGCTACCATTAAACTTTGATGTTCTCCCAATTTTTCCCCAGTCATTTCTGACCAGTACCTCTTTATTTTTGTCAAGCTTGAGGAGGATAACATATGCTTGTTCTATAACCTGCCCTTCGGGCAAGCCCATCGCTATGATTTAACGAGCCTAGCGATAGGGAAACTCGTTCTCGTCTAAAGACAAGTTTGTCGCTATTTAATTATTTTAACGAGTCTAACGACAAGGAAAACTCGGTCCTTTTCATTTTTAGAGAGTCTGAAAAGGTACAGAAAGTCAACTCCATGATTCCTTTTTCGTTATCTAATCCCTTAAGTCCGAAAAAGTATAAAACAATACAGAAGGGATGGCTATTTGGTACGTTTACGAGCTGAACAAGACAAGCGCTCGATCTTTTTGTGCAATAATCCCTCAGGTCCAAAAAGATTAAAATCTAGAGGAGGGATAGCGTTTCGGTTGTTTAACGAGCTGGAAGGCCAAAACTCGGCAAACTTTTCATATTTTACGAGTCAGTGAAAAGAGCTCAAAGAAGACTCGTCTTTTGAGGAACGAGTGATAAACAGGGATAGCAACTGATTCCAGGTACAAATTGGAATTTTCCAATCACGGTAGTGTCACAAGGATGGCTAGGTGAAATCACTCTTCGCAGCTGTTCCTCAAAATGGGTAAACACACATATGGGGGTGAACGACCGGCCAAATGAAATGGAGGTGATGGATGAAAACACGACCAAGGCTTTTAAGGCTGATAAATTTACGATCGCAATGGTTATTTACCGAGATAGGTTCATTTTTTAATGAGCTTGAACTCTGGTGGAAACTTTTGCTCACACTTTTCTATTTTTTAACGAGCATAAATTCCGTCGTAAAACTGCTCGATTCATGGCCAAATTTGATTTTTTACTTTTACTAGCTTTTCTCTTTTCAAATGTAGTACTTCACCATCAATTGCTGCAACAAATTTTGTTAGAAATGGACAACATTTGCATGAAAATGAGATTATAACCCTAATATTTAACTTTAAACTGTGTAAAAAGTCATAAAAAGGTGTTTTTACCTCTCATTTACCATTTCATTTGCATTTTGCTTGTTGGAGCTCTGGAGGTGCCTCTTCTTCCTTGATTTTCACCAGCTGATTTCGGGAGATTCTGTGGACGATTTTCGGCGCCGCTTGGACCAGGTAGGAGCTAAACCTTAGCCCTTCACTTTCATGGTTTCTTTTTTCAGTTTCATGCACGTTTTTCAGGGTTTCTGAGCCCCAGGGGTTTCATCAGGGCGCCCTGGCATCAGCGCAGGTTCCCCTTTCGAAACTTGCGCTGTATTTCAGGCAGCCTTATGGCAGACTGATTCTCAGCGCAAGGGGAATACTCTCTGCCTGCGCTGGACCTAGAAAAGCTGACCTTGCATGAGTTTTTTGATGATTTTTCGCCAGATTTTCATCAAAATCAGGAACTTACTCCTTCTCTTGTTTGATTGTAGGGAACTTTGAACAAAATGTCCCTTACATGGCGAGAACGAGAACATGAAGCAGAAGACATGGTTGC
The DNA here is from genome assembly GCA_031772625.1 of Pinus tabuliformis. Lineage (NCBI taxonomy): Eukaryota > Viridiplantae > Streptophyta > Pinopsida > Pinales > Pinaceae > Pinus > Pinus tabuliformis. The sequence continues at coordinate 302,090,934 of CM062816.1, read as the reverse complement.
GCTCCATGACCCAGTCACGGTGAACGCGCTTCGGAACTGTGGCCTGCTGAAGTTCTTCCGTATCTCTAGCATGAGAGCACAGATTTCTTTACTGCAGTATATGCTTGATGCTTGGGATCCTGTTAACCAAGTATTCCAGATTAGGGGGAAAACAATCCCCTTGACCATAGAGGACATGTACTTCTTGACTGGGTTGTCAAGGCGGGGTGCCCCCATTTCTTTGTCAGGTACGGCTCGAGGGACTACTTCCACCAGAGACTATATCCGTCAGTATTGCCGGGAAGGTTCACAGCCGAGCAAAGATGGCAAGATCAATATCCGTGACATCACTGACAGGTCTCTTAGGTCCATTCTGTTTACTATTGGTAGGATGGCCGGTAGCGCAGCTTTACATGTTGCCAACAGATCTTATATGCAGCACGCCTTGGAGTGTCTCCAACCGAAAGTGTTTAACTGGTGTGATGCAGTACTTGTTCAGATGAAAAGTCAATTGACCAAGGTAAAGGACGGGGGGCTGAAGAACTTTGGATTTGGTTCTATTCTGACTGCCTTTATCTTGGAGAAAATCCCATTGATGCAACCTCAGTATATCATGCTTGATTTGCCTTCTCCGACCGAGCCACGCATGCAGAGGTGGGTTGACCATATGTCCCGGCATGCTGGTCAACCTCATATCACTTTCACTGAGTCCTTCTTTAGGTGGTTCGAGCGTCAGGAGATGGTGTTTTCTGAGTATCCATATGTGGGTATGGACTACCGAGGTGATCCGGACTTGGTGCTACCGGATGGCGAGCAATGGGGTGCTATTGGTAAAATCTCTGACCATGTTACTGTTTATTGTTTTTACTCATGATGTTACTGTTCAAAACTGATCAAACTCTTGGGTGCATGCAGATGTTGGTCCTGTTCGTCCAGTAGTTCGTCCACGATCGCCAGTTGCTGCCCCAGCAGCAGAGCCTGCTAGGAGAGTTGTTATTCGCGACCTTGGTGATACTGAGATACTTGTAGCTGTGCAGGAGCAGGTTGAGAGCCTTACTCGTGGTCTTCCGGATGTACAGATTGACGAGTTACCTTTACAGTTGCAGCGGCACACTATTGGCGTGCCTAGACGATGGACTCGTCTCTTGCGCATGATCGCACAGACCGTGACGTACTTTCATGAGCTCCACTAGGCTAGGGTGCCCCCTAGCATCTTTTTGAGTTCTAGGTCGTATGACCAATTTTGTTTTGATTACAGCACATTATGTACAAACTATAAACAGCTTTATATATTTTGATTTTCGGAGTTTATTTCAGTTTATTTGTGATCCACTTGCATAGCACCGATGCATCTCTTTTTATATATGTTGTAAATGTCTATCTAATACATAGTTTGCTAATGAATCTGTTAATGTGTTCAAGTTTCTGGAAATATGTTTGTATTGAATTAAATCAAACTCTCTTTCCAAAATCTTAACCCTTAGAAACATACGATAAATAGCTGGATTGCGGACTGAATATATACCAGTGAGTTGTAGTATCACAAGTTGTGAGTCTAGCCTAACAATTAGTCGGCGTATACCATGAGCGATGGTATCAGAGAGGAGTTCAATCAACGTGCTATATTCAGCGATATTGTTCGTTGACCGCCCAATACACACACCTCTGAAACTCACTAACTCGCCGCTTGGATCAAAAATGGCCCAGGCTGCGGAGGACAAATTCCACGTACTACGACTCGCTCCGTCAGCATATCCCACATATGTCTCAGAATAATTCGACATCTGCAACAAATGAGAAGGGCGGATTACTTAACCGAAACAAACATTTTAGCGAAAACAAAATACAACAAAAGCACTCAGGTTACTATTTAGGCATAGTAACGCTTGAGGTACAACCCGTTACGGGGTTGCGCCAGTGGTATTCCGTCATAATCCATTAACTCGTAGGCTCCTTTTGCTAACACCATTTTAACAATATAGGGACCCATCCATAAGGACTGAAATTTTCCTGCTCCTAATTTGTCGGATTCTTGGTCATAAAGCAAAACCAAGTCACCCTCAGAGAAGATGCGAGGTTTGACATTCTTGTCGAACTGTGCTTTGACTCGTTTCTTATGGGCTTCGTTCGCCAAAGCGGCGTCACGACGGTTTTCATCCAACTGGATTAATTCCAAGAAACGAGCCTCTTCTTCTGAGGTTCCGGGGAGGAGGTCAATTGCGAGTTTAAGAGACGAAATTTCGCACTGGATCGGTAAGACTGCCTCCAGGCCATACACCAATTGGAATGGTGTGAACCCAGTGGCGTTCTTTACCGAGATTCGGTAAGCCCACAATGCTGAGTACAGGAGTAGGTGCCATCTTCTTTTGTGAACCCCGATCATCCTTTGCAACATACGCTTCAGGACCTTGTTGATTGCCTCAACTTGTCCGTTGGCTTGTGGATAATACGGGGTAGAGCTATCGTGCGATAGCCCTAGTTTGGCAGCTAACTCAACCATCATGTGATTGCGAAAATGCGATCCATGATCTATCACTATAGCCTGCGGAACGCCGAACCTGGCGACTACATGATTAAAAAAGAAAAGGGCAGCTGTTTCACCAGTGTTATCCAATGTAGGCATCGCCTCGGCCCATTTGGTAAAATAGTCAACAGCGACTATAATATACCCATGCCCCCCGGTCGAGGTGGGGTTACATTGCATGAAATCGATGCCCCACTTGGCGAAATGCCAAACAGCAACTATAGGCTGCAAAGGTGCGGGCGGTCTCCTGGTTTTGCTATCAAAGATCTGACACGCATGGCAACTTCTGACAGCTATTATGCAATCTTTAAACATAGTTGGCCAGAAGTATCCTGCTCGTAAGATTCTTTGTGCTGTTGCATATCCAGATTGATGCCCCCCGCACGCGCCTGAATGACAATCATTCAGGGCTTTCTCGGCCTCCTCATGGGTAAGGCACCTCCTCAGAACCGTATCGACACCACGACGGTAAAGTGTATCACCGACGATCATGTAGTCTTTAGATTGGTATCGTATACGCTTCCGTTCCGAGTGTGAGGTATTAGGCCTAAATTTTTGGGTTTGGAGATAAACAATGATGTCTCCATACCACTCATCGCTTACTGATATCAGAAACAAATTTTCATCCACGATTGACTCTTCTGATGTTTCATCGTTGGACGACGATGGGAGATCGCACAATAATTCCGCAAAAACTAGAGCTTTCTTTGATTTGGATTTTACAAAATCCAGATCAAACTCTTGAAGGATCGCTATCCATTTTGAATATTTGCCCCCAAGCAACTGTCGCGACAGTATATATGTCATGGGGTTGCAATCTGACAAAACGGTAGTTTTCCTAAAGAGGACATAATGTCGAAATCTTTGAATCGCTTGAACAGCAGCAAGCGTTAGTTTTTCAACATAGGAATATTTACTTTCTGTTTCATTTAAGTTTTTACTTAAATAATAAATAGGATGTTCAATTCCATCGACTTCTTGCACTAAGACCATCGCAATGGTCGTATCTGCTGCAGCTAGATACAGGTTAAAATCTCTTTGATAGTCCGGGGCGTACATTAATGATGCTCTTACTAGAGAATCTTTCAGAGCGTCAAAGGAAGCTTGCGCAACCTGGTCCCAGACAAAAGGTACATCCTTTTTCAAAAGACGAGTATAACCTTTGGCAAGTTCTGCGTAATTTGGAATGAACCTCCTCAGAAAGTTTGCTTTCCCTTGGAGTTTCTGAATCTGAAGCAAATTTGAAGGTGGAGGCAAATTAATGATTGCCTGAACCTTACAGGGGTCGAGACGAATCCCATCCTTAGAAACAACAAAGCCAAGTAAACGACCAGAACCGACGCAAAACACACACTTGTGCGGATTGAGTCTTATCTTGTAATGTTGGCAACGTAGAAATATTGCTCTCAAATGCCGCGGATGATCAGTCCGCTTCCGCGAATGAGCCGGAAGATCGTCGAGGTAAGGTTGAATGATGTTCTTGATGTCATGGAAGGGATAATTCATTGCCCTCTGAAATGTCGCCCCTGCGTTCTTTAAACCAAAGGGTAATTTTCGATAAGCGAATGTGCCCCACGGACAAATAAATGCAGTCTTAGACTGGTCCTGTGGGCGGATATTTATTTGATTATACCCGGAAAATCCATCCATAAAGGAAAAGATTTCACATCCGGCGCATTCATCAATTATCTGGTCGATGAAGGGTGTAGGGTAGTTGTCCTTTGGACAAGCTTGGTTTACATCCCTATAGTCGACGCACACTCTTATCGTCCCTTGTTTTTTCATAATAGGGACAATATTCGATACCCAATCGGTTAGAGGAACCGGGTAGATGAATCCAGCATGGAGAAGTTTTTCAACTTCTGCCTTAATGGCAGCGGCTTTCTTTGGATGAACCTGGCGAAGCCGTTGTCTTACTGGTTTGACATCAGGATACATTTTAATCTCATGTTCAACTATGCTCGAGTCAATGCCTGGCATTTCATCATATGACCATGCAAAGACATCTCTAAATTCGCGAAAGAGAGCGCTATATATTTCCAGTTCTGAAGGGGAACAACTTTTGCCGACATGAATATTCTCTACAACATCAGATTTTGTCGAGATGTTTACGGCTACGGTCTCTTCAATATTGGATAGGTTTCTCTCTGAATCCACCGTATTTACAGTATTTGTTAGGAATTCAAACACTGAAGGGTGATATAGGTCGTGATGAGTTTCTTCTTCACATTCTGGAAGAAGGGAACGATGGTGGTGATCATTCCATGGTGCCCCCTCAATCATTAATGATTGTAAGATTCCTTCGTCAGTCCCATGAACTTTTGACCATGGGTCTAATGGGGTACCATATTCTTCGGACCTATCTACCCAAACGCTTGACGAGCGTTGATTTGGGCTCGCCTTCCATGCCTGAAACATTGATTGCTACAATATTTCAATAGGGCTAGGTGGCAAAACCACTTGATAATCCATGACGACTTTGTCTTCTGCGACCTTTGACGAAGATACCATGTTGCATGTTGCTACAAACGGGATATTCCCTTCATGGAAAGGAGGTGGCAACGTGAAAGTTCCCATCATTGTGGGATCTTTTAGCAAGCCTACTCCGATATCTTGTATTGAGTGGTCACTCCCATGGATCAGGGGAATGCTTCCAGTAACTTGTGAACCATTAGGGAGGAAATTCTGTTGGTCGACGATCGTAATTCCTCCTTCAAACGGGAATGCGATCTTCCTAAAATATGTCGACACTACAGCTGCCATGGCATATATCCATGGTCTTCCAAGTAGGATGTTATAGTCAAGATTGCCATCAATGACCTCAACATCAATTTCCACTGTTTTTCCTCCTAGTTCCACCTTAAAGTTATTTAGGATTCCGTACGGAGTGTACGACCTACCGTCAAATGCTTTCAATGTCGTCGAAGATCGCGACAAGGTTGGAGATCCAAGAGTTTTCCAGCAACTCATCGACATGATACATGTCGACGCTCCCTCATCAATAATCGTTCTATGAACAGTTTTGTTGAGTGCTTTCACTTGAATAAGGAAAGCTAATTGCGCTGGTAACTGAGGATCATATCCTTTGTGATCAAAGGATACAAGATTGGAATCTTTAGGATCCACTCCACCAATTGCTGATAACAATGCCTGCCTTTGTGATGGACAATTCTGTAGTACCTCAAGAGTCGACATAGCAGATGGCGATTGGGCCAAATCCTCCACTATATTATAGTGTTGCGCCGCTCTGGCGCGAGGGTTAAATGTCGACTTGTGTACTACTCCCTTAGGTGGCTTTATTGTTAATTCATGCGTGAGGGGGGGTACAACTTCTGCCGAAGTTGTTGTCGAACTACTGGGTTGATCTTTCCCTTTGTCGTTCGACACCGGCGGATTCCCATAATCTTTATTCCTTGTCTAGATCAAAGCATCATTTTGCTTAGAAACCGACAACATAAGCACTTGAGACGGGGAAGCATTTCCACTATCAACCATATTTTGACCTGGGGCGGGAAATGGATCAGTTAACACAGCTGAAGTTTGGGAACTTTTAAAGAACCTCTTTAACTCAGCTTTGAACGGACAGTTCTTTGTCAAATGATTTTCATCGCATATTTGACATGGATAAAATTGTTTCCCTTGCCCAGGAGGGTTTGAAGAAGTTTTTTGAGGGGATGACCCACCTTGTTTCTTCTTCTTCCCTTTATTTTGTTTCTTCTTGCTTCCTGGTTGATTGGAGTTTTTGTCTTTATCCGTAGATACAGCGTTTACCTCCGAAGCAAGAATCTCTTGATTTGCTTTTTGATTCGAAGTCTTACGGGCTTTCTTATTTGAATCCCTTGTCGACTTAGCGTTTGCAGTTCCAATCACGCCATCACCGGCATGAGAGTCACTATTCGATTCGGGAGGAGGAGGGATTGAAAATTCTGGTCTGGGGGCGTCAGGTATCTTATCGTAGAGCGTGCCCGACTGAGTATATACTAAGTCCAAATATTGAGCACGAGCAATAACTTGCTCCTCTGTTACGACGCCTCCCTTGGCCACATCTTCTGTTATTGCAGGCAGAAGCGACTTTATAAACCATTCAGCTAATAGCTGATCTGGAACATAGGTTTTTACCATTCTGCACGACGGCGCCACTCATGTATATGATCTGATATATGTGTGGCCGTTGTCTGCTTAAAATTGGTCAAGATCTCTGTTCCAGTTTCGTACCTTATAGGTAACTGAAAGTGTGTTAAGAAAGTCGTGGCTAGGGAACTAAAATTGTCGAACGAGGCTCTAGGTAATTCAATATACCATTTGGCCGCCGGACCAGTCAATGTCCTCTGGAAAAGACGAAGCCTTATCGAATCATCATTCAAGGTATTCGATGAACACCACAGATGGAATGTCATCACATGATTCGACGGGTCTTCGCCAGGATTTCCATTGAATTTAGGAATGTCCGAAGGAAGTTTGTGAGGAATCGCTGGCCACCAATGGGCATAGGCGATTGGATCGTTCGTTAATCGATGTAAATCTGGTAATTCTAGGGTCGCCACTAATGGCAACTGCTGATTCAGGTTTGGCGAGGCGTACCCAGGGTACGATGGAATCGCCTGAGCAGTAGGTCTTTGCATACCAGCATAATGCAACTGATGTTGATATGACTGATACGGCTGGTGGGCTTGGCCACTGTAAAGTGGTTGATTTAACCCGTTCTGAATATAGGGTTGCCCACTATTCACAAAGATCTGTTGTTCAGATCCCTGGTACACCTGTTGAAACTGAGGTTGTTGGTATTGCACCATCCATGGTTATGAAGCCATGTTTTGCTGTGCGACACTAACCGACGGACCAAGATGCGGGGTTATAGTTCCCGTTTGTATCTGTGTCGTCCCGGCAGTTGGCGATTGTGGTTGTGTTGCAGGGTCAATAGGCTGTTGCATTACAACTTGGGGTTGACATACAACAGGCATCGATTGAACTTGCGACACGGTTACAATTGCTGGCGTCGTCGGGATACTAGACATAGGTACACACTGTTGCATGGAATATACAACTCTTGGTTGTTGGGGTAACATAGGTACCCAACCACTCGTCGTTACTTCAGTCAAACCTGAATGTTGTTGAAAACTGCCGTATGGGTATCCCCCCAGAAGGGGAAGTGAAAGGGCATATTGCCCCCCATACGGTAACAATCCGGAGCTCAAGGGTATAGATGGCCTTTGAGGACTGGATGGCCCAAACTGATTCCCAAAGGGATCAATTTGTTTAGTTTCAACATAAGAATTACCGGGTATTATACCGGAAGAACAAACTGGAACAGACCAAGTTGTCATAATAGTCCCTGGGTGGACTCCTTCTAGCTGATGAGAGCTAGTCGGGACGGCTGGTATGCCGGCAAACATCGTTGGGTTGGCAGCAGGAGGTTCTGCTGTCACTGTGTCGTTTGGCAAAGTTCTAGATGTCGACGGTTGTTCAGACATTTTAAGTCTATCCAATAAACTGCCTATCGATTCTACAGGAACTTCCTATGGCGATGGACAAACTTCTGATGCAGAAGGAAAAAGAGTGGTACCTACTCCAAAATGAGTTGGAGTATTTGCTTGCTGGTCCTCTACGATTTCCTCTATTGCAATCAGACCAGGAGGAAGAGGAAGACCGTCAGGTCCGTAAAAGATTTCTGGTGCCGAAGAAGGGGTTGCTTCGACAGCGACAGTTGTTTGAACAACAAGACTCTGTGGACCGGTTTCAGATGGAACTGGTTCAGTTATGCAAGTACTTGTCTTCAGACTAGGATCAGTACAACTGTCCTTCTGTTGCTGTTGAACTTCTTCAATAGAGGCAGGGATTCCAGAAATATTGGGAGTGACCAGAATCTCAGATGTTGTTGGAACTTCCGTTCTAACTTTAAAAGGAGATTTTGACCTGGTCCAGCGAGTTCGCTTCGTCCGTACTACTCTCGTTTCCGGAGACAAAGGCGGTTGACTCGCAAGTCTCCCCGAACGACGGAGTTTTAATTGACTTTCCTCCACGGTTGCGGATTACTTGATCAACTAAAATACAAAAGGGGAATTATGTTTCCGTATTGAATGAATTTTATTAGACGCTTTTAGACACAACTTTGCTTTTTCATGTTTTAAGAGTCGAGAAAAAGCTAAAGATGACTCTAGTCGCCTTCGATGTATTAACGAGCCCGAAGTAACAAATGCTCGGTTGGACCTTTTCAGTTATAGAGTTTGAAAAGGGCCAAAAGAAACTGCTCTGGAGATCTAGGCAGAGGGTGTGCCAAACCTTTCGCGAAACCACAGAATACGTTTTACGGTACGGGTGGTCGATCTTCGTGAATGCTGTGTTCACTGCATCGCGATCAGTAGGGCGGTCGACACGGCTTCCTAAGGATAAAGGATAATTGCCTATAGGGGTCTCCCAATATACGCGACGGTACGCGGGAGCTCAAGTCCGTATTAGTGCTATCGTCCCTCAGGAGGAATCACCCACCTTCATAGAGATCGACAGTCACTACGTTTAACGACGCCGGAACACGTCTCTACCTAGACCTCTATTGTGAGCGTTATGTTACAATGCGTTTTTAGATTCATTCAATATATTTTAAGTTGATCTTGTTTAGCAGTTTGTCTTTCAGTATCACCACGAGCTGTATTGGTACAAATTCCTAAATGCAGCTAAAATGATAAGCAAGCTTTATAATCTTTTTAGCTTTGAAAATCCTAACTACTGAGGGGAGAGAAAAACATTATCTTTCCACACAGAGCACAAAGCACAAACTAATGCACTTTCTCCTAGATCAGTCACGCAAACTTATCAAAATATGCAAATGCAAGATGCATGTATTTCTTTTCTTTTCCCTTAATGTTGATGTAAACAAAAAGGAAATTGTCGTATAATTTTCGAATTCAATTTGAAGCGTAAACAAACAAGTTTTGTCTAAAATGAAAAGACGCTTTACAAGCACTTGTTTTGACACTAAAAATGTATGAATTCAAACCATAAAATGAAAAACAAACAAACTCAAACAGCCATGAACAGTAATAAAACTAGCTCTTAAGATCACAAAGACACTTTTACAGTTCAGGATTTAAGAGGTCACAGCTATACTGGTTTGCTTTTCACAATGGGAAACTGTAACTAAAACAAGAAATACTGAAAGAACAATCACAGTTTCATCACACAACTGAGGCGGAATAATGTCAAGGAAAGTTGGCTTACAGCAAGTACAATGACCAGCAATCAGCAGCAAAAAATCAGTGAAAACAGGGCTAAGACACAGTGGAAAACCTCTGGAAGACACTGGCTAACAGGTCCAGCGTAGGCTCTGGTCTGTCAAATTGACTTCCAGCGCAGTTCCCGAAGGGAGTACCTACGCTGTAATGCAGACTGCCTGTGGACAGCCTGCTCTGGGACACGAGAGTTGCGTTTACAAGGATTTCCGGGTCATAAAAAGCTCAAAAATGCACTGTTTTTGCTGAAATAAAAAGCTATAGGTCAAGTACAGGCTAAGGGATGATCAAGAGGATGAAAAGCTATCACAAAGAGTACAAGAGTCTTTTGTAGATCAGCTCTTCAAATCATGAATCTGCTCAAAAATGAGCAAGAGTAGCAGACCCTCTACTTCGCTTTTGATATAGTCAAAAGCTTTTCGATTTGGTACTCTTTTCTTCAAGAAATGAATAGCAAAATACTACAAACACCAACAAGATACTAGGCTCCCCAGCGGAGTCGCCAGTTTGTTGTGGGGAAAAGTATCCGACTCGGATGACCCTATCCCTACTCTAAAGGTGACAGTCTTTAGCAACAACTGAAAGTAAAGCTTTGATATTTTCCTTTATGAAAGTACAGAGAGAAGGAAGAAAAGATTAACCAACCTGGTGTCTTTCGCTTAGTCGATCCTTATCCTCTCTCTTTGTCTCTTGTTCCCAGCTCCTTGCTCTCTTTGCCGGTCCAGCTACACACAGATCCTGCACAAAACAAGAGAGGAAACTACAAGATACATGTACTCATAACTGATGCATGGATTAGAGTGAATCAAATATACAAGTAAATACAATACATCAATGCAATACAAGTATATAGGAGAACATGCAAAACTTTATTGATAGAAGTAACAGGGTTCTGAGAAGGTTACAACCATTGATGGCTCCAATCCAGCAGCACCTCCCCAGCAGCAAGAACTCTCCTCTTCACCTCTAGTAAAACAATCACCCAATAGCTCTAACTGTAAACCAACAGCACCTCCTTGCTTTACACAAAATTCCAGCCTCCTTAGACCTCATAGAAGAGCTCTATATATAGGAGAGAAGAAGAGAGGATGAGTCAGCTTGAGGCTGGCATAGAGCTGACTAGTGTCCTCTCCCTCTTCAGTTAATCTTCAGTTCTTGAGTCCACTTGGAGATCCTTGCTTACACATGGTGATCAAGTACCTCTTACTCATCACAGGGCGAATCTCATGAACCAAGTGTCAGTTTGGAAGCTTCCTGGGCAGTTGACACTTTGCAGAATGACTGTGCCACTTGGCCAATCTCGCCCAGCGCAGGTAGCCTTCATTAGATTTGACTTCCAGCGCAGGTACAAGGAGGAGCAGTTGCATTCCAGCGCAGATGCTCAGTGGAGCAGCTGACATGATCCAAAATTAGCCTGTTTTGAAGTGTTTTCAGGTGGAGAACTGATTGGAAGTGCTGTTGTTTGATGACCTTGTTCTTTTAGGGGTAAGAACAACATGTTTAGGGACTGAGGATCCCTGTAATTATTGACATTTCATGCTCCATGTCGCGAGGCACAAAAATGTCTATAACACAACTGGAGGTTGATTTTGTTTAGTTGTATGAGTACTCGATTGTGGAGAAATCATGACATTTTGAACCAAGGAGGTTGAGAACAACCATACTGGTAAGCCAATGGTAAATCCTGAAAGGGATAATGTAGCCATATAAGGAGCACCAATATTTCCAAAAGGAGGAAAAGGAATAGGTTTCCCATCAAAATGGATTCCTGGATCGGTGGACTTCGAATTTGTTGCCATATGTCTCAACCTAAGATCAACTAAGGAGCGAGCGTGGAGGATGTTATACATGGTCAATTAATTTTATTTTAATCAAAGTAACATAACAAAACAAGAAAGGGATAATCTAGGCAAAAGGTTTACCAAGCAACTGTGAAATGTAGAATACCTCCCGACGAACCAAGAAGTACGAGCAGACAATCTCCCCAAATGCTATGTTCGGTGTATCACAGTGTACAAGACGGCCAACTCGGTTATCTAAGGATGGATAGAAACTTAATTTTTTCCTCCCATATATACCCGAAAGTACGTGGAGTTCCAATCCATATTAGTGTTGTCTAATGCAAAACCTCATAGTGAGAGCATTCCCATATACTTTCCGTACTGTAACACCGACCTATATACCCAAAAGTACGTGGACGACCTACGATATACTGACGTACGTGGAATGAGATATCACACGCGGGATGTATTGCAGACAAGTTAGTGACAACTGCTATGTTTTATGATGTCGGAACGCGTTTCTAGCCTAGAAACTATAAATGTTTTGTGTTAGATGACATTGCTCCATTAGGTAAATTGATGTTAATTTTAAGTTGATATTGCCTAGGAATTTTCCTTTCAAGGTTCACCACGTGATTTATTTTCAATTCCTAGGAATGCAACTATTATGATAAGCATTCTTTCCATTCAATTTAACAATGAGAATCTTAGCTAATAGGGATAGAGCAATGATATTTCTTTCGATCAAAGAGCAAAGAGCACAACCTAATGCAATTTCCCTAAACTATTCCTATGAGCACACACAAACTTTTTCAATGCAAAATGCATATATTTCTTTTCGATTTCCTTAATGTGAATATGAACAAATGGAAACTAATGCACATACAATCAATCAATGTTTAACTAGAATGAATACTTTACGACAGTTATGTTTCGAAGGAAAATAAGACTTTTACGACATTTATGTTTCGAAGGAAAAGAAGACTTTTACGACACTTTCTTTCGAACAAAGATAAATCGATTATAATCTAACTTTGAATATGGATTGATAATGACAAAGAAAACATTTAAGAAACATTAATAAATCAAGTCAAAGTAGGGATAGCAAAGGGGATAAAAACTTGTTTTCTGAGACATGACATTCATTGATCAATCATCAAGCAATCAAACAGAGGAAATTTGGCAAAAAACTCAATCCAAAGGTGGGAAACTAACCCTAGGAGGATCAGCGTAGCCTTGAATGGGAGACAGTGTGCTTCAGAGCACTGTCCCTAAGATAAGGGTGCTCTACAGCGCACTGTGTCCCTCACAAGCCTGCGCTGTTGACAGTGAGCCATTTCAAAAGGCAAATTGACACAGATTTTGACCAAAATTCAATGCAATAGAGCTGAAATACAATCAATGAAAACAAGTAGGGTCTACAAGAGTGTCCTAGGAGGTGGATAAGCTACTAGGAAGGATGATCTTCCCCAGTATGGTTGCCAATTTGTTTTGGAGAATTTTGTATCTACATATAAATACTAATTCCCTAGATAAGTAGCCATATCTAGAACAACAGTTTAAAGCACTTTAGCCTTTACCTATAAGCAATAGATAGGACAAAGATAATGAGAATACCTACTTGTAGTTCCACTTTCCTCTTGTCTCGTTTGTATCGATCCTGTCACTCCTTCCCATACTTAATATGCTTGAGAAGTACCTATAAACATCAACAGAAGACAAAGAACCAATCAAAGCAAGAGATATATTGATTACAAGTAAATGGAATCAAATACATTCACACATATAAGCATCATATAACAAGATAAGCATATGGGAAAAAGGTTCAAATACTTTATTGAATAGAAGAAGGAATTACAACCATCAAGTCTGATTCGAAGTCACTCCTTGTTTATGGGAAAACTAGTGTCTTTTCTATCTACTAGTCCCACTAGAATTGGTAACTATCCTAGAAACAAACAATCAAAGCAATTTTCAATTTCCTTTATGTATGATAGATAAGAGAGAAGCAAAGGGACCAACCTAGATCTTTCGCTTGACTCCTTGATGAATTTCTCTCCCCCTTGACAGAGCTTGCACCTCCTCTCCTACTTGTACCACTTAGAGAATACCTACAGAAACAAAGTAACAAAACACCATCAAAGCATATTGATCTGTTATATCATAAACAATGCAGAATCAAAAATACATTGAACATACAATAGCATTCACAAATAACAACATTCACAAATACACGACTGTATGGAGGAAAACTCAAAGAAATTTATTAAAATAGAAGGGAGAATTACAACCTAGTTGTCTGATCCAGCATCATCCTCCCAACATCAAAGCCCTCTTCACCTCATGAAAATCAAGATCACCCAACAATACAATGCCCTTTTCTCAAAGATAAACTATCAACACTTCCTTACAAATTACCAAATTCCAGCCTCTAGATCTCTTAGATGAGGAATCCATTTATAGATTTCTGCAAGGGTGTAAGTCATCTCTGGGTCTTTGATTAGTGTCATTCCACTTGTTGTTCTTGGTTCCACTTGGAGATTTTTTGGATCTCTTACTCAGCCCTAGGCGAATTCAGAGAGGCAAGTGTCATAAGAGAAGTTTCTGGAAGATTCCATGAGCATCCACTTAGCAAATTGTCTTGGACATTTTTCCATTCTCACTCATCGCACCCCACATAAGGCCTCTTCAGTATGCATCGCACCTGGTTAGTGTAGAAGTTAGTATGCATCACACCTTGATAGTGGAGTAGTCAGTATGGTCCAGTTTTGGCTAGTTCTGAGTGGTTTCTCAGGTGGAACTTTTGGGGAATGATGTAATCAGTTGACCATGATCCTTTAGGGTATGAAAAAAAACTTTTAGGGGTTAAAGAGCCCTTGGTTTATCGACATATAAGATTGGGGTTGCAGTTCCCAGATATGTCTATAACAGTTTCCCCCTAAAGCATGAAGTCATAAATCTTTTGATGTCGGGTGAAATGATTTATCATGAGGATCTGAGGTATTCGAACTAGAAGGTGACCTATATAAGATACAATACAATACATCATCATCATATTATTTTCATGATCTAGCTGAGGCAGGCATTCCCATGCTCAGCTTTATAAATTCATTTTCATGTACATAGGACAGATAATCATCTGCAGTTGCTGACTGGTGATTCTTTATATGAAGTGTCATCTTCCCTAGCTTAGATGACTATCTATGCATCTTCTGTGTACATTTGATGTCTTTATATCCCTGAATATATCGCAACCTGGATAGATGAAACTAGATCCGGGGTCTTCAAACTCGTTCAATCTTTGCCCGATGTACAAGTCAATCCATGTGAAAAGATGTCCTGAAGTCGAACATGGAAAGACATCGCCTGATTACCAACCAATAATGTAAGATGTTAACAGGCATGAGAGGAATCACCGATAATGATAATGACCCTCAAGGTACTACAGTACAATTCACATGGTGTGAATATATGATCCGATGTCGAACACCACGCAAAATCTTTCAGTCAAAGGCCATTGATGTAAACTTGTCGCCGGAAGTGAGAAACTTGCCATTGAGGCATGCAAGCTTCAAAGTACTGAAAGGGTTGTTTCTAAGTCAACTTCTTGGATAATGAGCTGATGTCAACAAGAAGTGACCCATCATAGGAGGGCCTTAATGTATCCCACATCTATGACATGAAACAAAGAAAATTATTTTATGGAGGTGAAAACGATCTGATGATATAAGGTTCAAGAATGGTGGTCATGAAAAATGGAGGGTGAAGGTATTGCAGTGGATGAGGCGTTAACTGGATGGTGAATTCTCTGAATGACTTCTCTTGAACATATCAACGACACTGAGGTGGATTGGTAGCGTTAACCCCAAAAGATGGATGGTATGGAGGACCAATGGTGATATGACTGGTGAATGGAATAACCCAACCTGACTCAATCATGGTGATGGAGTGAAAGTGTCATGTTCAAGAGCGACTTGCTACCAATAAAATTCTTCAAGTTTTCTTCCCTTTTCCCCCATTAATTGTTGACCAGTACCTCTTTATTTTTTCAAGCTTGAGGAGGATAACATATGCTTGTTCTATAATTTGCCCTTCGGGCAAACCTGTCTCTATGTTTTAGCGAGTCTAACAACAGTGAAACTTGTTCTTGTCTAGGTGGACAAGTTTGTCACTATTGTTTTAATGAGTTTAACGACAAATATAACTCGGTCCTTTTCATGTTTAGAGAGTTTGAAAAGTGATGAAAAGGAAACTCCAGCAGCTCCTTTTCGTAGAATAATCCCTTAAGTCTGAAAAATATTAAAATAATACAAAAGGGATGAGTTTTCGATAACTTTAGCAAGCCGAAAAGACAAGCACTCGAACTTTTTCATGAGATAATCCCTCAGGTCTGAAATTTTAAAATATACAAGAGGGATGGCACTTCCAATCACTTTAGTGAGCTGGAAAGGCCAATAGCTCGACAATCTTTTCATATTTAGCGAGTTTGAAAAGAGTTTAAAGGAGACTCGTTTTTTGAGAAACGAGTGGTGTTTAGGGTAGTGACTCGTTTCGGGTAATCTTGGAACTTCTAAAAACATGGTGATGTGAAGAGGGTGGCTAACAGGACCACTCATTGCAGTTGTTCCTCAAAAAGGTAAACAATCAAGTGGAAGTGTATGAACAGCCAAAAGAATGAAGGTGATGGCAAGAACACAACCAAGGCTCAAAAGGCTGATAGCAGGCCAATCACAAAGGTTATTTACCGAAGGTGGGTTCATTTTTCAATGAGCTTGAACTCTGGGGGAACATATGCTCAGTTGGTAGGTTCATTTTTTAACAATCTTGAACCTTGCGGAAACATTTCTCATTTGGCAGGTTTATTTTTTAACGAGCTTGAACCTTGTGGAAACATTACTCATTAGGTTTATCTTTTTATGTGAACTAGAAACAACCAAACTAAAAGCTAGAAAAACTAAAAAACCTAAGGAGCTGCTAAGGTTAGGTAGGATGGTTTCATCAGCGGTTAGACAAAACACTTCCTTTGCTTCGTCCGCAGAATAGACAAAGGTGAATGGTGTGTCGGACCAATCACCTGACCTTAGGAGCTAAAAGCTAAAAAGCTAAAAAGAAAAAAAGAAAAAAACTAAAAAGTTAAAAAAAAAATAGGAAATGAAATTGGTCATTTTTAGCTTACATAAAAAGGTTCGCATGCCCCCAGCATGATGAAAAGGAGAGTCTCCAATAGCCATATGGAAACTTACCGTAGTTATGCAGGATGGTTTCGTTCGCAGAACAGACAAAACACTTCCTGCACTTCGTCCGTAGAATAGACAAAGGTGAAAGGTATCCCAAATGAATCACATGGGTTCGTCTGCCAAATAGACAAGGGTGCATGCCCCCTAATCTTCGTTACATTCACCAGACTACTCGCGGTAATTAGGTGGATGGAATGAAGGTTGAAGAGACATTCTTGACGCAAAAGGACCATTTAGGGATGATGTTTGACTTGAAGTTGTGTTTGAACCGGGAAATGAAAGCTGGTCAACAGTGACAATTTTTCCTTCATGCAGGAAACACATCACTCAAAAGACTGTTGAAACAATAGCTTCCATCTTGTAAACATAGTCACGCCCAAGGAGTAGATTGTAATCTAACTTGGACTACCATCATGTTCAAGTGAACAGTTTTCCTTCTCAAAGTTATCGGCAACTTAGGAAGGATCCCTAATGGTCGAGTGGTTCCTTTGTTAAAGCCTAAAAAATTCTGAGTAACAGGCATAAGTGATGGCGAACCAAGTGCTTTCCAAGTAGTTGAGGAAAGGATACTCACTGACACACCCTCATCTATGATAGTGCCTGACACGATCATTTTGTAAACTTGTAATATGATCCAGAAAGGTACATAAGAAGGAAGGCGAGATCTTGCTAGTCGATTCCAATCAACGGAAGCGATTAGACTACTTGGAGGGGGTAGCGAATAAACAGGTGAAATAACCCCTTGAGTAATGGGAACTAGGGAATTCTCTTCCTGTTGTGAAGGAACGGGCAGATTGCCCCCAAGTTCATCAGACTCTGAAGTGACAAAAAAAATTTGAATAGTATCGTTCTTACTTTCTTCAGGAGTGGTATCATCTGAAGGTGGACCTTCTAAAGGAAAAACTAGGTTGATTTCCATTTTGACCTGTCGACTTTGGTCCAATATGGACTCAGAAGATGCAATTTCAGTGATAGGTGTTTCAACTGAAGGTTCAGTTAAGTCAGTCAGATTTTCAACTAGTAAAGGACTAGGGGAGAGTTTCTTATATCCAAGTGGAAGTCATTGCGGTGAAGCAGGACGGTTATGCAAGACTCTTTTGGCCTCTCCCAAAAAAGGACAGCGAGGAATTATATGGTTCCCTTCACATAACACACATGGATCTGTGACTTTCCTTTCTGTCCGTGGACTTCACTATCACTAGTTGATGGTTTATTATCAACATGATCAGTAGAGGTTGATGACAGAAGTTGGTGTGAACGGGGGGACCATTCTCTCAAGATTCGAGGAATGCACAGACAATCTCGATGATAATGGTCTCCTCTACATATTATGCAAGGATATCTGGGGTTAGAAATTTTAGTGTGCAGATTTTCACCAGATGTTGCATGGTTGCCCCCTTGCTTAACTGATTTCTTCTTCTTCTCCTTCCCTTTCTTCTTCTTCTCAGTCACTTGGTTATTAATATCACTACTTTCACCAAGCGAAGAGGAAGAAGGGGTGGGAGAAACAAACAGAGAAGAAGGTGAGGGGTCAATTTTAACATCAACTGGATGCTGATTCGATTGCTGAGGAATCATGTTATTTTGAACCATGGAGGTTGAGAATAGCCATACTGACAGGCCAATAGTAAGTCTCAGAAGGGACAAAGTGGCCATATGAGGTGCACCAATATTTCCCCAAGATGTAAAAGGACTAGGAATCCCCTCCAAAGGGATTCCTTGATTGGTGGAATCCATTATATCAACCTAAGATCAACAATGGAAACAGGGATGTTATTCCAAAATTAATAAATTTTAATGACACTTTGACAAAACTTTTCTTTTGCAATTTTTAAGAGTTGAGAAAAAGCTAAAGATGACTCTAGTCCCCTTCAATTTTTAATGAGCCTGAAGTGACAAGTGCTCAGATGGACCTTTTCTTTTAAGGAGTCGAAAAGGAATGAAGTGACTACTCTGGAAATGTAGACAGAGGGATTACCAAACCAATCGCAAAATTGAAAAATACACCTTGGTGATAAATTAAAGAGAAATTACCAAGGACTTATGTAAAGCAGTCAATCTTCCTAAATGCTGTGTTCAGTGCATTACGATTGATAGGGCGGCAGACATGGCTTCCTATGGATAAAGGATATAAGCCTATAGTGGTCTCCCAATATATACTCGATGGTATGGGGAGCACAAGTCCGTGGTAGCACTTGTCGTATCAAAGAGGAGGAATCACCCAACCTTCGATGAGAACGATAGTTACTAGATTTTACAACGCTGGAACACGTCTCTAGCCTAGACCTCTAAATGTGTTGCGTTAGGTTCCAAAGCTTTGTTAAGTTCATTGAAATTTATTTTAGAGTTGAACTTGTTTAGAAGTTTACCTTTCAATGGTTCACCATGTGATGTAGATGTAAAATTCCTAAATATGCAATCTAAAATGATAAACAATCGTTGTTTATTTTTAGCAATGAAAATCCTAGCTGCTAAGGAAAGAAGATTACGATTCTTTCAAACAAAGAGCAAAGAGCACAAACTAAATGCACTTTTCCTAAATAATTTTTCGCACATAGTCTAAATGAAAATGCAAATTCATGTATTTTTTTCGTCCCCTTAATGTGAAAAATTCCAAAAAGGAAAACAAATTATAGATCTGAAATATTTTCTTCAAAGCGACATTTCGACAATTTCTTTTCAAAATGAAAGGAAGACTTTAACGACACTTTTCAATTTCGAATAGAAGATTCTTTCGACACTTCAAATATTAAAAAATCAAATCAAATACATGACAAAAATTTCAATCGACTATCCAAATAAGGAAGACTCAATGACACTTCTCTTTTTGACACAAAATGACAATTACGACACTTTTGCACCAAAACGATATTCGATTTAAGCAACTTTTTGACAAAGGATTGCAAATGATGGAAAAATACATAAAAACATTTGCTAATACTAATCAATGGAGGTTGCACTATGTAAAGCAAGGAGGCTTTAGCAATGAGATACTCTTCATAAGTAGCAAAACAATTGAACAGAGCTAAAAAAAGGACAAAAAACCAAAATTTCAAGGAGAGAAATAGGACTACTCAGTCATCGCACCTGTGCTTCATAGAAACAGGGATGCATCTCACCGCTACACTTGGGAAGTGCGATGCATATTGGGTTCCAGTGATAGACAGTGCAATGGGCTAGGGAGTGCAACTGAGGTGGGTTTTGGCACAAATTTGTAGCTGAATTCAGTGAGTTAAGCTGAGTTATTATGGACAGTAAAGAAAAAAGTACAGGGGTATGATCTTGGAATGTTATTGAGCTACCAACAGGGCATCTAGAATGCTTGTAAGTTATATGTTCAAATTATAAATTAAACCAGAGATTGGCTGAAGCAAAATTCATCTACTTTGCAATTGCAGAGCAAGAGTAGTTCGAAGGCTATCTGGCTAACTTCATGATCTGTCTATAGTTTATAAAACAAAAAATCAATAACAAAAAAACAAAATTATTCGATCCCCAGTGGATTCACCATTTTGTTTACAGGAAAACTAGTTTCTTTTCGATCTGCTAGTCCCACTAAGATTGGTAGCTATCCTAGAAACAAACAACCAAAGAAATTTGCGATTTCCTTTATGTATGATAGATAAGAGAGAAGCAAAGGGACCAACCTGGATCTTCCACTTGACTCCTTGCTCGATTTCTCTCCCCCTTGATAGAGCTTGCACCTCCTCTCCTACTTGTCCCGCTTAGAGAATACCTGTAGAAACAAAGTAACAAAACACCATCAAAGCATCTCGATCTATTATATCATAAACAATGCAGAATCAGAAATACATTGAACATAAAATAACATTCACAAATAACAACATTCACAAATACATGATTGTATGGAGGAAAACTCAAAGAACTTTATTAAAATAGAAGGGAGAATTACAACCTAGCTGTCTGATCCAGCATCATCCTCCCAGCATCAAAGCCCTCTTCACCTCATGAAAAGCAAGATCACCCAACAATACAATGCCCTTTTCTCAAAGACAAACTATTAACACTTCCTTACAAATTACCAAATTCCAGCCTCTAGATCTCTTAGATGAAGGATCCATTTATAGATGTCTGCAAGGGTGTGAGTCATCTCTGGGTTTTTTATTAGTGTCATTCCACTTGTTGTTCTTGGTTCCACTTGGAGATTTTTTGGATCTCTTACTCATCCCTGGGTGAATTCAGAGAGGCAAGTGTCATAGGAGAAGTTTCTGGAAGACTCCATGAGCATCCACTTAGCAAACTGTCTCGGGCATTTGTCCATTCTCGCTCATCGCACCCCACAGAAGGCCTCTTCAGTATGCATTACACCTGGCTAGTATAGAAGTCAGTATGCGTCACACCCTGACAGTGGAGCAGTCAATATGGTCTAGTTTTGGCCAGTTCTGAGTGGTTTTTTAGGTGAAACTTTTGGGGAATGATGTAATCAGTTGACCATGATCCTTTAGGGTATGAAATGACACTTTTAGGGGTTAAAGAACCCTTGGTTTATCGACATATAAGATTGGGGTTGCGGTGCCCAAATATTTCTATAACACTCCTCCAGCTTGGATCGCATCCACATCACATCAAAAGCATGACAAAATTGTCACATAACAACACTTGTCTCAAAGCCAATTCTCATAGCAACATTATCTCCTTACAATTCAACATAGTCCAACCCTTGATCACTTAGATGAGTGTTCAATTTATAGGAAGATGGAGGAGATTATGTCATAAATGGGGGTATTGAATGGCTTTCCATACTTAGAGTTAGCTCCATGGAGGAGGGGATGAAAGGATATGATGCATATTAACTCATTCCTCATCCATTTTTGAGCTCATAGGAGTTGATAATTGAGGGAAACTTCTATAAGACTCCAAGAGATAAGAATATCCCCCAAACCCTATGTGAATGTCACTCAATCTCACCTAGCACAGGTGAAAGAGGGCCTAAGTGCTTTGCAAAGCACCCTGGCATGGACTCAACTACTTTGCAGCCACTCTTACATGGGCCTAGCTATGCTGGTCCCTTTAGAGGTCATTTCAGGATGTCTTCAAGTCATCAAACTGTCTGGGAAGGAGGCATTCAAAGGGTTGACATGTTTAGGGCGTGTACCAACTGAAATTAGGGTTTGATGAGCCCTAAAAAACTGATCTGGATGATGGGAGTGATGTGCCCAAATGGATCTGTAACACTAATGACCATTCTAAATTGTGGACAAGGGTTTAAGAAGATCCTTGTGGTGGCATACCCTCCTCTAAATGACTTCTTTAACATCATGTTTGGTAGATTTTTGTTTTGCAAATGAATTTTGTAGTTAGTGAGTTTTTATTAGTGGTTGGGGGTTTTGTTTTGGGATCTACCTTCCTAATTTCTGTCTAAATGTAAATAACCATAATGAAAAATGTTTTTGTTTTTTTGTGCTTTTTTTAAAGCTTCCTATTTTAACTAAATCTGAATTTTCTTCCCTAGCAATGACGCCAAAAATGTGAGGTCAATTTACTAAGTAAACTAATTTAGGTGTTTTACTTGTCAATTCGGGTTTGTAGACTTGGAAGCACATCCAAAGTATATGGATTTCAAGTAAAGTCAATTTTGGAAGGCAAGGCTCAAAGGTTAATGGAAATGACTATTACAAATAAGTTCTAAATTTAAAGAAACTAAAAAGTCTCTAATTCAAGATGCAGTAAGCGAAGGAAGAGGCTCCTAACTTAGGAGGTCTTGGTTGTCCTTCCCCACAGTACTATCCTCAAGAAGAGAAACTAAAGAGCAACAGTTTGTGATGTGTAGAAAGCAAGGGAAGAGGCTCCTAACTTAGGAGGTTCTAGTTGTCCTTCCTCATAGGTTTACTCCAACAACATTACCATTGCATCAAATCATAAACTAGAATTCAAGAAACAATTCAAGGAATGAAAAAGGGCGATTTTTAGTTGTGATTCATAATTTGATAGAAATAGAACTTAACTTAAATCCTTGGTTTTCCTTTCATACACAAATTAGATTTTAAACTAAAATCATCCAAAAATCATATAGAAATCAAAACAAATCTAAGTGATTGAAACAAGGAATACTGAATCATAACTATGCTAATTTATACAAATTAACCAAAGTGTACTTAGCTTGGTATGGGGGCACTCCAACCTTTCCTTGTACACTTGAAGAACTCTTTAGCTACAACTAACTTAATAAAAAATCAGT
Organism: Pinus tabuliformis; assembly: GCA_031772625.1. Classification (NCBI taxonomy): domain Eukaryota; kingdom Viridiplantae; phylum Streptophyta; class Pinopsida; order Pinales; family Pinaceae; genus Pinus; species Pinus tabuliformis. The sequence goes on along the minus strand of CM062816.1, from coordinate 302,067,988 downwards.
AGCATGAACAAAAAATAGAACACTAGAAATGATTCTTCAAATTATCTCAAAAGTCTCCAATAATCTCAATACAAAATTACACTTATACATATTGAATGGTCCATAAGATGTGTTTAAATACGAAAATCATAAACAAAATTTTCTACAATGGCTCTAACAACCTTATCAATCCTAAGCCATCCATACAGGTTGAGCTCATCAATTCTGGTTCACAAAATCAAGAAAAATCCCATAAAATAAAAAATCTGCCACCTTTTACTAGGGATTCCTAAATGATAGGTCAAGTTTGACTAGCGTTGATCGAGCTTATTTTTGCTCAGTTTTGCTGAGCCAATATGTGTTTCTTCATCCGTAGTTCCCAAGATTTCCAAATATGTGCTCAGATCTCTCCCAGGTGCCCTACATATATTACTTCAATGAAGCTATTACGAGAATTTTTAATGCAGTCCAAATTTACTCTTAAAACCCAATTTTTACAAAAATTTCCAAAAATTGAAAAACTTAATTTAGTTACCTAAATATGAAAAACAAGACTAAAATGAGTCATATATAGGTGAAATAGGATGGAATATGGTGATAAATAAATGGATTTAGGATAGGAAAAGATGACCAAAATTGAGGGCCAACACCAACTTCATCACTAGGAGGTTGACTTGTGCATCTTGTGGTGTCTAGAATACAAATTCAAATTTTCATTTTCTTGCTCTTGATAAGGTCATTAATAACATGCCTTATAAAATTTTCTTTTGAATAAAAATAATAACTTTTTTTCTTTTCTTGCAAGCATGAAGAAAATGCTTCATATAATTTTTCTTTTACAAAAATAATTTATATTTTGATATTACAAATACAAATGAAAATTATGAATTCCAACCATAGTTACAAAAATTCAGCACTCCCTCTTAGCGAGGGAGGCATTCATAATGACTATCCAAATGTTCCTTTTACACATGATTTCTCTAACGATAGGTACAACTCATAGATATCATCATCATCCTTGTCAACACACTTGACCTGCATTGAAATAATCATCATACAATAGGTACCAAAACCCAGGTTAGCATTCCTAACCAAGGGTACTCACTCAAGTAGTCATCATGATCCAGTGGGTGCCTCACCTCATTGTACACCGACTAGTCCGAGGTTACCATCACCCATGGTCAAACCCTAGGGAAACTGATGTCCCAACTCCAAATGCCTCACTCTAGTCCATGATGTTAGAAAAGGCACCCACTCCATTGAGTGTCTAGGCCTCAAGAACCATCCTTCTCTAGATTGTTCATCCCTTATGTTATCTCACCAACAGTATGGGGAATTCTCCTACCCCTATTTTCGATAGTTCTAGCATGCTCTTGTTGTAACTAATAGTCAGAGCCATTGCCTTATTGATATAACATCAGCACGCCCTCTCACTAATGACTCACTAATAGATGATTTTTCCACAAGTCCAAGCTTGTCCCTAAACTATACAAACTTCACCTAGGATAGAGGCTTTGTAAGAATATTAGTTGCCTGCTCATCAATGGGAATATACTGTAGCCTTATTGATCCCTTCTTTACTATATCATGAATGTAGTGGTACTTGATATCAATGTGATTCAACGTAGAATTGTATGTTAGATTCACACAACTTTGATTGTCACAAATTAGCACATTTGGTTCCAACATTTGATTAAGCAATCCAAAGAGTAGATTATGAAGCCATACTCCCTCACTAATCCGAATTTAAACAAGCACATAGAAAATTATAGAGATAACCATAAACACAGAGATGCAAAAGAAATAATACTTCATTTCATTAATGTAAAATACTGAAATATCCTTACAAACAGCAATGGAAATAAACCAACTATGGCGATGGTAGCTTATCTCTGAGAAGAGATGTGGTGGCTACATGCCTTTGAACTGTGTTACAATGAGGCTCGAAGGCCTATTTATTGTTGAGAAACAATGGAAAACCCTAAATATGCAAACCTAACCCTAGAAGATGAAACGCCAAATTTTGGGCCCCGTTTGGGTAAATTGGTACATCAACTTCCTGGGGTCGTAACTTTGGCATACGATCTCCATTTGATGCGCACAATGTCTCGTTAGAAAGATCTATCCGAGAACTACAACTTTTGGAAGAGCAACATGGGTCCATGGACCCATGTTGCTCCCCGTTTTCCCAAAAAATGCCGTTTAGGCCCTCAAAATGGCTCCAGAAGTTCAGGACCCAAAAAACTTCTAGAAATAGTAAACTGTGCTACAGTTAAGGAAACTGAAAAGCTGAAAAAAAAAATGGTGGGGGTCCAAGTGGACTTGGTAGGTGGCTGCCAATATCCACCTGGATCATTCCTCCCCCCTTAGGAAGCAATGTTCCCCATTGCATTGAGTTCCTCCATGAGATGAGGAAACTTCTGCTGAATTTGGTCCCTGGTGAGCCACTTGTCCTGGTGAAGAGGTTGGTTTGCTTTGACAACTCGATACAGTTGGATATTCTGTTGGCGGGTGTGCTTGATCTGTGTTTCCATGATCTGATTAGTTGCAGCTTGTTCCATGCAATCTGGATTTAACTTTGTGGGTGTGAGTTGTTCTGTAATGTCGGATGTGTCTAGTAATGGTGGAAAGTATGGCCAAAGGCGGTCCACATTGAACACTGGGTGTAGGCCAAGGAATGGGGGAATGCTAAGCTCAAATGCATTGTTTCCCACAGCCTTGATAATGGTGTAAGGACCATATCGGAGTGGTCTGAATTTCCGATAAGCACCAGTAAAGCATTCCTTTTGCAAATGCAACCAGACTTTGTCGCCCACCTGAAACTTGTGTGGCACCCGATGTTGAACATGTCATTGCTTGTACTTGGCATTTGATTTCTCTAGTTTGTCATGGACCTGCTGGCAAATATGTTGGATGTGTTCAATGAAGCTGTTTGCCTTATCTATTTTGGACTGTGTTAGCGCTTGAAATTTCACCTCAGGCTGAGAAAGGTAAACCTCAAGGCTACATCAAACCATTCAACCTCGTAGCTAGCCCTACGAGGCAGGAGAAGGCTCTCTCCGGTCTATCTCGGTAGATCTTCAATGGGATGAGATGACCAACAAGGTAACACTGATATTAGGCTAGTAAACTGATTAAAAAGGTTGATTTGGTGTTTTTTGGGGTTTTGGTGGCAAATTGAGGAATTGCAATTTTGGGTGCGGGGATTGGACACAGTTTCTGCAGGGGGTTCCTTGGGGCGAGGTAGGAAACAGTATTGATGCCTTAACTGAAATGAATGGTCAGGAATGAAAGATGAGGAGCTAAAGAGAGCAAAAAATCATTTTGAATTCTCTTTAGACAGAAGAAAACATTGAAATTAAACAAATTTAAAAGCAGAGCATGACTAGCATGAATTCATACTTTATCACTTCATTTGTTTAATGTGCAGCAGTAAAGAAAGGAAATGAATCACATAACAAAGCTTACAAGAACATGAAGAAACACACCATCAACACATGAGTCCACAAGAATCCCAAAGATGACTGCAAAACCCTGGTCTTCCTTAGCCAAAAATTGCAGAGATACAAGTGAAATAATACAGTGATAGCTTCTCCCTCAAGAGTCCAACCATGAAAATGAGCAAGAAAGTACATAATATAGATGATCTAACCTCTTTCCCTGCCTCCATGGGTCGAGCTCACTATCCTAGGAGCTGTTTCAACAACTTCTAAACTAGACACTAGAAAATAGGCAGTCAAAACAACTTGCCTCTATAAACTTGGAAACCAGTTCATACATTCAATTTTTACCCTTTACATAAATGAATCTTCTAGAAGTGTTAAGAAAGAGTAAAATTGTCTTAGAGTTACCAAAATTACATCAAAGATAATCATTTTCAATCCCAAAAATTCAAACCAAGTCAAACTGTGCTTTTCCGAGCTGTACAGTGAAATCTGGCAAAGTCTGCTCAACGGGTCGCGCACATTGGGAGCTCTGTTTGAGGCACTTTCGGGTGTCAGAATTGGGTATAGAATAGCTCGTTGGAAAGGCCTGCGACTCTACTTTCCAATCCAACTAGAATTTTGAATTTGGAGGTCATTTGCCCAGTCAAAACTCAATTCTCCCAAGACTGCTTTCTGCAACTCAAAAAAGGGGCAGAAAGTCAAATTTTGCATATATTTTGACCTTCTGGAGGCCCAAAACTCCATAAAAACTCAAGTCCATCCATGGGCATATGTAATTTTGCATGAGAAATCTAGAAATTCTGAGTTTTTGCAAAAAGGAGCTTCCATGTCAAAGGGTCTCACCGGGGGTGAGACCCGTTGAGGAGCCAAAACCTGTAAATTTCCAAAAATTGCCAAAATTACCCAAAATTCTCAAAATTTTTTGGGATTTGAGCTATTGCTAGGCTATTGAGTGCCATGATCTTTGAGTGAAGCCTCAGCCAAGATACGGAGTGGATTGGTCTTCTTTTTCCGTTTTTGTGCCTTGGCCAAACTCCTTGGATCTAGCGACTGTAATTTTGGCATTTCTCTAAAACCATGACACCTGTGCAAAAAGTGAAGGAGGTTTTCCTTCTTTGGCATGTTATGGACAGAAACCTCTCTCAGTTTTTCAAAATTCATCTTTATTGCTCTGAAACATCATTTGAGTGCAACTTGTCCCGATGTGTGAAACAAGGGATTTTGTCGAAATGGAGCGAAATGAAGGGAATAGGGGGCTTCTAAATTCTTGGGGAAATTTTTGGGAGTGGGGAGGGATGTTAGGAAGCAAGGGAAAGTGGAATCTCAGAGATTGAGTGAGGGGAAGGGGTCGAAAAGGGCAAAACACAGGCCAAACATAGAAAATTGCCAGGTTGTAGCTAGAAACTAGGGTTTATGCAAAAATGAGGAATTTGGTGGATCTAAGGGATGGGAAGTGTTTGATAAGGTACTTTAAGGATAGGGGAAGGTGTATGAACATCAGGAAACAAGTTTTTCCGGTGATTTGACCATCCAAGAGAAATTTCCTTCAAAACCCTAGGAGAGGGAAATGACCTTGCCTAGGTGCAACTGAAGCATGAACAAGGTGTGAAATGACTCATTAGACACTAACATGATAATGACAACCCTATGAATGATGATAAACTCAGCTGAATGGTGACATGGACTGACATTTGGGCAAACCCTAGACCTAATGCCTAGTGACCAAATTTTGCTTGAAGACTCACTAAAATGACAAAATTTGACCTTGACATTTCTAAATCACTTTGTAAGAGCACATTTGATCACTGGAGGAAGGCTGGAAAGACTGACACTAACATTGGCTCCAATGGGGATGGTAGCTCCTTGGAGGTGCCAAGAACCTTAGACCTCTGGGAGAGCAGACCAGTGCCTTTCAATCATTGGGCAATGGAGTCATTATTTCGGCAAACGACACAAGACTTTGACTCATTTATTGAATGATAACTTGACTGAAAACTGACTGAAACTTAACTAAAGCTTGACTCAAACCGACTCGATGGCAAACTGAAAGAAATTGAAAAACTCACTCAACAGATCAAACACAAATGACTCATGACCGACTTAAAACAAAACTTTACAAAGCTTTTGGAAAAATGGCAGCAATCCATCAAGATTTGGAATCATGATGACAACCACCTGCATACTAATGAAATATGTACAATCATGTATAATGAGCTTTCCAATGTAACCAATCTAGTAGATGGCTACATACCAAATTTTTGCTCTCGCTTATCTCGAGCAGGCGAAACGATGAACCTGTAGGCAACTCAAAATAACCACTGAAACCAAAGCTTATGATAATGAACCAAGCAACATTTATCTTTTCTAATGCTTGCAGAAGAATGCCAAAGGGATCTTGATAATCCTGAAGCACTACCTTGTTTGGAGATCCAGCTGCAAAAATATAAGTACTCGCTTCATTCTGATCTGAAAGAACAGTGGGTTACTGATTGATAGGAAGGCACAGAGAAGTATAAGCTTCTGCCATATGAGTGCTGGCTGTAAATTCCTTGACCATGAGAAATTTTGACATATTGTCTCTCTCAAGCTTATATTCCTCAATTTCATGGTCTAAGTCATTCTTAAACAGAAAACAATCCTCAAGATCATCAAACATGACAGCCTCATCATCTTCATGAAAGAAAATATTTTCTGTTTGCTGATCTATAAAACTAATTACAAGACTGTCATCATTTTCAAAAGAGGAAGAAGTTTCACCAACACTTTTGTGACCATGTGCACACTGCCGATTTGCTTTAGCTTGGGTTGTAGCATGACCTTTCAAAAGCTGATCTATCTCCTCTTCAGACAAAGGAGATAAGACTTTTTGTTTCCCTTTGCTCAAACAAGTCTTGTCTTCTTGAAATAACATTTCAAAACATGAAAAATCTGAATGACAGTCCTGATCTTCTGAAACTTGGAAACATTGTTGATCATCTTCATATGACATGGCAATCAAACTATCCAAATTATGATTGAAAGAAGAGTTTTCACTTACTTGAACAAATATCTCATCTTGCTGTTCATGAGCTGGCTGAATTACCTCCTCATGCAGGCTCTGTTCTGATGGCATAAGGACATTTGGATCAAGAACTTTGTCTATGATCTCAACAACAAAACTCTCCTTTTCAGGATTTGGCACAAGGTATGCTTGGTTATCACAATCTGAATGTAGTTCTGAAGTAGCTGACTGGACATTATCACACTCTACAATCAACACTGGACTTACTTGCATGCTGCTGTCTTCTATGGGCAGATCTGAAATAACATTTTCTCTTTCCTCATTTTCGGCCATATGGAAATCTTCAGCCTGCTGATCTTGACAAGTATCCTCTAAGATTTCTGTGTGCTACTGAAACGGATTTTCATACAGAGCCTCCATGATCTCAACATCCATGAAATTATCATCTTCATAAAACTTCTCAAGGCTTTCAATAAAACTATAGGCATGCTTGCAACAGTCTTGAACTAAATTCAATGATGGATAAGAGTCCTTATATCTTTCAATGAACATAGCATGAAAATCCTTTAAACAGTAAATACAAGCAGGTGGCAAACTTTCATACCATGATTGAGCTTCACCTTCTAGAGTGGCCAGGAATATCTTCATCAAGCAATCTTCAGGAAAATCGACCTTGAATTTGCGAATATGCATATGAAATCTAACTAGATGTAAAGCAGCATCCTTCTTACCATCATCATTAAATATAGGTAGATTCCTTGACCAATCTACCTTCGGAATTTTATTTGGAAAACCTGGAATGTGATCTCGGCTCAAGGGAGCATATCTTCTTGCGATCCGATCCATCTTGAAAAGCTCAAAGCTACTGATCTTCCTGCAGTGAAGTCACCATGAAGCATTGATCTCTAGAGTTTTCAGTGAAGGAGTCGCCAGTGAATGATTTCAGCCTTGCAAGTGTCTGATCATTGTTCACCATCAACAATCAGATCTGAACTTGATACATGTATTGGGGTAAAATGCAAATGAAGTGCTATATTCACAAGCTCACGGAGATTGACTGAAGCAACGTTTCTCTACTTCCGCTTATGCAAAGCAAAAGCATTTCGAAGGCTACCTGGCATAACTTCAGGCTCCGTCTAAGACTTATGAAACAAACACATCAATCCACAAACAAATTTGTTCTCCCCAGTATGGTCGCCAGTATGTTAGCGCTTGAAATTTCACCTCAGGCTGAGAAAGGTAAACCTCAAGGCTACATCAAACCATTCAACCTCGTAGCTAGCCCTACGAGGCAGGAGAAGGCTCTCTCCGGTCTATCTCGGTAGATCTTCAATGGGATGAGATGACCAACAAGGTAACACTGATATTAGGCTAGTAAACTGATTAAAAAGGTTGATTTGGGGTTTTTTGGGGTTTTGGTGGCAAATTGAGGAATTGCAATTTTGGGTGCGGGGATTGGACACAGTTTCTGCAGGGGGTTCCTTGGGGCGAGGTAGGAAACAGTATTGATGCCTTAACTGAAATGAATGGTCAGGAATGAAAGATGAGGAGCTAAAGAGAGCAAACAATCATTTTGAATTCTCTTTAGACAGAAGAAAACATTGAAATTAAACAAATTTAAAAGCAGAGCATGGCTAGCATGAATTCATACTTTTATCACTTCATTTGTTTAATGTGCAGCAGTAAAGAAAGGAAATGAATCACATAACAAAGCTTACAAGAACATGAAGAAACACACCATCAACACATGAGTCCACAAGAATCCCAAAGATGACTGCAAAACCCTGGTCTTCCTTAGCCAAAAATTGCAGAGATACAAGTGAAATAATACAGTGATAGCTTCTCCCTCAAGAGTCCAACCATGAAAATGAGCAAGAAAGTACATAATATAGATGATCTAACCTCTTTCCCTGCCTCCATGGGTCGAGCTCACAATCCTAGGAGCTGTTTCAACAACTTCTAAACTAGACACTAGAAAATAGGCAGTCAAAACAACTTGCCTCTATAAATTTGGAAACCAGTTCATACATTCAATTTTTACCCTTTACATAAATGAATCTTCTAGAAGTGTTAAGAAAGAGTAAAAGTGTCTTAGAGTTACCAAAATTACATCAAAGATAATCATTTTCAATCCCAAAAAGTCAAACCAAGTCAAACTGTGCTTTTCCGAGCTGTACAGTGAAATCTGGCAAAGTCTGCTCAACGGGTTGCGCACATTTTCTCAACGGGTAGCGCACATTGGGAGCTCTGTTTGAGGCACTTTCAGGTGTCAGAATTGGGTGCAGGATAGCTCGTTGGGAAGGTCCACGAGTCTACTTTTCAACCCAACTAGAATTTTTGAATTTGGAGGTCATTTTCCTAGTCAAAGCTCAATTCTCCCAAGACTGCTTTCTGCAACTCAAAAAAGGGGCAAAAAGTCAAATTTTGCATGTATTTTGACCTTCTGGAGGCCCAAAACTCCATAAAAAATCAAGTCCATCCATGGGCATATGTAATTTTGCATGAAAAATCTAGAAATGCTGAGTTTTTGAAAAAAGGAGCTTCCATGACAACGGGTCTCACCGGGGGTGAGACCCGTTGAGGAGCCAAAACCTGTAAAATTTCCAAAAATTGCCAAAATTACCCACAATTCTCAATTTTTTTTGGGATTTGAGCTATGGCTAGGCTATTGAGTTCCATGATCTTTGAGGGAAGCCTCAACCAAGATACGGAGTGGATTGGTTTTCTTTTTCCGTTTTTGTGCCTTGGCCAAACTCCTTGGATCCGGCGACTGTAATTTTGGCATTTCTCTAAAACCATGACACCTGTGCAAAAAGTGAAGGAGGTTTTTCTTCCTCGGGATGTTATGGACAAAAACCTCTCTTAGTTTTCCAAAATTCATCTTTTATTACTCTGAAACATCATTTGAGTGCAACTTGTCCCGATGTGTGAAACAAGGGATTTTGTCGAAATGGAGCGAAATGAAGGGAATAGGGGGCTTCTAAATTCTTGGGGAAATTTTTGGGAGTGGGGAGGGATGTTAGGAAGCAAGGGAAAGTGGAATCTCAGAGATTGAGTGAGGGGAAGGGGTCGAAAAGGGAAAAACACAGGCCAAACCTAGAAAATTGCCAGGTTGTAGCTAGAAACTAGGGTTTATGCAAAAATGAGGAATTTGGCGGATCTAAGGGATGGGAAGTGTTTGACAAGGTACTTTAAGGATAGGGGAAGGTGTATGAACATCAGGAAACAAGTTTTGCCGGTGATTTGACCATCCAAGAGAAATTGCCTTCAAAACCCTAGGAGAGGGAAATGACCTTGCCTAGGTGCAACTGAAGCATGAACAAGGTGTGAAATGACTCATTAGACACTGACATGATAATGACAACCCTATGAATGATGATAAACTCAGCTGAATGGTGACATGGACTGACATTTGGGCAAACCCTAGACCTAATGCCTAGTGACCAAATTTTGCTTGAAGACTCACTGAAATGACAAAATTTGACCTTGACATTTCAAAATCACTTTGTAAGAGCACATTTGATCACTGGAGGAAGGCTGGAAAGACTGACACTAACAGACTGGACATGATCTAAATCTACGTGAGTAGCTACAAATGGCATGACCACATCAATGGGACATAGTGGTTGGAATCCCAAGCCACCTGAAAAGGGCTATGGCCAGTCGAGCTGTGGAGAGCCCGGTTGTAGATGTGTTGAACATAGGGGAGGCTCTCGTCCCTTGTGTGTGGATTTTTTGAGTTGTACATGCACAGAATGTGTATGATCATTCTGTTGACAACCTCTGTCTGGCCGTCAGTTTGAGGATGGAAGGCTGTGGACTTAGTGAGTTTGGTGTCAAGCATCGACCAGAGACTGGACCAAAATGTACTGAGTAACCTGATGTCCCAATCTGAGATGATAGACTATGGGATCCCAAAGTGTACCCACACTCATTCAAAGAAGAGTTTAACAGTGGCTTCTGTTGTGATATTCTTCTTGCAGGTAGCCATAATGGCCATCTTCTAGAACCTGTTGAAGACCACAAAAACACAGTCATTTCCATGCTTAGTGGAAGGAAGGCCTGGCATGTAATCCATTGAGATGGATTCCCAAGGTTGACTAGGGTAGGTAGCGGGGTATAGAGGCCTTGCTTCTTGATGGTTGGTTTGGCAATGGCGCAGGCAGTGCATGATCTGATGTACTTCCCAACATCCTATCGAAGATTCGACCAATAGAAATACTTCTGCAATACTGCCACCATTTTCTCGACCCAGAAATTTCCAATAGCCCAACTATAGTGTGCTTCCCAAATCATCTTGGCACGCTCGCTTGAAGGAACACAAAGGTGACCCAAGTGGCATAACAGGGCATCCTAGAGGTGAAAATCTGGAACATGCAAACCCTCCAAGAGTGTCTGGTATGTGTGGCCAAATTCTGGGTTGCTTGTGTAGAGAAGTGTCCAATCAGAAGTCTCATGCCCACAAGAGTTGAGCACAGTGGTTAACGCCATGATCAGTGGTCGACTAAGGAAATCTACAACATTATTGGTGCTACATGATATTCAAATGGAACTGTTGTAGGTATGTGGACCACTTGTGATGGTGATCATTCTACAATTTCCCTTAGGTTTGTATGAACTACAGGGGTCGGTGGTTTGTGTGGATGACCGTTTCCTTCCCCAAAATGTAATGCTTCCATTGTCGGTAGGCCTACACAATGGAATACTTCTCTTTGTCATAAGTGGGATACTTCCGGACTGTGTCTGAAAGTGACTCATTGTGATATGCCACTGGATGCCCATGTTGAGTAAGGATCAAAGGCATCTGTCTCGACCTCAAATGGTTGTTGCAAGTCTGGTAATGCAAGCATTGGTGCTGTGCAGAGGCGATCTTTCAACTCTGTGAATGCCTTTTGTTTAGATTCAGGCCAAAAGAATTTTTCTTTCACTACTCCCTTAGTCACTTGACTCAAGGGACAAGTGATATGAGAAAATCCCAACACGAACCTGTGGTAGAAGTTGGCACGACCTAGAAAGTTGCGGAGATCTGTCAGAGTGGTTGGAGATGGCCAATCTCGAATGACTTGGATCTTGGCTGGATCCACATGCACCCCCTATTGATCAATAATGTATCCTAGATACTGAACCTAGGTCATGCCAAAAGTGCATTTTTCCAAATTGGCACATAACTTGTGTTGCCATGGTGTTTAGAGAACCTATCGGATGTGGTGGAGGTTCTCCTCCCAACTTTGGCTGAAGATCAGGATGTCATCCAAGTATACCACTACAAATGAGTTGGTGAATGGTCGCAAGATGTCATCCATTAGCCTCATGAGGGTTGCAGGAGCCTTTGTCAACGAAAGGCATAACCAACCATTCGAAAAGGCCCTCCTTGGCTTTGAAGGGAGTCTTCCACACATTGGAGGGATTGATTGGTACCTGGTGTTATCCTGACTTCAAATCGATCTTGCTGAAATATTTTGCCCCCTTCAGTTGGTCCAAGAGGTCATCAATCTATGGGATCGAGTACCTATTACAGACAATGATCTTGTTCAGCGCTCGATATTCAACACAGAGTCTCCAAGTCCCATCCTTCTTTGTACCAACACGATCGGGCTCCCACAAGGCGATGAACTCGAACAGGTGTGACCTTTCTACAGCAGTTCCTGAATCTACCTCTTGATTTCATCATTCTCCAGAATGGAGCACCGATATATTGGTCCTGTCATGCGGAAAGAGTCAATTTTGCGGACAAAACTGACCTCCCTAGAAGCTAAGGCTTTCTAGTGACAAACAAAACAATCAAGCACTATCTTTCCCTAAATATGCATTTAAAATAAAAGCAACCAGGTGTTTAAGGCATACCTTTAGTCCAACGTTGTTTGTAGCAGCCAAGCCTCTCCGATCCAGATGAGCTCCTTCTCCTTGAAACCTGCATTCAATAACAAGAAAACGATTACATAGCACCTGAATAACTCATATAATAAAACATATTCATCATAAAGACCAAGGAGTTTATGAAACAAATTATATATAACAACTTGCTGAGAAAAATGAACTTAATTGTATTAATTGGAAACAAAAGAAACCATTACAACCAGTGCATTAGTGTTGTGCAGGTCCCTCCCAGGGTCTAGCAAGAGTTCTCCTTTACTTTAATCAGCTCACCCACTTCCAAATGAAGCTAAGAAAGGAATGGAATCTATCCTCTCAAGCTCTATAAGGGAGTCCTAATTTCAGCAGCATCTACCCTTAGGAATGTTCAGATTTCAACCCCCCTTGCCTCTGGCCCAATGCCTATATTTATAATGCTTTGGAGGAAGTTAAACAGGTCCACCATCAATGGGATAAGCCCCTCTTTCAAAGGGATAGATCCCCTCTTCATGGGATAAGTTCCTCTTTCATTGGGATGCATGAACCATCTAGAGGCGCTCAATCCACGTCAAACCATCTTCTAGAATGCTCTAGAATCGACCGCAAGTAAGTTTTTTGAAGTAAAACTTGCGCCTTTTGACTTTTACAAGGGTACGCACCCACCCCTTTACAGACAGAGTGTACAAGTACGCAGGTATTATGTACTTGAGGTGCGAGCACGCAGGTAAAAGTAAGAGAAAGTGCGGAACCAGAGTTATATTGATTTTTTAAAGGCTTTCTCTCTTTTTTGGAGTTTGACATGAGGAGAAGAGGTATAAGACTTGCCAAGGAGGACAGTATGGTTATTGATGGAGCCATACTGACTGCAAATAGTCATGGTGACAAATTTTAGTGTAACAGATTTCCCCCTAAAGTGCGAGGTCTGTAGTATATTAGGGTTTTATATCATCTAGGAAGGGTGAAGCACTTTATCATTTCGAGGATTATCTTGTGGAGAGCCCAGTCGGAACCTGCAAATATTCAACACAAAATACATATATGAGATCATATCATCGCTGAGGTAGGCATTCCCATACTCAGATCAAAAACTTAACTAACAAACTAACTACTGCTCTGATATAGGAATGATTTCGCAATACATCATAATCATAGACACATGTAGACACAGTATGGACGCAGCCATCTATTTATAATTAGTCTACTGTATAATGAATACAAAACTCCTCGCAGCCTGGATGGCGGAAACTAGATCCAGGGTCTTCATTTCTGCTTCCCGAAATAGTACGATTCTAGCCATGCGAATAAATGAGTTGATGTCGAACATGGTAGAAACCACTTGATTACCAGTCAAAGATGTAAACTGTTAACAAGTGTGAGAGAGACCACCAGTGATGTCAATGGCTCTCAAAGTACCCAGTACAATCCATGAGATGTGAATGAATGTGTTGATGTCGAGCATGTCACATAATCCCTTGATCGAAGGTCATTGATGTAACCTGTCGTCAAAGATGAGAAACCTGCCACTGAGGCATGCAGATTTCAAGGTATTGATGATTCCTAGATCATCTTTCTAGATAATGTGTTTATGTCGATAGAAAGCGACCCGTTGCAGGCAAGCCCACAACACGAAATCATAGATCAAGTTGAAGAAATGTAGCTGTAAGGACTGACTCAGGGATGGTCAAGATGGATGACAGATATTTTGCAGATGAATGGTTTATTTGCAAGACTCCTCTTGAACACATAACAACACTACAGATGGTTTGGTGACAATTGTCCCAAAGTTAATACCCAGAAACCAGCTGAAGACTTTCAATGTGGTTTGATCAACTATTAGGCAAAGGGTTTCCCAACCCAGGTGAATGAAAAGTGTCGTGTTCAAGAGTGGTGATAAGGTTTTTCCGAGACAAAGTATAACAAATAGGCTCATTTTCCTCTCTTTTCCCCCACCATTTCTGGCAAGTACCTCTTTATTTTTTACAAGCTTGAGGAGGATAACATTTGCTTGATTATAAGCTCATCCTTCGGATGAGTCCAACTTAGTTTAGATTCGAACCCTAAGAAGGAGTGGTTCGTTCCTGTTTGTAATTGAACAAGTCCTTTACTGTGAAATTTTAACGAGTCCAGCATAGGAGAAACTCGGTGTTTTTCAATTTTAGAGAGTCTGAAAAAACTTAAGAAGACTCCAGGGTTGACCTTTTTCCGTAAATTTGTGTCTCCCAAGCCCGAAAAAGTATAAAATAATACTTGAGAGAACCACTTGATCTTTTACGACCAAGGAGTACTTTTCGTTATTAGTGTCACTGATCCGAAAAAGTAAAAAAGCGATCAACGACACATCGTTTTATAACCAATATCGAATTCGAAACGACAAAATCCGGCAATCTTTTCATGTTTTTACGGTCGAAAAAGAGCTGTAAGTGGACCGTCTTTTAATTCCGTTTTAACTAGTGTAAAAGAAACGCTCAGCAATCTTTTCATATTTTAGGAGTCAGAAAAGGGCTTAAAAGAGAACTCCAAGGTTTCACTTTTTCGTAAGTTTTAACGAGTTTGAAAAAATGATAAAAATGTACTCATGGTTTTCATTTTTTCGTAAGTTTTAATGAGTTCGAAAAAATAATAAAAATGTACTCATATGGCCGACTTCAATTTAATTTACGAGCAGGAAAAGATGGAAAGAACTCGGCATTTTCATTTGTTTTACGAGAATGAAAGATAGCAAAATAATCTCAGGATTTTCATGAGTTTAACGAGTCTTGAAAATAACTAAAATTGACTCGAGATAGGTTTCATTTTTACAAAAGCTTGAAACAAAGAAAAACTATGCTTCAAAGTAGTTTCATTTTTACACAAGCTTGAAACAGAGAGAAAACTGTGCTTGATGCCCCCTAAGCATAATTGCTAGAGCGCATGCCCCCCAACTTCATTTCATTCAACTAAGTACACTGCTGGTAATAGCTGGATGGAATGAAGGTTCAGTTACGAGATCATTTGAAAGACTCGACCTAAAACCGTAAGAAAATTATGCAAAAAACTAAAATAACTAACCTAAATATACAACTTAATAGTTATGAGATCTTGTCAAACTCTCGACTCAAGCAGAGGAGGATTTGTTTCATTTTTTAACGAGCTTGACACAGGAAAAGAACTATGCTCGGATTCAGTTTCATGTTTACGCAAGCTTGAAACAAAAACTATGCTTGTTATAAGTTCGCATGCCCCCAGCACAATGACGCCAATCAAGGTACATGCCCCCCAAGCTTCATTTCATTCAACCAGATGGATGAAATGAAGGTTTACTTTCGAAATCTTGGAAAGACTCGTGGGAGTTGTTTCATTTTTTAGTGAGGTTGACGCAGGAAAAGAACTATCCTCAAAACCCTTGTTTCATTTTTTAAACGATCTTGACACAAGATAAGGAACTATGCTCATGTCTACTCTCTACAATCTACCTGATTCATTTTTTTAATGAGGTTGACTCAGTAACAGGAACTATCCTCTAAAAACCTTGATTCATTTTTTAACGAGCTTGACACAAGACAAGGAACTATGCTCAAAAAATCCTTGATTCATTTTTTAACAAGCTTGACACAAGACAAGGAACTATGCTCATGACTCCTTGTTTCATTTTTTTAACGAGGTTGAGAAGGGAACAAACTATCCTCATTTCTACTTATATAACCTATCCTTGTTTCATTTTTTAACAAGGTTGACACAAGACAAGGAACTATCCTCGAACCTGATTCATTTTTTAACGAGGTTGACTCAGTAACAGGAACTTTCCTTGAACAACTGATTCATTTTTTAACGAGGTTGGCACAGGAAAAGAACTGTCCTCATAACATTGATCATGGCTTCTAACTGGAAGAAAGACATGTCAATGGACACACCTTGATCATGGCTTCCAAGAGGTCTTCATCAGAAGGAAGAATACTACTCTGGAAGGAACACATGTCAAGGGACTCAAAAGGGATAAGAACATCGTGTTCAAGTAATCCCATAAGTGCCCAATGGATAAGGCACTGGTCTGCGAAACCAGAGATTCTGGGTTCGATCCCCAGTGGAGTCGCCATTTTGTCATGCGGAAAGAGTCAATTTTGTGGACAAAACCGACCTCCCTAGAAGCTAAGGCTTTCTAGTGACAAACAAAACAATCAAGCACTATCTTTCCCTAAATATGCATTTAAAATAAAAGCAACCAGGTGTTTAAGGCATACCTTTAGTCCAACGATGTTTGTAGCAGCCAAGCCTCTCCGATCCATATGAGCTCCTTCTCCTTGAAACCTGCATTCACTAACAAGCAAACGATTACATAGCACCTGAATAACTCATATAATAAAACATATTCATCATAAAGACCAAGGAGTTTATGAAACAAATTATATATAACAACTTGCTGAGAAAAATGAACTTAATTGTATTAATTGGAAACAAAAGAAACCATTACAACTAGTGCCTTGGTGTTGTGCAGGTCCCTCCCAGGGTCCAGCAAGAGTTCTCCTTTACTTTGATCAGCTCACCCACTTCCAAATGAAGCTAAGAAAGGAATGGAATCTATCCTCTCAAGCTCTATAAGGGAGTCCTAATTTCAATAACATCTACCCTTAGGAATGTTCAGCTTTCAACCCCCCTTGCCTCTGGCCCAATGCCTGTATTTATAATGCTTTGGAGGAAGTTAAACAGGTCCACCATCAATGGGATAAGCCCCTCTTTCAAAGGGATAGCTCCCCTCTTTATGGGATAAGTTCCTCTTTCATTGGGATGCATGAACCATCTGGAGGCGCTCAATCCACGTCAAACCATCTTCTAGAATGCTCTAGAATCGACCGCAAGTAAGTTTTTTGAAGTAAAACTTGCGCCTTTTGACTTTTACAGGGGTATGCACCCACCCCTTTACAGACAGAGCGTACAAGTACGCAGGTATTATGTACTTGAGGTGCGGGCACGCAGGTAAAAGTAAGAGAAAGTGCGGAACCAGAGTTATATTGATTTTTTAAAGGCTTTCTCTCTTTTTTGGAGTTTGACATGAGGAGCAGAGGTATAAGACTTGCCAAGGAGGACAGTATGGTTATTGATGGAGCCATACTGACTGCAAATAGTCATGGTGACAAATTTTAGTGTAACAGGTCCATTGGGTAGCGGCGCATCTAGGGTCAAATTGATGGAGTGCTTGACCTGACATTGCAGAGAAACCCCTGCGAGGGAGGTGAAGGTGTCCTCGTACTCCTCGATGACCTTGTCCATCTGCAGTTTTCATGCGGAGGGGACCTGTGTGGAGGTCGTGGCCAATGCCTTCTTCTTTCCTTGAGGGTGTATCATTAGGAAAACAAATTTCCTAGTTTTGAAAACGAGCTTACTGCATTGTTTTGAAGTAATCAAAGAGATGGTGGTAGGTGGTTCTACCTCTGGTATCCTGTACAACTTATTTCCCAAAGTAACAATAATAGCATGGGGCCTTGACTCATACACACATGTCACTTCCACAAGTATGGTTGTCCTAATAATACATCACAAACTTCAAGGGGAGAAATGTCACACAATACCTCATCCGTGAAGGGCTTGATGTTGTATGGAAGGCGACACTGTTGGCTCACACGAAGATCCCGTCCTTGGTGAAGCCACCCAATGATGTATGGTTGTGGATGTGCTGTGGTTGGTAAGCCCAGCCGCTTCATGACCTCTACCGAAATGAGGTTCTTTTGGCTCCCGTTGTTGATAATGAACTATAGCAAGGAGCACTTTACCCACATCTGGCAGGGGAAGAGACACTCCTCCTCCTCTGGATCTTCGGGTTCCTCCTTCTAGATCTTCGTGGTGGCAACAGTGGCGTTGGGCTCCTCATTGATAATTTGCTTCCCTTTGTCATTCCCCTTGTCAGGTTCTGACTCAGAGTGAGAACATGCATCTAATTCTAAAACCTTTAGCTCGGCCACCAGTGACTACTTGGCCCAACACTCACTTTTGTTGTGAGTGGAGCTCTTATGGAACTCACACCACTTTGCTATGTCCTTTTTCGGCTTCAAGGTGTTGTTCTTTGCTTGCAGCTTTGGTGGGTTGTCTTGGGTCACACCACCTTGGCTTTGTCCATTGTTCTGCGGTTTGGGGGCATCTTTCCCTTGCTTCAGATTTGCAGATCCAAAGTCTCGCTTCTTCTATTTAAACTTTTACTCGACCTTGACAGCATATCGGTATGCCGTGCCGAGCGAGGGGATGTTCAGGAATTTTATTTCTTCCTGGATGTACTTGTGCAGGCAGCCACAGTATTTGAGAACCAAATGCTGCTCGAATCCTTGATACCCAAATTTTTGTGAAGGGTATGGAAAATATTGGTAAACTCTGGCACGTCTTGGTCCCTTCCCTGCTGCAGCATGATCCACTTTATGTATTGATCCCATAGAAAATTTTAGGGGTGAATGTTCGCCCTTTGGCGAAATTAAGGGGTTTTAAATTTTTAGTGGGCGAATATTTTGTATCATAGCACATTTTTACAAATCACCTCAAATAACCCACCTTATTTTAAGGGAGAGGGTAAAAAAGGTAAATTTAGCCCTTGAATCTAGGAGTTACAACCTTCCATTTGCCCATTTTCAAGAATAGGTTTTATTAAGTGAATCCTATGGGCCAAATACCATATTTATAAAAGAGGTATAGTAAATTAATAAAAATATAAATAAATGAGAGGTATGGTAAATAAATAAAACATTTTTATATTTACTCCATAAGTCACCTTATATACATGCAAGGGTGTAAACAAATAAAAATATAAGTAAAGTGGAGATATGGTAAATAAATAAAATGTCTTTTTATACTTACTCAAAAGGTATGGTAAATAAACAAAAATATAAATAAACTAGACGTATGGTAAATAAATAAAACCTCTTTTTATATTTAGTCCATAACCCTCATTCTATTTATGAAGGCTCAAGAAAGAGGTTTTATTTAAGTGAATCCTATGGGCCAAATACCATATTTGTAAAAGAGGTATGGTAAATTAATAAAAATATAAATAAATGAGAGGTATGGTAAACAAATAAAACATTTTTTTATATTTACTTCATAAGTCACCTTATATTTACGAACACTCAAAAAATGTGTTATATTTAGGTGAAACCTATGGGCAAAATACCATGGACTATATTGTTATTAATATCATGCAAAAAAACATTATTAACCCTAATATTAGTATTAATAAAAATAAAAATGGCACATGGTATTGACCCATGGTATTCACCTCGAATGTAGCCTATTTAAATGGGGGAATTAAACCAGCATAGATCCATCTTTACTCTGGATTTACTAACCCCAAGAGGTATCAAATATCGTGATATGCAAACTAGCATAGAGTGAAAAAATATTTGATCCTTCTCGGGGCTTGGTGGATCAAAAGTAAAAATGGATGTTGTAATTTAATGTATGTTAAACATTTTAGTTTGGTTAAAATAAAAAATAAAATAAAATTCAACTATTAATTTTATTAATTTTTATAAATTACTAATAGTAATTTTTAAGTTGCAGGTTTATGATAACCCATGGTATTGACCCATGGTAATACCATGGTATTCATGTGAGCATAGACTATTTAAAGGGGAAATTCTATCATCTTAGATCCATCTTAATTCTGGGTCTACCAAGTGCTCAGAGGGATAAATAGATTTCATCCCCCTAAGAGTGGTAGATGTGGAGTTAAGATGGATATAGGTTGGTTTTTATGATAATGAAGATATTAAATAGACTTAGGAAATTATATTGTAAAAACATCTTAAGGTGAATGGTTAAAGCATAGACATTGGACAAGTATATTTGTATACTTTTGTTTTAAACTGAAACAAATCCAGGGCTAAAAGGAATGGATTGATTGCACTAGTCATCCTTCTAGAACTTTCCAACATATCCTGGAGTAAACAAATTGTAATTTGGGTAATTTTTCTAACTGCAAATAGGAACATACTTGTGTATTGGCAGGGTGGTTACGAGGTCCCTAGAAGTGATGAATTTGAATTTTTCTTGGTTTTATATATAGTATTAGGTTTTTTCTCATGCTTTTTGTGAATGACACGGGTGAATTTTATCCTACACCTACTAGGTTATCGATATGTAATTTCAGCAATTTTGATTTCAAAAGATATTTTAAAGAAATGTAATGATTTCATTTGTGTATTCAATAAACACAATATTCTAATGGAATTCTGCATTTGTGGTTTACCTATATAGATTCCATGGAGAAGTGTTAGTGGTGTGACATCAATTGTCCTCAAGCAGAGGCTTTAGTTTTACTCTTTTTGGAAGCAAATACTTTCTTCCAACATTTTTGAGTTCCATGAAAAATTTGAAATTCCTAATAGTATTCAATTATGGGTTGAAGAGAGACATAGTATTCAATTATGGGTTAAAGAGATCCACACTGAATGATCTATCGGCCTTATCTTCACTTAGTTTAAGGCTATTCACTTGGAGAGCCTGCATGTGCCCCCACTTCAAGAGCATAGTAAAGTCATGTAGAACTTAGAGAAGCTATCTTTAAGCTTTTAGTGAAGAATGGAAAAATGTCGGGGTTCAATAACAACCAGTTGAGCATTAAGCTTCCAATAATGCTAGATTTTAACTAGGAGCACTTTTGTAATTTGGAGGAGATTCCCCCTCGTATTTGTCACACATCTTCAGTTGTGAATTGGACTATTACTAATTGTCATTTCCTTCGAAAGTTACCTTTTGACTTGGGGAACCTCAACTCTTTAATAATGTTAAGGAACGAAAGAAAGTACATTATGCTAAGTTCTCTTATGCTTTTCAATTTTTTCTTGGATATCTACAACGTTTTAGGTAAGAAAGTACATTTTGTTAATGAAAATTTGTCTTGATAGAAAGGCCCAATTTCAAATTCAAATGCTTTCAAAAAACATTATATAACTGTAATGTTTTTAAAAGGAAAGCATATTTTTTCAATTTAAGTATCATGATCCCATATTCCAACTTATTTTTCAGTAACCCATTAGGCTTTGTAGCTTTGAATAAATCCATGTCTTTTGATAAGATCCTATTCCAAATTAGAACGCAGTTTCCTTTTGGCAATAACCACATACAATGTCTTGATTTTGTTATTGAGAAAATAGAGGTTGTGAAACAAGCTTGTGCCATCAAGGACTTGATTCATTGATTTTGTATCAATTATGGCTCTTGATGTAACAACGTCTTGACTTTGTTGCTTAAAAATAGAGGTTACACTTTGCTATTTCACAGAATTTCTTACAATCTTTCCATAAGTATTGATTTTTAATCTCAGTCACTGAGGGATGACAGTAATGACAAAGGTAATATTCCATGGTTTGAAGTTACCCTCTTACTAAATATTTAAATATATCACCACAATTTAACTGTTAGTTAAAGGAATTGTATTTGATTTGTAAACAATTCATTGCTTGATTTATAGATTTTGATTTTTTCCCTTTTTTATTTTTTTCTCAGATTTGGTATGAGATATCTTCCAATATTTGGGTTCCCTAGTTTCCCCACCATAGCTATGAGGTTCAGATGTTATCATTAAATATTCTCAGAATGTTGCAACTTTTCTAGTAAGTGTACTTTGAAACATTGTTGTTGCTTTTTCATGGTGTTAATGCAAATAAGCACTACAACGAGTGCCATTATTTAGATTAAGTGCCGAAATCTAGGTGGTCTTGTAATGATGGAGTGATTGTTTTCTAGCTACTAAGGCCATATGAATTTTTATCTCTTATGTTGTCCTGAGATATTCAAATTCAGAATAAGAATTGAGGTCTTTTTTCCACTGTAGATTGTGGTGAGCTCCAATATTGTAGCAATAATGCTACAACTCTTGGAGCTTCCTATCTCTAATTTTATCAACCCGGTAGTTCGTACAAACTTGGAAGCGACGGTGCTGTATGCACAAGTACTAGCTCTTGTCGCAGCTGTCACTTGGTCAGCTGGCACAAGTCCGCTAGGGCTCAAGCCAACTTCTATAGGCTCACAGAAGAAGCTTTATGAGTGATGGATGAAAGCTATCTTGAAGGAAGCTAACCTACTTTGCAAAAAGGAAATGGAAAGCTAACAAAGCATAGAAACCCTAATAAACCCTAATTTAACTAGCTTGACCCCTATAATGCAAAAACGTGAATGAACCTTCTACCAATGATGCTATTACATGCAGTGAGTTGAAATACATGAATCTAAGCTACTTGCACTTGAAAAGACATGTTTTTGTATTTTGTCATTAAGTGGTTGGATTTATTGTGATGATGCTTTTGATTAGGGTTTGGTGGTGCAGGAGCGGTTGGAATGGAAGGAGAGCATGGGCAAGGTCATGATGGCTAGGGGAGGTCCCAAGGGATCCTTATCATCAGTCCACAGAGGTTCCTCACGTTCATATGCTCAGCAACCGAGTGTGTGGGCTCCTACAGGATGTCTGCAGGGGATCCTACAGGAAACTCAGGAATTTCTACAGGAAGGTCTGCAATTCTTCTACAGGATGTTCTGAAATGGGATGTTTGAGGATGGATGGTTGATGGAAGATGCATGGATGGTTATGGAGGTAGGATGGGGGTCTGAAGTGACCCAGGAACTGATGGATGGAGTGGTGAGGTGATGTGGAAAGCTGACTTGGCTTGAAGGTGGTTGAGACAACAATGGGGAAGAAGGTAAGGTTACTTGGCAAAAGAGAAGATGGGAGATGAGGGAACAGACTTGGTGATGGAGGAGCTGATCTGAACAAGGCTCAAATGAACGAGGAGGTGATGAATATGCCCTGCATAGTGGTTATTTGATCAAACCAACTACATCTTGCATGCAATCGAAATATCATGTGATCTATCTAACAAGTTAATGAAATCGGTGGACAGCAACCTTATTCATGAAAAGAATCACGTACAACCTGTGAACAAAACATTACCAAAGAGATATAAACGCATGAATAACTCCTACCAATCTATCTTAAACATAAGAAACTACTTTAACCATCAAAAGCAACCTAAGTAACACAGCATGAATCAAATCTAAAGAGCAGATTTTTTCTCAAGAACGCAGCAAACACACATAAAGAGAAACAAGGGAGGTACTGGGCGCTTGAGATGGGCCCAACCCCAAGAGCTACAGCCTCCCATGAAAGATTTAGAGCTGGTGCAAAGCTGGATCCATCTTTATTAATCAAGAAATGAAAAGTACATCAAAACTGTCCACATGGAGAACTTGAACATGAGCTGAAAGCAAAGCTAATCTATTGCATAAAAATCGAACTACAAACTAGCTAACTAATGGCTAAAACAAAATGACTAACTAGCTACAAAATGACTACCCACTAGCTAACCAAAATGAGGCCCCAAGCCTTCTTATTTATACAATTTGAGGACCCAACAGTCCTCCTAAAAGTTAGGGACTTGGCTGCCCAAGACTTGGAGTTAACAGCAGTCCAACTTGACTTGCTTGGCTGCCCTTGAGCTGATTGATTTGGTGGCCCTTGAACTCCGAGCTGATGGTGGAGAATTCGAGGTAAGGGCCCATAAATGAGGGGGACACCTTCCTACAAATCCTCTAGCTTGTTCTCCCACGAATTTGGCTGCCAAGTGCTCATTAAGACCTTCAATTTTGTCTCCAAGTTGACCAACAAGGCTACACAAAGCACCCATTAGACTTATTGGCATAATGACTAACCAAATTCACTCTATTAACATAAAAATAATCAAAAACATGCAATAAACAAATGAGAATGGTGGACTAAGCCAAATTAGGAGGTTGAATGAGCCCAAATAATTGTACATTTTTGGGGCTCATCAGATTGCAGTCAGTTTCTTGAACATAATATATAGTAGGTTATATTTTACTAATCAACTGTGGATGTGATCCCTCACAGGAAACGAAATTCAGAGTGACTTTGATTTCACATTGATTTGTCAAAACATCCACACAGGAAAGGAGATTCAAAGTGACACTCACTGATTTTACACTGATTTGTCAAAATGGAGGCAAGAGAAAAGGAAACTTTGTATTCAACAATGCTCTTAATTTCATATGTACATGCACAGACATATTAGTAGAAAATATTGAAGGGTTGCCTAAGTAATATTTTCCATTCCACTACATTCTTTACAGTTTGTAAATAAATAACTCGGAACAATTCATTACACTACTTGTTATTCTTTATTAATCAGTGGTTAAGATTTTGATATTGAACTGGCTAAGATTTTTCTTCCTTCTATGAAATTGTGTGTTCTATAATGCTTCTTTTCCATTCACTATGTATAGCATATAAAGTGTGTCTAATGGAGTAGGAAGATTGGAAATTCTTGTGATCCTTGAACTATGTTACAAGGCAGAAACCCAACGGGGCAGGGTAGGTGCATCCCCACAAAGGGGTCACAAATACCAAACTTGGTATTGGCTAGTGCCTTGAGCTAGAAAATTTCCTTTACCCTTGTATTAACAGTGAATCCGGAGAGGATTCTAATATTATCTTTATAAGATTTATATTAGTTAAGATTGATGAATAAAATTAATGAGACATGAACTAGGATGTCCTTGCAAGGTGGTTGTTGATTATTGGAAGCTATGATGGCCATTATGTTAGGCTAGGTGGTTTCACTCCCTTGATCGTGAGCACAATCGTGATCAAGATGGAAGACTTCATAGTCTGGATTGATTGTTTAGCAGTGATAATTAGTGGGCTCATTCACAAAATCTTCTATTTCACTAATTCTTTTTATAGAGTTGTCAGATTCAATTTCCAAAGGTTTTAATTACACTATAGAGTTGAGTTCTGAGAGAGTTGTGATTCACAGTGTTAAGTATAGTAGCTATGACACTTGAATGAAGACAAGCATAGTAGATGTATCAGACTCTGTTATAAGCTTACCTGCATATTATAAGGTACTTGGTTGGTTTTTTTATAATTTTATAAACAAGTTCCATTTCATGGAAATGTGAAAAAAACAGTGATATTGCCACCATGTGGCTCTTGTCATATATGGTTTTATACTTTTTCAAAAAATTCTCTAAGAGTTCACAATGCTAAGATTCACTAGGACCTTACAAAGTTTTATTATTTAGTGAAAGACTCACCAAGATCTTACAAGGTTTTATAATTGATTAAAATATTCGCCATGCCTGGTGAGAGATTCGCCAAAAAATTATATATACATAGTATATTATTGATAAAATCGCCTTCATTTTTCCTATATACCATGGAGATTCACCCATTTATTATACATATAAATTTAGGGGGGGTTCTTAAAATTTTCCCTCATTGATCCTCATGGCTTCTGATAGGGTAGTATTGCTCCTTAGTAGCATCCCGAAATGAATCCCAAGTGGATGTGGCTGAAAATAGCGAGCATGTACTTTCATCCTTCTACACGCAGTAGGTTTCCCACCAGTCCTTGACGTGGGGGGTTGCTTTGAGAAGAGAAAAAATAATCTTTTCCTGACTAGAAAAATCATGAACATGAAAATAACCCTCTAGCAAATTTAACCATTTATCGATGGCATCTGTGTCTATCTGACCCTCGAATATGGGTATTTCAAAATTAACTTGTACCTTAAACAGTGTGGCGTTTCCAGAGTAGTTGTTGGAAGCCAATGCATCGCCCCTAGGTAGTCGTTGAAGGATCTGGGCAAAGTTGTCCATCATCATGTTCCTTTGTCACTCAAGGGCTTCTTCGAGCAAGATTTTGATAGGATCTCCTGCCCCCTTGTCTTTCTTTTCATCTGCTATGGGAGGCCATCAGGATTTGCGAGGCTCGTCTTGCAAATGTTTGACCAGTTCAAGCCCTAACTCCTTATATCTTGACCTTGTTGGGTACATGCAAAGAAAAAAAAAGAAAAAAAAGTAGACCGCTCTGATACCACTGATCTAGATTTAAACAAGAACACAACAAATTACAGAGATAACCATAAACATAGAGATGTAGTAGAAATAATACTTCATTTCATTAATGTAAAATACTAAAATATCCTTACAAACAAAAATGGAAATAAACCCGCTAGGGCAATGGTAGCTTATGTCTGAGAAGAGATGTGGTGGCTACATGCCTTTGAACTATGTTACAATGAGGCTCAAAGGCCTATTTATTGTTGAGAAACAATGGAAAAATCTAAACATCCAAAAACCTAACCCAAGAAGATGAAACGCCAAACTATGGGTCCCATTTGGGTAAATTGGTACATCAACTTCCCGGGGTCGTAACTTTGGCATACGATCTCCGTTTGATGCGCACAGTATCTCGTTAGAAAGATATATTTGAGAAATACAACTTCGGGAAGAGCATCATTATTCCATGGGCCCATTTTTCTCCCAGTTTTCCCAAAAACGTCGTTTAGGGCTTGAAAATGGCTTCGAAAGTTCAAGACCCGAAAAACTGCTAAAAATAGTAAACTATGCTACAATTAAGGAAATTGAAAAGCTGAAACAAACAAAGGTGGGGGTCCAAGTGGACTTGGTAGATGGACACCAATATCCACTTGGATCACTCATGACATGCCAAACAAGCTATAATACACTTTTCTTCTACAACGTTGAACGTGACAAAAGTATATTTACTGCTTATCTAGGCTATCATAACAGATCCCAAACTAAAACACACACCAAATGTACTCTTCCTGTCATCTTCATTCCCTACTAAGTTAGAATTTGTATATCCATGCAGTTGTATCTCACCACTATAGGCATGTCTCAAGCAATAGTTAATTGCATGACACAAATAACTCAAGGTATGATTTGTTGCAATCCAATCCTCATGTCTCGGTTCCATCTTGAACTAGCTTAAGGTCTTCACTGCAAAGCAAATGTATAGCCTAGTATTAACCAAATACATCAATTATCCAATCAATTTTTGGTACATCTATGGATCAACCAAATCAAAATCAAAATCCCTTAGCCTTCTATTGATGGTGCTGGAAATTCATCAACCAAGGGTGCCTCCCCTGTATGAAGTCCCAATTAGACCTCACATTGTTTGGATTAGGAGCCCCAACCGGAAATAAGGAAATTTGCCAATATCCTTGGGAAATTTCCTTGGCTGCCATGAACGACACAAGAGAAACACATGTACTTTTGAAATAAGAAAGCTAGCTAGCCTTGTGATGTATTCAGTGTATAATGGTTCTTTGATGAAATGGAAAATAAAGTGAGTCTTTGAAAGAAAAGTAATAGTATTATCCTAGCAAAGACATGCACTTAAATATGAAAAAATAGTTAGTAATATTGCAAAATAGTTCACAAAGAAACCATGATAATGAAAGCATGAGACACACAATTCAAAGATGCATACTAAATGCAACAAAATAGTTCATTTTCATTAGTATGTATTAGCATAAGCATACACCATAAACGCTGAAAGAATAGTTTCATAAGCATTTATGGCATATGAATGAAAAGTGTGTCAGCTCCAAGAGCTTCAAATTATTGAGTGAAAGTTACAAGATACACCATTACAATGATACAACACTTGTTACAATAGTGGAATGTTAAGCAATTACTTGCTTCTCAAAAGCATAATATTCTCTCCTATCCCTAGCTTGAGAAGACAGGGTGAAAAGTATAAAGTCCGAAGCCATTTTCTTGAGTTATGAAGGTTTATTTATAACAAATGAGGTTACCTTTCACCTCCCATATGACTCTTGATCTCATAATATGAATTTTCAAATTTTTATGTGACCTTTGAGCTTCTACATGACTTTAGAACTCTCTAGTGAATTTTCATATTCCATGTGGGACCCTTGGATCCACATATTTTACATTTTCTTCTTTTTGGAAATTACATAATTACACCCACAAATGATGTGGAAAAACAAAATGACACACATGGCTTTGTAATGACACTTGGATAAGATATAACTTGGTAATGATGACATGGACCTCATTGTAGAGCACCAATGCCAAGTATTCTCCTTGCCGCTATAAATTTGACTTCTTCATGATGGATCTTTTCTTGTACTTCATCTTCATCCTCCAAAGGATCTGGATAAGTATTGGAACCTTTCATGCCTAGTCTGAGTTTCCAACATTCAATCATGGTCCAGGATATCTTCATGTCTTCATGATGGTTCTTCCGATGCTTCTTTTTCACAAGTGCTCTCTTCTAGCCTCTTCTTGATGACCTCCAATGTATCTCCATGATAAGTCTTGCATGTGTTTCATCTTCATCCTCCAAAATCTTGGATGATATGGAGTATTCCTTGTGATTTTTATCTTCAATCTTTTGTTATGATCTAGTGTCCCTTCATCTTCTTGCTTGATAGTCCCTTCATGGTTCCAACTTCACAAGTGCCTTCCTTCATGATCTTCTAGGCATCCTCATTTAGCATTAACATGTCATGTCAAGATACTAGTAATTACAAAGAGGATTCAATCATCATAAGACAACATCAATCCCAAAATCTCCAAGTATATTTTGTTTAATTTTTCATGTTGATTGACCCATGACAGAGCGCCAGATTGAGGAGGAGGCTCAGGAATTGCGCTTTGCATAGGAGCAAGAGATGATGGAAAGAGTATAGTCATTATGACTACGCAATGCGTAGTAACTGAAGGAAAAGGAAGCATAAATTCACATTTGAGGGAATTATTGAGGCAAGGCAAAAGGCTTTGTTAGAGCCTAGATTTGCCTAAGGCTGAAAAGACAAGGTTCTAGGTCCACATCAAACCACGCTCAGCCTCGTAGCTAGCCCTACGAGGACAGGAGAGGTCTCTCTCTAGGTCAATCTCGTCAAAAGATAATCGATGGGGCTTGAGATGACTATAATAAAAGTTAATCTTAGGCTAGGTATGAAGTGCAAGGATTAGATTTGAGTTTTTTGGGGTTTTGTTGGAAAAAAGGGACAGGCAAATTTTGGGTCCGGGGATGAGGCCAGATTTTTGCAGAGGTCAGGTAGGGGCAAGGTAGGTAGTAGTTTTGATGCTTTTTATTTGAATGAATGGGTGGATCAGACCGGTGAGGGGCCAAGGAGGGTAAGAAGGTCTCAAGAGTCCTCCTCAAACAGATGAAAACATGAAGAATTAAACAAAATATCCAGGCAGAGCATAACAATTCATGAATTCTACCTTAATCACTCTTTTGTTTAATTGTAGAAGACAAGAGAAGAGAAAATGATACACAGTAACATCAATGATCTTACAAATACATAGAGAAACACACCATCAAAACATAAATCCACATGGATCCCAACTAGTGCTGCAAAACCCTGGTCTTTCCTTTGCCAAAATTGCAGAAATGAAATGTACAACAGAGTGCCAAGCAATCCCAATTATCCAACCCTGAAAATGACTTAGAAATTAAATAATATAGACAAGCCAAACCTATTCCCTTGCCTCTAGGGGTCGAGCTCATCATTCTAGGAGCTGTTTCAACCAATTCTAAACAAGGAACTGAAATCTAGGCAATCAAACAACTTGCCCCTATATGCTAGGAAACTGATTCATTCATTTAATTTTGACTTTTTAGTGAATGAATCC
This sequence comes from Pinus tabuliformis, assembly GCA_031772625.1. Lineage (NCBI taxonomy): Eukaryota > Viridiplantae > Streptophyta > Pinopsida > Pinales > Pinaceae > Pinus > Pinus tabuliformis. The sequence continues at coordinate 302,038,254 of CM062816.1, read as the reverse complement.
TCTAGAACAAGTAAATATGTACCAAAATTAAATCATGGTTATGAAATTACATCATGGTGGATCAAGAGTAACATCAAGAAGCAAAACTAGTCAGAACTGGGCGAATTTCTGAGCTGAACAGTGAAAAATGGGCAAAAATCCTCTATGCGCCGCGCCTGATTCTCTATGCATTGCGCCACTTTGGAGCTGATTTTGAGGCACTTCCGAAAGTCCAAATTGAGCCCAAGTGTGCTTGCTGGAAATGTATGCCTGTATAATTTCCAACCCAAGTGGAATTTGGGAATTTGGATGTCATTTGCCACTCCTAAACTTCAATCTCCCAAGCTTTCTTCCTGTGTGTTAAAATAGGGTTAGTGAGGTCATTTTTCGAGTGTTTTTTTAACTTTTTGAGGACTCAAACCTGCCCAAATTTCTTGTCCATGCACCAGAAACCATGATTTTTCATGAAAAATCCATAAATGTAAACTTTTTGTGATTTGGAGCCCTCTAGGAAAAGCGAGCGCCACGTGGTGCGGCACATAGGGAGGAAAACCCCGTGTTAAAATTTTCTGTGTAGTTCCCTTTTGCAAACCAGTTTTGAGGGCCTTCGTGGTGTCAAAATTAGGTGTAGGATAGCTCATTGGAAATTTATTTGAGTCTAGTTTCCAACCCAACTTGAATTTTTCAATTTGGAGTTCATTTTCCCTGTCAAAAATCAAATCTCCCAAGACTGGTCAAAATGTGCCAAATGAGGCTGCCTAAAGGCAGAGTGCTGTTGCAGTCAACCTTTGAAAGTGTTCCTCAACTCCAAATTGAGCTCATGATAGCTCTTTGGAAATATATTTGTGTATAGTTATCATTTGACTCATCAAGAAAGCAGTTTAGCCAACCAAGCTAGGAGAAAACGTGATTTTCCCAAGGACACTTCAGAGGTGCATCAATTTTCCCGAGGCAACTGTATTTTTGACATGTCTCCTAAACCATGACACCTGTGTAAAATGTGAAAGAGGCGTTTCTTCCTTGGCATAGTTTGGACAAAAACCTCTCTCCGTTTTCCAAAATATATCTTTTCTTGCTCAGAAACATCATTTGAGTAAAACCTACCCCGATGTGTGGAACAAGGGATTTGTCGAAATGAAGCGAAATGAAGGGGACAGGGGGCTTCTAAATTCTTAAGGAAATTTTTCTAGGTGGGGAGGGATGTTAGGAAGTAGGGTAAAGTGGAATTTTATTGATTTAATGAGGGGAAGCAGTCCAAAAGGGAAAAACACAGGTCTAGCCTAGAAAATTGCCAAGTTGTACCAAGAAACTAGGGTTTGTGCAAAAATGAGGAATTTGGGGGATTTTAGTGATCGGAAGTGTTTAATAAGGTACATTAGGGATGGGGGAAGGTGTATTAACATCAAGATACAAGTTTTACCAGTGATTTGACCATCCAAGAGAAATTTCCTTCAAAACCCTAGGAGAGGGAAATGGACCTTACCTAGGCACAACTGAAGCATGAACAAGGCATAAAATGACCCAGTGGAACTTGGCATGATGATGAAAACCCTCTAAATGATGGTAGAATTTGTCGAATTGTGACATGAAGCTCTTGGGACAGCCATTAGGGTTTTGGAATTTTAAGTATGAGACTAGGATTTGGTGCATTTGGGATTTTGAGAAAGGGAACTTAGGATAAGGGATTAGCGATTTAAGGGGTATGTAAACTTGGGAAAAAAGGGAAGCAAGGGACGAATGAGGTAAGGAAGTAAACTAGGTGACACAACAATGAATTGAAACCCTAGCAACAAGTTGCTTAAGGTAATTTTAAAAGGTAAGGATTGATTGTTTTACACAAGCATCATGAAGCACCACCATCAAACCATCATTAAACTTGGATAGAAAACAACTTTGAAGACTGTAACTACTTTGTATCAAGACCATTCCAAGCGATTTTGCGCGATTGGAGTAAGTTTGGGCAAGGTTCAGGCTCTCTGGCTGTGTGCACCGCGCAGCATGCCCAATGCGCCGCGCCCCACCTATGTGCTGCGCCTTTGTTAATTTACACTGCGCAACGCGACCCAATGCGCCACGCAGCTCGCCCAATGCACCGCGCACCTGTTTTTGACCGATTTCTCCAATTTCTCTTGCTTACCTCCAAACACAACTTTTCTTTTCTTCCAAGAGTGCAAATGAAATTTGCAATTTGAAGAAATGTCTTATAAACTAGGAGCTTTTAAGTTTTTGGCTCATGAAACCCACTTTCATAATATTTGCAAATGACTTTGTTTCAAAATCTGATTTTTGTTGTTTCCACTTGATTTTTTGAACCGATGATGAATCTCTTTGTCTATTCTGCAGGGATGGATGTCATTGGATTTGGCAAAGGAGACCAGGGTTGAAGAATTTCACAACTGAAGGAGCTTTGAGAATTACATATTCATTACAAAAAACAAATTTGAAGATTTCTTCTTCAAAACAGAGTTTTGAAGAAGAATCATTCTCGAGCATTATTGATGATGAAAATTCTGAAATGAAAAGTTATTGGAGACATCCTCATGGCCTGCTGGAATTATTTGACATTCTGAAGACCAAACCCTAGACCTAATGACTGAAATGACTCTTTGCTGACCACGAGACCAAACAAGATTGTACATGACTTTAAAATTGACTTTGATGAGAAGACATGGACCAGCAGATACATGACATGAGGGGCATGAGTGAAAAGACCCTTCCGTCAAAAGATCGATGCTCCTAATGGAATGCAGATGATCGAATTGAATGAGACCCCTAAAATGAAATGCAACAAAAGAGATTTTGATCTCTGACGGAGGGCTGAAGAGACCGACTCTAACAGGCTTGTTCACTATGATTGCATAATGCATAGTTCTGGAAGGAAAAGGACAAAGGAATGCACAATTTAGAAACTCATTGAGACAGTGAGAAAGGCTTTCTCATTGTGATTACACAATGAACAGTGGTTGAGGGACTGAAATATAGAATTGCGCATTTGAGGGAGAAAGTGATGTAGTGAGGCAAGTTTACTCACTGTGATTGTGTAATGCATAGCTCAAAGAATACTGAGACAGATGATTTTGTAGTTGAACAGTTCAAGGAGATAGTGAGGCCTAACTTTTGACTTAGACTTGACATTGTGTAGTGGAAGACTCATTGGGAAAGAGTATTATGTAGTTTTGAAGGAAATGAGGCAGAGACTGTGCATTGTGATCGCATAATGCACGGTCCTTGGGGGCACTGACTGCATAGTGTGTAGTTCTAGGAGGCAAGGGTTGTTCACTATGGGATAAGACTACACAATGCACAGTTCCAAGGGGTAGAAAGCTTGGTCAAATATTGATCAAGTTGCAAAGGCATTGAAAGCTCCAAAAATGAAAGTGTAGGATCAGTGAGACAAGAAAGAATAAAAAAATCCCTAAAATGACAATCTCAAACCCAGATAACATCAACACATGCCTCATAACTCAAAATCCACATGCATACCTTGAAGTTACAACAAAGAAACACTTATTTCTAAGTGCGACGTTTGAAAAGTCACTTTGTGACACTTTGAATACAAGTTGCGACAAGAATGTCAAATTCGACCAAAAGGTATGCTAAGCTATGGGAGAGTTTCTAGTGTATATTCCTATGAAATATGATATCATCTAACACATAAGTGTGTGGTAGAGATTCCTTTAGAAGTGCGCGAAAGTGTGACACCTGCAGGAGTGAAAAGTGGCAAAAGTGACACTTTTGATAGTGAGAAAAAGTGAAAATGACACTTGAAAAAGCTAAAGAAAGTGAAAGTGACACATTCTAAAGAGAAGAGAAAGAAAAAGTGACACTTGTTAAAGTGAAAGCAAGCAAAAATGATAGTCAGGAAATTTAGAGCGACCCTTTTTGAAATTAAAACAAAAGTGACAGTTGAGGAAACTCAATGGAATGATGATACAATCACAACTAAGAGTGAGAGAATGAATGAATAACAAGATTACATGCTCATTGTTAGCTAATATTATTCATTGATTATCAACAAGAATTGTGCAGTCACTATCTTTATGAATTGTGAAGTCATTATCAACAAGGGTTGCGCAGTGACTATCGTCGGGAGTTGTGCAGTCACTGTCACTGGGCACTACACAATCATTGTATCTAGGGACTATGTAGGCACTACTCCCATATATTTCATAGTGACTACTCTCAAGGATTGTGTGATTCCTTCCTTCAAGTGTAAACATAGATCATTGAGCCTATGAGAAGAGGGTGCGCTTGAGAAGGCATCAAAAGGCTAAGCATGTATAAGTGAGTTTGATAGTTAGAATCTTAAGAAACATCAATTGACCATGAAGTTACCATGAGCAACTTAAGGTGATAGATCATGGGATCATAAGTAGGATCCAAAATTCAAGTGTAGGCAAAATTTTGGAGGGTGTTTATCGCAATGACAACAATTTCTCAAATTAGTCACCATATATAGGATTTTTCATAGACTTGCATTCCATCATTCCAAACTTCTTAAGGATCTTGATGAAATAATTTCCTTGCCCAAAACGGATTTCACCAGGTTTCTATTATACCTTTAGTCCAAAATAGTAATGCATCAAGAAAATATACTTCATGTCAAATTCAAAGGCCAACTCCCTCTTACACTAAACAATAATATGCTCTACATCTATCAAGAAAAAATCAGCAACATGTAATAGTAACATCATAGGCTCACCCTTCACAACCATGATATAAAGGTTTAGATCTGCAAAACTCTTAGAGAATCCAAGTCTCATCAGATATCCATCAATTCTATACTACCAAGCTCCAAGAGCTTGCCCGAGTCCATACAAGGCATTCTTTGATCCGCACACATGAACCTCAAAACCTTGAGGTTGCTCTATGTACACCTCTTCCACAATCACACCATTAAGGGAAGTGGTCTTCACATCCTTTTGATGTAACACCCATGCCATAAAGGAAGAAAGAGAAACAAGAGATCTAACTATGTACCTAGAAACTAGTGCAAATGTCTCATCATAATATTCTCCCTCTTTTTGGGAGAATCCTCTAGCCATGAGTCTTGCCTTGTATTTGTCAATGCTCCCATTAACTGCATGATTGATATTATATATCCACTTTGAGGTTACCACTGACTTTCCTACAGGTCTTGGAACAATCTCCCATACACCATCCTTCATAATAGATTAGTATTATTCCATCATTGCATCCTTCCATACTTGTTGGGTGTCAACCTCCTCTAAGTTAGATGATTCAGAATCAATAAAATTGTTCATTAATGTTGGATAACCAGAATAAATCTTACATATATTTGATTCCCTAAATGTACCCTATGGAACCACATGTCCTTATTCATCTTGCAAAGTAGATTTGAGCCAAGCTGGTCTTTTTCTAGTTTTAGGAACAACCACATGACCCAATGATTCACAAGGTCCTTATGGAACTTCTTCATGATCTTCAGGATAACTTGAGGAGGTGGGAGGAACTATAACCTCTTTGTTGGAAGCCACATGTTCCTTTTCTTCATCATTATTGTCCATGTGTTCTTCTCTATATTTGTAATAAGTGGCATCTTTATCAAAAGTCACATCCCTACTTACTTCAAACTGTTGATGTCCTAGAATATAGATCCTATAGGCTTTGATGACACATTTTATCCAAAAAATAACACCTTCTTTCTGGATGGCTCTAACTTATTTCTCTTATCCTTGGGTATGTGTATGAACATTGTATAACTAAATATTCTTAGATTCTAAACCTATGGTTTCTTACTGGTGAATGCTTCTTCAGGAGTCTTTTCTTCCATAGGTCAATGAGGATTTTTGTTTAGAGTGTAGACAATTGTCATGGCTGCTTCTCCCCACAAGAACATTCAAATATCTTGATCATGTATCATTTCTTTCATAGATTCTTCAATAGATCTATTATTTTTGTCAGCCCCTCCATCTACTAGGGATTATATGGAACTATCAACTCCATTTTAATCCCATCTTCCTTACATAAGGAAATGAGTTCCTTGGAGGTGCATTCTCCTCAATTATCTAATATGAGATTCTTTATCTTCTTCCTCATCTGGTTCTCCACTTTAGCTTTGAATTCTTGGAAATTTATGAAAAAATCATCTTTTGAGCTCATAACATAGATCCATGTCTTGTGAGAGAATTCATTGATAAAGGATACATAGTAGATATCACCTCCAGAGATTTCATTGACATAGGACCACACACATAAGAGTGGAATAGATCCAAAATTTATTTGGACCTATGTTCACTACTTAGAAAGGGTTTCTTGATATTATTTCCAAGAGCACATCCTTTACACACAACCTTATGATCTATCTCCAAACTTGGTTGACCTAAAACAATCTATTTCAAATTTGGAAAGGCTCTATAATGAAGATGTGCATATATTCTATGCCATAACTCACAAGGATTAATATCATTATGTACTAAAGCTTGAGAATGTTTCCCAATGATTTTATACAACCTTCCTTCATGAATCCCAATGACCCTAGTACAACTTACACTAGAGCCCTTGGCCCACACAAGGACTTTCCCATCAATGAAGGCTACCCTATCTCCTCTATCTTATAAATATGAATTGAAAGCAATTCTTTTTCAAAACTACAACATGTAGTATGTTTCTCAAGTGAATGCTTTCACTAGTTTCTAGCTCAACAAATGTTTTCCTAATTCTTTTGACTACGTAGTTGTTATTGTCTCCAAGCTCCACCTTTTGAGTCAATATCTTTTCCATCAAGATTGTGAGATGATCATCATCCCCTGACATATGTCTTGAGGCTCCACTTTTTATCATCCATATGTTGTTTTTATCTACAATAGACCCTATAAGTGTGGAATAGTAGAAGTGGTCTTTATCTCCTTTAACTTTGGCTCAACTAGAATGTTCATCAAATTCTTCCATAGTAGTATGATGCGACCCTTTTTCCTTTTATCATTGGATCTTTCTAGACATTAGTATTTGAAGTGACCAATTTTATTGCAACATAAACATTGAATATTTGACATGTCTCTCTTCCTTTGAGGATTATGTCTTTTATCAAAATCCATCTTCTTCTAAAATATGAATTTCTTCCTCTAAACGTGAGTCTTAACTCTTCTTGAGAACATATTTCCCATAATTCTTCTAAACTTGGAGCTTCCTTTCGGTTGCTTATACCTGTTGCAAACAAATCCCATGATAGTGGTATTCCATTGAGTGTTTAGGTCACAAGTTAATTATCAGAGACAATTTCATTAATATTTTGCAGTTTATCTCTCAGTTGAGAGATCCTCAGAAAGTACAAAGCTGCATTATCAATATTTTTCATTCTGATATCATGAAGCTCATTTCTTAAACTCATGACTTGGAAAATATTGTGGATGGTATACAAATCATTTAGGGCATATTACGTCTTCTTTGAAGTGTTTAACTTTGAGATGTATGGAATTATATGATCCTTGATGGATTTCTCAATTATGCTCATGGAAATTATGCCATCTTTCTTATGCTTCTTCTTTCCTGCTTCATATGTAGGTTCAGTCACTTTGCCTTGCACAATTTCCAATAGATCTTCCCTTGCGAGAATTATGTCGATTCTTGTCTTCCAAGCTCTAAAGTTAGTAGACCCTTATAACTTGATTGTAGATCTAGGGTTTCTTCAATGTTATCTCAATATATAACTTCTTCAAGAGAGATCTATGTGCTCTTTGCTTCACCAAAGCTCTGATCCCATGTTGATTTTTCTAGTACAATAGATACAAGTACTTACTTCTCAAGCTTGATACTTACTTCCAATGATGTAGAATATTATTTTTCTTTTTTAATGTATCATTAAGAAATTATAAATTCAAAAATTCAACCATAGAGACAATAGATAAATAGATATCACAATGCACAAAGAGACAAGAAGATTTTACCCTGGGAAAACCAACTAAGGGGGAAAAACCAATCTAACATTTTCCATAGAGAATCAATGTAACAAGGGATACATCATAGTAAAACTAACCTGTAATATGAGAACCGCAAGATTCCTCAAGATGATAACTCAAAAATTCACCAAATCACTTCAATATGCCTCTTCAAAATCTCATAATGGGTCTGCACTAGGGCTAGATTTTGGCCTCTCTCTACCTTAGAGATTTCGGATCTATGACCAGAAGTTTAGACCTGCAATATCACACATGAGCAGAGAAGAAGAGAGAACATGTGTGCAAGGATACTTCCTCTAGACTTCAACCTCTTCTTTCTATTCAACTAAATCTTCGTTTCTTCGTCCTCCTTTGCTATATCATATCATAAATATACTTGAATATGAGAGGTGAATTGTGCTTGGAGTGGAGACAAGTGGTCTCTATATATACACATTGGAAGGGTTCAGATAAATGCCTCTTGGGGAAGGCTGACTTCATCACTGGGAGGCTGACTTGGGAATCTTATGGTGTATTGAGTACAAATTCAAATTTTCATTTTCCAACTCTTGATAAGGCCATGAAGAATGTGCCTTCTAAACTTTTCTTTTGAATAAAAATAATAATTATTTTTCCTTTCTTCTAAGCATGAAGAAATGCTTCAAATATTTTTTCTCTTACAAATATAATTTATATTTTGATATTACAATTACAAATGAATATTATTAACACTGGCCATAGCTACAAAAATTTAGCATGCATTACATCCACTACTAACTCGCAAAACCCCTTTTTGGTTTCTATGATTTGGCACTATGATGCAGGAAAGTGTTCCCTCTGCGGACAGAGGCAACCCCTCTAGCCCTAGAGTGGGTCTAGTGATAGTAAGGACAAAACAACAATTAATTCCCTTAAATAGTCATCATTGGAGGCCTACCTCAAACCAGTGGTTGATGAAGTTTCGTTGCGTTTCTCCAGCTTCCGTTTCCTTCTCCTTATCAAGCGATCAACTTGAAACATCATAAAGAAACAATAGAGCATGTAACCGAGGAACAATAATGATCTATTTACTCACAAAGTCAAAAATTCATGAGCTATCAATTAAATTTCATACAAGACATAGGAAATCATCATTGATTTTATTAATAATAAATCAAGAGAAAAGCTTACAACCAAGTCTTGACGTCGCAAGCCCTCTCAGAGGGTTCAACCAGTGTGTTTCTTCAAGCATTCACTCTCAAAGATGGGTCTCCCAAATAGCAATATATCTCTCTCTCTTATTCACAAGATTTAACACAAGGTTAAGGTCACTCCACACCCTCTTGCAAACTATAAAGCAATCCCACACTTGTTACACTCACACCAAAACTATCTACCAAACTCAAAAGCAGTAGTAGTACTGTACAACCAAAAGAACTAACAGATGATAGCAATGGTGAATGATTTTATAGGAGAAGGAGTCTCCATGAAATAAGGGAGAGGGAGCTTATCGTCAGGGTAAGTAGCACAAAATATGGAACTACCATGCCAGATGGGGAAGGGCAACCCAAACTGACCCAACAACCAAGTCTAAAGACATCCAGAAGGCTGACTGCTGGAACGATTTCACCAAATCTGGATTGTCGTTGGTCGTTAACTAAGCTTTAGCGCCGACATCACTAGGAAGCAATGTATGCAGACTGATCATTGCTAAATATAGCTAATAGCCTCGTGCTGGGGCTTGAAATCCGACCGTCACAGGAAACAGGTGTACTCCTGCGACAGGGTCGCGATAGGACTATTTATGATAGGGGTCTGTCACGTATATTAAGTTTATTATCATGATGAGGCCGAAAACTTAGGAAAATAGGGTCAATTGGCAACATAAGAGAGCATTTGTTTAATATGAGCATGTTTCACTGGACACATGACACAGTAGAAGGACTCGGGTGAAGGCAGTGACAAATTACTGTGTAACAGATGCCCCCTAAAGTATGAAGCCCAAGAGAGTGGGAGGGGTGAATTTCTTTACAAAACCATGACTGAACTAGAACACCAACTTGAAGAACCTACAGGCGCAAGTACAACTGATATCACTGATAGTGAGATACATGTAGTCTAGGCATGGGCGCAACCATCCAAAAGATATATGAAACTTGGTTTGTGGTATGGACGCAGCCACCCAGTTGACAAGACCATGATAATGATAAAGGTATGGTCGTAGCCATCCATCAAAGAGTCATTTATGTAATCACAAACCAATCCATGCAGCCCGAACATATGTAATATTAGTTCGGGGTCTTGAAACCCAACCAAGCATAGTACAAATTCTAGCATGTGAATAGATGTGCTAAGGTCGAGCATGATAGAAAGTCGCTTGATTACCGGTCAATGATGGAAACCGTTAACAAGTGAAAGAGAAACCACCAATAATGCCAATGGCTCTCAAGTTACTGTCCAGTACAATCCACTAAGTGCAAAAAATGAGCTGAAGTCGAACACTCATGGAATCACCCAATCGAAGACCAATGATGAGAGTCTATCATCAGGTGCGAAGAACTTGTCATTGAGGCATGCATGCTCCAAGGTACCAAAAAGGATCTCTAGACCAATCTCCTAGATAATGAGCTGATGTCGACGGGAGATGAGCCGTCGTAGGACGGCCATAATGTTTCCCCCATCAACAACACGAGATAAGGAACAAGTGGTAGATGGTGAAACAGAGTATCAGAGGAGGAGGTAAGGATGTGAACTACAGAAGGATTATACTCTTGAACATGTCGGCGACATGACTCTAGAGGGTGGTATCATTTAGGTACCAAGGGATCAGAGGCTTGATGGAGATAGCATCAATCAGATTTAATGAGGCAAAATGGCAACCCAAAACCCTAGAAGGCCAAATGACGATGTATGGATATCCCAACTCGACAAGAAGCAAATTTTTCTATGTTCGAGAGTGACTAGATGCCGCAGGTAACCAATGATGACTTCCAAATTTTCCCCCATGATTGCTGGTGAGTACCCCAATTATTTTTGGAAACAAGCTTGAAGGGGATAGCATATGCTTGTAATATAAGTTCAACCTTTGGTCGAATCCAACCTAGTAATAGTTAATGAGCCCTAGGGAGGAGAAGCTCGAGTCTCGTCATGGTGACGAATCCAATGTCGTTAGGGTTTAACGAGTCCAACATAGGCAAAACTTGGAGTCCTTTTCATGTTTAGAGAGTTTGAAAAAGACACGGAAAATAAAACTCCAGGGGGGTCCTTTTTCGTAAATTTGTGTCTCTTGAGCCCTTAAAAGTATAAAATAATACTCGAGAGAACCGCTTGACCATTACGATCAAGGAGTACTTTTCGTAATTAGTGGCCTTGATCTGAAAAAGTAGAAAAGTGATCAAAGACATGTCGTTTTGTAACCAGTATCGAACCTGAAACGACAAAAGTCTAGCAATCTTTCATGTTTATACGGTCAGAAAAGAGCTGAAAGTGGATCACCTTTTTTATTTTGTTTAACGAGTTAAAAAGGAAAACTCGGAAATCTTTTCATTTTTTACGAGTCAGAAAAGAGCTAAAAGGAGACTCGTCCTGGAGGAAAGAGTGCTATAAAGGGTAGAAACTGGTTCTGGCAATGGTGGAACTACTCAAAACATGTAATGGTGAAGAGGCTGGCTAATAAAACCACTCATCGCTGTAGTTCCTCAAGAAAGGAAAAACAACCAAGTGAAAGCATATGATCGGCCAAAGAGATGGCTATGATAAAACGAAAACAACCAAGGCTCATCTAGTAGAATTTAGCTAATAAAAGATAACAATCATGAGGTGTAAATCAAGTATGGGTTCATTTTTACACAAGCTTGAACCATGGAGAACTCTGCTTGGATTCGGTTTCATGTTTACACAAGCTTGAAATGAAAAACTATGCTTGTTATGAGTTCAATTCCCCTAGGCATAATGACACAAATGAAGGTACATGCCCCCCAAGCTTCATTGCATTCAACGAGGTGGATGGAATGAAGGTTCACTTTCGAGATCTTGAAAAGACTCGATTTGGAAAAGGGATTTGTTTCATTTTTTAATGAGGTTGACACAGTGAAAGAACTATCCTCATAAACCTTGTTTCATTTTTTAACGAGGTTGACATAGGAACAAACTATCCTCAGAACTCCTTGTTTAATGTTTTAACGAGCTTGACACAAGACAAGGAACTATGCTCGTGACTCCTTGTTTCATTTTTTAACGAGCTTGACACAAGACAAGGAACTCTGCTCGTGACATTTGTTTCAATTTTTAACGAGGTTGACACAAGAAAAAACTATCCTCGGACACCTTGTCCATGGGCCATATGAGAACATGGCTCCCAAGAGGTCCCCGTAGGATGGAAGATTCATACTCCGGGAGAAACACATGTCATTAGACCTCAATGACAAATCAGGTTCCAATTCCCCTAGTACATGGTGTACGAGACCATCTGCATAACCATCAGCAGAGGCAGAGATAGAATGGGTAGCCACATAATTGACCTGTGGCAAAGAAGGTACTGCTTGCGGATAAGAACCGATGGGGTATGACGGTGGTACAGGAGGCGCCGGGTGACTAAAGAATGATAATTAATCAATAGCCACCATTCTTCCATCGTGCGGAAAACAAACCACATGAAAAAGTGAAGAAACAAGAGCTCCTATGGCATAAATATAGTCACGGCCAAGGAGAATATTGAAATCTAAAGCACCTTAGACAACCATCACGTCAATATAAACAGTTTTTCCTCCCAAAGTAATAGGGAACTTCGGAATGATCCCCAAGGATTGACTGGTTCCTTCGTCAAATGCCAACATATTCTATGTAACCGACACAACCTGCGGGGAGCCCAAAGCTTGCCAAGTAGTAGAAGGTATGAGGCTAACCGACGCATCCTCATCCAAGATAGTGCCAAGTACTGTCTTATCATAGGCATGTACTATAATATGGAAAGGCACGTAGGATGGAAGGCGAAATTCATTCAAATGAATCCAGTTGAAGGAAACAACTGAACTACTTGGTGGGGGTATCATATGATTGCCCCCATGCTTTATAGGAATCGAAGAAGGACTCTCTTGATCAGCGGGGATAGGAGGGTCATTCTCGGACACTGGAGAATCTTACGAGATGAGAAGAACATGAGCATGATGCTCTTCCAAAACAAAGTAATCAACAGGTGGTGAACCCAAGTCAACACTCTCTCCAACCAATGGTTGGTTTGGAACAGGCTTAGCACAGCCAGATTCAGAAAGAGGAGGATGGACAAGAGAAGAATCTAAGTCAATCTCTTGGTCAACAGGGGGAGGGTCTGAAGAGAGCCTCTAATAACCAACGGGAAGTTGGGGTGAAGAAGCTGTAAGGCTTTCCAAAACAACGGAAGCTTTATCCATGAGCGGACAAAGGTGAAGGGGATGGCTGCCTTCACACAATCTATAGGGGAATCGAATCTTCCCTTCCTTCTTACCACTACCAGTCAATAGGGTAGCATCATCATGAGCTTCAAAGGATGATGAAGGATGAGCCGGATCGTGAGACCATACTTCTAGGACCCTAGGAATGCCAGGACAATCATGAAGAAGATGGTCATCCTTGCACAATTGACAAGGAAACTTAACCTTCCGCGGAGGAGAAAAAGGTGGTTCAACCTGAGATGTACTTGAAGCAATAGCTACATAGGTGGCCTCACATTTATCGAACTTCTTCTTCTTCTTCGTCTTCTTCTTCTTCTTCCTAGTCTCCTGGTTACTAGACATGGATTTTTCACCAGGCAAAGGAGGAGATGAAGGTGAAGAAATAGGGGAAGAAGGCGCAGGCTAAACCTTGGAATCAATGTGTCTTGATTCAAATGAAGGAGATGGTGGAACATGAGTGATGACACTCAGGATCATTGAGGTTGAAAACAACCACATGGGCAAACCAATGGTTAACCCAGGAAAAGACAATGTTGCCATATACGGAGCACCGACATTTCCAAAAGGCGAAAACGAACCAGCAGTTCCATCTGTAGGAAGACCTTGGCCGGTAGACTCAAGGAAGGTTGCCATTAGGAACGAGCCTGAAAATAAATAAACTTAACTGTAACCAGGAATATTTCGTGGCTAGTAAATTTTATGACACAAGAACAAAACTGGAACTTTTCATGTTTCAAGAGTCAGGAAAAGGACGAAAAGGTGACTCTATCTCTTTCAAGGTTTAATGAGCCTGAAAGGACAAGTGCTCAGATGGACCTTTTCCTTTAAGGAGTCCAAAAAGGAATGAAGGTGATTGCTCTAGAGAGACTAGGGAAAAGGTTTACCAAACAACTCGTAAAACTGCATATACACCTTGGCGATAATATGAAAACCAAGGAATTCCTGTATGGAAGTCAGTCTTCCTGAATGCTGTGTTCGGTGCATTATGGTTTTCAAGGCGACAGACACGCCTTCCTAGGGATATAGGATGATAACCTGGTGGGGTCTCCCAACATATACTCGAAGGTACTGGGAGCACAATTCCGTACTAGACCATTATTGAGTCACAGAAGGAGGAATCACCGAACCTTGAGTGAAAACAATAGTGACTAGGTTTAACGACGCTAGAGCACATCTCTAGCCTAGACCTCTAAATAGTGTGAGTTACATTCCAATGCATTGTTAAGTTCATTCAATTCATTTTAGAGTTAATCTTGAATTAAGTTACAATTTCCAAGCCCTACCGTATGTATATAAAAAATCCTAGGATGCCGCTAGAATGAGTAAAGCATCTTTTATTTCAATGAACACCTACTTAAAGGAGGGTAGAAAGTTTGTCTCCAAACAAACACAAGCGAATGCAAACACTAAGAAACATAATGCATCAATACTAATCTCACAATGCATCGATACTACTAATGAAAGATTTAGAGTTCTCTTTTCAATTTCTCAAACATGGAAATTTGAAATGCACATATACTTTCACTTTCGTATATCAAATGAATGCAATCCCTTAATTTTCTTATTTTTTTTTTAATTTAAAGAGGCAAGCAAGTGTGAGCTGATCGATCCAAAAAATTGTAATCTATGCTTGGTAGTGAAGAAATTTAATCAACATCAAAAATTGGTTCAATAATCGACACTAAAAATCAACCAGCAAGAAACAAGCAATGAAAAAGCTCAAACAAATCGACAAGAAGGTTGTAAATGAACCTTGGGAAAACAAGCAACCAAGCCAAGTAATTCAAGAACTTGAAAGAAAAAAATAGGTCACATAGCCAAAAATGCAAGATTCATTCAATAAAACCAAAGAGAGAGTACCTTAACCATAAGTAACCAAAAACAAGCTAATGGGCAAGAAAAAAAGAACAAGGGATCAACAGGACTGGTGAATTCAGGAGGTAGAATTGAAAGAACAACTCTACAAGAATCGTCGCAGGCATAACACCAGCAACTAGGGATGATTAGCCACTAGCTATAGAAATAGAGTGATGTCATCGTGAGAGTACACGTCTCATCTGCGACGGGCCGATTTTAGGAGTCGTCGCGACTGTATGACAGGATTCAGCGATGCACAGAACTTTGCAACAGAGACAAAGCAACGTCGGCACGACTGTTAAACTATTTTCAGCGACGATCTTAAAAACAATGACAGATGAACAAGAAATTCCCAAACAAAAACCAGTCAATCCTACAGACAATAGAGGGATTTCCCAGATTGACCCAGGTAACCTAGAAGACTGATAATTTATCCCCAAAATTCAAGAGACACTAAATCAAAACCAAAACAAGAGAAAACAAGAGAAGAAACATGTAAAGGACTCCCTAGTGGAGTCTCCAACTTGTGATGTAGGAAAGTGTTCCCTCTGCAGACAAAGGAAACCCCTCTAGCCCCAGAATGGGTCTAGTCACAGTAAGGACAAAACAACAATTAATTCCCTTAAATAGTCATCATTGGAGGCATACCTCAAACCGATGGTTGATGAAGTTTCGTTGCACTACTCCAGCTTCTGTTTCCTTCTCCTTAATGAGCGATCAACCTGAAACATCACAAAGAAACAACAAAGCACGTAACCAAGGAACAATAATGATCTATTTACTCATAAAGCCAAGAAGTCATGAGCTATCAAGTAAATTGCATACAATACGTAGGAAATCTTCATTGATTGTATTAATAATAAATCAAGAGCAAAGCTTACAACCAAGTCTTAATGTCGCAAGCCTTCTTAGAGGGTCCAACCAGTGTGTTTCTTCAAGCATTCACTCTCAAAGTTGGGTCTCCCAAATAGAAATATATCTCTCTCTCTTATTCACAAGCTTTAACACAAGGTTAAGGGCACTCCACACTTTCTTGCAAACTATAAAGCAATCCCACACTTGTTACACTCACACCAAAACTATCTACCAAACTCAAAAGCAGCAGCAGTACTGTACAACCAAAAGAACTAGCAGATGATAGAAATGGTGAGCGATTTTATAGGAGATGGAGTCTCCATGAAATGAGGGAGAGGGAGCTTATCCTCAGGGCATGTGGCACAAAAGATGGAACTACCATGCCAGATGGGGAAGGGCAACCCAAACTGAACCAACAACCAAGTCTAGAGACATCCAGAAGGCCGACTGTTGGAACGATTTCGCCAAATCTGGATTGTCGCTAGTCGTTAACTAAGCTTTAGCGCTGACATCACTAGGAAGCAATGTATGCAGACCGATCATTGCTAAAGATAGCTAATAGCCTCGTGCTGGGGCTTGAAATCTGACTGTCACAGGAAACAGGTGTACTCCTGCGACAGGGTCACGATAGGAATGTTTATGATAGAGGTCTGTCACGTATATTAAGTGTATTATCACGACGAGGCCGAAAACTTAGGAAAAGAGGGTCAATTGGCAACATAAGAGAGAATTTGTTTAATATGAGCATGTTTCACTGGACACATGACATAGTAGATGGACTGGGGTGAAGGCAATGACAAATTATTGTGTAACAGGCACAAGGTTATTGTTAGCTTAGTAATTATATTCCTTTTTTGCTATATGAATTTGAAAGGATTGGGTATGTGATAAAACACTTATACAAATTACTCTAGTAACACCTCCCCCATACACTATGTTGATTCATTGATATCTACGTTACATGTTATTACATGTATAGCATGCTTCTTTTCTCTATCTAATGCTGTAATGATCTCCTCTACTTTCTTATTCCAGTGGTTCTCCCTTTATATGGCCTACACTTCTTGAATCTAAAACACATACATATCATTTAAATATTCTCTAATGGGTTCTTGAAGTGGAGGTTCTAGATCTATAAATCCTTTTTTCACTTGTAACACCCTCCGAGGTAAATGTGCATATAAAAAAACACAATAGGAACAAAAATACAATAAAAATATTAGCCATCAAAATCCATATATACATCATTACATTTTCACATGGAAATCAAGGGAATGAATTCTTTTCATTAATAATGCAATGAACCAACCGATGATGGGACTAACACGTTCCACCCGACCATATATTGGCTGAGCCAAGTCTCTCTTCAGCCAATCACCCCCGTGCCATATTCCAAGCATGAATGTGGGACTCATGGAACACATTAAAAAACATCAATCAATGTGGATGCCACCGGAGTTCTTTGCCTACACCATGAGGAATTTGAGTGCCTCCTAGTCTCTCTGGCTTTACCGTGCATCCGCAGTCTGATCTAGGGATCACTAGGCCCTACACCGAGACATACTCTCCAAGCTTTACCGTCTATTCCATCCCAGAATCACTAGGCCCAACGGAGAGAAAAATACACCTCTTGGCTTTACTGTATATCCTGTCATTCACCGACAAGGATCCCTAGGCCCACCAAGGCACATAATTTGGCTTTACCACAACTCACAATCTAGTTTAGGGGTTACTAGGCAAGTGTCTTCATTCATCCTTAGTCTAGTTCAAGGACCACTACCACCATGAGTTTGTCAATTCGGAGATCCACCCCACGTAGCTTCGAATCCAATCTGGCCATCCTCCACAAAATGCATGAAAGAACCCATCTCATCAAAGCTATCAGGAAATGGCAAGGCTAGGCTGAAAAATATTGTCACACCTCGCAAAACCCATGCCATGGTAGAAAAGAAACACATGCATGCCAATTCTAGCAAGGAAAATACACATGAAAGTTGATACCTGCAATGAAGCCTGTTGTAGCTACTTGATCCTACCTTTCCCTACTTGATCCTTGATTCCTCTTGCCTTCTTTGCTCTTCTTGCTCCAATGCATAAGTGATCCAAGAAAACTCTAAGTGTCCAAGAGTATGAGAGAGAGAGAGAGATAATAATGAGAGAGCTCCAAATGTAAACTAGCAAAGTCTTGCCCACTGATCCTCATAAGCCTTTTTATTAATCATGCCTCTATTTTCTTCATTTTCCATTAGTTTCCTTCATTTTCCTCCTCACATGCAACCTATGACCTTTCACCTCCTTTTTCTCCTAATTTCCATTATTTTCCCTCATTTTCCTCCTCACATGCAACCTATGACCTTTTATCTTCCTTTTCTCCTAATTTCCATTATTTTCATAAATAAATGTGCCAAAATACTTCTTTACCTCTTTAATGCCTTTGCCAATTTCCTTAGACATAAACAACCAAATGAACACCCACTAGGATGTATTGTCCACCATTCAACTTGGAATACGTGTCCCATCATCGTGGTATTTATATATCTTTACATGGAATTTTCACAAGGGTTGTTACAGAACCCTCCCCCTTGGGGGAACACCATCCTCAGTGTTCAATGAAACCTATAACCAAAAGACCATTGAAAACAAAACATATTGCCCATGGAGCTTTATAACATAGCTCATTGCAGTATTTACAATGAAGGATCTACTCAAAATCAAAACATCATGACAACATGACAACATACTGCATAATGGAGCTTTATAGCATAGCTCATTATGGTATTTGCAATAACCACATATACAAATATTCACATATGCACATTTTCTTAACCAATAAATAAAATAATATGAATCCGTGACAAGGGAATCTAGAGGCTCACACCTCCACCCTCAAAATAATACTAGGATCCACCTCCTTCCCAGGAAGTCCAGAATCCATTGCAAATGCAAATTTGCATCCAAGGTCTAGCACTATAATCTCGCACCACTTGCCCTCTCAGCAAACAGTTACTGGCTCATTGTTCCAGGGCGCACTCCCAATGTGCATCTGATTCCATCTGGCAATGCTAATGACCAAAACAAATCCATCTGTGACCTTCCCTTCTCTGCTACACAGTCCCTCAGGAATCTGGTCACCCCTTCCATGCAGTCACTCACCTTCCAAGTTCCACTAGCACCCCCATCCCGGGCAGTCCATCCCTTGGCAAGGCTTCCTCACATCAGAAGATACAAAAACCAAGGCATATACCTACCTCAACACATCATACCGGTCATAGCATGCTCATGGAAATCAATGGACACTATTGGGTACCAGTGTCCCACAATGGCCCTGCTCCTGAAGTGATTTACCAACATACTACTGAAATTTTCAATTCCTTTTTTGTTGATTCTAATTCTTGCAGTCGATTTCAACCACTCAACTGGGCATGTTCATGCTTCCTATACCAAGAACATAACTTCCATCAGTTTTAAAATAGATTAAAATAAATTCACATCATACCTCATTGGTAGCTCATCAATAAGGTACATTTGCAATCCTGTTCACTTCCTGTCACAACAAGTCAAACTAGCATATTTGACCAAATAAACATGTATAAAAATATCACATCAGGTTAGCTCAAAACATAACCAACAAAATCATAAATCACATGTAACCATCATAAACCAGAATCATAGATCGCTATACTCATCATTTACCATAGTCATAAATCACATGCATAATAAAACTGAAATAAAATGATGATACTTATCCTTTCATCAATCCTTAGCTTCTACTTTTGTCTTTATTCCCTATGCACTCTAGATCAGTTGCTACACCCAAAAAACACCCAGTGCCTTCTACTCAATCATGTGCATAGACACATAGTGTGCATCACACACATACAACCACACGGCATACCAAACCATGCAATACATGCTCTACACCTGACATACAACACATGCACCTACACCCAGTGTATACAATACAATGCATCCATATATACTCGATGTGAAATACCACCCAATACATGTACCTATATAGAGTACCACACAACGAGTATGCACACCGCAATACCATGACTACATGATTCATGTACATAATATTGCATGCCCGTAACACAACATGTATGACATGCACACACTACCACACGTGCACCAGTACCATATGTACAACATGTACACAGTACCACCGGTACACTGCACCACCTGCATAATGTGTGCACAACATCACATGTACATGGAACCACTTGCTTAACGTGTACACAACGCCACATGTACACTACACCACTATACAATGCATACACAATACCACATGTACACAGTACCACACGCACGACATGTACGTGAGACCACATGTACACAACACCATATGCACGACATGTATATAGCACCACATGCACACAACGCCACTTGTACAATGTGTACACAGCACCACACACACATGGCACCACTTGTACAATCATGCACACCACACCATATGTACACAGTACCAATGTACCACATGCACGCAACACCACTTACGTACATAGCATCATCTGTACATAGAAATGCATATCCAACATGTACATAGCACCATATGCACACACACCACATATACGTCATGAAGACAATACAATATGTATACAACACCCCATATGGAATATTTGCACAACCCTATTTGTACCATCCTGTACATAACATTGCATAAATAACATGTACACATGCTATGTATACACAACGCGACAAGTACACACATCATAGATGCAACATTTACAACATATACAACATATGCACAAAAATAGTACCACACATCCAAAACCACACTGTCCTTACCAAGAAACCTTACTTCCCATGTCTTATCCATGCTTACCCTAGCATGCCGCAGACCACACTGCTTTCACTTTGCTGATGTACCCTTCAACATTACTTGTCATAACATAAAAATAGGCATAATACAATTATACAATACCAAATCATATCCACATGATACTGACCTCATATATTTGTCGTGACTACTCTTCCCAATTGATTCCTTGTAAGACTAAGAACCTCTTCATGTTGTTCTCCTACATAAAAAATCATTCCTCCACAAGAATGATCCCTGAAAACGCTGTCAGACATTAACATAAACACATGGATACATACATACATATATAAACGTTAGCATAAAAAAATCATGATCCTGCCAAACAATAACATACATACAAACATGTATACATATATAAACTTCAACATAATCATGATCATAAAATAATTACCAGATAACATAAGGTCTAGGTTAATAGAACTTCCTTATTCATGCACAGGCATTGAGAGAAACAGTTCCCAACATATCCAAATCATATGACACATAAAATCCATTTACTTTACCTTTTCATGTTACCTTTCTCGTGACTATACTGCTACTGTCCATTTACCACAATGGACCCAGCCAGTCCAACCGACTATCATAGCTTTACCTTGCACTGCGCTTACTCATGCACCGAGATTCATCTAAATCTTACATTACCTTTTGAGTACCACACAACTCTCCCTGAGCTCCATCAACTTTCCTCTTTCCCAACCAATTCCCAAGACTCAAAACGTAAAAGGAAATACAAGAAACAAACAAGAATAAGACCATAAAAACCAATAACAACATGACTCCGCAAACAAAGTGGTATGCCATACACTAGACATAAACAAAGCCACAAATCAATCTCAACAATTCATAAAATATCAAAAGCACAAGACTAACAACAAACACCATGACTTAATTCCCATGGTTCCCAGGGAAAGCTCAACCTGAGCTTTCTTCAAGATTTCATGGCAACCTCTCTTGCCATGCAACTCCCTGCATCATGCTCACAGATGTCAACCACATGTTCAAAATATCAAGACAATCATATTTATCAATTTGAAATCAACTTTTACAAACAATCATGTTATAATCCATAGTCATTAGACAATGCTACAACTATCAACTACATTCAAGTACATATGAACTGTCTCAACACATACATGTTAGTAAAATAATCTTAAAACAAATCATTTGAACACATACTCATATTAAGCAATTCATCAATCATTCAACCACTTGCAAACATACCATTTTAAATAAATCAATTAGATGACATAATAGGCACCAAACACTCAAATACCAAATAGATGATGTAATCAACTATGAAACACCAAGTATAATACATAAGCAAACTCATACCTTAGTGTACCTTATGGGAGGCTATCTTTTCTACATTATAAATCTAGTTAGCGAGATATAATTTTACAACATGTCAACTCAAGCACTCATAAGATCATGATATCCATAACAATATCTAACTAGCATGTTCACATCATAAACTCATACACAATTACCATTCACACATATGAAAATTAAATATAGATTATTATGACACCATCTCACAAATATGACGGTTCATACCTGAATATCACAACCATAACCATCTGCATAGGTCAAACCAGGTTAACACAATACATATAGCATCAATATCTTTAAGGCAATGAACATAACCATCACTCATATGACCAATCCAAGTTATAACATCAATATCTCAATGAAATAACCCTAATCATCAAGTTAATATTATATAACAACAATAAGCTATATATCATGCTCATCAACAACATAAAACTGAATCATCAAGCTAACTGTCATATAATAGTCAACAAGTTAACCTATAACATACCCTTCAGCGACATATAGCATAATCATCATGTTATCTAATATAAAACAACAATAGAAATGCATACAACTACAAGTTACTATCATTATTGACTATCCGACACATGTGAATATAACTACACTAATCAACCAACATCTATCATTAATGTAACCATAACATCAAAAGACGTGTACATAAACCTAATGTATATAAACCCAATGCATATAAAATCCTTAACTTACATACCTGCATATCGAACATACAATATCTGTATGACGATCTACTCTTACCCCAAAGTCCAATGTTGCAACCTCATTATAATGATCTGCATCTCCTGCTCTATCTCAGCCAACACATTAGCATCGTAACATCCAATAGTGCCATGATGACCTAAATTGCATACAATGACTTCACAAGGCATTTTTGACCTACTATACATGCATAATGATAGCCACGACCATACATGCATAACAACAACCATTACTCCATTGTACACATTGCGACATGCAACCAACAATATGCATAAGTAATGCCAAATCAACTACACCTACGCATAAATGCATGTAATCGAACATAAGCAATCAATTCTTGTAATCAACCTACATGACTAATACATGTAACCAAAATATTCAAAAATGTAACCTAACATACAAGGATGTAAGTAGGTATCATGAAATCAACATGTAAGCGACATATAATTCATACACAGTCAGTCACATGTTCTAAAAATGAAGACATCATGTCTATTAATTTGAAATCAAAATTCACCAATATAACAACCTATAAGCATACCCCTTACTATCCATGGTCCACACTAAGGTAGAAGGAGGAAGCTACTATAATGGTCTGATCTCCAATGTCCAATTATGGAATGGGATCTCCAAATATCTATTAAATTTAACCATACTTGAAAGAAAATCTATTTTTATTTCTCATACATTTGTATGAGACTAAGTAAAAAATATTGCACTTATTCCACTTGTAACATCATAACTAAAAACATGCCACTTTTCCATTTCCTTACATGCAACTTTTCAAATTCCTTGCATGCAACCTTTCAAATTCCCTACATGAAACTCTTTAAATTATTTGCATGCAAATAGGCATAGATCAACTACATCTATATTATCATACTACAATAATATCCCATCCAAAAAATAACATTTTCTTCAAACAATTACCATACTTTTACATTTTCTTCCAACAACTACTATATTATTACATTTGCATGTAAGCATTTCTTCAAACACTTTACATGCAAACTAATATAGCAAACTATCTGCATACAAGTAAGCATATATCAACTACAACAATACTATTACGCATCAATACTATCCCCAACCACAAACAACATACTCATTGGCGAATTTTATCAAACAGTTTGTATGCAATTAATCATTGAACCATTTAAGAATTTCATCAAACACTTTGCATGCAAACTAATATAGTAAATGATTCAATGCATATATCCTAAACTGTAGTATTATAAGTTATGGAAACTGAACCATATGATCAGTGGTATTTTTCATCACTATGAATCAAGTTTCAACTTCTGAGATTTCATAGATGAAAAGTCACAACAAAATACCAACACAACCCTATTTGGTGCACAGTTATAGGAGTATCCAGAAAGCTCGATTTACACTGGTCATATATCCTACAATATAGCGAATAAATGTCTAAAATTGTCATCACAATATCAGTGGGAGTTCCCCTCATTGTGGAAAAAATTTCAGCTTCTGAGAGTGCCCAAAATAAAGCTATAACAAAAATGTCAGCGTGACTCGTTTGAGACCTGATTTTAGGAGCATTCATAAGGCTCGACTCCCTCTGCTCATATCTCCTAAAATATTGCGACCCAATATCTGAAATTTCTACCACATAATCATTCGTATTTCCCCTCAATGTGGATGATTTTTCAGATTCTGAAATCCTACAGAAGAAAAGTTATTGCAGTAATTCCAACGTGACCTATTTAAAGGTGCATTTAGGAAGGGCATCTTCCTTAAATCATAATTCCTAAAGTATTGTGAACCAATATCTGAATTTTTTACCACATTATCAGTGGGATTTACCTTCATTATGAACAATTTTTTGACTTCTAATATTCCACAGAAGAAAAGTTATAACAAATATGATAGAAAGGTCTAAAATGTAACCTTTGTTCTTCATTTTACCTATGATAGAGCTCATCCAGTCCAAGTGTTAAAACCATGCTCTGATAACACTCTGTAACATCCTCTTGGGTAAATGTGCATATAAAAAACATAATAGGAACAGAAATAAAATAAAAATATGAGCCATCAAAGTCCATATATACATCATTACATTTTCACATGGAAATCAATGGAATGAATTCTTTTCATTAATAATGCAATGAACCAAACAGTGATGGGACTACCACGTTCCACACGACCATAAATTGGCTGAGACAAGTATCTCTTCATCCAATCACCCCTGTGCCATATTCCAAGCATGATTTTGGGACTCATGGAACACATCAAATAACACCAATCAATGTGGATGCCACCGAAGTTCTCCACCTACACCGTGAGGAATTTGAGTGCCTCCTAGTCTCTCAGGCTTTACCGTGCATCCGCAATCTGATCCAGGGATCACTAGGCCCTACACCGAGACATACTCTCCAGGATTTACCATGCATTCCATATTTGAATCACTAGGCCCAATAGAAAGAAAATATGCCTCTCGGCTTTACCGTATATCCCGCCATTCACCGACAAGGATTCCTAGGCCCACCGAGGCACACAAACTGGCTTTACTACAACCCATAGTCTAGTTCAAGGGTTACTAGGCTAGTGGCTTCATGCATCCTTAGTCTAGTTCAAGGACCACTACCACCATGTGTTTGTCAATTTGGAGATCCACCCCACTCAGCTTCGAATCCAATCTGGCCATCCCCCACAAAATGCATGAGAGAACCCATCTCATCAAAGCTATTAGGAAATGACAAGGCTAAGATGAAAATACTGTCACACATGGAAAAACCCATGCCATGCTATGAAATAAACACATGCAATCCAATGCATGCCAAATCTAGCAAGGAAAATACACATGCAATCCCATGCATGCCAAATCTAGCAAGGAAAATATACATGCAAGTTGATACCTGCAATGAAGCTTGTTGTAGCTGCTTGATCCTGCCTTTCCCTACTTGATCCTTGCTTCCTATTGCCATCTATGCTTTTCTTGCTACAATTCAAAAGTTCTCCAAGAAAACTCTAAGTGTCCAAGAGTATGTGTGAGAGAGAGAGAATAATGAGAGAGCTCCAAATCTAAACTGACCAAGTCTTGCCCACTGATCCTCATAAGCCTTTTTATTAATCAGGCCTCTATTTCCTTCATTTTCCATTAGTTTCCTTCATTTTCCATTAGTTTCCTTCATTTTCCTCCTCACATGCAACCTATGACCTTTCACCTCCTTTTTCTCCTAATTTCCATTATTTTCCTTCATTTTCCTCCTCACATGCAACCTATGACCTTTTACCTTCCTTTTCTCCTAATTTCCATTGTTTTCATAAATAAATGTGCCAAAATACCTCTTTGCCTCTTTAATGCCTTAGCCATTGCCTCTACCAATTTCTTTAGCCATAAACAACCAAATGAACACCCCCTAGGATGTCTTTCCCATCATTTAGCTTGGAATACGTGTCCCATCATCCGTGGTATTTATATATTTTTAAATGGAATTTTCACAAGGGCTGTTACAACACTCATCCTTATTTTTGAACTTACCCACCAAGTTGATTGTTCACTCTATCATCAACTTTCCAAGAGAGGGAATGTCTATCTTTTGTAGGTTTATAACATGTTGTGTTCAGACAATGTCTCCTTCATAGATTTCTTTCATAGTGATGACTTACTGATGAGATGTTAAGTACAACCACTTAGAAATTTCAGTTTCCTCACTTGTTGGATTAGGGTCTTCTCCCCCAGTTGGTTCATTCTTTTTGGTTCCCCAACTGGCTATCAACTTATCTATTGTTGGTCATACATGTGTTTATGATTTTCTCACACTCTAAGTATTAGATTCCTCCTATATTGATCCCCTACTTCCCACCAATCGAACCTTTCTCAACCATTTGAAATCTTTGTATTCTCCAGCTTGCAATCCTCAAAACTTGGTTCATGTAATATTTTAATCCTTGTAAATTTATGAAATATAACTAATGTAATGTCTATTTTGAAAGTATTATAGCTTTCTAGTATCATTCATTCAAATAATACACATCCTTACCAAAACCCAAACCAAAACTTCATGTTGTAACTACTTTTACCGGGATTGGTGCCACTTGAAGCATGCACCATACCACCGTTGATGTCTACCTTATCTTATATATCCAATCTAAATTCATAACAATTATTACCAAGAACTAGTGATATAAGACAAAAAATCCCTTGATATCAACGATAATAAAAGGTTACGAGGGATTTTAACAAAGGAGGACGGAGTGCACGCGAAAAGGATTGGGTTAGGGTTTTTTCGCGCAACATCTGCAGTCCGTCGCGGCTAGGTTTCGAAAGTCTCCCTCGATTAGGTTTCAACCGCCACGGTCACAGCCCAGGATCATCACAGCTGCAGCATCTCCATCGGTTTCTCCACCAGTCGTTTTCGGTCGCCGACAGTTATGGCTGACATGGAGCAAGAAGCAGTGGATTACTCGGTGGATCCCTCGCCGGACAAGACTATTTTTGGAAATCCTAGCTTCGCCTCTCGCTCTCGGTTCGCTCCGTCTACATCTTCATCTGTTCCAGCGCTCCCACAGCATCCATCCTCCATCTCGCCTGAAGCTTATCTAGCCATTCCAAACTCTGCAAGCACTTACCCTACCGAATCCCCGCCATTTGAGGTCCCCCCACTCTCGCCGGGCTCCCTGCATTTTTTGGCTACCCATACTCCTCCCTCGCCCTCCTTTGATCCGCAGGCCCCTCCCCCCCTAACGGTGCCTCTTCCCCTGCTGCCGGTTCCCCCTGCATCTCGTCCCTCTGTTCCGGGAGTCCGTCAGTCCGGATGCTTTGAGACACCTGCTGTCGTTACTCGCCCTGCAAAACCCCCATCCCTGGAAGGCATTACAAATCCTCTGGTAGATCATCCGTCAGCCCCCTGCACTAGTAAAAAGAAAGCAAAGTGTGTTAGGGCTACAGCTCGGGACATCGCCATCAAATTCGATCGAATCAAGGCCACTCGGTGATTACATGGATATTGCGAACACTGTGCTGGTAGGGCACGTCAGGGGAAGGACATATTCGTTGCAGAGGCTCAATCAATGGGTACAGGAGATCTGGGGCGGAGTTCTTTTTGATCTACCAGTGGTTCATGTCCTCCCCAGAGGATGGCTCTCCCTCAAATTCACCAAGGAAAGTCAAACTAATCTAGTTTTGGGCCGATACTGGCATATTGAAATGGCCCCGGTCCTCCTAAAGCGCTGGAACCCCCTCTTTGACCCTGAACGGGAACAGCTCGGAGCTGGACCAATCTGGGTTCGCCTACCAGGACTACCAATACCATTCTGGGCAGAAGAAGTCTTCATTAGGGTTGGAAATGCCCTGGGGACATATCTGGACTACGATCGCACATATGTGGAATCTGGGAACCGAACTCTAGCGCGGATTCTGGTCCACCTGGACACCCGCGAAGGACTTGAGGAACAGATCACGCTACAGTGGGGGAGGTGTATCAGAGTGAAATTGCTGGACTACGAAGGAGTTCCCTTCCGATGCAGATGATGCCACAAAGTGGGGCACCTTGCGAAGGACTGCCCATTCAACAAGAAAGAAGATGATACTCCGAGAGGCACCCCGACATCCACCAGGACGGCATCCCCCAACATCTCTCGCCCTCCCTCTGCGGGCCCGCCCCCTCCGGCTACATCTCCCATGATCGACCCAGGAATGCGGCAACCCTCGCCACCAAAGACCAGGGCTCGCTCGGCGGCTGAAGCGGGTATGAATTCGGGTTCTCTTAACCCTTCTTTGCATTCTTCGTTTGATGTTAATCATGTTATTGGACCCACCTCTCAACCCTCCATGATTCACTGCACATTAACATCATCCCCACTTATCTGCAACACTGAACCCATCATATCCACATCCTCCCCCGTGGCTCGTTCCTCCCCGCCCCCCCTGGGGTCCTCCCCTCCTCATTCATATTTTCTCCGGTCTAGGAACCCGGCCAAAGAGCCATCAGACTGTCATTCGGGATTGGGCATTGTTATACCTGAGGGGGTTTCATTGAATACCAGAGGGAGAAAATCCCATCTCTCAAAGGCCATTAAACAAGCTGGGGCAGAGGTGGTCTCTGGCCGGCAATCGACCATTGACGGGGTCCTTAGAGCAGGACACACCCCGAGAGGTGTTCCCCCATGAAGTGTCTATCCTTTAACTGCAGAGGATTGGCTAGTTCCTCCAAGAAACTAGCCATGAAGCGGCTCATTGAATCTGAACCTATCGACATTATCATGCTCCAAGAGACACTCTGCTCAGCAGAACAGATAACTCGAGCCTTGCAAGCCTTGGCCCCTGCCTGGAGCTTCCATGCCATTGATGCTGTGGGACGATCTGGAGGTCTAGCCATTGGTATCAACCCTCGCTCCATTAAGATGGACTCGACCTGGGGGGGTGCGGGGTTCATTGGGTTGGACATTTTCTCTGCTGAACTCGGCATGAATCTCAGAGTTGTCAATGTATATGCTCCCTGCTCCCAGAGAGAATCGTTCTGGCAGCACCTACTACATCTCTCTATGATGAATGAAGACCGGGTTATTATTGGAGGAGATCTAAATTTCTCTCTGGGGTTCAGGGAGTCATGGGGCTCGGAAGCACAATTCGACCCCATTACTGATTACATGACCAACCTGCTTGAGCAAACAAATTTTTTGGATATACCTATGCAGCGACTTCTTCCTACATGGAGGAATAGACGGGTAGGGGATGCTGCTCTTGCTCGCAGACTAGACAGATTTCTTATGAAGGGGACTCTCCAACAGCGCTTACATCTCTTCAGACAATGGGTTGGCTCGGGGGGTTTATCGGATCACAATCCTATATACCTGGAGATTCAGGGTCCTTTCAAGAAACCTAAGGCACCCTTCAAATTTAATCACACCTGGCTGAAGGATCCATCATATGTCAAGATGATAGCGGATTACTGGATCTCCCACCCTATCAATGACACAGAATCCCTCGCCAAAGGGTTCTGCAGGAATCTCTCTGAAATAAATCATATATCAATTGAGTGGGCAAAGGAGAAACTGGATCGTGATTCGGCACAACTCATTCAAATTGAAGCTGACTTAACCTCTCTCACCGACGATAGAGGATTGGGTTTCATTACAGCTGCAGACAAATGCAGGCTAATTGACTTAGAGAATCAAAAAGCAAAGATCCTCCAAGAGAGGGAGGAATCCATTAGATTAAGAAGTCGGGCTATATGGATCCAAGCTGGGGATGACAACACGAAGTTCTTTCACAATTTTGCAAAGTGCAGGAAAGTATCAAATACTATTTGGAAGCTCCCCTCCCCGGATGGTGATTTCGCAGATAATTTTAATAAGCTCGCTCACCTGGGCACCACCCATTTCAGGAATCTTTACAAGAGCCCTCGGGAAGCTAACCTACTTGATATCATAAATGTGGCAAACCACTTCCCGAGATTCATGGAGGAAGAAGATGTAGAGGCTCTCAATAACCCAGTCACGGCAGAGGAACTGGAAGGAGTGCTGAAATGGTTCAAAAAAGACAAAAGCCCTGGCCCGGATGGATGGACCATTGAATTTTACTTAGCCTTCTTTGATGTTCTGGGACAGGACCTGCTAAGGGTGGTCGAGGAGAGCAGGACTACGGGTTCTATATATCATGCCATCAATTCTACTTTTATTGCTCTCATCCCAAAATCTGATTCCCCAGCATCCTTTGATGACTATAGGCCCATATCCTTTTGTAACTGCCTCTATAAAATCATATCTAAGACCATTGCAAACCGTCTTAGACCCATCCTCTCCCGATCCATTGCCCCGCAGCAATTTGCTTTCCTTGAATCTAGGCAGATCCACAAGGCTATCGGACTCGCCCAAGAAGCATTGCACTCCATCTGGTCGAAGAATCTGAAAGCCATCCTCCTCAAAATTGACCTCTCAAAAGCCTTCGACCGAGTCAGCTGGCTCTATATAAAAATGATCCTCATCCACCTGGGCTTCCCCCATGCTTACATCACTTGTATCATGGCCTGTATAACCTCCCCTTCCTTCAGTATACTCATAAATGGCTCAGCCTCACCTTTCTTCCACTCTGAAAGGGGCTTGAGACAGGGGTGCCCCCTATCTCCCCTTCTCTTCCTCTTGGTCATGGAAGGTCTCAGCCGCCTCATGGACTCTGCAAAGCGGGCTGGAGATATTGGGGGCCTTCGCATATCCGACCTATGCTATCTTACACACCTACTCTTTGTGGACGATGTTCTCATTCTACTTGATGGCAGTGTACGAGACTCTCGGTCCTTCTCAAAGATCCTGCAACTATTTTCTGCAGCTACAGGTATGCTGCCAAATCAGTTGAAATCTACCATCACTTGTGCACGTACTTCTGTACAGGAGTCCCGGACAGCCCTTCAGGCCTTCCCCTACTCTGTCCACCCTCTGGATAGAGGTCTCAAATATCTGGGGTTCAATCTGAAGCCTACATGCCAAAGGATAGTTGATTGGGTCTGGTTGGTTGCCAAACTGGAAAAAAGACTTACTGGCTGGAGTTACAGATATCTCTCTAGGGCTGGCAGATTGGTGCTCATTAAATCTGTGCTAGAGGCTACCCCGGTCTTTTGGATGGCACTAGCATGGATACCGAGAAATATACTTGGGAGACTTCAGCAGTTGTGCAATCGATACCTCTGGAATGGGAGTCAGGACAAGAGAATATTTGCATGGATCAGCTGGAAGAAAATTTCTCTGCCCAAAAAATGGGGAGGATGGGGCCTCAAAGAACTCCCAGAATTCGCCATGGCACTGGCTGCCAAGATGGGATGGACCTTACTTACCAGCCAAAGCCTATGGACACAGGTATCCTATCACAAATATATATGGCCCCAGAACATTCTGGATTGGGCTCGACTACCAACTTGGTCATCTAAGGGATGTTCATCAGTCTGGAAGGCATTGGTACATGCCCTTCCCCTCATACGAGACAATCTTGCTTGGCGAATCAATGATGGCATGACGGGCAGGATTGGCTTGGATCCATGGATCAACAGTGGGGGCAGACACATCCTCAATCCGGATCTTATTACTCATCTACAGTCCCGCGACATCAGGCATTTCGCACAAATCGCCGATCAGCAGCACACTGACATTTTCTCCCAAGCATGGAAATCGGCCCAGCAACTGGATCTCCCACTTCATTGGCATCAGGAATGGCAACACTTTACTGAGGCTTTATCAGAATCCCACATTCGCATTAAACAAGGTCCGGATGAACTTGTTTGGTGCCCTGCGGATCATGGTATATACGCTCCAAAGTATGGGTACAAAGCACTCATATCCCACAGAATACCTGATCCGATTCACCCGTGGTGGCATACCATTTGGAAGCTTAAGGCTCCACCTCGCTCCAGACTTTTTTTCTGGTGTGCCCTTAAAGGTATTGTCCCCACAGGTGACTATCTTACTCGTAGATCCATCTACGGACCATCCTGGTGCATTTTCTGTAAGGCCGCATCAGAAAACTCAGAGCATATATTTCTACTCTGCCCTGCTATCCACACCCTTTGGACCAACATCCGCAATCAATTGGGCATGGCTGGGAACTGGACTGGGAATGATCTATCGGACGCATGGGACGCTTGGACACACAGTCATCCGGGCTCAAAACTTTTAAATCTCCCCCTCGTGGCTACATGGTATACCTGGCTTGCGCAGAATCGAGCTGTCTTCGAGGATCGATCGGTATCTTGGAGCCGGGTTGAAGCCACCATCATCGCTGCCTATCATGAGCTACCCGATCCGCCTCCATCTTGGCCTAGAATCATTCAACCCATGCCCAACATCGACAGAGCCACCCCGTGGGCCTTCTTCGACGGGGCAGCAAACCAAACGAGGTGTGGAGGGGGCTTCATTCTGCATATTAACAAACATCACCATTACCTTGCAAAAATGGGATTCGGAAATGGATCAAATAATTATGCTGAACTTTCTGCCATCCGAAATCTATTACACTTTACTTTATCGCATCAACTCACAAATATCAATATCTTTGGGGATTCAATGGTGGTAGTTAACTGGATCAATAATGTCACTACATGTCATACACACACACTCAGCAATATATTACATGATGCTCTCACTCTCAAAGCAGCATATAATCATTTCTCTTGTTTACATATTTACAGAGAACATAACAGCGTTGCTGACAAATTATCCAAAGAGGCCTCGACACTTCCCATAGGTGAATGGCTAATTGTGGAGCAGAATGGAACCGAAGAGCACCGGTTTTACCACAGGCCATTCATAGATCAGAGAGAACAGAGGGACAACAGTCCCGATAACTGACAGTAATGGAAACTATTTTGACATGATGAAACTATTTTGAACTATGGCTATTTTGTATACAAAAAGGATCTTTTTGTGATAGAGATTAGGCTTGAACAGCCAGACATATGTATGTACCCAGCACAATTTTGTAACTACTTTCTGATACAACACCTTGTGAGGTGAATTTTGTATGAACAACACAGTAATGCCAAGGCATCTACTATATGTAATTTTCTAATATTAATGAAAATTACTGATTTTTCCAGTGGAAAAAAAAAAGACAAAAAATCCCTTTTACAATATCTTTTTGGACAATAAAAGTGACAAGATTGGTTTGGATGTAGTCAATCTAGTATTAAATGTAGGTTATGACATTACCCACTACACTGTTATGAACCTTACACTTAAAAAATGATCAGAAAACCTCCTTTTACAATGGATACAGTGTATTAGACAATATTTGGTGATCCTAAGATTCAGTCTCCTTAGTATATAAATAGGAGACAAATAGTACAATTATAATGACATGGTATAATGAAAGGTTCTAGATGACATAAAAATATAATAATATAAATGTAATAAATTAGTATTTAGGAGTTAATAGGAATTTTTAGGGATAACATTGGGAATATATAAGGATTAAATTTCCCCTCCCCTTCAAACAAGTGTTCTCTTAAGCACTTAACTAACTATAGATGTTTCAGCATGAACAACACATATTCCTATGTTGCCTCTTCCACTGTTAGGTTCTTCCATTTGATGAGCTACTTAGTAATTTTTTGATTTCTCAACTATGTAATCCTTGTTTCCAATATGGTTTCTAGTTCTAGTATGATTTTCACTTATTCATTAATCTCTAATCAAATAGTTTGGATTGGTATATTGTCACTGATTACGTTATTTAAGTAAGAAATATGGAAGAATAGATCTACATGTTAAGATGGAGGCAATTCCAATTTGTAAGACATACTTCCAATCCTCTACAACACCTTATAAGGGCCATAACACCTCTATGATAATTTATTGTCCTTCTTTTCTTGCTTGATGGACATCTATTTATATGGTTATAGACTCACAAATACGAAATTCCCCACTTCAAATTCCATTTCACTACAATTTTGATATGCTTGTTGTTTCATCCATTTTTGTGTTATAATCAATTTGTCCTTCAATATTTTGAGAACCTCCTATTGGTTTCCTATGTGGTTCTCCACTACTTGAGCCTTTACAAACCCTTTCAAGGGTTGATGTGATGGATGGAGGATGATATCATTAAGTTCCATTAATGGGGACATATTTGATTAAGTATAGAAGGATGTGTTGTACCACGATTCTAGTAAGGGAAACCACTAAGCCCATTGTATATATTTATCAGATGCAAGTTGTTGTAGATATATCTATTCCTATCTCCCATTGAATATACTATGAATAGGTTCTTCTAAAATTATTCAATAAAAATAGATAATTTGCAATAGTCCTTTGTAATAGTGAGTGTTTACCCTGCATAAGTCATAATATAAAATTATTGTAACCCTAATTACGTTGTAAGGCGTTTCCCTCTGAAATCAACTCCCCTCTTGTGTTACGTGTCTTACTATGATCCCTCCGATCTCATATTAGACGATTAAAATGTTTGCCATTGTTGGATCAATTCTTTGTGCGTTTCTTATTGTTGTTGGAGGACTATGGGGAAGATGATATTCAACAGGTGAAACGATGACGAACACTGGAAAGAACCGCTGACAACAGAGTATGTGATTTTCAGGGGACGAACCAGAGGTGTTTCTGAAAAAACCATGGGGTCTTCGATTTCGCCATATCCATGGACGAATGCTGAGCTCTCATGGCAGCGAAAGGGGTTTCATTTTTAGCCTGAGAACCCCTCTGAAATCAAATTCCCCTCTGGCTGGCAATGATGGACTTCGAATATCATCATGGCAAGATATTTTACTGTAATGTTTCACTGCCCACTTTTGTTACCTATGGTGGACGACTGATACTTGTTTGGTTTTGTTAGGATTTTTGAGGGATTTCGGTGGATTTTATTTTTGTTTATTTGCTTCTTTGGATTTCTTCAAAGACCATGTAATAATCCTGTTGATGGTAGAGCTATATGCTGGTTATTGTCCCGGGGCTTGGTATTTGATGTTCTGTAAACTTGTCTGCTTTTTGATCTGGATCTCTGTTGCTCTCAATGAGCTCTCTGTTGATCTCTGTAATTGCAATCTGAATATGCACTATACGGTTTTACTATCTCATCGTTATGGTTTCTTACAAGGGACAATGAGCTCTCTGTTGATCTCTGTAATTGCAATCTGAATATGCACTATACGGTTTTACTATCTCATCGTTATGGTTTCTTACAAGGGACTTGATTTTTCATAGGATCTTTGTTTTTTTTCAAATGTTTATTTCCTAATTTGATTTTGTTAAACCAGGTATAGGTGGTTTCAGATCACATCCCTAATGGGATTAATATTGAATCTAAATTAGGTTAAAGAAGAGTTGGGGTATTTATTTCCATTCTTCTCTTTTGTGATACAGGAGTACTACATCAGGCATACTGATGGTTGCCCCGTGTATTCAGAAGCAGAGAAGCAGCGTGTGATTCAGTGTTTGGAGGTTGCCATTAGACGAAGAACATCAGAGGTATGAGTCCAAGGATCGAATCCATGGTGGAAATTTATTCAAAACCCTAGGACTTGGGATTTCTAGTGCATTCAAATTTGATCCTTTTTAAATTTTAGTCAGCTTAGTGTGAGTTTTGTTGATGATATTTTATGAATTCAGGGTATGCGACTGGAACTCTGCACCAACGACCGTGTTGGGCTTCTGTCGGAGGTGACTCGCATATTTAGAGAAAATGGGATGTCAGTTACAAAAGCAGAGGTGTCAACGCGGGGTGATAAGGTAGCTGATGTGTTCTATGTGACTGATACAGCTGGAAACCCCGTTGATGCCAAGACAGTAGAAGTTGTTCGCCAAGAAATTGGACTAACAATCTTGCAAGTAAAATATGACTGTATGCATACAAAATCTCCTCCAAGGGAACCTTCCATCTGATTCTCCCTTGGTGATCTCTTCAAATCAAAGTTAGAGCATTTTCTCTACAGTCTTGGATTAATAAAATCCTATTCGTAGATGTTGTATTTTGGGCCTCTTGCAATGGAATTAAGTAATTGCCTTTGAAGGTTGTATGTATGGATGATGGTTCTCTAAAAACCATCGTCGTTCATCTGTTTTTCACTGTGACAATTACCTTGCTAAAGACAAAAATTGGGCACAGCAATGCCAGGGTCTGGAAAGCACAATACCACTGGGATTTGCCAAATATGATTTGTTGATCATCGAACAAAAGACAAGCAATGGAGAACTATTCACCACACTGGCCGAACATGGCCCTGTCATTTGATGACCGAGGAATTGCGAAATTGACCTCATCATAGAGAAGTGTGCAAAATTGGTAGAACTGAAAGAAGACAGCACTAATTACAGTGGTGGTAGGAGAAAGGAACTAAATCCACCTAATCTAGAATTGCTTATACAAGTTGTACAAATTACAAGCTGATAAATAGTCTTTGTTCTATAGAATGACAACTCTTCAAACTACACAGGTAAAGACCATTGATGAATCACAGTGTTAACATAGATTCTAGTGCTTGACATAGATTCTTAGCACTTCTTGGCCTTGTAGGAAGTAAAATACTCCTTTTAGCCACTGGAGGTTTCCTTTGAAAAGTAGAAGGCACGATCCCAAGTCTATCTGCAAGAATTGGGCAGACTGATGGAGAAGGCGTTGGATACTACTGGACTTCTGGCTGAACATCTGAATTTGAAAGGAGTGTGATTTGGTAGGAGATTGGTACAGCACGAGGTGACAATTTGGGGGCAATTGCTGGTATTTTTTGCTTTCCTTCATCGAATAGGAACTGCACCCCACCTTTCTGTTTAGAGATTCCTGGTCAGTGGTATGTTTTCGCTGGATCAGCTAATACAGTGCTTCCCCCTTCTTTCTTAAATCATTTGAATCCACTGGCACTTCTGATCACTTGCACTCCTTATAGAAATAATTCATAAAATAGATCAGTCGGCAAATTGATACTAGTGACATGTTGGATACTTTGGAGAAGGAATTGGGATTTTTTCCTAACAATGTTGCCTATTATCATGGATTGCACTTATAGACTTTTATGTTAAACGTGAAGGAAGCTTTGATGGTATCGGTCCATAGAGCCTATTAGCATCAATTGCCAATGTTGTGAGACATCGGTTACCCAATTCCTCAGGCAAATAGCTTGAAACTGGTTTTTGGATAACCTTATAGAAGTTGCTATTCTTCATCTACCAAGCCAAGATGGAAGAGGGCCTAGACTATGCACTAAATGAAAAATGTGGTACCTAAACAAGAAGATTAGCCTCAACAATAAAATTCAGAATTGACTCTAGAACTAAGAAATCATCAGGGAGTAGCACAGACACTAAATTGAATGACAAATGTAGTAATTGCAATTTACAGCTGGCAATTATCACGGGAATCCGTCCATTTAATCCATGACTTATATAGTCATTAGATACAAAAGGTTTTGAAAATGGTCCACTCTCTCTACAAATGATCCTTCAAGCTTCTTATTTAGAGGTCAAGTTTCATCGGAAAATTAAGGTTCCAATTTTTACTAGTGTTTCATCATTGAATAAGTTTGATCCTCTCCATTCCCAATTTTTTTGGCAACAATTTTGATTGTGCATTCAGTCATATCCAAAGTGATTAAATTGGTAAGATGGGCAAGTTCTGCATGGAAAAATTCAGAGAAGAAAGTTGCACTGGCAATCATGTACTATCAATTTTAACAAATTCCCCAACTAGGGAGGGATTGTTATCAGAATTTGTAGTGGAATTGATGTCAAGATACTTTAACATTTCGAGAGTTTTGAGGTTAAAACGAATCCCAATAGATAATGAGTTACCACTTAAAAATAATTTTGATGGGTTATCAAGATGGTCTACCTGCAAAGGTATACTTCCAGTGAAACAATCTTCATTCAACACTAAAGTTGTTACACTTTTGGGAGTGTTAGGGGGCAGCACACTACAAAGATCACTGCTTTTCAAGTCTAGATGTTCAAATTTCTGGATACCCCAGAGCTGTGAAGGAACATCTCTTCATGCTTGACATCATGTGGACACAAAATGTTATAATTCAACCTCTGTCTCATCGCCTACAAAACATGAAATTATTATCTAGGCTCAGTTCTAAAATTGATTGCACTATTCTAATGGCATACGAAGATGACAACAAATAGCATGGGAACTCAAGACCAGTTGACTTTGCCAATGTGTTGGAGGCGTCACAGCCTTTTGAAGAGATTGTAACTATTAATCTTCGCCCTCATGATGATGCTTCTAGCTTCTAAGTATGTATAACATTCCAATAAATCACATGGATGGATCTTGGTGAAGTTGGTAACTGCTTCAAACTGTTAGTTATATCAATATGTGAGGGTACTGTA
Source organism: Pinus tabuliformis (assembly GCA_031772625.1). Lineage (NCBI taxonomy): Eukaryota > Viridiplantae > Streptophyta > Pinopsida > Pinales > Pinaceae > Pinus > Pinus tabuliformis. Next base: position 301,999,600 of record CM062816.1, on the reverse strand, counting down.
GAGATGTCTTTGGGCTTGAACACCGTTGAGGTACAAGAGAATCTTGAGGTTCATATGAACAAACTGATGAAAATCATCAACAGAGGACAATGTAGAACCTTTGTTGAAAAGGGACGTTATAATTGTCGGAATACATTTTCCAAAGCAATGAAGAAAGTGGGAAGTGATTAACCATCATCTCCATGATGGAGATCTTGTTTTGATTAACCATCCTCCAAATTTTGATGGGGAGTGTGCATCCATATTTTTCTCCCAAATCTTGAAATTCTAAAGTTGTGTGGATTTACAAAGGTTTAGCCCTCAATGTGGAGAAACAACCATAACATTGAGTGTTGATATTTCACTTGTTGCCAAGCTTCTATTTGTAAAACACCAGTGAATCAGAAATCAATGTATACTTCTGGAACCTTTCCTAAACCAACAAGCATTAAAAGACAGAGTGGAGGATCATTTTGGACAGTTAAAGAGCTTCTTTAGATGGCTTTACCTCCAAAATCTGACTGTGAGAAGAACAATTTCTTTCATAAGGAATTGCAGAGTTATCTTATGGGAATTTTCAATGCAATTGTTAAATGCACAGGCCCAAAAGCAATAGTGAAGTGCTTGAATTCAGTTGCACATTTTCTGATTGAATTTTTCATCCTTGGATGATTTTAGTGCAAGCATGGATGCTTTGGTTCTTGCTCATTTCATTTATTAGGAAACATATATATGGAAGAACTAAGAAATGAGTTAGCATATGGGAGGAGGAAGATATGATACTATAGTAGATCAGTTGCATCTATGTGGGTGAAACAAAGCATGTCATATTATCAGAATTTTCAAACAATAGAGAGAAATGGTGAAGACAGGTATAATCCCTGTGGTATTTTTAACTGTAAATTGATCAATGGTCTTTGTGAGTGAATAGAAGCTAGGAATCAGAGTTGTTCTCAAATGTAACACAAGGAAAAGGACTGCTACCATTAGGTGCCAATATCCGGACGTTGGGAAATAAAAGTTGGAAACTACTGTAGAAATCTTTACAGTGATATACTAGATGCAATCTGCAAAGGATCAATAGAGAATATAAGTTGGTTAAAGGGGAGGTGGCTTCCTCTGCAAGAAAGCAAGGGCTGGTCTAGCAAGGACCACTTCTTGGCCTTGTAGGAAGTAAAATACTCCTTTTAGCCACTGGGGGTTTCCTTTGAAAAGTAGAAGGCATGATCCTGAGTCTATCTGCAAGAATTGGGCAGACTGATGGAGAAGGCGTTGGATACTACTGGACTTCTGGCTGAACATCTGAATTTGAAAGGAGTGTGATTTGGTAGGAGATTGGTATAGCACGAGGTGACAATTTGGGGGCAATTGCTGGTATTTTTTGCTTTCCTTCATCGAATAGGAACTGCACCCCACCTTTCTGTTTAGAGATTCCTGGTCAGTGGTATGTTTTCGCTGGATCAGCTAATACAGTGCTTCCCCCTTCTTTCTTAAATCATTTGAATCCACCGGCACTTCTGATCACTTGCACTTCTTATACCATTGTATTGATGATGTAAAATATGTAAATAATTGTATAGAAAATTCAATGGAGTTGGCCTCTGGATGATCATAGTTCATTGTTTGTGATCGACTTGACTGGGGGTTGGCCTCTGTATAGCTCTGTATCCTCTGTTTCTTTATCAACCCATAATAATAAAATTTTATTACAAATGTGTGTGGTGCTTGTTTGTGCTATTGTTCTTTGTATTATGTTTGGCACTTTTTATGAAGTAACCGCGATGATGATACTTCAGGTATTTCGTGGCAATGTTGATTTGCTCTGTCTGGTTTATAAGATTTCTGTTGTTATTTCACGGGAGGTTGCTATGCACTGTATCATCTCCAAGTGCAGCAGAGGATAGTTAACAACAAATCATGAACTCCTATGGAAAATGAGCTTTCAAAGGATCTAAAGAAAGTGAATTCTCAAGGAATTTATGTCTTATTTTTAAAACTAGGGTTTTAAGTATATCACAATGTTCTTTAAATGTCCTCAAGTCAATGGTAATGGTTGTTAGAGAGCCGTGGACTTACAGGAACGAAGAATAATGAATTTCAAGAAAATGTTGTGTTCAAAGATATCTTTACAGTGTTAAGTACAAGTAAGCATTGGCTGACATAAAATGGATAACTAAATAATTTTAATGATAAAACAATCAGTATGATTTATATATGGCTTAAAATTAAAAGTAACTCATCTAAAATAGGAAAAACAATCAACATTAATCATCTTAAATGCATTTGGATCTTTATCTCAGATACTTTGATTTGCAAAGCTTGGGGACCTATCTTAGATACTTTGACTTGCAAAGCTTGGGGACCTATCTTAGATACTTCGACTTGCATAACTAGGGGACCTTGGACGAATCTAACCAATTAGTAATTTGACCTTCCATTGTGAATCAACAATATCCATAAAAGGTCAAATTGTATGATGAAATTGATGTTTCAAAGCTCATTTGTCAACACAACTATCTGAAACTTTTTAGATGTGAAATTGTCTTATGTACAGTCTACCATGATTGCAACTTTTTAAATCCAAAACATAGTTTAAAGTTTCGTAAACTTGTCTTTTGTTAATGACTCTGCAAAAATATTAATGATGTGATCACTTATCTTGCAATAAATAAGATTCACAATATCTTTATTTTGTCAAATAATGGGCATGAAGCCTCCACATACACTATTTTACTATGAACAAGAAATTCACAATATCCTTATTTTGTCAAATAATGGGCATGAAGACTCCACATACACTATTTTACTATGAACAAGAAGATTTTGTATTGCATAATACATTGGAATCTATTGCTCAAATGAGGAGCCAACCTCATCCATTATGTGGATTCACATTTATTTTGTTAACATTAAATGCACCCTTATATTCAGTTTTAGTGGTCAATAGTTCTGCCTGCTTCTTACAAGACCAAAGTAACTGACTAGTTTCATATTCTTAACGCAGTACTTCATACTGTTCTAATATGTATGTTTCATAAACAATCCTTTTTGTGGCCTCTAAGCAGCTCTCTTTCATATCCTACATGAATTTGTAGACCACACTAACATCAAATAATATATCAAATCTGCTATGAATCAAGTAAATGAGGCTCTAGTAGTCTTCTTGTAGAGAGTACCATTAATTTTCAAAGGCACACTCAATCAATTTCTCTCTTGATTGATATGGTGCCAAAAATGGTTTATAGTGTTCCATCCTAAACATGTATAATGAATGGCGATTTATATTTAGGTAAATAAATATATTGTTATCCATTTGCAAAACTTGGCTTCCATAAGGAAAAATACAACACACTCAGGTTTGTAATTCTAAATATCTCTATTTATTGTTTTTTCAAACCCAAAATTAGGTTGACACTACTTCAATTTATGATTAAGTCACCAACATGTAAGTATTATCACTTGCACATTTATGATTAAGTCACCAACATGTAAGTATCATCATTTGCAAAATATAAACACTACAATCAAATTCATGATGCTTGAAACCAAAACTAATAATCAATCATTCTTATACCACACTATCGAGGCTTGCTTCAAAGTGTAAAAGGATTTCTTTAGTAGACAAACAAGATTGTGGCCCTTCTCAAAGCCTTGGGTTCCTCCATATAAATCTCCTCATTGAGAACACCATGTAAAAAAATTGCTCCATATAAATCTCCTCAGTGAGAACCAGGGAAAATTTTAAGAACCCCCCTAGATTTATAAATATAATAAATGGGCGAATCTCCATGGTATATAGGAAAAATGGAAGGCGATTTTATCAACAATATAATATGTATATATAATTGTTTGGCGAATCTCTCACCAGGCATGGCGAATATTTTACTCAATTATAGAATCTTGTAAGATCTTGGCGAGTCTTTCACTAAATAATAAAACTTTGTAAAGTCCTAGTGAATCTTAGCATAGACTACATGTTGGTTTAATTCCCCCATTTAAATAGGCTACATTCCAGGTGAATACCATGGGTCAATACCATGTGCCCTTTTGCTGAATACCATGGGTCAATACCATGTGCCATTTTTATTTTTATTAATTCTAATATTAGCGTTAATAATGGTTTTTTGCATGGTATTAATAACAATCTAGTCCATGGTATTTGTCCCATAGTATTTTGGCCATAGGTTTCACCTAAATATAACCCATTTTTTGAGTGTTCGTAAATATAAGGTGACTTATGGAGTAAATATAAAAAAATGTTTTATTTGTTTACCATACCTCTCGTTTATTTATATTTTTATTAATTTACCATACCTCTTTTACAAATATGGTATTTGGCCCATAGGATTCAATTAATTTAAACCTCTTTCTTGAGCCTTCATAAATAGAATGAGGGTTATTGACTAAATATAAAAACAGGTTTTATTTATTTACGATACGTCTAGTTTATTTATATTTTTATTTATTTACCATACTGTTATAGACATTTTTGTGCCTTACAGCATGAAGCATGAAATGTCCATAATCTAAGGGATCCAAAGTCCCTAAACATGTTGTTCCTACCCCTAGAGGAACAAGGTCAACAAACCACAGCACTGAATATCAGTTCTCCACCTGAAAACACTCAAAAACAAGGCAATTCTGGATCATGTCAACTGCTCCACTGAGAATCTGCGCTGAATGTCAAGAGCTCCACTGTCTACCTGCGCTGAATGTCAACTGCAAAGAAGGTTACCTGCGCTGGGCGAGTTGGGACATGTGGCACAGTCATTCCTCAAGGTGCCAATGCCCAGGAAGCTTCCAAAATGACACTTGGATCAAGGAATTCGACTGGTGATGAGTAAGAGGGTCTAGATCTCCAAGTGGAAGCAAGAACCTCCAATTGGACTCAAGAACTGAAGAATAACTGAAGTGGGAGAGGACACTAGTCAGCTTCATGCCAGCTTCAAGCTGACTCATCCTTTCTCCAAAACTCCTATATATATAGAGCTCTTTCATGAGGTCTAGAGAGGATGGAATCTTGTGAATGTAAGGAAGTGTTGTTGGTTTGAGTATAGAACTATTGGGTGATTTTCTTGAAGGAGGTGAAGAGGAGATTTCTTTCTGCTGGGAGGTGATGCTGGATTGGGCCTCTTATGGTTGTATCACTTCCTGAACTTTACTTCTTCCATTAATAAAGCATTTGAGGTTCTTCTATATACATGTGTTTCAATGATGTATTGTTGTACTTGTATATTTGATTTATTCTAATCCTTAAATCAATTATGAATGTATGCTTCTTGTAGTTTCCCTCTCTTGCCATTTTGCAGGATCTTGTTGTAGCTGGGCCAGTGAAAGAGCAAGGAGCTGGGAGTAAGCAGCAAAGAGAGAAGATTGGATCAATCATTAGCGAAAGACATCGGTTAGTGGATCTCTTTCCCCCCTCTTTTACATCTCATAAAGAAGTAATCTCAAATAGCTTTTCTTTGATTGTTGCTGAGGTACTATCACCCTTAGAGTGGGATAGGGTCATTCCGTATTGGATACTTTTCCCAACAACAAATTGGCGACTCCGCTGGGGATCATATCTTGTTGGTTGTTTGTGTTTTTTCTATTCATTTCATAAACACAGGGAGTGCTGAATCGAACTGCATTTGAATCTTTCAAATGCAAAGTAGAGGGCAGCTACTCTAGCTCAGTTTCTAGGCATGTTTATGATTTGAAGAGCTGATCCACAAGGACTCTGAACAGCTCTTAGTGATAGCTTTTCATCCTTTAGTGTGTACTTGATTGATAGCTTCTGATTTGGCCAAAAACTGTGAATTTTTGAGCAATCTGTGACCCGGAAACTGAGAAAAACGAAAGTTTATCTCTTCATTGCAGGCACTGTGAAGGCAGTCTGCATTTCATCGCAGGTCCCGAAGGGGCTACCTGCGTTGAATGTCAAACTGACAGTGTACTACCTGCGCTGAACCAATTTTGCCTTGTGCTACTGGAGTTCCCTGCTGTTTATTGCCCTGTTTTCATCCTTGTTTTTGCAGCCTGTTATCAGTCAATGTACCTATCTGAAACCACCTTTCCTTGCCACTATTCCGCCTCGGTTGTATAAAGAAACTGTATTTGTTCTTTGTGTATTTCTTATGCCATTTGTAGTTTCCCATAACGAAAAGTGAACTAGTCTTGTTGTGGCCTCTTAGATCTAGACCTGTGATAAGTGTCGTTTTGATCTTAAGAGTTAGTTTTTTTGCTGTTCATAGCTGATTGAGCTTTTGCTTTTGTCATATGGTTTGAATTTATGCATTTCTAGTGTTGAAACAAGTAAATCTTAACGTGTCTTTTGATTTTGGACAAAGCTTATTTGCTTTCACTTGAAATTGAATTCAAAATTATACAACAGCTTTCTTTTTGTATTACATCAACATTAAGAAAGAGAAAAGAAATACCTGCATTGTGCATGTGCATTTTGACAGCTTGTATGTTGATTTAGGAAAAAGTGCATTAGTGTGTGCTCTATGATCTGTGTGAAAAGATGATGTCTTTCTTTTCCCTCAGTAGTTAATATTTTCAAAGTTGAAAGATTGAAAAGCTTTCTTATCATCTTAGACTGCATTTAGGAAGTTGTATTATACATCACGTGGTGATCCATAAAGGCAAACTGCTAAACAAGATCAACATTAAAATGAATTGAATTTACATAACAATGCATTGAAACATAACACAAACACATAGAGGTCTAAGCTAGAGACGTGTTCCGGCGTCATTAAACGTGATATCTTAGCGTTGAGTGGTTGGGTGATTCCTCCACGGTGAAGCGATAAGTATCAATACGGACTTGTGCTCGCACGTACCGTCGCGTATATATTGGGAGACCCCTATAGGAATAAAGCCTTTATCCATAGGAAGCCGTGTCGGCCACCCTACTGATCGCAATGCAGTGAACACAGCATTCACGAAGATCGACCACCCGTACCGTAAAACGTATTCTGTGGTTTTGCGAAAAGTTTGGCACACCCTCTGCCTAGAACTCCAGAGTAGTTTCTTTTGGCCTTTTTCAAACTCTATAACTGAAAAAGTCCATCCGAGCATTTGTCACTTCGGGCTCGTTAAAACATCGAAGGAGACTAGAGTCATCTTTAGCTTTTTCTCGACTCTTTAAAAGTGAAAAAGCAAGTTGTGTCTAAGCGTCGTTAAAATTTATTTTAAACGAGATAATCATCACCATTCCCTCGTTGATCTTCGAAGTTAGTCTTTTGGCATCGTAAGTTCTTGTAGAATCGCTAAGAAATCTTTTGGATAGACGAGATATGTCTGAACAACCGCCGACATCTAGGACTGTGTCGTCCGACACAACAGCAACAGAGCCTTCTGCTGCTACTCCAACGATGTTCGCTGGTATACCATCTGTCCCGGCAAATTGTCAACAACAAGCCAGAGTCCAATCAGGGACGACGACATGGTTAGTTCCTATTTCTTCATCCGGATTATCATCTGGTATTTCTTATGTTGAAACTCAACAAATTGATCCAATGTGTCTTCGAAGGCCAATTTACCCTTTAAGTACTGGATTTCCACCATATGGAGGGCAGTATGCTCTTTCATTGTTCCCTCACAGAGAACAACCGTATGGGAGTTTACAACAAAGTTCAGGTCAAACTGGAATTACATCCAGCGGTTGGGTACCAATACTGCCTCAACAACCAGGGGTTGTATATTCAATGCAACCAGTACACCCTGTGTCGAATATTCCCACCATACCTGCTATAGTGAATGTGTCGCAAGTACAAGCTCCACCTGTTGTATGTCAACCCCAAGTTTCTCAGGTTGCAATACAACAACCTCTTGTCTCAACGACTCAATCACAATCTCAGGGTAGTGCCTCCTTATCTGGAGCGACTCAGGCTCAAACAAGTAGTGTGACTCCTCATCCTGGTCAATCATCCAGTATTGGTCAACAACAAATGGTCCAACAACCAGAGTTGGTTCAATCTCAACAACCGCCATTCCAGCAATCATATCAAGGACCTGAGCAACAAGTCTTTGTAAGTAATGGGCAACCATACTATAATGGTTATGCCCATCAACCTTGTCAAAGTTGCCAGCATTATGCTGGTTTGCAGAGACCCATTTCTCAGGCGATCCCATCTTATCCTGGGTATGCTTCGCCTAACCTGAATCAAAAATTTCCCTTTGTAGCAACTCTAGAATTACCAGATCTAAACCGGCTGACGAATGATCCAATTGCTTATGCAACTTGGTGGCCAGCGATTCCACAAAAACTTCCGTCAGATATTCCTAAATTTAATGGAAATCCGGGTGAAGACCCGTCGAATCATGTGATGACATTCCATCTATGGTGTTCATCGAACACCCTGAATGATGATTTGATAAGACTTCGCCTCTTTTAGAGGACGTTAACGGGTCCAGCGGCAAAATGGTACATTGAATTGCCTAGAGCTTCGTTCGACAACTTCAGTACCTTAGCCACAACCTTTTTAACCCATTTTCAATTACCAATAAGGTATGATACGGGAACAGAACTCCTTACCAACTTCAAACAGATGACTGCCACCCATATATCTGATCATATACATGAGTGGCGACGTCGTCGTAGGATGGTAAAAACGTACGTTCCCGATCAGCTATTAGCTGAATGGTTTATCAAGTCATTACTTCCTGCCATCACGGAAGATGTGGCAAAGGGGGGAGTCGTAACGGAAGAGCAGGTTATCGCTCGTGTGCAATATCTGGACTTGGTCGATACTCAGTCCGGCACGCTCTACGACAAAATACCTGACGCCCCTAGACCGGAATTCTCAATTCCTCCTCCTCCTAAATCAAACAATGACTCTCACACCAGCGATGGCGTGATTAGAAAACACAAAATTTCTAGTCAAAATGCAAATGAAGAACTTCTTGCCTCAGAAGTAAATGCCATGTCGACTGACAAGGGCAAACAACTGAAGCAACCAGGGGGCAAGAAGAAAAAGAAAGGGAGAAAAAGGAAACCCCCGGCAGGGTGTCATATATGCGATGAGGATCATTGGACGAAAGATTGTCCACATATAGCTGAAGTTAAGAAACTCTTTAAGAGTTCAAAAACCCCAGCAGTATTGACTGATCCGTTTCCCAACCCAGGTCAAAATCTGGTTGCTAATCAAAATGCTTCCCGATCCCAAGTGCTTATGTTGTCTGTATCGAAGCAGCAAAATGATGCTTTGACAAGGAATAAAGATTACAGGAATCCAAAGCTGTCGAACAACAAGGCTAATGAACAACCTAGTAGTTCGACAACAACTTTGACCAAAGTTGTGCCACCCATCGTTCCTAAGCCAATGATAAAGTCGCAAAAGGGAGCAGTACACAAATCGACATTTAATCCTTGTGCGAAAATAGCACAGATAGAGGACCTGGCCCAATCGCCGTCCGCTATGTCGACACTTGAGGTACCGCAAAATTGCTTCTCCCAAGAGCAAGCTTTATTATCAGCAATAGGTGGGATTGACCCAATGGATTCCAATCTTGTGGCCTTTGATCATAAAGGATATGACCCTCAGTTACCAGCTCAACTAGCTTTCCTTATTCAGGTGAAAGCCCTCAACAAAACTGTTCATCGAACAATTATTGATGAGGGGGCATCTACATGCATTATGTCGATGAGTTGCTGGAAAACTTTAGGATCTCCAACCTTGTCGCGATCTTCGACGACATTAAAAGCATTCGACGAAAGGACATATACGCCATATGGTATCCTAAGTAACTTGAAAGTTGAACTAGAGGGAAAAACGGTAGAAATAGATGTTGAAGTCATCGATGGGAATCTTGATTACAACATCCTACTAGGAAGACCATGGATATATGCCATGGCAGCTGTTGTGTCGACCTATTTTAGGAAGATTTCATTTCCCTTCCAAGGAGGAATTACAATCGTTGACCAACAAACTTTTCTCCCCAACAGTTCGCAAGTTACGGGAAGCATTCCAATGATCCATGAAAGCAATCATTCACTCCAAAATATCGGAGTAGGTCTCCTAAAAGACCCTGCTTTAATGGGTACTTTTGCCCTACCGCCTCTAAGTAGTCTGGCGGAAGTGGCCACAGTGGAATATGAAAGCTTCTATTTCTAATGGATCTAAAACTTCGAGGATAGTTCCTATCTCATGTCAACCTCGTTAAAAAATGAAATAAGGAGTCGAGGATAGTTCCTATCTTGTGTCAACCTCATTAAAAAATAAAACAAATCCTCGAAGTAAACCTTCATTCCAACCACCGAGTTGAATGCAATGAAGCTTGGGGGGCGTGCACCTCGATTTGAATTATTATGCTGGGGGCATGCAAACTTATCATCGAGCAGTTTTAGCATAAAGTTCATGCTCGTTAAAAAATAAACGCAAGATCTGAGCAGTTTTAATGCGGTCTTCATGCTCGTTAAAAAATAAATAAAAGCAGTGAGCAATGTTTCCCCCAGAGTTTAAGCTCATTTTTAAATAAAAAATGAACCTATTCCGGTAAATAACCTTTGTGATCGTAAATTTATCAGCCATAAAAAGCCTTGGTCGTGTTTTGCACCTACCACCTCCACCATCATTTGGCCGATCGTTCACCTCCATATGATTGTTTACCCATTTTGAGGAACAGCTGCGAAGAGTGATGTCACCTAGCCATCCTTGTGACACTGCCGTGATTGGAAAATTCCAACCTGTACCTGGAATCTGCTGCTATCCCTGTTTATCACTCGTTCCTCAAAAGACGAGTCTTCTTTGAGCTCTTTTCATCTGACTCGAAAAATATGAAAAGTTTGCCGAGTTTTGGCCTTCCAGCTCGTTAAAGTGACCGGAAGAGCTATCCCTCCTCTAGATTTTAATCTTTTTGGACCTGAGGGATTATTGCACAAAAAGGTCGAGCGCTTGTTTTATTCGGCTCGTTAAAGTTATCGAAAATTCATCCCTTCTGTATTGTTTTATACTTTTTCGGACTTAAGGGATTAGATGATGAAAAAGGAATTTTGGAGTTAACTTTCTGTACCTTTTCAGACTCTCTAAAAATGAAAAGGACCGAGTTTTCCTTGTCGTTAGACTCGTTAAAATGATTAAATAGCGACAAACGTGTCTTTAGACGAGAACGAGTTTCCCTATCGCTAGGCTCGTTAAAACATAGCGATAGGCTTGCCCGATGGGCAGGTTATAGAACAAGCATATGTTATCCTCCTCAAGCTTGACAAAAATAAAGAGGTACTGATCAGAAATGACTGGGGAAAAATTGGGAGAACCTCAAAGCTGTAATGGTAGCAAGTCGCTCTTGAACATGACACTTTTCCTCTGTATCACATCGGGTTGCGTTGTTTCATTCACCGGTCTCATCACCATGGTCTCGCCAAACCATCCACATTTGGGGTAATGCTACCGATCCATCGCATCAGTGTCGTTATATGTTCAAGAGATGTTGTTCAGAAAGAGTCAACCGTGTCCCATCCACTGCCATACATTATCCTTCATCCATCCATGATCGCCACCCTGAATCATATGTCACAGATTGTTTTCACCTCCATTAAAATCATTAGCTCCGTTCCGTGTCACTAATGTGGGATTCATTAAGGCCCTCCTTTGACGGATCGCTTCTTGTCGACTTCAGCTCATTATCCAAGAAGTTGATCTAGGAACAACCCCCCCTCAGTACTTTGAAGCTTGCATGCCTCAATGGCAAGTTTCTCACTTCCGGCGACAGGTATACATCAATGACCTTCGACCAAAAGATTTTGCGTGGTGTTCGACGCCAAGTCCTTTATTCACACCACGTGAATTGTACTGCAGTACCTTGAGGGTCATTATCATTATCGGTGATTCCTCTCGCGCTTGTTAACGGTTCACATCATTGACCGGTAATCAAGCGATGTCTTTCCATGTTCGACTTCAGCGCAATTCTCACATGGATCGACTTGTACTTAGAGTGAAGATCGAACGAGTTTGAAGACCTCGGATCTAGTTTCATCCATCCGGGCTGCGATATATATTCAGGAAATATAAAGACATTTGACATGTACATCATTGCAGCAGATGATCATCCTACTCAAAGGATGACAATTTCAGCAGAGAATTATCAGTCTATCATCAGACGATCGTCTGTCCTATGTACCAAAATGAATTTATAAAGCTGAGCATGGGAATGCCCGCCTCAGCTAGATCATGAAAGCAGAATGAAAAATAATGTATTGTATTACAGGTCACCTCTCAGCGATTGAATGAACTTCGGATCCTCCTGATAAAGCATTTCACCCGATAAACGACCTCATACTTTAGGGGGCAACTGTTATAGACATTTTTGTGCCTTACAACATGAAGCATGAAATGTCCATAATCTAAGGGATCCAAAGTCCCTAAACATGTTGTTCCTACCCCTAGAGGAACAAGGTCAGCAAACTACAGCACTGAATATCAGTTCTCCACCTGAAAACACTCAAAAACAAGGCAATTCTGGATCATGTCAACTGCTCCACTGAGAATCTGCGCTGAATGTCAAGAGCTCCACTGTCTACCTGCACTGAATGTCAACTGCAAAGAAGGCTACCTGCGCTGGGCGAGTTGGGACATGTGGCACAGTCATTCCTCAAGGTGTCAATGCCCAGGAAGCTTCCAAAATGACACTTGGATCAAGGAATTCGACTGGTGATGAGTAAGAGGGTCTAGATCTCCAAGTGGAAGCAAGAACCTCCAAGTGGACTCAAGAACTGAAGAATAACTGAAGTGGGAGAGGACACTAGTCAGCTTCATGCCAGCTTCAAGCTGACTCATCCTTTCTCCAAAACTCCTATATATAGAGCTCTCTCATGAGGTCTAGAGAGGATGGAATCTTGTGAATGTAAGGAAGTGCTGTTGGTTTGAGTATAGAACTATTGGGTGATTTGCTTGAAGGAGGTGAAGAGGAGATTTCTTTCTGCTGGGAGGTGATGCTGGATTGGGCCTCTTATGGTTGTATCACTTCCTGAACTTTACTTCTTCCATTAATAAAGCATTTGAGGTTCTTCTATATACATGTGTTTCAATGATGTATTGTTGTACTTGTATATTTGATTTATTCTAATCCTTAAATCAATTATGAATGTATGCTTCTTGTAGTTTCCCTCTCTTGCCATTTTGCAGGATCTTGTTGTAGCTGGGCCAGTGAAAGAGCAAGGAGCTGGGAGTAAGCAGCAAAGAGAGAAGATTGGATCAATCATTAGCGAAAGACATCGGTTAGTGGATCTATTTCCCCCCTCTTTTACATCTCATAAAGAAGTAATCTCAAATAGCTTTGCTTTGATTGTTGCTGAGGTACTATCACCCTTAGAGTGGGATAGGGTCATTCCGTATTGGATACTTTTCCCAACAACACATACCTTTTGAGTAAGTATAAAAAGGCGTTTTATTTATTTACCATACCTCCACTTTACTTATATTTTTATTTGTTTACACCCTTACATGTATATAAGGTGGCTTATGGAGTAAATATAAAAAATGTTTTATTTATTTACCATACCTCTCATTTATTTATATTTTTATTAATTTACCATACCTCTATTTGGCCCATAGGATTCACTTAAATAAAACCTATTCTTGAAAATGGGCGAATGGATTCACTTAAATAAAACCTATTCTTGAAAATGGGCGAATGGAAGGTTGTAAGTCCTAATTTCAAGGGCTAAATTTACCTTTTTTACCCTCTCCCTTAAAATAAGGTGGGCTATTTGAGGTGATTTGTAAAAATGTACTATGATACAAAATATTCGCCCACTAAAAATTTAAAACCCCTTAATTTCGCCAAAGGGCGAACATTCGCCCCTAAAATTATCCTTGGTGAGAACACCATGTAAAAAAACACTATTGACATACAATTGATGTATGTTATAACTCTTATACAGAATGAATAATGTGTGAAAGAATAAGTAGATAAGAGTTCATATTTGCAATAGGTGCAAAGATTTCAATGTAGTCAATATGAATACGATCTTGTTGAGAGAAGATTTTTTTCACGAGTAAATTTATGTTTATCAATAACACTTGCAGATGGTAAATTTAGTCTTGTAGACCATTAGACATTTCATCACATTCTTTCTTTATGCCTGGGGAGCTAAGTCTCAACTTTTATTTTTCATCAAAGGAATTACAATCTTTAGTCATATCATTCTCCCATTTAGATTAAACTTGTGCATCTGAATGTCTATTGAGATCAATTCCTTTAGGATACATGCCATGAAAGCAACACTAACACACTATTTCTATCAAGTCTTTCTTGTGTCATTTATCGTACCTACATTAACATCGACAACTTCAATTGTCTTAGTCAACCATTGGAGCAGACAAATGTCCCTTATAGATGGAATTTTTGTATCAGATTCACCATGAGAATTCATATTCAAATGATTAGATAAGTCATTGGTTGTAGTCAATTATATTGGAAAAGCTCCACTCGAAGTGAAATCCGTTACACTAGTTGATTGCCTAGTGGAAAAGCTAGTCAATGCATTAGTTAAGGTTGTACAATAATATGCTGATATAGAATTTGTCCTAATCTCAAATGCATCATTGCTTAATAATCCATATGGGGACTTTTGTTTGGCAACCCTTGGAAGTCTACTTGTTAAAAGACAACATCCCACTTGCAAATAACTTTTCATTTTATTAGAATGAACATTTTGTAGGCATTTGCCAATTTGTAGCATTTGTAACCTTCATGGCCAACCTTCAAGCAACAAAATTTGTTACAATTAGATGATTTATCAAATAAAGAATAGAGCTTCATACATGTATGATTTTTCTTTTTGCAATCATGACTCCCATCATGACCTGCCAAATTTCGGCATTCCTCCAATTCATTTCCTTGGTGTGATTCAAGAGAGCAATATCTGCACTTTTCATGGCAACAATGGTTACCCATACAAGAGTGATTAAAGGAATGGCCCTTCTCTGGAACACATCGCCAAAAACATACAGAACATTTACAAACACATACAGAGAGTCTCTATTTCAGTTCTGCAAGTGATAAAATTGCCTCCAGTTGCAACTTTTGTACATCAGAATTCCCAGAAAATTCTGCAGTGTTGCAGTGAAGCCACTTTTCAACAAGATCACACCGTCTATCAGACAATGCCACTAAGAAATCGAGAAATTTAGAGTGCCAAAAATCACCATTTTTGCCTCTCCTTTCCAAGACACATTCTAGTTTCGATCTGAGACGATACAAAATTTTTCCATTTGACGTAGATTCATCCAGAGCTGCAAGCTCCAAGCCAGTGTCCTGCAAATCTAGAAGGAGATCCCCAATTACCATTGGAGCGTCACTTACCTCTTCCTCTGAGTCAAATTGGCAGCCTCCAAACACTGAATCATGATTAGATAAGCCATTGCTTGTAGTCAATCATGCATGGATTCATTTGACTATGAATTGGCTCTGGATAATACAAATGTATTGCATGCATTCCAAATTGTGGTCAAGGAGATTTACACTAATGTGAGCAAGAAAATGCTGAATTCAGATTCCTATAAGTCTCAATTGTCTCTCAATAGAGTTAATATTATGGATGTATATGGAGATGGGGATGGAGTGGAACCACCCAAGACAAAGAATTCTTGTTGCTGAGGATTCAGAGAAAAAGCTCCTTTGTTTCTGGGCCTTCTTCAAACAATTGTCTGTGTGTCCTTAATTGGAAGAACAAATATGCAGCATAAGCTATCAGCATGATGATGCTACTGACTCTAGACAGTTGTAATGTTGATACAGCTGCTTCACTATATGCCATAGATTGTTGAAGGGCCAAGGGTAGCATGAGACACAGTGAAGCCATCATGAGAAGACTGGAGTCGATTCCAGAAATAACCTACGTCATATAGCAATACAACACCCATGGTTAGGCCCTAATGAATGAATATCATGAGCAGGTCGGACTTGTTTTGGTGGCCTAGGTTGTTAAAGAAAAACTAAAAATATATCACATGCCTTGTCAAACCATTGTTCTTTTTTCATGTTGGCAATTCCTCCACAAAAGAGAGATGTGCCAAGCACAAAAAGTAAGCTGGAAAGCACAGAGCCTAGTAGAGAATACTTGACCACATTGGTCTTTCCATGGTAAAGTGCAAACACTACAATGAGCATCTCTGTTACATTTCCACATCTGGCGTTGAGCAGCCCACCAACTATAGGAGAATTAATTAACAATATATTTGCATCAGTTACTTCGAAATGTCAAACAATTTCTCATATATATCAATTAGCTCATATCTTGTATCCACAAATATGAGTACATATTCCATATACATATAAGAATCTCACTTGTTGGTCCAGTGTAGAATGTAATTTGTCTGCAACAATTTACACAAAACATCAGATTGTATAACCAACAAACATAATATTTTATGAAGTCACTGCACTGCAGTGACCATTCCAAGTGTATAAACAATTGCAGTACAAGGTATAGATTACACGTAACCTATGTACATATACCATGCAATTTTTCACTTACTCGGTGACAAAGCCTATACGTTCAGCAAGAGGTGCAAGGCCAAGAAAACTTATGATGAACACCCAAACCTGAAAACAAAAGAATGTGGAAAATGATGCCAGAAAAACTTACAGAAAATGTCAGAAATGATAAACTTTCAAGTAGCATGAACCCTCCGTCCTTTCTATTGATAAACTTACAAAAATGATGCTACTTTCAATAAAGAGCTTGAAAGACAACTTGTTATTGTTAGATTGCTTACAATAGATGGGCTGGAGCTTCCATTTCTGGTTGCTCTGTTTCTTCCACTCAAAGAGGATGAGTTCATTTCCATCACGTATTCCTCCAACATGGCTATCTACAGCTTTCGCATCCATATTCAAATTAATGTTGTTCACAGGCCTCAGACATTGATACCTATTTCCAACATCTGCACTTAAGGTCCACAGAACAGACTGCTCTGCCTTGTCATGATTATAATCTGCCAAGTATATCTGTTCAACAACATTCAACAAAAACTATGGATTAGGGGACCACCATTGTAAACAACTCTGTTGCAGCCCATAATGCCCAAGACCCTGGCATTCTGAAACCCTGAGTTAAGGTGGTTTATAGCATTGCAGTGAATAAGACTTCTCTACATATCCAGAGGAGAGGCTATATTAAACAATGAAACTAAAAGGAAAAGGGAAATAGAAAGTTTTACCTGGTCCCATTCTTTATCCCCGTGTTTCAGAGCATGTCTGGTGGCCTTGTTCACAAAGGCAAACGCTGGGAAGCCAGCTTCATCCTTGACTCGAAGGCCCCATGAATCTACTTTGATCCATTGCTGACAAAAGGTTCCATCAAACAGGGGAATAAGGATAGTGATCAATCATCAATTATTAGATGAACAAATGCTTTCAGCGAGCTTCAAATAAAGTAGCTCAAACTGATGAACATACCTGATGAGGATCATGTGGGTTTTCCAGCGCAAGCACTGCAACATCACCACGAGCAGCCAAGAAATACTCTGGGTTGGCTTCACAATGGATCTTAACCGTATGTCCTTGTGGCTCGACATTAGCCTGTGGTGGATAGAATGAACTCTGCTCACCTCGTGGTGGATGGACTCCTTGTGAAGCACCCACTGTTCAATTTACCAACAAATATTAAAAATCGGCACTCACCCAATTACGCCTGAACCTGAAGGTGACGTCCCCTGCGTGGTGAGTTGCAGAGCGGAGGAATTGCCTGGGCCGGAGTTTTGTGGTGAGCTGCAGGCGCCGAGTCGAGGAGGAAGGTGAGTGAGCTGCAGGGGCCGAGTCGTGTTGGTTGGGGGAGCAGCCCGCGGTTTAGCAATTCCTCCATTTCGAATTGGAAATGACATCAACTCTCCGCTGCGGCAATTCCAGCGCTGATCCGATCTGTCAGAGAATGTCAGGATTGCCAGCTCCGATCCGATCTGTCAGGAAATGTCAGGAAATGAATGCGGAGCGGTGGACGGAGGGTGGCGGAGCTAGGGGAGGGTGGCGGAGGACGGAGGGATTGCCGACGGCCGGAGCTGGACGATTTTCTGGGCGGCGACGGAAACCGGGCAATTCCTTCGCCTAGGTAGACTACTCCAAAAAAATCAATTGTGTAAATACAAATAACACACCCTACAAAGTGATGTCTTCTTGAATATTGATCAATATGAATGATTTTCCTTTCACAGTTCTTGTGTTTTGATTCTTTATGAATAGGAATTGATTCATTCAACTAAAATTGGTATTGTTGATTTTGATGGCACTTTTGTTGTCCAGCTTGATGATTGGGTGCTATGCCGAATTTACAAGAAAAATGGTCATTCTCAGAGAGTACAAGGGGTAGAACGAGATGAATCACCAAGTGCAGATGAAGTGATGGCTTCTTTGCCTGATATTGATCAGCAAAACAAACTGCAACTGCCCAAAATTGCCTCTTTCAGTGGGTTATTAGAGAGTGACGATCCTTTCATAGATGGTTTTTTAAACGATGAAGCCATGGATGGCAATGGAAACAGCAGTTCAAGTCCAGTCCTCCAACCTCTCTCAAAACAATTTCAGCAATAACAATGACAACAATAGCGATTGCCGATATGAAGTTGTCCCAAAACAAGAAGAAATAGCAGTGGAGAATGACAACAAATTCAATTCTCTCAAGAGGACCCTCTCCTTAGCATATGGGGACGATGAAACCAACCCTGCAAAGAGATTCAACAACATGCAGAACAACTACAGCTACAACGTCAACAATAATGTTTCAACCTTGCTTAATTCAATGCAGCCCAATCAAACTTTCCAACAGCAAAACTTCCTAAGCGCATTGAATGACAGTCAACAGAATTTCAGACTTCCCTACATTCAGAACATGCATTGGCCCACCTAAGCAAACAGAAAAAAAATTACTTCAATTCCAGACGCACAGGTATGCGAATGTGTTCGGCCTTGATGGCAGTTGTATATCAGAAACAACTTCGGCTGTCCAATCTAGGAAGACCAAGACATGCCACTGGTGAGATTGTAAACTACATAGTTGTAGATGCATATAATTTTGGAGAGTTTCCATGGTGGCTGCATTGGGGTTGGACCATCCCTTTGCAAATTTGTGTAGCAATTGGCATCCTTTTTGCCACAGTTGGATGGGCATCTATTCCAGGTTTGCTCATCATCATTCTTACTCTCATTCTAAACAAACCTCTGGCCAAAACCCTCCAGAAGTGCCAAAACTCTGGCCAAAAACTCTGCTGGCTCTAATTCTTTAGGGCATTCAGACTTCTGGATACTCTGCAGAAAAACAACTCAATGCCTATGAAAAAAATTGCAGTGTAGCATGAAAATCAGATCATCATAAAAATAAAAATGCTAGCACATACTACTTGACACAACATTACCATTTAGAATAACCATAATTGTCCAAAAGACATATCTGGCACAAATGCTGCTTGAATGAAAATAACGCTGAAGCACAATTCCCATTCTAAAATCTAATTTCTGCATCCCTGTAATAAAAGAGGCATTATATAGAATGTTTCAAGATAGGTCTACAATTAGCTAAGTAATTGGACTATTGAGAGGCCATGATGGATGAAAGTTGTATATATTATTATTCTCCAAGGACCACGGAGCTAACTGAAATCCATTTTTATATGATTTGTGACACAGGCAGAGTTAGTCAATATTACCATACTAGGAGTAATGAGCAAGAGATGTCTCTGTGTACGATGTTGCCATGGAATATAATAGGCATAGGAACAGTGTGGGCTGGAGGACAATACAGAGCTCCTTCATGAGCCCAAGCATTTGTTTTCACCTCCTTATCAACCACCTGTGGCTTCTCTGCGTCATAAGGAATATATCCTGGCAGGGATTCAGTTCATCACAATGTGATATGGTTTAAGGTCTTCATATTTCTAGGCAAATACATTAGAATGTTGTTTGAAAAGATTAACATACCTCTCCTTAAAATTTTGTATATCAATATGGATACCTAGTTGTTGTTCGCGTGAATTCATTTGTTTAACTTCACCTTCAACTAGGAAATCTTTAAGGTATCTAAACAAGTTCAATGGATATTTATGGCTACTTTTATTCTATTTCATAGCCACTTTAACCCCTGAATAGGGTTTTCGGCATGGCTTCCTCAATTCAAACTCATTATCATCGACCCTTGCTTTCGAAAAAGCCCATTCACATTTCAATATTCTTCCACACATATGCCTTACGGCGTTTCCTTTGCAACATTAGGTGCAAATGCTAGTATATCTTCATGTTAATAGGAATTTATGGGGATTATGACTTGGAAATTGGGATATCTTACAAATCCTACCATCCATCTTACTCAAAAGACTTACAACATGTTTGGATCCTTCTTATGGGTGTAGTATGGACCTAACACTATATTTAAGAGTAGGATAAGTATGACCTTTTAACGTAATGTGTACTAGGCCCGCAATGTTAGTTGTTATCCCCATTAGGAAGTTATCATTAAATAAATGTAATGTGACCTTATTAAATAAGGTTGTTATGAACCTTGTGCCTTAACAATGATAGGAAACAAGTAATTACTATCCTATTTGGGGAGAAACCTACTTTTACAATGAATACATTGTACAAGACAAAATTTGATGGTAATAATACTAGGTCTCCTTAGTGTGTGTGTGTGTGTGTGTAGGAGACTAAGGTATAACATAATAAAATCAAACCATGAGAGGTTCCAACCCACATAAAAATATAACGATATGAATGTAATAATTCAATATATAGGGCTTAATAAGGGGTTTTACAGTTAAGTTGGGGCTTGTATAAGGCTTAACATGCCCCTCCCCTTAAAAAAAGTGTTGTTCTCAACACTTGACTATCTGGAGTTGTTTCTGCATAAACAATTTATCTTCCCATGTTACTTCTTCTACTAATAGGTTCTAGAATTTGATGAGGTACTCAGTAATTGTTTGATTTCTCAGTTTCTTAATACATGTTTCCAAAATTGTTTTTGGTTCTAGTATTATTTTCCCTTCTTTATTAATCTCTAGTACAATAGTTTGGACTGGGAACTTGTCAGTGATTACCTTATTTATGCAAGAAACATGGAAGACTGGATGTACATGTGAAGATGGAGGCAACTTCAATTTGTAAGCCATACTTCCAATCCTCTACAACACCTTATAGGGGAAACAACACCTTGGTTCTAATTTATTTTCATTGTTTTTTTCTTAAGGGACATCTTTTAATATGGTTGTAGTCTCACAAATACCCAATCCCCCACTTAAAATTTCATTTCACTATGATGTTGATTTGCTTTTTGTTTCATCCTATTTGTGCCATGACTAAGTCATCCTTCAATAGTTTGAGAACCTCTTGCTGGTGCCACATGTGGTCCTATATTGTTTGAGGCTTTATAGTCCATTTCAATGGAGATATGATTGATGGAGATTTGATATCTATAAATTTCCGTAAATGGTGATATTTTTTGTGAAGTATGGAAGGATGTTTTGTAACACTATTCTGTTAAGGGAAACCATTTGACCCATTGTGTCTGTTTATCAGATGCAAAGCGACGTAAATACCCCTCCAAAAATATATTCACAATCTCATTTTCTCCATCATATTAAGGATGGAAAGATTATTTGTTAGCAATTAAGTACCCAAAAAAAAATTAGTCCAAAAGTTTCCAGCGAAAATCAGGCCTCTCTAACTTATAATAATATTTGGTATTGCATGTAGCTTTTAGCTTGTTTCCACAAATGCTTCTACCATTGTACTTTCTTTAAAAGGATGAGAAAGAGATAAAAAAAATTGGAATACTTTTTCATTGATCTACCACTACCATAATGACACTATTTCCTTCAAATCTGGGAAAACCTGTAATGAAATCTATTGAAAATTCTTCCCAACTCTAGCTTGGTATGGAGACTGGTTGAAGGATAATTTGGGTCTTAATGTTAGGTCCCTATGATACTAGTGATCACCCCATTACTATTGTAGTTGTATCCCTTATTAATATTGTTGTGCCCCTATTGTCCCCATATTTTTATTAATGTGCCCCATAAAATCCCTCTATTGTTATTTTTGTGGCTTTATATTATTATTGTTAGGTCAACTGGGTTATATTGTGACTCCTTAGACTCCTATATATAGAAAGGAGGTTTTGTCATTTGAATCATAGAAGAATTGCTCATTTGTGTAATGTAAAGGAGGTTTCCCCCTCGAAAAGGTTGAATTCTAAGGCGTTGATCTCTCTTTTCTATCTTTTTGTGAGCTAGTTTCATAACACTTAATTGTCCTTCCCTTATTTTGTTGGCACCCACACATTATCCACAAACATTTGCACATATATTTTAGGAATTCCAAAAAAAAACTTTATTGATCCTATTGTGTGTATTCAAGAACCCTGAATGTCCTTCTATAAGAGAAGTGTGTAATTCTAAAAGGACCCTTTTTTTGAGTTGAGAATTCTCCCATAAGTAAAAGTGATTTTGATACCAATTTTTTTTTTCCACATATTTTTTTCTATTGTATTATGGTCCTCTTGTATTTGTTTAATTATCTTGCATGCCTTCTCATCTTGCTTCCATTATATCCTTTCCTCTTCCAACTAGTTAGATTGTGGAATAGAAATAGAGCATAGTATACCCTATGTTTGTTCCGCTTTCCTTGAAAGTGCATCTACCACAATATTTTGTTTTCCCTTTTTCTAGATAATTTCAAAGTCATAACCCAACATTTTTCTGACCCACTTTTGTTACTCTTTTGAAGATAGTATTTTCTCCAAGAATTACTTCAAATTATCATGATATGCTTTTACTTTGAATTATCTTCTTACTAGGTATGGATGCCTTAATTTCATGTAGTATGACCAACATTTATTTTTCATAGATGGGTTTCAGTAAGTTTCTTACTTTCAAAAGAAAGGGGTCTTCCTTCTTGCATAAAAAATACACCAATGCCATGGCCTAAGGCATCATACTCCACAATGAAGGTTTTTCTGAATTCAAGTGTCACTAAGATGAGAGTTGTACACATAGCCACCTAAAGTTATTCAAAAGCTTTGGTTGCTTCTTTCTTCCAAGAACATGTTTTCTTCTTCAATAAGTTTGAGATAGGCATTACTATTTGACCATAATCCTTGAAAAACTTGTGGTAATATCCTATCAATACTAAGAATTGTCTGATTTTCTACAAGGTATTTTGGATTGGCCATTCCCTCATAGTTTTGAATTTATTAGGATCCACCTTGAGATGCTCATGTGATACAATATGATCCAAATATTACACTTCTTGAACCCCAAATGTACACTTGGAAGGATATGTATATATTTGTTTCTCTCCCAATAATGTTAATACCCTGTCAACATGTTGTACATGTTCTTCCCAATATTTTTTGTAGATTATTATGTCATCAAAAAATATTAACACAAATTTTCTAATGAAGGGTTTGAAAATAAAATATATCAAGCCTTGAAATGCTGAAGGTTAATTTTAAATTCCAAATGGCATAACAAAAACTTATAATGACCTTCATGTGTTCTAAAGGTTTTTTTAGGACTTTCTTTTTGCCACATTCTAGTTTGATGATATCCATAACAAAGATCGATATTATTAAATAAAATTGCTCCATGTAATTCGCCTAATAATTCATTATTGAAAGGAATAAGAAGTGTATCTTTTATTTTCGTTTTTTTGAGGCATGAACTATATTTTTTTTATAACCATCACTATTGGTAAAGAAAAAGCACTCTGGCTAGGTTGAATGATACCATCTTCTAACATTTCTTGAACCATACACTCAATCTCATTATTATGTACATGTGGATACCTGTAAGTCCTAATGTTAGGTGTTACACTTCCAGGTTGTGAATGAATATCATTTTCATGCTCTTGGGTAGGTGGTATACCCTTAGGAATCTCTTCAAATAACTTAGAATGATTATTGATAACTTTTTGGAGATCCACTAGAGCAAAGGATATATATTTGAATTTATAATGAACATATTGTGTAATTACACCTTGGTGTCTGTTTTTCAACAATTTCGTCATGTTATTAGCACTTATAACTTTAATTGGTTTCCCTTGGATACCTTTGAGTTCATTTTCCTTTCTTTTTGAGGAAAATATTATAAAAAGATATTGAAAATTAAGGGCTAGTGTTCCTAATGATTGTAACCATTGGACACTTAATACAACATGAGCAGTAGAACCACCCATTTGGATTGTAATAATGGGACTATGAAACAAATACTCCTCCATATTCAACTTAATACTAGAGCACTACCCTGAACAAAAATTATGGTAACTCCATCTGCAATCATTACTTGAAATTATTAAGAAGTTTTACCAATTTGAAATTGATGAAGTTATTGGTACTACTTAAATCAACCGATATTTTTTCTTTTTTATTTTTGATATATCCTTCTATCTTGAGGGTTTGTGGAGTACCATTTTTGGCCAATGCATGAAAATATGTTTTCAAAGTAGTTTTTTCTAGCTGTAGATCTTGTGATAGTTCCACTTCAACATCTTTTATATCTTCACAGTCTATGTAGAATAATTTCTTCCAACTGCATGAATGCCCCTTATTGTACTTGTTTTCATAGTTGAAAAATTGTCCCTTTGCTCTTATTTCATCCATTTGTTAAGGATTAAACCTTGTCAGTTTAGGAGAGGGAGCATGATTTTATCTATAGCTATTAGTGACCAATTTTCTAGTGGGCATATTTTTGCTTTCATTTTTCCTTGCCAAGCTAAAAACATGCTCTAGATATTCAAGTTCAAAGAGACACACCTCATATTGGATGCTTTCCTTTAAATTTCCCATAAATAGGTATAACAAATTATCATATGAAATATTCTTTACCCTGAGACTCAACTTTTGGAATTGTTGAATAAGCTTTGTAAGTAGACCTCAATTTTTGAATATTTACCAATTGATTAAATAATGTAGTACTATTAATATCCCCATAATGTGTTATCAATTCCTTTGTAAAAATGGACCAAGATATAAAAAAACCCTTTTTCATTTCACAAATATTGTTCTTGTTCTAAAAACATGGATGCAATATTTAACTTTTGTAATGCTGCCACTTGGTGTAGATCAAAGTATTGCTACATTTGAAATATCCATGTTATAGGATCATTACCATCATATTTCCTCATATCGATATTCGAATGTAGAATTTCCTTCGTGTTTAGTTTATAAAAATTATGGTGTGGATTTGCAACTGCTCATGAAGTTTTAGTCAAAATCACAAGACACAAAAATATTCTATTTCTCTACAGAAAGTAATTCACAATATAGAACAAAAATTTTATACATGCAATAAGAAATAACACACATGCACATAATATTTTTCATGGGGTAAGCTATCTGCTATAAACCCCAATTCTTGCTTCCATTAATCTAATGAATAGAGATGTATTACAATTTCTTTTCTCAAGCACAACCTGCAAGTGCATAACCTATCTCTTTGCTCACTAAGAAGCTATGAGCCATACTTAGTCAATTTCTACCTCTACTTAGTCAATTTCTACCTTTACTTTAGCCCCTATTTCCTTACGCAATTCCTTCAGAAATTAGGCCCCTGTTATCTAAGAATTTCTCCAAAATGGATTGTGCAACTCCCAAGCTTGATCATCTAGCTACATGAAACACTTGTACGCTCAAGACTAGTCTACAAATGATGTTACATTACCTCAGAATCTCCACCGCAGTTGGGGAGCTCAAATTCTCTGCATGCGGTAGCTATTTTTATCTAATTGATTAGTTAACTAGATTATCACTAAGTTTGACTAAAGTCCCAATGCACACCTGACCTTCCATTAGTTCCTCCAATAGTTTAGAAACTAGTTTAATTGAAAACAACTTGAGATAACTCACTTTGATTGCTACAAATTTTAAATCAAACATGCTTAAATGAACTCTAATTCATCCAACTTGAATTCATTGAGTAAACTAGGTGACACAAACCATGTCACACAAGCAAACTATATCCAAGTTGTTTGCGGATGTGGAAATTCAAATTTTTTCAATTTAATAAAGGAAAAATCAAATTGAGAATTTATTGTTGCGTTTTTCAACACTCCCTCTCAGCAAGAAATTAATTATCAACCACCCCTATCCTACACCTATGGAACTCAAACTTCCCTCTTGAAAAGGCCTTTGTCAAAATGTCATCATCTTGTTCCTTTGTCGGAATGTATTGAAACAACATCATCCGCCTCTGCACAGATTCTCGTAAATGATGATACCATATATCTATATGGTTGGATTGATCATGAAATATAGGATTCTCAGAGAGCTTGACAAAACTATGATTATCACCGTTGATCATAGTTGGATCCATCATTTGGCCAAAAAATCCAACAAGTATCTTTCTCATCCAGATCTCCTCACATGTTGCTTGACTTGAAACCATGCATTCTTCTTCTACCAAGCTAAGCACCATAAATATTTTCTTCCTTCTGTACCAGGAAACCATTGCAGACCCAACACTAAAAATTCCACCTGATGTACTATTTCATTTTGATGGACTCCCTGCCCAATCTGCATCTAGGAAGCCACACATATTCACTTCCTTTTTCTGCTTGTACCATAGTCCAAATTGGTTAGTGCCTCTTAGGTACCATAAAACATGCTTAGCTACCTTCCAAAATAATTTGGTTGGCCTAACCATAGATTGGCTCAGCTGGTTGACTACATATCACATATATGGTCATGTGTTCACAAGATACATCAATGAACCCACTAGTTGTTGATAAATGGTAGCATCCACTTTTTCACTTGAAGTGGCATCCTCCTTCCTCTAGTTTTTCGCTAGAGGTATCTCCATGGGTTTGCAACTATTCATGTGAAACCTCTGTAGTATCTCATTTGCATACTTTCCTTGAGAGACAAATAGTTCCCCATCACCTTGCCATACTTCCATCTAGAGGAATTAGTGCATGAGACCCATATACTTCATTTCAAACTCCCTTGCAAGGTCCTCCTTGCAAGATCTGATCAGCTACTCATCACCAGTTAAAATAAAATCGTTAACATATAAGACAATAATAAGAAATTTACCTTATACCAAGATATGATAGAGGTTTGCATCTACTTCACTTTTGGTGAATCCCAAACTGGTGAGATAGTTATCAATCATGGTGTACCATGCACAGGGTGCTTGTTTGAGACCACAGAATGCTCGCTTGAGTCTACACACATGTGACTCTCCATCAAATGTCTCAAAACCTTATGGTTGCTCGATGTACACCTCCTCCTTAATAACTCCATTGAGAAATGTTGTTTTTATATCCATCTAGTGTATCTTCCACCCCATTTGTGCAGCCAGAGCAAGAATTGATCTGATGGATGAGTACTTTGCTATAGGAGAAAATGTCTCCTCATAGTCATTCTCTTCAACTTGAGAGTACCCCTTGGCCACAAATTTGGCCTTATACTTCTCTGTGCTTCTGTCTGCTACCTTATTTACCTTCAAGATCCATCTCGAATGCACAATTGATTTATCTGTTGGTCTTGGGACCAATTCCCAAACACTAATATTGACAATAGATTCATATTCCTCCATCATTGCATCAACCCATACAGGTTTCTCTACTGCTTCCTTGAAAGAGGATGGCTAAGTATCTACAAGATCAGTCATTGATTCATGTAGCTAGTGTATAGATCAGGTGACCTTCTCTGTCTGTGTTGGTTGTTGGTTTGAAGGAGCACCCACATTCTCGCTCGCATCTTACACAATTTTTTCAGCTTCCCTAGTTCTTTTTCTACATTCTCTAGATGGTTCTACTTGAGTGTTTGTCTCCACTCTTTTCTCCTCAATTTGAGGTTGCTCCACAACTTCTTGTGATTCCTCCCTTGGAGCTAAAATCTTTTATTCTGGTGGGATTTGGAGCTCCCTCTCAAGAGAGCATTTTGTCGCTTTCTCCTCATCAAATTTTACATCCCTTTGTACAAATATCATCCTAATGGATGGAAAGTACACACAATAGTTGTGTGGAGTTCCTGTGTAACCCGAAAATACTCAAAAATTAGACTTATGTTGTTGTCTTTAGCTTCTTCCTTGATTCTATGGAGACATGGAAGTAAACAAAGGCTCCAAAAATCCTAAAGTGCAACACATTTGGCTTCCTCCCTGAGAAATCCTCCTTCGATGTAATCATGCCAAGAATACGATGAGGACTCTAGTTATACAAATAGATTGTTGTGTTCCACGCCTCAGCCCACAAATGTAGAGGTAGACCTCGGTCATGTAACATCTCCCTCACTGCTCCCATAATACTATAGTTCTTTCTCTCATCCACCACATTTTGCTATGGGTTGTGGGGTGTTGTCAACTAT
Organism: Pinus tabuliformis; assembly: GCA_031772625.1. Lineage (NCBI taxonomy): Eukaryota > Viridiplantae > Streptophyta > Pinopsida > Pinales > Pinaceae > Pinus > Pinus tabuliformis. The sequence goes on along the minus strand of CM062816.1, from coordinate 301,971,339 downwards.
CGTTGAATGCCTTATTTTGCACATAAATTTTTAAATTTATTCGACATGTACTCACCTCCATTATTTCTCCTGAGATCGTTCACCCTCTTGCCGGTTTTTTCTCAACCATTTCCTTGAATTCTATGAGTTTGGAGAATGTCTCATCTTTCTTTCACATGAAGAAAATCCAACACTTCCATGAGAATTCGTTAATAAAAGTGATAAAATATTTTTTTCTGGTAGTGGAGGCTGTCGAGAAAGGTCCACATACGTCGAAGTGGATCATTTCAAGTATTGCATGTGCTTTATTGTTTCTATTAGCCTCCTGTTGCAGCAGGGTATCATCTTTCATGATTGACATTTTTACATGCCAAATATGTCATACTTTGCAAGCTGCAGTGTTCCATATTTCCAGAAGAGACCAAAGAAGAAGCCATGAAGTGTGCTGATCCAAATGCCACTGCTGCATTCCATTTTGATGAGTTGTTCCAATTTTGAAGAATTTCTTAAAGGGAAGTCCAAACAGTCTAATCCTGGTCTCCCTAGGTTTCAATTTCCTGTTGTAGAATATAGAGAATGGTATCTGTCCAAACAGTCTAATCTTGGCAGATTTATAGATAGGTAGAGAATCAAATGGACCCAACTGTTTAATCTGGGCCCTGGCAGAAATAAGTGTAGATTTAGATAGAAAAAAAAAAAAGAAGAAAAATTGCAAATATGGGTCTGCAAGTCTAAGTGCACCCAAAACAAAAAGAAGAAAAAATGTTAGGACAGTAGGCTGGGTAGGTAGCTGTTCGGTGGCAGAATGATGATTGATGATCAATTTTGTATCTCACAATGTCTTATCCTTTCAGATCATAGTTATCAGGCAGTTTTGCATTCAAAGGAGGTACTCAAGCTAGAACTCACTAACCTCCCCTTCTTCTCATTTCCCCCAAGTCACTTACTAACATCCCCCAAGGGGTCAAGGTCTGCTTGAGCCTCTCAGTTTCATCATTTCCATGACATTCGCCTTGGTGAGGATCTGCTTCACTCAAGGACTGCTTCACTCAAGGACAAAGCCTAAGGTCTCATACCTTAGCGCCCTCTTTTCACCTTCATATTAACTATTAACTTTATTATATAACTCCCTAACAATTTTCCCCTTCCCCTATTAAAATCATGTATATAAAACTCCCCTATGTAAATATCCCTCCCTGGCAATATAGCCATATTTCCTATAAGTCCAGGAAATCACAGTCCATCTGGGGCTGTCTTTAGCCCATCCGAGTCATTAAGGAGCTAGTCTGACATCAGGTCAGCTAGGAACCGCTTCCCTAGCCCTAAAACCCGTCTAAAACCCTCAAAAACTCCCTATTTCGTCCCCAAACCAAAGTTTTGTGCATAAAATCCTAAACCCGCGCACTTTTAACCCATATTTTACCCCTTACCCTAAGTCCCAACTGTAAATATTGATCGCGCCCGTTTTAAAAAACCCCAAACCCGCTTTCCCTAAGTCATAACCCACCGCGCACATTATTAAAAAAGGAATATTCTTGGAACATTCCCCCGCCGTATTTCCTTTACCGCCAGCCGTCCGATCCACAGCCCCACAGATCTACAACTGGCGGGCTGTCCCATCTCCAAAGCGCCCAAGCTTTAGCGTCCGGGAGATGGGCGGTATTCCCGCCGTACTCCCGCCACGCGTCAAGCGTTGGGCTGTGGCAGAGCCCCCTCCCCCGAGACCGCCTTTGCCCATAAGCGGTGCACCACAAAACCGCTTACCACCCGTGACGTCACATCCCACGTCACCCCCTGCACAGTCCCTGCTTACGTCACCCCTTTGCCCAGTCACCCGATGAGTCACCTGCCTGCATGGCCTCCTGCCACGTCACTGCCACATGTCCCTGCCACCGTACCTGCCACGTCATTGTCCGTACATGATGACGTCATGCTGACATCATCCCGCCATGTCGCCCTGCTGACGTCACCCGCAGTACAATGTCACATCATGCTGACGTCATCAGCACTTTTTGGGCGCAAAGGCGCGAAAGTCGCACTTCGGAGCCCTGGAATCCAATTCTGAGGCAGTTTTTGATGAGCGATTTGCGCAGGATTTTTTAGGCCGAAATGGAGAATCTTCAGGGAATCTTTAGGGAATCTTCTCATCATGCGGCCCCAGGAAGCCCGAAAAGGCGCAAAAATGATCTGTTTTCTTCACAGAGCATACCAAAAGGAGCAGAAGACAATTCCAGATGATACACAGGCCGAACGGTGGCCATTTACTGGTGATTAGACCTGTAGCACATCAGATCAGCAGTCCAGATTTTGTCAAAGAGTATCAGTGGAAGAAAAGACGCCAAAGAGTATCAGCAAAGATTTGTTTAGGGGCTCGAAACACATGAACATTGATGAAGCCCCCAGAAAGTCAAATCAATAAGCATCAGCCCATCCTTGCCGTCAAATCACCATTAAGGCATTCAAAGCACCAGGACAGCAAGGAAGCAGAAACCCATGCATATTTATTTCAGAAGACGTTGCACCAAGGCACCCAGGACTACATCATTTATTCATTTCTTTTACGGCCGCCCCCAGCGTAGCCTGAGGATTTTCATGCATTTATTTCAGATAGGAGTAGGTCAATAAATTATTCTTTATGACCTAATTAGGTCAAGATGTAATAAAAGCAGTGGATAGAAAGTTTTTCCCTATATATACCACCCTCTGTATAGTTTTAAGGGTTGGTAAATTGAGAATTTTTCACTAGAGACTCGCTGTGTGTACCTGAATTTTTCTGTAATCAAAGATTTCCGAAAGCTTGGAGAGCGAACTATCTGTTGTTAATGAATGTTTTTGGAGACTGAAGATGGAATCCTTGTGCTGCGGCCTGAAGCAATAAGTGCCTCTTATCTCTGTTTATGTGTTTTCCATTATCTAAATAGCAGGAAAAAAGAATAGCCTAGAATTAGTTTAAATACTCTCTATGCTCAATTTCTGTTGTTTCTTGATGTTTTCCTCTGAATGAATTGGTTATGAATATTGAATTCCTTCTGGCTCATGTTTACCCCAATTCACCTGTGTTGGCCAATTACCTAGGGATTCTTAAGTGCCCTTAGGTAGCGCCCTGTTACTTTCTTTGCTAATCTGTTGGAGAGATTCTTAACTGCCTCTCTTTCTTTAGCATTCATTTCATCCTTTAAACCTGAAAATTGCTTCAAGCTCAGCTATCTTGCTCCATGTTCCCTCACTATTATTAAGGAAACGCACCAACAGTTCCCCTCCTCGACTCCACGCCCAATGGTTTGAAACATTCAGGCTATACTCTGCCTCTCTACCTGAAAGTGTCAATTTTCCCACCAAAACAAAACAAAAAACCCTCTGGACCCAAGACCTAGCCTAAAATCCTTTTAAACAAAGCTAAATCTAAAAGAGAGAGCCCTCGCTGATTGCAGGTTGGCTAGAACCTACAGTCCAAAGTTGGTTTGTGGTTACCTCGGCCGTATCCATTTCTTAACCTTCAGGGACAACCTGAGTGATAACATAATGGCGACTCCCCCGGGGACTTTCCTCAGTTAATTTTACAAAGTTTCACGAAGAAGGTTAAAAATCCCCTGTAGAAATCGATTTTCTAATTGCTGTATATTTCCTAAAACTACAGATGAAGCCTGAATGTCAGCCAGGAAGCCTTTGAAACTGTTTTTGTTTTACATTAACAGGTTTAGATAAAAGCTGCTTCAGTCAATCTTCATGCTAGTTTTAAGATATACACAGCCATTCCAAAATCTTATCTGGCCCTTGTGAATACAAAAAATATTCCAAAAAAATAAAAATAAAAACAAGTTCGGAAGCTGGCTCCCAAGAAAAGTTCACGATATACAAGGTCAAACCCAGACCCAGATCCTCCAGCTGTTTTTGAAAACCCTAACATAATCCCTAAAATCCTTAGGAAGCAACAAAGACAGGAAAATTTTGCTGATAAAACCCCTGAAACAGCTTACCCTAGCTCTGTTCCAACCCCTGTCAAGGTTTTATTCTGGTCTACCCCTGCTTCCCCTTGTTCGTCATCCACATCTCATAGCACTCCTTCCACACCTTCATTCACTGCACATATTCCCATTACCACTACTGTTATCCCTGTTATCCCCGTTGTTCCATTCATCCCCGTTGTTCCACTTATACCGGCCAATATGGCTAATAGATATGCACCCCTGCAATTACCTGCTAACACTGCGACTTTACCCCAAGATTACCAATCGAAAATTACATATTTTGATTCCACTGGTCCTTTCACAGCCATTCATCATGCCAAAAAGATGCAAGACTATTTTGAGAACTACAAAATAGATGATGACAGCGTGAGAATGCGAATTTTTGTTCAGAGTCTAACAGGTGATGTGAGAACTTGGTTCAGATCACTTGCTGCAAATTCCATAACCACTCCTGATGAGCTTTACCTATCCTTTACCAACAGATGGGAGAAAAAGAAAGATCCCTTGCACATACTAGCTGAATATGATACAATTAAACGAGGTCCTCAAGAGACCATTTTAGAATACTGTGCAAGATTCAAAAATGTATATAACACAATACCACAGAACTTAAGGCCTCCACCCGACCTTGCCTTGTACAAATTTCCTGATGGTTTTGACCCTGATATGGCATATCAGTTGAAATAAAGAGCTCCTAAAACCCTTGAAGATGCGCAAAAGGTTGCTGTCACGGTAGAAGCCAACTTAATTGCCAAAAGAAATAGAGCCCGAATGGAAAAGAGAACCACCTTTAAGGAAGAACCCTCAGCCTTCGACCAGAAGCTTGATGCTATCATCAATGGCCTGCAAATATTAGGAGAGAGGGTAGAAAATGTTGAGAGAAAGGCATCATGGGAAGGACAGCAGTCCAATCCCATAAAAAATCCCAATTTTAGGAGAACGCGGAACACAAATGCTGGTAGGTCTAACCAAGACCATGACATAAGACCCCCTTTTCAAGATAACTATGTAGAAGGATCTACTTCTAGTCAACCCATAGAAGACGATCATATGAACTTGATGGATCAAAAGGGTGAGCATCAAACTTTCCTGACACAAGAAGACCAAAATGAGCATGACTACAATCAATTTCAGACTAAATCTGGTGAATCTTTTGATTTTAAACAAGGTTATGATACTGCTGTGTATGAAGTACACAAACAGTATAAGCTCAGAACTAGGACCATTGACATCTCTGAGCCTAGCAAGACAAAGGAAAGTAAACAGCCCAACAAGATTAAAAACAAAGATGTTGTAACAGAACCAGCTGATATGACTGTCCCAAACCCACATCAAGTGACTGTAGAAGATATAACAGAAATATAGCCTTCCAAAGATCAGCCTTTGCCACCTCCTTTCTCAAAAGAAAATTCAAACAGCGTCCCAAAAAGTACTCCTAAATTTGCAAAACCGCAAGAAAATACTTCCCATAGCATTGATAAACAAGAGCAAGTCGCTGAAAATTCAAATGAAAAGGAAAAAACTGCCAATGCCAATACTAAGACTCCATTTGAGAAGCCTTTTAGTTTAGAAACAGAGATTGGAAAACTCAAGATAGCCATTCCTCTTTCAGAATTGGCTAAACACGATGTATATAGGCAACAGATTCAAAGATCACTTCAACTCCCAGAAAACAAAGATGATGTAAATGTTTTGGATGATTCCCCTGAACTATTGTTTGGACCAGAAGTTAATGGAAAGTCAACACAAGGACCTGTCCCACCCTTTTATGTCAGTCTGCATATACATGACAAAGTTTTACACAACGTTATGTTTGACTCAGGGGCATCGCACAATCTTATGCCCAAAGAAGTTATGGAAAAACTGAATCTCGACATCACAAGACCTTACAAAGATTTATACTCATTTGACTCAAGTCAAGTGAAATGTTTAGGCCTCATTAAAGATCTATGTGTCTCCTTATTCCAATATCCCAACAAGACCATCCTCATGGATGTAGTGGTGGCTGACATTCCACCAAAGTACGGTATGCTCCTATCAAGATCATGGGGAGCAAAGCTCCAAGGATCCCTTCAATTAGACCTTTCCTATGCTACCATTTCAGTCTTTGGGCAACCAAAGAGACTATACAGAGAAACGCTGATGAAATATGTAGTAAGTAGTGAAAGCAAGCCTGAAAATTTTCCCATTTATTCAATTCATTCCGATATGGATTCTTTCATTTTATTCAATGATGATTCATATCTGCCCACTAATAAGGAGCCTTTGGCTCTAGAACAACAAGTGCACATCAATGAAGAAACGGTTGCCCACAATAAAGAAATTGCCAAAACAGTAAAGGCAACCAGCATGCTACAAGAACCTCCCCAAATAGAAATTTTAAATCTGCCCAACCCTGATTAGGATGACACTCTTAGCATTGTCAACAAGCAAGAAATCACATGGTTCTTAGAGTTTGATGGTTCTGTCAACAAGTTAGGAGCAGGGGCAGGTGTCTGGATTCACAATACACATGATAACCATGCAGAAGGACATGCCTATAGACTGAATTTCAAATGCACAAACAACATGGCAGAGTATGAGGCTCTGCTTTTAGGCCTTAAACTGCTAAAAACTCCAGGTGTTGTAAAAGTGTCTATCTTAGGTGACTATGATCTAGTTATACAACAGATGAAAGGTAATTTTGTTACCAATGACAACAGAATGAGAGCCTATAGAATTGCTGCTACTAACATACTCCAGGCATTCACTGAATTCAAGCTTGACAAGATTTCCAAAAATCACAACATTCATGCACACAGCCTAGCCACCTTCGCGAGTACATGAAAGCTCCCTTTTGACCCGAATCATCACTTCACAGCCGAAATAAAACATAGGCCCACCGTCCCAAATAATGTCAGAGATTGGCAAGTATTCGAGAATGATGCCCAGATTAATAATTTCCTTACCCTCGAGCATGAATTTTCAAATATTCACATTGACATGGATGCCATGACAGATTCTGAACAGCAGAGAAATGAAAGTCAGCAAGTTCTAACCGCTGCAATAGCCAAACAGATTCTGAAGCCAACCATTTTTGACAATGAAAACATTGAACAGCTGAAACAAACACAGGCAGAAGAAGTAGACAGAACAGAGGCAGAGGTCATTGACTTGAAAGATAATATTTTGCCTGCTGGACTAACTCCGCTCGAAGACATGTTTGACTCTAATGACGTTCCCAGAAAACCAAAACTGCAACCAATAAACACGGAAATTGAAGAACACAACATTGGGACACTAGAGAACCCAAAAATGATCAAATTGTCCAAAAATTTGCCACCTGATCAAAAGCCCAAGTACATTGACTTATTCAAAGAATTTCAAGATGTATTTGCTTGGAGCTATGAGGATTTGAAATCCTATGATACATAAGTGATTCAACACACGATCCCATTGAAGCCTAATCAGAAGCCCTTCAAACAGAAATTGAGAAGAATCAACCCTGTGTTGCTTCCCCCGATTGAAAAAGAAGTAAAAAGGATGTGGGAAGCAGGCATTATAGCCCCTATCAGATTCTCTGAGTGGGTGTCCAACCTAGTGCCTACAAGAAAAAACACAGGTGAAATCAGACTTTGTGTAGATCTCAGAAATTTAAATCAAGTCTCCTTAAAAGACCACTATCCCCTGCCCAAAATGGACCACATATTGCAGAGAGTAGTGGGAGCATCTAGAATTTCCCTGCTAGATGGTTTTTCAGGTTTTAACCAGATACTTGTTCACCTAGACGACCAAGACAAAACTGCCTTTACCACACCCTGGGGAACATTTAAATATGTAAAGATGCCATTTGGCCTTAAAAACGCTGGTGCTACCTTTCAACGAGCAATGGACATTGCATTCGCCAAAGAATTACATGACTTCCTAGTTGTGTACCTTGATGATTTAACCCAATTTTCCAAATCTGATGAAGAACATCTCAAGCATCTTAGACAAATTTTCATGACATGCAGGAAATATGGCATTTCCTTGAATCCAAAGAAGTCCTTATTTGGCCTGGAAGAAGGAAAATTACTTGGCCACATTATATCAAAGGATGGGATTAGAATTGATCCTGAAAGAATACAGGCCATCCTCCAAATTCCACATCCGAGAAACATAAAGGAGCTACAAGCGTTCCTTGGGAAAATTAACTTTTTGAGAAGATTTATTCCAAATTTAGCTGAATTAATAAGTGTTATAGACATTTTTGTGCCTTACAGCATGAAGCATGAAATGTCAATAATCTAAGGGATCCAAAGTCCCTAAACATATTGTTCCTACCCCTAGAGGAACAAGGTCAGCAAACCACAGCACTAAATATCAGTTCTCCACCTGAAAACACTCAAAAACAAGCTAATTCTGGATCATGTCAACTGCTCCACTGAGCATCTGCGCTGAATGTCAACTGCTCCACTCTGTACCTGCGCTGAATGTCAAAAGCAATGAAGGCTACCTGCGCTGGGCGAGGTTGGCCAAGTGGCACAGTCATTCCTCAATGTGTCAAATGCCCAGGAAGCTTCCAAAATGACACTTGGATCAGGGAATTCGCCTTGTGATGAGTAAGAGGATCTAGATCTCCAAGTGGAAGCAAGAACCTCCAAGTGGACTCAAGAACTGAAGAATAACTGAAGTGGGAGAGGACACTAGTCAGCTTCATGCCAGCCTCAAGCTGACTCATCCTTTCTCCAAAACTCCTATATATAGAGCTCTCTCATGAGGTCTAGGGAGGCTAGAATCTGGTGAATGTAAGGAAGTGTTGTTGGTTTGAGTATAGAACTATTGGGTGATTTGCTTGAAGGAGGTGAAGAGGAGATTTCTTTCTGCTGGGAGGTGTTGCTGGATTGGGCCTTTTATGGTTGTAACACTCTCAGAACTTTACTTCTTCCATTAATAAAGCATTTGAGGTTCTTCTATATGCATGTGTCTCAATGGCTTTTTGATACTTGTATATTTGATTTATTCTAATCCTTGAATCAGTTATGAATGTATGCTTCTTGTAGTTTCCCTCTCTTGCCATTTTGCAGGATCTTTGTGTAGCTAGGCCAGTGAAAGAGCGAGGAGCTGGGAGCAAGCAGCAAAGACAGAAGATTGGATCAATCATTAGCGGGAGACAACGGTTAGTGGATCTCTTTCTCCCCTCTCTTACATCTCATAAAGAAGTAATCTCGAATAGCTTTGCATTCGGTTGTTGCTGAGGTACTATCACCCTTAGAGTGGGATAGGGTCATTCCGTATTGGATACTTTTCCCAACAACAAATTGGCGACTCCGCCGGGGATCGTATCTTGTTGGTTATTTGTGTTTTTGCTATTCATTTCATAAACAAAGGGAGTACCGAATCGAACTGCATTTGGATCTTTCAAATGCAAAGTAGAGGGCAGCTACTCTAGCTCAGTTTCTGGGCAAGTTTATGGTTTGAAGAGCTGATCCAAAAGGACTCTAATAAGCTCTTAGTGATAGCTTTTCATCCTCCTTTTCATCCCTTAGTGTGTACTTGACTGATAGCTTCTGATTTGGCCAAAAACTGTGAATTTTTGAGCAATCTGTGACCCGGAAACTGAGAGAACCGAAAGTTTCATTCTTCAGTGCAGGCTGTGTGAAGGCTGTCTGCATTTCAGCGCAGTTCCCGAAGGGGCTACCTGCGCTGAAGGTCAAACTGCCTGTGTACCACCTACGCTGAACCAGTCTTGCCTTGTGCTACTGGGGTTTCCTGCTGTTTCTTGCCCTGTTTTCACCCTTGTTTTTGCAGCCTGTTACCAGTCATTGTACCTATCTGAAACCAACTTTCCTTGCCACTATTTCGCCTCGGTTGTATAAAGAAACTGTATTTGTTCTTTGTGTATTTCTTATATCATTTACAGTTTCCCATAACGAAAGTGAACTAGTCTTGTTGTGGCCTCTTAGATCTAGACCTGTGATAAAGTGTCATTTTGATCTGAAGAGTTAGTTTGTTTGTTGTTCATAGCTGATTGAGCTTTTGCTTTCATCATATGGTTTGAATTTATATATTTCCAGTGTCGAAACAAGTAAATCTTAAGGTGCCTTTTGATTTTGGACAAGCTTGTTTGTTTTCACTTGAAATTGAATTCAAAATTATACAACAACTTTCTTTTTGTATCGCACAAACATTAAGAAAGAGAAAAGAAATACCTGCATTGTGCATGTACATTTTGACAGTTTGTATGTTGATTTAGGGAAAAGTGCATTAGTGTGTGCTCTATGATCTGTGTGAAAAGATGTTGTCTTTCTTTTCCCTCAGTAGTTAAGATTTTCAAAGTTGAAAGATTGAAAAGCTTGCTTATCATCTTAGACTGCATTCAGGAGTGTTATCATACATCTCGTGGTGATCCATAAAGGCAAACTGCTAAACAAGATCAACCTTAAAATAAATTGAATTTACATAACAACGCATTGAAACATAACGCAAACACATAGAGGTCTAAGCTAGAGACGTGTTCCGGCGTCGTTAAACGTGATATCTTAGCGTTGAGTGGTTGGGTGATTCCTCCACGGTGAAGCGATAAGTATCAATACGGACTTGTGCTCCCACGTACCGTCGCGTATATATTGGGAGACCCCTATAGGAACAAAGCCTTTATCCATAGGAAACCGTGTCGGCCGCCCTACTGATCGCAATGTAGTGAACACAGCATTCACGAAGATCGACCACTCGTACCGTAAAACGTATTCTGTGGTTTTGCGAAAAGTTTGGCACACCCTCTGCCTAGAACTCCAGAGCAGTTTCTTTTGGCCTTTTTCAAACTCTACAACTGAAAAAGTCCATCCGAGCATTTGTCACTTCAGGCTCGTTAAAACATCGAAGGAGACTAGAGTCATCTTTAGCTTTTTCTCGACTCTTAAAAAGTGAAAAAGAAAGTTGTGTCTAAAGCGTCGTTATAAAATTTATTTTAAACGGAACATAATCACCTCCTATTCCCGCATTGATCTTTAGGTTGAGAACATGGAATGCCCCAACCAAGGAATTCCACATGATGGAAATCCTAGTCCTTTCTCCTCTTGGGGAGAAGTTGGTGCGCCCCACATGGCCACATTGTCGCTTCCAGGACTGACAATTGGCCTGCCAATTTGGCTATTCTCAACCAATGTAGTTCAGAACACCATGGTTCCTGAACAGTCGAGTCAACAGTTAGATGAGTCTAGAGCTGCCCACCAGCCTTCTACTTCCTATAACTCTTCCTCTAATCCTTCATCTTCGCAAGGTAGAGCCGGCAAAAGCCAAGCTCCCATGAAGAAGAAGGAGAAGAAGGAGAGAGAGAAGAAGAAGAAGGAGCCTAAGGCGACTGGGGGCAAGCAAAAGACATCTGACAAAAATCCACACACAGCACAGACCGGGCCTAAATCGCCATGTGTCATATGTAGAGGAGACCACTTCCATAGAGATTGTCCCTGTATTCCCCGGATACTAAGGGACTGGTCCCCTCGTTTGCACAATTCGGGAGCATCAACCTCTGATAGCCATGTTGATTGCTTACCGTCAACCAGTGAAAGTGAAGGTTCAAGACAAAGAGGGGGAATAAGATCCCCCTGCAAACTGTGTAAAGGCAATCACGCCATCCACCGTTGTCCCTTCTTAGACGAGGCGAAGAGAGTTTTGGAAGATCGTCTGGTTTCACCATTGAGACTTCCTCCTGGATACAAAAAACTCATGCCAAGTCCTTCGTTGGTTGAAAATATAGCTGGCCCACTCAAGTGGTCAGCTGAAGCGTCAATCATTGAAAATGAACCTACTGAATCCAGACCAGACGAAAGTCTAAAGGTCGATACGGCAGTTGACCCGGTTCCGCCTTCAGAGGTTTCATCTTCAAATGACACCGTCACTGAAGATTCATCTTCAAATGACACCCTCACTGAAGAGAATAAGGATGACACCATCCAGATTCTTTTCATCAACACCGACTCTGATGAGCATCAGGGCAATGCGCCCATTCCTTTATCGCAGGAAGGAACATCATCAGGGTCATATCCGGCTGTGTATTCGGTCCCACCACCAAGCAACCTGGTTGTGTCCTTTGATTGGAACCAACTAGGCAGACTCTGGTTGCCAGCCAGTATACCATTCAGAATCATAGTCCAAATTTATAGAATGGTAATGGCCGGCACTATCATTGATGAAGGGGCATCTGTGAGTATCCTTTCCTCTATTGCTTGGAAAGCACTGGGTTCCCCGGAGCTTTTACCTAAGATAAGAAATCTCTCGGGTTTTGATAAAGGAACCAATCGACCATTAGGGATCCTCCCCAATGTGCCTGTTACATTGAAAGGGAAGACCGTTCAAATGAACGTGATGGTCGTTCAAGGACCCTTGGATTATAACCTACTCCTTGGACGAGACTATATATATTGCATGGGAGCTATAGTCTCCTCACTCTTTAGAGTAATGTGTTTTCCACACGAAGGAAGAATGGTCAAGCTCGTAGACCAACTTTCATTTTCGGGATCATGCATCGCAAATAGTCACATACCAACCCTCAATGGTCTATTCACCCAAGAAATGTCTCCACCCCCAGTCCTCCTTCCCGATGAGTGCGAGTGATTCGGAAAGATGGGACTGGAACCCAGGGGGCATGCATCCTGGTCTGCTTCAGGCAGAGGAAACCTTGGGTATAGGGTGGAATTTCCGCGAAAGAATATGACTAGTCCGTACCCCATCCAAAAGAAGGAAGAGGGGTTGTTCTAGAACAGGATTCTTTTGTCAAGGTTACTTGTTTGACAAAGGTCATTCATCATTGTCTACTTCGGTAGACAGTGCCGAGGAAATGTTTTCGTTTGATGGTGTTAACAAGACAATCTTTGGGTAACCAGAAAGAGGCAAGCCTCCCTCAATAACACCAATGTCTTATCTTTGAGTAGTGTTCTTCTCTTGTCGCAAGTAGCTGCTCTCTTGTCGCAAGTAGCTGTTCTCTTGCGATCTTGCAAAAGAGCTGTCAAAAGTTGGGCCGACGGGAAGACAAGTACCGCGTAAGACCCGTTAAAAATAACGAGAAGACAAGTATCGTTAACATTAGACTAGCAAGACGACAAGTAGTTGTGAACACCCAAAGAAAAACAGAGGTGGGGGAGAGGAGGGGCAGCCTTGAAATTGTATTTTATACCTGGGGGCATGCAAACCTTTTGGAGTGCAAGCTAAGAGCGGTTATTTATCTGTTTTTTCGATTAGCCGTTTCCGAACTTGCATAAAGAAAGGATGAGAAGGAGCATAGCTTATGTGAGGTGCGAGCTCTATAAAAAATGGAATCTTGCAGGAGACATTTCTTATCTTATGACTGGTATATCGAGTAGTTTTACCGTGGAATTTATGCTCGTTAAAAAATAGAAAAGCGAGATCCGAGCAGTTTTAGTACATAGTTCATGCTGGTTAAAAAATAAACATAAGTTTGAGCAGTCAAGCTCATTAAAAAATGAACATACCTCGGTAAATAACCATTGTGATCGTAAATTTATTAGCCATAACAAGCCTTGGTTGTGTTTGCACCTGCCACCTCCATTTCATTTGGCCAATCGTTCACCTCCATATGATTGTTTACCTATTTTGAGGAACAGCTGCGAAGAGTGATTTCACTTAGCCATCCTTGTGACACTGCCGTGATTGGAAAATTCCAACCTGTACCTGGAATCTGCTGCTATCCCTGTTTATCACTCGTTCCTCAAAAGACGAGTCTTCTTTGAGCTCTTTTCATCTGACTCGTAAAATATGAAAAGTTTGCCGAGTTTTGGCCTTCCAGCTCGTTAAAATGACCGGAAGAGCTATCCCTCCTCTAGATTTTAATCTTTTTGGACCTGAGGGATTATTGCACAAAAAGGTCGAGCGCTTGTTTTATTCGGCTCGTTAAAGTTATCAAAAACTCATCCCTTTTGTATTGTTTTATACTTTTTCGGACTTAAGGGATTAGATGACGAAAAAGGAATTTTGGAGTTAACTTTCTGTACCTTTTCAGACTCTCTAAAAATGAAAAGGACCGAGTTTTCCTTGTCGTTATACTCGTTAAAATGATTAAATAGGGACAAACTTGTCTTTAGACGAGAACGAGTTTCCCTATCGCTAAGCTCGTTAAAACATAGCGATGGGCTTGCCCAAAGGGCAGGTTATAGAACAAGCATATGTTATCCTCCTCAAGCTTGACAAAAATAAAGAGGTACTGGTCAGAAATGACTGGGGAAAAATTGGGAGAACCTCAAAGCTTTAATGGTAGCAATTCGCTCTTGAACATGACACTTTTCCTCTGTATAACATCGGGTTGGGTTGTTTCATTCACCGGTCTCATCACCATGGTCTTCGCCAAACCATCCACATTTGGGGTAATGCTACCGATCCATCGCATCAGTGTCGTTATATGTTCAAGAGATGTTGTTCAGAAAGAGTCAACCGTGTCCCATCCACTGCCATACATTATCCTTCATCCACCCATGATCGCCACCCTGAATCATATTTCACAGATTGTTTTCACCTCCACTAAAATCATTAGCTCCGTTCCGTGTCACTGATGTGGGATTCATTAAGGCCCTCCTTTGACGGATCGCTTCTTGTCGACTTCAGCTCATTATGCAAGAAGTTGATCTAGGAACACCCCCCTCAGTACTTTGATGCTTGCATGCCTCAATGGCAAGCTTCTCACTTCCGGCGACAGGTATACATCAATGACCTTCGACCAGAATAGTTTGCGTGGTGTTCGACGCCAAGTCCTATATTCACACCACGTGAATTGTACTGCAGTACCTTGAGGGTCATTATCATTATCGGTGACTCCTCTCGCGCTTGTTAACGGTTTACATTATTGACCGGTAATCAAGCTATGTCTTTCCATGTTCGACTTCAGCGCAATTCTCACATGGATCGACTTGTACTTAGAGTGAAGATCGAACGAGTTTGAAGACCCCGGATCTAGTTTCATCCATCCGGGATGCGATATATATTCAGGAAATATAAAGACATTTGATATGTACATCATTGCAGCAGATGATCATCCTACTCAAAGGATGATAATTTCAGCAGAGAATTATCAGTCTACCATCAGACGATCGTCTGTTCTATGTACCAAAATGAATTTATAAAGCTGAGCATGGGAATGCCCGCCTCAGCTAGATCATGAAAGCAGAATGAAAAATAATGTATTGTATTGTATTTTATTACAGGTCACCTCTCAGCGATTGAATGAACTTCGGATCCTCCTGATAAAGCATTTCACCCGATAAACGACCTCATACTTTAGGGGGCAACTGTTATAGACATTTTTGTGCCTTATAGCATGAAGCATGAAATGTCAATAATCTAAGGGATCCAAAGTCCCTAAACATATTGTTCCTACCCCTAGAGGAACAAGGTCAGCAAACCACATCACTAAATATCAGTTCTCCACTTGAAAACACTCAAAAACAAGCTAATTCTGGATCATGTCAACTGCTCCACTGAGCATCTGCGCTGAATGTCAACTGCTACACTTTGTACCTGCGCTGAATGTCAAAAGCAATGAAGGCTACCTGCACTGGGCGAGATTGGCCAAGTGGCACAGTCATTCCTCAAGGTGTCAAATGCCCAGGAAGCTTCCAAAATGACACTTGGATCAGGGAATTTGCCTTGTGATGAGTAAGAGGATCTAGATCTCCAAGTGGAAGCAAGAACCTCCAAGTGGACTCAAGAACTGAAGAATAACTGAAGTGGGAGAGGACACTAGTCAGCTTCATGCCAGCCTCAAGCTGACTCATCCTTTCTCCAAAACTCCTATATATAGAGCTCTCTCATGAGGTCTAGGGAGGCTGGAATCTGGTGAATGTAAGGAAGTGTTGTTGGTTTGAGTATAGAACTATTGGGTGATTTGCTTGAAGGAGGTGAAGAGGAGATTTCTTTCTGCCTGGAGGTGTTGCTGGATTGGGCCTTTTATGGTTGTAACACTCTCAGAACTTTACTTCTTCCATTAATAAAGCATTTGAGGTTCTTCTATATGCATGTGTCTCAATGGCTTTTTGATACTTGTATATTTGATTTATTCTAATCCTTGAATCAGTTATGAATGTATGCTTCTTGTAGTTTCCCTCTCTTGCCATTTTGCAGGATCTTTGTGTAGCTGGGCCAGTGAAAGAGCAAGGAGCTGGGAGCAAGCAGCAAAGAGAGAAGATTGGATCAATCATTAGCGGAAGACAACGGTTAGTGGATCTCTTTCTCCCCTCTCTTACATCTCATAAAGAAGTAATCTCGAATAGCTTTGCATTCGGTTGTTGCTGAGGCACTATCACCCTTAGAGTGGGATAGGGTCATTCCGTATTGGATACCTTTCCCAAAAACAATAAGACTGTTAAGCAACATGCTAAAGAAGGATGCCAAGGTAAGATGGTCCCTTGAGGCCAAGCAGGCATTCGAGAGTGTCAAAACTGCATTAACCCAAACTCCTGTTCTAACCAGTCCACAGTTTGACAAGGATTTTATCATATTTTCGTTCGCATCTGATCACACAATCGCTGTTGTCCTATTGCAAAAGGATGAGCAGGGAGCTGAAAATCCAATTGCTTTTTTTAGCCGAGCCTTAAGAGACGCCCCTCTGAAGTACCCAATAATGGAAAAGCAGACCTACGCACTTGTTAAGGCCATCAAGGATTTCAGAGTGTACATTTTATATTCATACGTGACTGCCTATGTCCCACACGCTGTTGTTAAAGATATATTGACTCAAGACGGATTAGAAGGCAAAAGAGGTAAGTGGATTGCAAGTATCCTCGAATATGACATTGAAATAAAACCAACCAAGCTGATAAAGGGACAAGGTTTAGCCAAGCTGATGTCCGAAACAAACTTTCAAGCCTTAGACATTAACCAGCTGGACAATGAACCGGAGCTGGCGACTCCACAGATCAGTGAAATATTTCTGCAATGCCCCTAGTACACTGATATTTGCTTTGTATTGTTAAACCTGTGTGCTCCCCCAGGATTGTCCAGAACAAAGAAAAGATTTTTAAAAATGAAGGCTTTGAGATTTTTTGTTATAGATGGTGCATTATTTTGGAGAAATCATGAAGGTATATTGTTAAATTGTTTAACCATGAATGAAACTAACAATGTCATGAAAGAATTCCATGCAGGTGATTATGGAGGACATCTCTACTGGAAGTCCACAGCAGACAAAATCCTGAGGGCTGGTTTCTACTGGCCCACTCTTTTTGCAGATGTAAAAAAGTTTTCCACGACATGTCACAAGTGCCAAATTTTTGAAGGCAAGAGAAAATTGTTGCCCCTGCCCCTTAAACCCATCTCCACCGAAAAACCTTTTCAACAATGGGGTCTTGACTTCATTGGAGAAATTCATCCCTCTTCCTCAGGCCAGCACAAATGGATCCTAACAGCCACCAATTATTTCACCAAGTGGGTTGAAGCCATTCCCTGTAGACAAGCCAATGATACCATCATTATCCAATTCCTTGAATGCAACATCCTTTCCAGATTTGGCTGCCCTGAGAAAATCATCACTGACAATGTCGCTGCTTTCAAGTCCAAAAAGATGATTAGTTTCTGCCATAAGTTTCATATCACCCTGGGCCACTCTACAGCATATTACCCTCAAGGTAATGGATTGGCTGAATCATCTAACAAGAGCCTCATCAACATCATAAAGAAAATGCTGGAAGAAAACAAGAAAAATTGGCACAAAAAGCTGGTGAACGCCCTATGGGCAAACAAACTTTCAAGCAAAATATCAATTGGAATGAGCCCTTATGAGCTGGTATATGGCATGGAGGCTAGATTTCCTTCATCCCTGGGCACTCCTACTATCAAGCTGTTACAGGAAATTCAGGCTGAACCAAATGACATTCAAAGAAGAATTAATCAGACAATTCACCTTCAGCAAACCAGAGAACAAGTCTATGACAGAGCACAAATCTTACAAGAAAAGCTCAAAAAGATGTTTGATAAGAGAGCTAAAGCTGAAGATTTCAATATTGGTGACAAAGTTTTGAAGTGGGACTCAAGAAGAGAAGACAAGGGAAAACATGCCAAGTTTGACTTTCTATGGAAAGGTCCATTTGTAATTGTTGTTGTTCAAGGAAACAACACCTATTTTCTCCGATCTATGAAGGACAACACTGTTGAAGAAGACCCTGTGAATGGCAGGATGTTGAAACATTATCACGATCCTTGTTGTTGAAACAATGCAAGTTCTGTAAATATCTTTGTACAATATTATTTGTATATATCAGCACTCAGTTTAAATTTTTGTAAACAGGCCGATTGTTAAGGAATAGCAGTAAATTTGGAAAGGACGCAGCCGATGCAAATTCTTCAATCTCAAAAGTATCAAAACATAGCAAGAACTTTCAGTTTATATCAACATAGTTTCTCAGGCATTGTACATAAAGATCAAGTGCGCAGAAGAAAGCAGGCGCTGATGTACAGCTCACAGAAAGCTCTGTTGAGGAGGAGTTGTTCATAGTTCAAAGTTTCATATTTATAACAGCCAGAACAAAGAAGTTTTCCGGTCCACAGCAACAACAAAAGATCAAGGCAGTCTGACCTGCTGTTCTTGACTTTTCACAAGGAAAAGCCATTGTTATAGACATTTTTGTGCCTCGCGACATGGAGCATGAAATGTCAATAATTACAGGGATCCTCAGTCCCTAAACATGTTGTTCTTACCCCTAAAAGAACAAGGTCATCAAACAACAGCACTTCCAATCAGTTCTCCATCTGAAAACACTTCAAAACAGGCTAATTTTGGATCATGTCAGTTGCTCCACTGAGCATCTGGGCTGGAATTTTGTGTAAAGCAAGGAGGTGTTGTTGGTTTACAGTTAGAGCTATTGGGTGATTGTTTTACTAGAGGTGAAGAGGAGAGTTCTTGCTGCTGGGGAGGTGCTACTGGATTGGAGCCATCATTGGTTGTAACCTTCTCAGAACCCTGTTACTTCTATCAATAAAGTTTTGCATGTTCTCCTATATACTTGTATTGCATTGATGTATTGTATTTACTTGTATATTTGATTCACTCTAATCCATGCATCAGTTATGAGTACATGTATCTTGTAGTTTCCTCGCTTGTTTTGTGCAGGATCTGTGTGTAGCTGGACCGGCAAAGAGAGCAAGGAGCTGGGAACAAGAGACAAAGAGAGAGGATAAGGATCGACTAAGCGAAAGACACCAGGTTGGTTAATCTTTTCTTCCTTCTCTCTGTACTTTCATAAAGGAAAATATCAAAGCTTTACTTTCAGTTGTTGCTAAAGACTGTCACCTTTAGAGTAGGGATAGGGTCATCCGAGTCGGATACTTTTCCCCACAACAAACTGGCGACTCCGCTGGGGAACCTAGTATCTTTTTGGTGTTTGTAGTATTTTGCCATTCATTTCTTGAAGAAAAGAGTACCAAATCGAAAAGCTTTTGACTATATCAAAAGCGAAGTAGAGGGACTGCTACTCTTGCTCATTTGCTGAGCAAATTCAAGATTTGAACAGCTTATCTACAAAAGACTCTTTACTCTTTGTGATAGTTTTTCATCCTCTTGATCATCCCTTAGCCTGTACTTGACCTATAGCTTTTTATTTTAGCAAAAACAGTGCATTTTTGAGCTTTTTATGACCCGGAAAACTTTGTAGACGCAACTCTCGTGTCCCAGAGCAGGCTGTCCATAGGCAGTCTGCATTACAGCGCAGGTGCTCCCTTCGGGAACTGCGCTGAGAGTCAAACTGACAGACCAGAGCCTGCGCTGGTCCAGTTAGCCATTGTCTTGCTCAGTTTTCCCATTGTGTCTCAGCCCTGTTTTCACTGATTTTTTGCTGATTGCTTGCTGGTCATTGTATTTGTTGTAAACCATTCTCCTTGACATTATTCCGCCTCAGTTGTGTGATGAAACTGTGAATGTTCTTTCAGTATTTCTTGTTTCAGTTACAGTTTCCCATTGTGAAAAGCGAACCAGTATAGTTGTGACCTCTTAGATCCTGAACTGTAAAAGTGTCTTTGTGATCTTAAGAGCTAGTTTTATTACTGTTCATGGCTGTTTGAGTTTGTTTGTTTTTCATATTATGGTTTGAATTCATATATTTTTAGTGTTGAAACAAGTACCTGTAAGGTGTCTTTTCATTTTAGACGAAACTTGTTTGTTTACGCTTCAAACTGAATTCGAAAATTATACAACAATTTCCTTTTGTCTACATCAACATTAAGGGAAAAGAAAAGAAATACATGCATCTTGCATTTGCATTTTTGATAAGTTTGTGTGTCTGATCTAGGAGAAAGTGCATTAGTTTGTGCTTTGTGCTCTGTGTGGAAAGATATTGTTTTTCTCTCCCCTCAGTAGTTAGGATTTTCAAAGCTAAAAAGATTGTAAAAGCTTGCTTATCATTTTAGCTGCATTTAGGAATTTGTACCAATACATCTCGTGGTGATCCTGAAAGACAAACTGATAAACAAGATCAACTTAAAATATATTGAATGAATCTAAAAACGCATTGTAACATAACGCTCACAATAGAGGTCTAGGTAGAGACGTGTTCCGGCGTCGTTAAACGTAGTGACTGTCGATCTCTACGAAGGTGGGTGATTCCTCCTGAGGGACGATAGCACTAATACGGACTTGTGCTCCCGTGTACCGTCGCGTATATTGGGAGACCCCTATAGGCAATTATCCTTTATCCTTAGGAAGCCGTGTCGACCGCCCTACTGATCGCGATGCACTGAACACAGCATTCACGAAGATCGACCACCCGTACCGTAAAACGTATTCTGTGGTTTCGCGAAAGGTTTGGCACACCCTCTGCCTAGATCTCCAGAGCAGTTTCTTTTGGCCCTTTTCAAACTCTATAACTGAAAAGGTCCAACCGAGCATTTGTCACTTCGGGCTCGTTAATACATCGAAGGCGACTAGAGTCATCTTTAGCTTTTTCTCGACTCTTAAAACATGAAAAAGCAAAGTTGTGTCTAAAAGCGTCTAATAAAATTCATTCAATACGGAAACATAACTCCCCTTTTTGTATTTTAGTTGATCAAGTAATCCACAACCGTGGAGGAAAGTCAATTAAAACTCCGTCGTTCGGGGAGACTTGCGAGTCAACCACCTTTGTCTCCGGAACTGAGAGTAGTACGGACAAAGCGAACTCGCTGGACCAGGTCAAAATCTCCTTTTAAAGTTAGAACGGAAGTTCCAACAACATCTGAGATTCTGGTCACTCCCAATATTTCTGGAATCCCTGCCTCTATTGAAGAAGTTCAACAGCAACAGAAGGACAGTTGTACTGATCCTAGTCTGAAGACAAGTACTTGCATAACTGAACCAGTTCCATCTGAAACCGGTCCACAGAGTCTTGTTGGTCAAACAACTATCGCTGTCAAAGCAACCCCTTCTTCGGCACCAGAAATCTTTTACGGACCTGACGGTCTTCCTCTTCCTCCTGGTCTGATTGCAATAGAGGAAATCGTAGAGGACCAGCAAGCAAATACTCCAACTCATTTTGGAGTAGGTACCACTCTTTTTCCTTCTGCATCAGAAGTTTGTCCATCGCCACAGGAAGTTCCTGTAGAATCGATAGGCAGTTTATTGGATAGACTTAAAATGTCTGAACAACCGTCGACATCTAGAACTGTGCCAAACGACACAGCGACAGCAGAACCTCCTGCTGCCAACCCAACGATGTTTGTCGGCATACCAGCCGTCCCGACTAGCTCTCATCAGCTAGAAGGAGTCCACCCAGGGACTATTATGACAACTTGGTCTGTTCCAGTTTGTTCTTCCGGTATAATACCCGGTAATTCTTATGTTGAAACTAGACAAATTGATCCCTTTGGGAATAGTTTGGGCCATCCAGTCCTCAAAGGCCATCTATACCCTTGAGCTCCGGATTGTTACCGTATGGGGGGCAATATGCCCTTTCACTTCCCCTTCCGGGGGGATACCCATACGGCAGTTTTCAACAACATTCAGGTTTGACTGAAGTAACGACGAGTGGTTGGGTACCTATGTTACCCCAACAACCAAGAGTTGTATATTCCATGCAACAGTGTGTACCTATGTCTAGTATCCCGACGACGCCAGCAATTGTAACCGTGTCGCAAGTTCAATCGATGCCTGTTGTATGTCAACCCCAAGTTGTAATGCAACAGCCTATTGACCCTGCAACACAACCACAATCGCCAATTGCCGGGACGACACAGATACAAACGGGAACTATAACCCCGCATCTTGGTCCGTCGGTTAGTGTCGCACAGCAAAACATGGCTTCACAACCATGGATGGTGCAATACCAACAACCTCAGTTTCAACAGGTGTACCAGGGATCTGAACAACAGATCTTTGCGAATAGTGGGCAACCCTATATTCAGAACGGGTTAAATCAACCACTTTACAGTGGCCAAGCCCACTAGCCGTATCAGTCATATCAACATCAGTTGCATTATTCTGGTATGCAAAGACCTACTGCTCAGGCGATTCCATCGTACCCTGGGTACGCCTCGCCAAACCTGAATCAGCAGTTGCCATTCGTGGCGACCCTAGAATTACCAGATTTACATCGATTAACGAACGATCCAATCGCCTATGCCCATTGGTGGCCAGCGATTCCTCACAAACTTCCTTCGGACATTCCTAAATTCAATGGAAATCCTGGCGAAGACCCGTCGAATCATGTGATGACATTCCATCTGTGGTGTTCATCGAATACCTTGAATGATGATTCGATAAGGCTTCGTCTTTTCCAGAGGACATTGACTGGTCCGGCGGCCAAATGGTATATTGAATTACCTAGAGCCTCGTTCGACAATTTTAGTTCCCTAGCCACGACTTTCTTAACACACTTTCAATTACCTATAAGGTACGAAACTGGAACAGAGATCTTGACCAATTTCAAGCAGACAACAGCCACACATATATCAGATCATATACATGAGTGGCGTCGTCGTCGCAGAATGGTAAAGACCTATGTTCCAGATCAGCTATTAGCTGAGTGGTTTATAAAGTCGCTTCTTCCTGCTATAACAGAAGATGTGGCCAAGGGAGGCGTCGTAACAGAGGAGCAGGTTATTGCTCGTGCTCAATATTTGGACTTAGTATATACTCAGTCGGGCACGCTCTATGATAAAATACCTGATGCCCCCAGACCGGAATTTTCAATCCCTCCTCCTCCCGGATCGAATAGTGACTCTCATGCCGGTGATGGCGTGATTGTAACTGCAAACGCTAAGTCGACAAGGGATTCGAATAAGAAAGCCCGTAAGACTTCGAATCAAAAAGAAAATCAAGAGATTCTTGCTTCGGAGGTAAATGCCGTATCGACAGATAAGGGAAAAAACTCCAATCAACCAGGAAGCAAGAAAAATCAAAACGAAGGGAAGAAGAAGAAACAGGGTGAATCATCTCCTCAAAAAACTTCTTCAAGCCCTCCTAGGAAAGGGAAACCAACGAGTCCATGTCATATATGCGATGAGGATCATTGGACAGCAAATTGTCCATATAAAGCCGAGTTTAAAAGATTCTTAAAGAATTCACAAACCCCAGCTGTATTAACTGATCCGTTTCCCAATCCAAGCCAAAATCTGGTTGACAGTGGAGATACTTCCCGGTGCCAGGTACTAATGGTGTCGACCTCTGAACAGCAAAATGATGCTTTGATTTCGACAAAGTGCAAAAACTGCGGGCATCCGCAGTCGTCGAACAGTAAAGGAAATGATCAACCAAGCAGTTCGACGACAACTTCGACAAAAGTTGTGCCACCATTTACTACGGGAAGCACTCCTATGATCCAGGGAAGGAGTCACTCTCTCCAAAATATCGGAGTCATTCTCCTAAAAGACCCTACTTTAATGGGTACTTCCGCATTACCGCCTTCAAACAATATGGCGGAAATGACCACAATGGAATATGAGACCTTCTGTTTCTAGCGGATCTGAAAGCTCGAGGATAGTTCCTATCTCAGGTCAACCTCGTTAAAAAATGAAAAACCATGAGGATAGTTCTTTTACTATGTCAACCTCATTAAAAAATGAAACAATCCCCTTTCCAGATCTCAATGGTAAACCTTCATTCCAATCAACAAAGTTGAATGCAATGAAGCTTGGGGGACATGCACCTCGATTGCATTGTTATGCTGGGGGCATGATTAGCATTATCGAGCAGTTTTAGCACATAGTTCATGCTCGTTAAAAAATAAACGCAAGATTCGAGCAGTTTTACCACAGAATTTATGCTCGTTAAAAAATAGAAAAGTGTGAGCAAAAGTTTCCACCAGAGTTCAAGCTCATTTAAAAAATGAACCTATCTCGGTAAATAACCATTGCGATCGTAAATTTATCAGCCTTAAAAGCCTTGGTCGTGTTTTCATCCATCACCTCCATTTCATTTGGCCGGTCGTTCACCCCCATATGTGTGTTTACCCATTTTGAGGAACAGCTGCAAAGAGTGATTTCACCTAGCCATCCTTGTGACACTACCGTGATTGGAGAATTCCAATTTGTACCTGGAATCTGCTGCTATCCCTGTTTATCACTCGTTCCTCAAAAGACGAGTCTTCTTTGAGCTCTTTTCACTGACTCGTAAAATATGAAAAGTTTGCCGAGTTTTGGCCTTCCAGCTCGTTAAACGACCGGAACGCTATCCCTCATTTAGACTTTAATCTTTTTGGACCTGAGGGATTATTACACAAAAAGATCGAGCGCTTGTCTTGTTCGGCTCGTTAAAAGTATCGAACACTCATCCCTTCTGTATTGTTTTATACTTTTTCGGACTTAAGGGATTAGATGACGAAAAAGGAATTATGGAGTTAACTTTCTGTACCTTTTCAGACTCTCTAATGATGAAAAGGACCGAGTTTTCCTTGTCGTTAGACTCGTTAAAATGATTAAATAGCGACAAACTTGTCCTTAGACGAGAACGAGTTTCCCTATCGCTAGGCTCGTTAAATCATAGCGATGGGCTTGCCCGAAGGGCAGGTTATAGAACAAGCATATGTTATCCTCCTCAAGCTTGACAAAAATAAAGAGGTACTGGTCAGAAATGACTGGGGAAAAATTGGGAGAACATCAAAGTTTAATGGTAGCAAGTCACTCTTGAACATGACACTTTTCCTCCGTACCACATCGGGTTGGGTTGTTTCATTCACCGGTCTCATCACCATGGTCCTCGCCAAACCATCCACATTTGGGGTAATGCTACCGATCCATCGCATCAGTGTCGTTATATGTTCAAGAGGGGTCATTCTGAAAGTGTCAACCGTGTCCCATCCACTGCCATACATTATCCTTCGTCCATTCATGATCGCCACCCTGAATCATATGTCACAGTTTGTTTTCACCTCCACTAAAATCATTAGCTCCGTTCCGTGTCATTGATGTGGGATTCATTAAGGCCCTCCTTTGACGGATCGCTTCTTGTCGACTTCAGCTCATTATCCAAGAAGTTGATCTAGGAACACCCCCATCAGTACTTTGAAGCTTGCATGCCTCAATGGCAAGTTTCTCACTTCCGGCGACAGGTATACATCAATGACCTTCGACCAGAAGATTTTGCGTGGCGTTCGACGCCAAGTCCTTTATTCACGCCACGTGAATTGTACTGCAGTACCTTGAGGGTCATCGTCATTATTGGTGATTCCTCTCGCGCTTGTTAACGGTTTTCATTATTGACCGGTAATCAAGCGATGTCTTTCCATGTTTGACTTCAGCAAAATTCTCACATGGATCGACTTGTACTTAGAGTGAAGATCGAACGAGTTTGAAGACCCCGGATCTAGTTTCATCCATCCGGGCTGCGATATATATTCAGGAAATATAAAAGCATTTGCCATGTACATCATTGCAGCAGATGATCGTCCTATTCAAAGGATGATAATTTCAGCAGAAAATTATCAGTCTACCTTCAGACGATCGTCTGTCATATGTACCAAAATGTATTTATAAAAGCTGAGCATGGGAATACCCGCCTCAGCTAGATCATGAAAATAGAATGAAAAATAATGTATTGTATTGTATTGTATTACAGGGCGCCTCCTCAGCACTGGAATGAACTTCGGACCCTCTAGATAAAGCATTTCACCCGATAAACGGCCTCATACTTTAGGGGGCAACTGTTATAGACATTTTTGTGCCTCGCGACATGGAGCATGAAATGTCAATAATTACAGGGATCCTCAGTCCCTAAACATGTTGTTCTTACCCCTAAAAGAACAAGGTCATCAAACAACAGCACTTCCAATCAGTTCTCCATCTGAAAACACTTCAAAACAGGCTAATTTTGGATCATGTCAGCTGCTCCACTGAGCATCTGGGCTGGAATTTTGTGTAAAGCAAGGAGGTGCTGTTGGTTTACAGTTAGAGCTATTGGGTGATTGTTTTACTAGAGGTGAAGAGGAGAGTTCTTGCTGCTGGGGAGGTGCTGCTGGATTGGAGCCATCATTGGTTGTAACCTTCTCAGAACCCTGTTACTTCTATCAATAAATTTTTGCATGTTCTCCTATATACTTGTATTGCATTGATGTATTGTATTTACTTGTATATTTGATTCACTCTAATCCATGCATTAGTTATGAGTACATGTATCTTGTAGTTTCCTCGCTTGTTTTGTGCAGGATCTGTGTGTAGCTGGACCGGCAAAGAGAGCAAGGAGCTGGGAACAAGAGACAAAGAGAGAGGATAAGGATCGACTAAGCGAAAGACACCAGGTTGGTTAATCTTTTCTTCCTTCTCTCTGTACTTTCATAAAGGAAAATATCAAAGCTTTACTTTCAGTTGTTGCTAAAGACTGTCACCTTTAGAGTAGGGATAGGGTCATCCGAGTCGGATACTTTTCCCCACAACAGCCATCCCCAAGTGGAGCCACTGTTAGCCTCCTGTTGCAACAAGGTATCATCTTTCATGATTGACATTTTTACATGCCAAATATGTCATACTTTGCAAGCTGCAGTGTTCCATATTTCCAGAAGAGACCAAAGAAGAAGCCATGAAGTGTGCTGATCCAAAATCCACTGTTGCATTCCATTTTGACGAGTTGTTCCAATTTTGAAGAATTTCTTAAAGGGAGGTCCAAACAGTCTAATCCTGGTCTCCCTAGGTTTCAATTTCCTGTTGTAGAATATAGAGAATGATATCTGTCCAAACAGTCTAATCTTGGCAGATTTATAGATAGGTAGAGAATCAAATGGACCCAACTGTTTAATCTGGGCCCTGGCAGAAATAAGTGTAGATTTAGATAGAAAAAAAAAAAAAAAATTGCAAATATGGGTCTGCAAGTCTAAGTGCACCCAAAACAAAAAGAAGAAAAAATGTTAGGACAGTAGGCTGGGTAGGTAGCTGTTCGGTGGCAGAATGATGATTGATGATCAATTTTGTATCTCACAATGTCTTATCCTTTCAGATCATAGTTATTAGGCAGTTTTTCATTCAAAGGAGGTACTCAAGCTAGAACTCACTAACCTCCCCTTCTTCTCATTTCCCCCAAGTCACTTACTAACATCCCCCAAGGGGTCAAGGTCTGCTTGAGCCTCTCAGTTTCATCATTTCCATGACATTCGCCTTGGTAAGGATCTGCTTCACTCAAGGACTGCTCACTCATCATCTGTGATCCTTCTTTTCCCAACAAAGCCTAAGGTCTCATACCTTGGCACCCTCTTTTCACCTTCATATTAACTATTAACTTTATTATATAACTCCCTAACAATTTTCCCCTTCCCCTATTAAAATAATGTATATAAAACTCCCCTATGTAAATACCCCTCCCTGGCAATATAGCCATATTTCCTATAAGTCCGAGAAATCACAGTCCATCTGGGGCTATCTTTAGCCCATCCAAGTCATTAAGGAGCTAGTCTGACATCAGGTCAGCTAGTAACTGCTTCCCTAGCCCTAAAACCCCTCAAAAACTCCCTATTTCGTCCCCAAACCAAAGTTTTGTGCATAAAATCCTAAACCCGCACACTTTTAACCCATATTTTACCCCTTACCCTAAGTCCCAACTGTAAATATTGATCGCGCCCGTTTTAAAAAACCCCAAACCCACTTTCCCTAAGTCATAACCCACCGCGCACATTATTAAAAAAGGAATATTCTTGGAATATTCCCCCGCCGTATCTCCCCGCCGTATTTCCTTTACCGCCAGCCGTCCGATCCACAGCCCCGCAGATCTACGACTGGCGGGCCGTCCCATCTCCAAAGCGCCCGAGCTTTAGCGTCCGGGAGATGGGCGGTATTCCCGCCGTACTCCCGCCACGCGTCAAGCGTTGGGCTGTGGCGGAGCCCCCTCCCCCGAGACCGCCTTTGCCCATAAGCGGTGCGCCACAAAACCGCTTACCACCCGTGACGTCACATCCCACGTCACCCCCTGCACAGTCCCTGCTTACGTCACCCCTTTGCCCAGTCACCCGATGAGTCACCTGCCTGCGTGGCCTCCTGCCACGTGTCCCTGCCACCGTACCTGCCACGTCATCGTCCGTACGTGATGCCGTCATGCTGACGTTATCCCGCCACGTCGCCTTGCTGACATCATGCTGATGTCACCCGCCGTACAATGTCACATCATGCTGACGTCATCAGCACTTTTGGGCGTAAAGGCGCAAAAGTCGCACTTCGGAGCCCCGGAATCCAATTCTGAGGCAGTTTTTGATGAGTGATTTGCGCCTAGCTCAAATCGCTCATCGCAAGATTTTTTAGGCCGAAATGGAGAATCTTCAGGGAATCTTTAGGGAATCTTCTCATCATGCGATCCCAGGAGGCCCAAAAAGGTGCAAAAATGATCTGTTTTCTTCACAGAGCATACCAAAAGGAGCAGAAGACAATTCCAGATGATACAGAGGCCGAACAGTGGCCATTTACTGGTGATTAGACCCGCAGCACATCAGATCAGCAGTCCAGATTTTTTCAAAGAGTATCAGTGGAAGAAAAGACGCCAAAGAGTATCAGCAAAGATTTGTTTAGGGGTTCGAAACACATGAACATTGATGAAGCCCCCAGAAAGTCGAATCAATAAGCATCAGCCATCCTTGCCGTCAAATCACCATTAAGGCATTCAAAGCACCAGGACAGCAAGGAAGCAGAAACCCATGCATATTTATTTCAGAAGACATTGCACCAAGGCACCCAGGACTACATCATTTATTCATTTTTTTTAGGGCCGCCCCCAGCGCAGCCTGAGGATTTTCATGCATTTATTTCAGATAGGAGTAGGTCAATAAAAAAAAAATTATGACCTGATTAGGTCAAGATGTAATAAAAGCAGTAGATAGAAAGTTTTTCCCTATATATACCACCCTCTATATAGTTTTAAGGGTTGGTAAATTGAGAATTTTTCACTAGAGACTCGTTGTGTGTACCTGGATTTTTCTGTAATCAAAGATTTCCGAAAGCTTGGAGAGCGAACTGTCTGTTGTTAATGAATGTTTTTGGAGACTGAAGATGGAATCCTTGAGCTGCGGCCTGAAGCAATAAGTGCCTCTTATCTCTGTTTATGTGTTTGCCATTATCTAAATAGCAGGAAAAAATAATAGCCTAGAATTAGTTTAAATACTCTCTATGCTCAATTTCTATTGTTTCTTGATGTTTTCCTCTGAATGAATTGGTTATGAATATTGAATTCCTTCTGGCTCATGTTTACCCCAATTCACCTGTGTTGGCCAATTATCTAGGGATTCTTAACTGCCCTTAGGTAGCGCCCTGTTACTTTCTCTGCTAATCTGTTGGAGAGATTCTTAACTGCCTCTCTTTCTTTAGCATTCATTTCATCCTTTAAACCTAAAAATTGCTTCAAGCTCAGCTATCTTGCTCCATGTTCCCTCACTATTATTAAGGAAACGCACCAGCAGTTCCCCTCCTCGACTCCACGCCCAATGGTTTGAAACATTTAGACTATACTCTGCCTCTCTACCTGAAAGTGTCAATTTTCCCACCAAAATAAAACAAAAAACCCTTTGGACCCAAGACCTAGCCTAAAATCCTTTAAAACAAAGCTAAATCTAAAAGAGAGAGCCCTCTCTGATTGCAGGTTGGCTAGAACCTGCAGTCCAAAGTTGGTTTGTGGTTACCTCGACCGTATCCCTTTCTTAACCTTCAGGGACAACCTGAGTGATAACAGTTTCGATCATGGAATGCGTATTTTTTGTACTTCCCCAAGGTACATCCTTTGCATACATCGTGTTGCTCAAGTTCTCCTTTGGGGAGGCATGTGGTTATCTGCTGCATGATCTCTAGGGTGCCATGATGCAAATGGCCAAGTATTATGTGCCAAAGTTCACCGACATCGTTGCTCTGCACCTTCTCTACCTTTGTGCTTAACGCAACACAATCTTCCACATCTAGATTATATAGGTTCTTCACATGAACCCTAGTCTGCTTTACCTATCCCATGGATAGGTATCTCAAGAATGCCCTTCCTTTGTTGAAGATCACAACATAACCATGGTCTTCCAAAACTGCAATAGAGATGAGATTTTTCTTTAGGCTCAGAAAAAAAATGACATCCTTGAGCCTGAGGTGGGAGCCCAACTCCCTTTGAAAGGTTATTGTACCAATCCTGATCGCACTGTATTTTCTATCATCCCCCATCTCGATGTGAATCTGCAAATCATTTTCTTCTAGGTCACTGAAAAAATATCTACACCATGTCATGTGGAATGATGCACCTGAGTCTAAGTACCACATGCTCCCCATCATAGTGTTTTCCATGCTTGCAATTAGGGTAAATTCAAGCTCAAATTCTGAATCCAAGGCTTCACCTGCTCCTCCTCCTGAGGTCTTCTTATTTTCCTTCTTATGTGGACACTTTGTGGCATAGTTCTTGAATTCATGAAAATGGAATCATTTAATCTTGAATAAATCTTTCTTCTTTCCCCCTTGAATGGATTCTAGTTTGGATTGAGATTTATTCCCTTTTTCCCTCATTTCCTTTCCATCCAATGCAAATTTTTC
The DNA here is from genome assembly GCA_031772625.1 of Pinus tabuliformis. NCBI lineage: Eukaryota > Viridiplantae > Streptophyta > Pinopsida > Pinales > Pinaceae > Pinus > Pinus tabuliformis. The sequence goes on along the minus strand of CM062816.1, from coordinate 301,940,500 downwards.
TTCATCCTTGCCTTTGGATTAAGTACCATCTCTAGTATTCCATATTATTTCCTCCTATACCAAATCAGACCATAAGCACTCCCAATTTGGTAGTTTTTCCCTCACATTCATCAAATCTTGATAGTTATGCCAACTCTTGGGAAGGACCAGAAGGGATAGGATTACCAAGTCTTCTTCAAAGACATTAACACCAACCCCACCAAGTTTATCACGACATTGTGTAAACTTTCTCAGATGTTGCGGAATTGTGTCATTCTTCTGCACCTTGATATTTGGAAGTTTATCCTTCAGTGCTAAGAAATAATACACGTGCACACAATATTTTTCCTAGGGAAAGAAATCTACTAAAAACCCCATTGCCTACTTGCATTAATATGATGCATAGAGATGTACTACAATTGGTTTTCTTAACTGAGCATAACCTGCAAATGCATAACCTATCTCTCTATTTAGTCAATTTATGCCTCTACTTGAGTCCCTATTTCCTTGCACAATTCCTTGAGAAATTAGGCCCCTATTATTTAGGAATTTCTCCAAAATGGATTACGCAATTCCCAAGGTTGATCATCTGACTACATGCAACACTTGTACACTCAAGCCTAGTCTATAAATGATGTTACATTCCCTTGGAATCTCTACAATAGCTCGGGAACTCAAATTATCTATATGCACTAGCTATTTTGGGTTGATTGATTAGTTAACTGGATTATCACCGAGTTTAACTAAAGTCCCACTGCACAACTAGCCTTCCACTAGTTCCTCCAGTAGTTGGAACTAGTTTAATTGAAAAGAACTTGAGGTAATTGACTTTGTTTACGACAAATTAGCAACCAAACATGCTTAAGTGAAGTCTAACTCCTTCAACTTGAATTTACTGATTAACTAGGTGACACAAACCATGTCACACAAGTTGACTACATCCAAGTTTACTGATGTGGAAATTCAAATTTTCTCAATTTAATCAAGGAAAAATTAAATTAAGAATTTATTGCTTCATTTTTCAATAGAATTGAAGCCCTAATGATGTGGATCTTGGTTTGAAAATTCATTATTATTGTTCTATGATTTAATATTTGTGATCTTCAATTGTGATACAATATTTCCCATTAGTGGTTGAGTTCTAGCATATTGGTTCTCCTTATTTTCAAGATTTACTTGGATTTGAATATCTCTTTTAGGAAGCCTCTCCAAGAGAAAATTTTCCATGGAATTCATATTATTTTACATTTTATCGATAATATATCTTTTAATTTTTTCTTGAGAACCTAATAAATCTACATTTTTCAAAATACTACCATCCACTGCAATAACTTTCTTCTCTAATTGGGGGAACCTATATCCTAAGACTTCGATTTCTTCATGAGTTTGGGATGATACTTAAAGAGCTTTAATTGGTGTAGTACTCCTCTCTATCATAACTTTCAGTCACTAAAAAAATGGATCTTCTAATTAAGAATTAGGTAGCTTGTAATTTTTTTACCTTTAAAACCTTAATTTGGGAATACTAGAATGACTAAAATTTTCTTAATATATCTCTGAGATTTGATCTCTTTTGAACCTAAAACTTTGGTCTATAATAATCTGACATGTCTTCTCTAAATTCCACAAGTTTTACCATAATTTGATGTGTCATGTGAAATTTATGGTAACTTTCCCAAAACTTGTTGAATTTTAGCCTCTTCCCATAAGAAAACTTGGATTCTTCAAATATAATTCTAAAATTTGTACATGAGGTGCTTATATATGTTTCTTGAGATCCTCAAGTATTTCATAGTTTGTAAATTCCCAAAAAATAACTTATAGAAAAAATACCAAGCTAACCTATTTGAAACTCATTTCAGGATCTTTCACAAACACTAATTTTCATAGATTATATCTCTAAAAGTATAGCAAAGAAAATTTTGAAATGTGAACAAGATGTTCCCCAATAATTCTACTAAATATTTTCCAATTTTCACACTCTGAAACCTCTCAAATAAAAAGTTATTGTGAAAAATATAAACTGATCTATTTGACATTGATTTCAATAACAATGAGGAACCCTAACTTCCTTAGAGAAAATATCTAAAATTATAGCAAACCAAGATCTAAAATTTGAACCATATGTTGACTGATATTTCCCCTTAATGTTCCAAATTTTACAGTCCAAAACTTCTCATAAAAATAGTTATAGTGAAAATTCCAAACATATATGTTTGAGACTGCTTTTAGGAGAATTCAGGAAACTTAACTTCCTTAGATAATTTCTTTGAAAATATAAAGAACCAAGATCTAAAATCGAACTAGATGTTGCCCAATATTTCTCCTCAATATTATCTAAGTTTTACTACCTGAAACCTCCCAGAAAAAAAACATTATAACAAAAATTCCATGATGCCCTATTTAAAGCAGAGACACCTAAGATCATGAGCTCTGATTCCAAATGTTATGAAACTTGTGCCTTAAAAATTATAAGAAACCAATAATTGTAGTCCTCTTTGATGGTGAAAACCTTACTTTACAACAAATACAATGTACAAGACAATATATGATGATATTAATAATGGATTTTAGGGTTAACAAGGGGCTTATATAGGTCTTAACAAAGGCCCACTAGATAATTACTATTCACTAGCTTTAAATTAGGATGGAATCATCCTTACTAAGTATGTATGAGAATATTATTGAATATAAGCTCAATGAGAGGGTTCCCCCTTGAAGTGGAAAGTGAATAGGAGTACATCCTTTTGAAAAAATGTCATTGTACTATGTTTCCTACCTCAAGGTCATTTTTATATATAAGGTATTGAAGCATGTCTTTCCCATTATTGGATATGTTATGTGTGATTACATTTTCATATTTAAGATCTAAGTTACACTATAAGAGTGTTTGGATCATCTCTAGGGGTATAATAGGCACCTATGGTCCCACTAGAGTTAATACTAGGATAAGTGTGGTGTCCATGTAACATAATGAGGAGTAGGTTTACAATGTTATTTACTATTAAATAAGGTCCATTTAGTTTGTTGGTGTTTAATAAATGTAAGGTGGCCTCATTAAAGAAGGCCCACTAGGAAGTTATGAGTTGCTAGTTATAAATAAGGATGGAGTCTTCCAAGTGGAAAATGTGTTAGAATTATGATTACACTGAGAGGGGGGGTTGAATTAGTGTAATGGCCAATTTTACCAATTTAAAATAATTTCTCAATAGATCATAGCTAAAAAAATAATAGTGCACCAATAAATATAATCATCACATCAGCACATGAGAACATCAGATGTATGTAGAAACACTTGCGATAGAAAACCATGAATATTTTATCTTATTCAATATTTAATTACATCAATTTGTAGGCACCAACCTGTTAGACAAACCAAACCCCAAGTTCAATTTGTGGGCACCAACCTACTCAATCCAGTAACCCCCAAAATTAATTTGTAGGCACCAATTACATTTTCTAAACACCTTTCTAATTGTATCTCGATCTAGATAATATGAAAAGTAATGTATGAATAATCTCCAGGTGTCCAAATTCATTTGCAAAATGGTCATATCTAGATTCAGGCTAAGTCAAGAAATTATACTTTTTTTTCCTTGATATATCCACATCATGGATACCTCTCACTCTCAACAAATGAATAAAATAACTATGCATGTATTTTCCCCTAGTCACTTAATAAATACAGAGTACTAGAAATCTTTACATTTTTGCAGTAATTTACCATACACGAAATCAATTAGATCTATTTCCCATTATTAGGGTCCTATAATTTATAGGATCTCAAGGTATTTGAGTATTGTATCTCAAGAATCTTATATTGTAAATAATTGTCAATCTACCAATGATTTCCAAATAAAAGAAAAATAGAATAAAAAATGAAAAGAGGGTATAAATAAATAAAAAAGAGGAAAAACAAAAATATTGAAAAAAGAATGAAAAATAAAATCCCATCAAAATAAAAACAAAAATAAATAATACTGAAAGTGTTGCAAGTCTAAATGCCATTAATATATAGTTTTCTTCATCATTGTTAAATAAAAGTTGTGTGCAGCTTGTTCAAAATGCCACAATGACTAGCTATTTGTTTAATCATACAGCGTAATCATGGTTAAACTTGTCTAGATTTCTGTAAATTAGGTTAGAGAATAAAGATTCGCTAAACAATCTAATCTTGGTAAATCAGTACTGAGTAGAAATGACATTGATTCAACTGTTTAATCCGAATCAATAGGAGAAATAAGGGATAGGTTAGATAGTTTTTCATTTTTTGTAAAGGTGGGTTTTCTAGTCTAACTACACCCTTTAGAAAAAATAAAGTGTTATTTTAGTTAAGGGTAGGTAAAATAATTGTTTTATAAATATATGTTTGTTATACCATTTTATCCTGAGTCTAAGGACATTGTAAAAAGGAAAAGCATGCACTATAGGATAAAGTGCTTCGTATATCTCCTATTTCACCTTTATCCTAAGTCTAAAGGCAAAAAATAAAAGTCGCATCTCAAAAAAAAATTCTTTGTCGTATTCGGTTAAAGGACATCGCATTCAGAAGCATCGGGATCCTCTCCCCCTCATGATCCACAATCTGTATTGTTCTTCGACCCCCCATCTCCTTCCTCCCTTTACCGTCCGGGGGAGGGGGGGGCGGGGTTTCGAAAAGGTTGTTTCTCCCGTCGGGCCCCACCCCTATGTGGTACCCTCTCCACAATTCGCAAACCCCCTGGCCGAAATTACTTACTTCCTGCTACCCCCTCTAAAAAAGCTTTCCCTTTGCCTGCTTTATCGCGTCCCTACCACAAAATTTCCTCCACTCACCTCTCGCCACATCGCCTAGCCGTTACACACTTAAATTCTCTCTTGGAAAAATAATTTTTCAACATTATATTCACAGTTCCCAAGTAACCCTTCAAACTTAACGGGTCCATGCCATTTCCAACGAGACTTTCTCAGCATTGTTTAAAAGCTTTTGAAACCATTTCTTTCCTCCCTTTCACTTCTTATTCTCTGAAATTAACATATTTTATAAAACGACCATTCTTAGAACATTTCCTCGACCAGAACCAGATTGAAATTGATAGTCCTCTGTCTCCTTCCCCTGACAATTTGTTACCTAAACTGTTTCCTAATAAGCTCTTTTGTCAATTTCCCTTATCTTTCACTAATACAGTCATGCCTCCTAAGAGAAAAACTCAAGATAAAATTGTTAATACCTTGATCCATCCCTCCATAGATTTAGATCACATCCCCTTAGCCGTTAGGGATTAATTGATTAATGAAACCCAGTGTGACTGTGACCTTTTTGAGTTATATTGTTGGTTGGAAGACAAGGATGTAGATAAAACTGATGAAATTGGGCTCTAGGAGTCCAATCTTCCCCATTATATCTTCCCTTTGACCTTCCAAGCTCGTGAATTTACCAGAAAAAGTCAAGTTTTTTATGTCCCTACCCAAAGAGCTATCATGGCCCCATCCAGTGACATCCTCTTTACCCTTACTACCCAGTCCATAGACCAAATAATGCTAGCTCCCTCTGTGGAAAATCGTGCTCCTTTCTTCTTAGAAACCCTCACCCAGATTTATCAAAAGCTGGATTTCGCTACCAAAACCAAAATCTTTGAGATCTTCTTGCCTAAAAATGCCCAGTTACTTGAGAAGAATCCTCCATACCCTGCCTCCAACTTCCCTGATCAAGCTAAACAAAATATATCCATAATCTCATATATCCTGGGTTACTATTCTGATCAGTGGGTAGATAAGCCCATTTTAGGTTTCCTCTCCATATTTTCCACAAACAGTAAACCATCCATTGTATTCAATTTCAGTAAATTCTTGGCTGATGGCATTCATGAGGGATTTCTAAAATTGCCCACAAAGCAGGTGTTTAAATGCACCTCCATTTTAATATACAGGTTCCTTAATTATCAAGCAGATAAGTTCAATTTTGCAATGCGGAATCTTGATGATGCAGGAAAACAGCAGCTAGTGATCTTTTGGACTTCATTGGTCACGAAAGAGCAACAAGGATTCTCTTACAAGTAGTTTATTGAATAATTTTTTCACCCAGCCATGAACATACTTAAAAATTCCATACAACCCAGAATTGATGAAGATATCAAAAGAATTCTAAACCTAACAGATCAAGCCAAGATTGGGGATTGGTATTTATACCAAAACTATATAGAAATAAGAGTTTATGGTTGCGAATTAGCACCATACAAACTCCCTAAATACCTCTCCATGAGGATTTTTGCCCTGGAATACATCAGACAGATGTTAAATTGTGATGACATTCATTTTTTGGTGGCTAAAAAGAAATCACAGTTCCACATAAAGACATAGGTGGGCCCATTTGTATGTAATACTAGGACAACAGGAGAAGAGGCAGACAAAATTCTCAAACAGATGAAGTTCAACCTAAGTTTTACATGGTCTTATGACCCTTGTGGTATTATTTCAAAGCTCAGAGTAGAAAATAAAAGTACTCCCTACATCCATACTTCAAGGCCTGAAATAGAAAATTATGCAAATTAGTTGGAATGGACAGAGAACACCTTGCAGGAAGCTGAAGAACAACTCTTTTCTACTTCAAGTTTGCAGACTCCCACTCCTCAAGAAAAATCAAGTAAAAGACAAAGGGAGGAAGGATCATCATCAACAATTGGAAGTGAAGCCAAAGAATTCAGGATTAGTTACAGGAAGAAGGGAAAAATTGACTCCTAGGATAGATGTGGACAGAGAGACAAAAGAGTAGGCTACCATCATAATTATAGACTCACCACCTACAAGAAGCAAATTTGTAACATCTTCTACTAGACCTTCATCATCACAAGGTCAGAAGGAAATAGAGCTAGATTCACAGAATATCCAAGGAGAGAAGGAAAAGACAATTTTTGATAGGTACAGAGAGATTAAGCATAAGAATGAGATTCTTAAATATAGTACATATAATCGATTTTGGATGCAGACCTCCAGCTCACAAAGCATATTGTTATTAGTTTTTGACATAGAGAATGGGAAAATGCAAATGGCCTTTCTTGAGGCCCAAACTCCACATCCAAAAATATCAGTAGACTACAATAGAACTACATTTGAGTTCAGCACCAAAGACATCCATCCTATTGATCAAATGGAGATGCATAAGCAGACTGCTGAGATGATATTTTCCACATTAACTAACATTTCTATGTGTTGGGAATGGGTCCCCTGGGGGTAAATTTTGGGGTTACAAACCCAAGTTTTGGGGTAGGAGGCCTGAATTTTTTATAAATAACGTAAAATCTCTGCATTTTGTGGTCAAGGAGCATGAAGATATCTAAATTCAAAGAGGGTTTTATGCTCTTAGTCTAGATAGCTTGTGTCTATTTTTGAGATCCGCCCTTGGTCCGTGAACCATGGGATTGTATAAAAAAGAGAGTCTTAGAGATTCTAAGGGAGTTCAGTAGTCATGAGTCATTGATGTAATAGGTTTGAGAGAGCTAAGAGTGAGAGTCTTAGAGATTCTAAGGGAGTTCAGTAGTCATGAGTCATTGATGTAATAGGTTTGGGAGAGCTAAGAGTGAGAGTCTCAGCGAGGAAAGAGGCTCTACAGCTGAGTGCGCAGAGGCCTAGGGTAGAAGTCCGCAGCGGAGTGCGCGGACCCCGCAGCTATGTGTGCAGGGCAGTTAGAGTCTATATTGGAAATCTGAATCATCAATAAAGAGAAGTGTTCTAAACTTACTGTGTACTTTCCATCTGTGTAAGAGTTATTTTACTTCTGTTATAAATCTTGCGTTTATGCTATGTTGAATGTTGGGTTTAAGATATAATGTTAAGTTAATGCCTGAAAATATATGTTTCCATCTGTTACATGAACACAAGTGATAATATATGTTTATGTGAGGATAATCCTAATTGCATGGTAAAGTTGGCTAATACTTAAGATAATTTGGGGAACAAGACAATACCCTAGTTGCAAAGGCGCACAAGTGCCTGAATCATCATCTAGGGTTGCATGAAGGACAGTCAGATACCTTCGCGGAGGTTTTGAAAGATGGAAGAAGAAGCACACTAATAAGCCCTAAAGGCTTATCAATCTGCGCGAAGACATGGATTAGGGTGTAAGATCGACATCACAACTATATCAGGGTGTGAAAAATTGGTTCCTGCATCCTCTCATACTTCTTCGGGTGAAACTTCAGTTCGCGCTCAGTGGGTTCATGCCGAAAGGGCCGGTAGTGTAGGGATTTTCTTGGCTGCTTAAATGGTGAACCTAGGTCAGGGCCCATCAATCCAACAAATGGTTCCATTGCTGGGACCAGGATCTGCATAACGAGATGTGTGATGTCATATCATTGGAATCCAACTAAGAAAGAGATTGAAAATTGGTTGGATTGAAAGATCCTTGAATTCGCGGCACAAGAAAACAACAATCCATGATTAACAAAAGAACAGTGGTTGGAGAGATATCTGTACAAAGAAATACATGAAATCTTCTTTTGTTCCTTCCCGGTTGAGTTATAAAAGTGGATCGCAAAGTTGGCAGATGGCCAAGGAAGGTGGAGGCTTGACAATCCAATTGTTGGACACCGGAGTTAGTAAGGAGATTGGAAGCCTTTGAAGATAAGATCGCACGTGCTGCCAACCATTGGCTCGATTGCATCATAGTAGGATTTGTGACAAAGTTCGTGGTCGATACTTCGATCACTTAGAGCGAAGCAGAGCGTCGCTTCTTTAAAGGACCGCAAGGTAAGTATTTTAAGTCACTAAATACTTGGATTAAGATGCTCTTGTGTGAAAAGCGGTTAATGTGGTTACCTTGATGCTTGGAGCTACACGAAGCAGAAAGTCTTTCAGGGACGGAGGAAGAAAAGGTCTTGAGTATAGCCCACTAATCGAGCCTCCTTTGAGTGACGATCAAGGAGTAGTGCAGTCTTCTGCACTAAGAGTTGTTCAGTTGATAAGACAACGGTTCCCGTGAATATCTACACCACCTCCATCCTCATCCCATCCATCCACACAGCCTCCATCCTCACCCCCACCTCTCACCCCATCACCCACACCACCCCCACCTCCAACACTATTCAACATGGCGAACTTCGTAAAGCTACCTGTATTCAAGGGCGTAGGAAATGAAGATCCGGACCAGTTTTGGTTCGTCGCGAAGGCTATCTGGAAGGCTCAAGGTATCATGGATGACCAGATGAAGAAATACCCATTGGTTAATTCTTTGTAGGACCGCGCACTAACGTGGTACATTAAGTACAGTATTGATAACCCAACATCCTCATTGGCAGATATCCAGGTTGTGATGAATAGAGAATTAAGTATACCTAAGTCTCAAGCACAGTCGATTGTGGGATTCAAGGAGATCATGATGAATCTGGGGGAGATGCCCTAGGATTTGGATCTAAGATTGAAGTGTACAATTTGTGAAGCCAACATGAACCTAACTGATGGGTAGCACTGTGAATGGTTCGTGGCCTCACTCCTGCCCCACCTAAGGGTTGTGCTATCACAACAGAGGGTTGGGACCCAGGAAGAAGCTCTGGAAATTGCGATGAGACTGCATGACACACCAATGTAGGATACTAATATGGGGGTTCAATAGATTCATGCACAGTTGCAAAACCTTTGTCTCAAAATACAAAGTCTGAAGAAGGACAGAAAAGCTCGGCCAGAGGCACGCAAGAAGTTTGGTGCCGAAAATGTAAAGGTTAGGGGCATGACAAGGATCACTACCCTGTATTCACAAACTATGTTGCAGCAGGGGGAACAATGCCTCTACAGTCAGAGGCTATGGTAGGGCCAAGTATAGGGCCTGCACTATGGTGCAGTATATACCAGGTGGCTGGGAAACATGCGACCGAAAATTGCCATTTGCTGCAGAAATTCGTACAGACACAAAAACAACTATTTTGCAATTTCTGTCAATCAGTAGGTCATGATGAGAAAAATTTCCATAGTTATGAATTAGTGATGGAAAAGACACTTGCATATAGGGTGCAGGTAGAAACGTGGCGTCTAGACCAAGGCGTTGGGGGAACGCGAGGTGAGTATCAGGGGCACAACTGAGGCCGAGGGGGAGGAGGATCTGTCTTATAGACATTTTTGGGCACTGCAACCCCAATCAAACATGTCCATAAACCAAGGGCTCCTAAGTCCCTAAAAGTGTTGTTCCATCCCCTAAAAGAACAAGGTCAGCTAATTACATCATCTCCCAGAAGTTCTCCATGAAAAACTACTCATAACTGGTCAAAACTAGACCATCTCACCTGCTCCATGGTTAAAGTGCACTGCATCCCACCTAAATGCACACGGGAGGTGTGATGCATATTGAAAATCCCTTCTATGGGGTGTGAAGGGTGAGAGTGGACAAATGGCAGAGTCAATTTGCGAGGTGGATGATCATGGAATCTTCCAGAAACTTCTGACACTTGCCTCTCTGCATTCGCCCAGGGATGAGTAAGAGATCATCAATCTCCAAGTGGAATCAAGAACTATCAGAGAGAGGACACTAATCAAATCTCAAAAGCTGACTCACCCCCCTTGCAAACATCTATATATGGATCCCTCATCCCAGAGATCCGGGGGCTGGAATTTTGTATCTTGTAAGGAAGTGCCACTGGTTTCTTGGTGTAACATCATAGTGTTGGGTGATCTAAGCTTTTCATGAGGTGAAGAAGGGCTTTCTTGCTGAGAGGATGATGTTGGGTCAGAACAATTGGTTGTAATCCTCTTTTCTATTCTTGATATTATTAAAGCTATTCAAGTTTTCCTCCACATTCTTGTATGATTGATAATATATGCATTTGTGTGGTCAATATATATCTGGTCCTATATTATTTATGTTAGTAGATCTCTGTTCTTGGATAGTGTTATGCTGCTTTGATTCCACAGGTGCTCTTTGAAGCTGGGTAGACAAGGAAGCGAGTGGCAAAGATCTATCAGAAGGGAGAGGAATCAAGCAAGGAACAAAGTGCAAGACAGAGGTTGGTATCCTTTGTTCCCCTCCTATCTACTTCTCATAAAGGAAAACGAAAGTAGTTTTAGTTTGTTTGTTTCTCAGATAGCTATCAGTCTTAGTGGGACTAGCAGCTCTGCATAGACACTAGTTTTCCCAATAACAACCTGGTAGAGGCTGAGGATAGCTGATTTGTTACAAGTGTGGAGGCCCAGGACACTACACAAGGGACTGTTCGTCTCCGACACGATTTTCATGCCGCTATTGTACTCAGTTTGACCATGTGACTGAGGATTGCCCAATATTGTTGGCTAAGATTCACGAAAAGGGGGTGCAAACTCCGTAGCCGATGCAAAACCTCCAGATGATGAGGGATGAGCCTCAGGAGAAAGACCCTTAGGTAAAAATTATAATGCGAAGTGGAACTACGTCTGGGGAGGATAAAGGCAAGCAGCCAACAGAAGGTGAATGGGTCTGCAAAGCACCCGAAAAGGAGACTGTGTTTGATTTGGAGTGCACAAAAGAAACCTTTATGGAAGCAAAGAAATGTTTCGCTGAGGCCTCTACCTCAGGAATTCAGGAGAAACCTGTTGAAGAAATGGACCCATCCATGATTACCACATTCTTGGAGACATGCATGAAACTGCTCCACGATAGTAAGGCTATGAAGGGCCTGCAAGAATTGATCAATCAGTACGCTGGCAAGGATGGCACTACTAGTGAAGTATGCATAGTTAGAAAGCTTGGCAAGCATAAGGCGAGGACCGGTCGTCAGATGATACTCACCTCGTAGATAGGTGAATACAAAATGAACCAAGTTATCCTAGATCTGGGGTCCGACGTGAATGCTTTGCTAAAGAAAACATGGGAAAGAATGGGGAGACCTGCACTCCAGTGGTCTTCGATCTAGTTAATGATTGCAAATCAATTGAAAATTATCTTGATGGGGAGGTTGCAAGGGGTAACAATTGACATCGAAGGTGCAAACGCACTAGAGGATTTTGAGGTAATAGAGATTGTGGATGACATCAATCCCTACCCTGCACTCCTCGGAATCAATTGGGCCATTGACATGAATCAGGTAATCAACCTGAAGAAGTGGAAGATTATATTTGAAAAGAAGTTGCTCTATGTAGTGGTGTCATTGGATCCTGCAGATGGAATGCACTATACAGAACCAGTCTATGATTATGAAAGTGATGATGATTTGGACTAGATTTACAAGATTACGGTGCGAGCCTAGGATTGGGTAAATCCAAAAGCAGACGATCGTATTGCATGGGAACATGAGAGCTACTACATGTTAGGTTCAGATGAAGAATTAGAGCACTGGTAGAACTGACTGCATGAAGTATCTATGTTTTGTTGTAATATGATGACCAAGTCATTGCGCTGCGTGTCATCAGAAGTAAGGAGTCTGCCTCACTATGATGGGATAACTTATGTTGATCACTTTTTTGATGCATTTGAGAGAGATGTGCTAGAGAAGCATTGCTTCCAGGCCTTGGGCTAGGTACTGTGCACTACGCCCGAAAGATGGTGGGGTACGCACAAGGATAATTTCGATGATTGGCAATACTATATGAGGATGATGAGAATACATTTTGGATAGCCAAAAGTGTTGATGATAGACAAATATGATGGAAGGAATGATCCACGTGATCACCTGGCCAAATGGACTAATGATTATGGAGCGGAGCCCTAGCCTGAATGGGTGCATTTCTTTTGTCCTTCCCTAGATGTCATACCCATGAATTGGTACTTGGAAACAGAGCTCCACCATGGCACTGAAGAATGGGACATCTTGCCCGGGGTTTTATAATGACATTCAACTTTGAGGATGGGTTTGACTGTATTGAGATGGCACTACAGGAGGTTAAAGCAATGATCTTTAGGATACCGCAAAATCATTTGGACCTAACTCAACTTGCTTGGACTACCCAGCTGAACCACGCGCTAGAATGATATAACGTGACAGCTGAAGAAGAAGACGAGGATCCCAGAAAGATTAATATTCTGAAAACTAAGGGTCATCACAAGGTTGAAGGTCCGCAGATAGAGGATCCAGACATAACCGTGCCACTGAAAACTAGGCAGGTCAACATTGGCACAAAGGCAGAGCTGAAATTTGCAAATATTAGGGACTATTAGGACGATGCAATAGTAGACAAGGTCACTGAGCTCCTCCGCGAATATCAAGATTTTTTCACCACGAAGTTTTTTGATTTGAAGGGAATCCTAGTAGACCTGGGTGTCATGAAGATCACCCTGAAACCGGATGTGAAACCTGTAAAACAAAGACCTTACCGCCTTAATCTGAAGTATAAGGAAATGGTTTGCATTGAGTTAGATAAGATGCTCTTGGCATGAATTATTGAACCAGAAGAAGAATCTGATTGGGTAAGCCCAATAGTGGTTCATGAAATGAAACAGAAAGAAGAAATAAGGATATGGTGGATCTCTGGAAGTTGAATGACACCTGTGTGCATGATCCTTTCCCGAACACATTCACTGACGAGGTCCTGGATAATGTAGGTGGCCAAGAAGCATACCCTTTCACTGGTGGGTTCTTTAGTTACCATCTGATCAAAATAGCGCCCGAGGATAGAAGCAAGATGACCTTCATGACTAAATGGGGATGTTTTCAGTAAACTGTAATGCCTTTTGGGCTGAAGAATGCACCAACAATATTTTCACGCGTAGTCATCGCGACATTCAAAGACTTCATTCATAAATTTCTGGAGGTACACTTTGATGATTGGACAGTGTTTGGGTTGGTCAAGTGCCATGTGGCAAGTCTGCGCTTGATGCTAGATATCTGTTAGAGATACCAGATCACGTTCAATCTAAAGAAGTGTCTATTTTTTGTCCCTTTTGGGATCTTGCTGGGTCATGTGGTATGCAGACAAAAAATTGATGGTAGACCCCACAAAGTTCATGGTGATAATCAACTTAGAGGTGCCGGGGAATGTGAAACAATTTCGCGCAACTCTAGGGCATACCGGATACTATAGGAAGTTCATCAAGAGCTATGCCTAGATCACCGTGCCTATGGAGAAATTGTTGAAAAAGGATGCTACGTTCTATTGAAATGATGAATGCCAAAAGAGCTTGGACATGCTAAAGGAGAAAATGGTCACTGCGCCAATCCTAGTCTTCCCGGAATAGAAGAAGGAATTTCATGTGCACGTGGACGCATCATGTATTGCGATGGGGGTCGTGCTGACATGGGTTGGTGAGGGAGAATTGGACCATCCTATAGCTTTCACGAGTAGGAAGTTGTCCAAGGCTGAGAAGAACTATTCCACCACAGAGCACAAAGGACTAGCCATGGTGTACATGCTCCAAACGTTTAGGCACTATTTGCTGGGTGGACATTTTAATATCTATACGGATCATTCTGTGTTGAAATACCTAGTCAATAAGCCCGTGTGGGGGGGAATATCTGTAGATGGTTGTTGTTGTTCCAGGAGTACAACTTTGAAGTTATTGTGAAGCAAGGACGACTGAACACGGGACCTGATCATCTGTCGTGCATTGAAACGGGAGAGGAACCTACTAATTTGGAGGAGGGGATACCTGACGTGAAACTCTTTGTAGTGCACATCATGGACAGTCACTTTGAAGATATCATACATTTTCTGACAATGGGAACTACTCCAGAAGGGTAAACAGGCCTGCAGAAGAAGGAGTTAGTGGTGCGTGCAGTAGACTTCTCCATCATTGTAGGACACTTATACAAAATGGGGTTAGACAAAATATTGCGACGTTATGTACCTAACTTTGAATGAAGCAACATTCTTGTGGAGGCTCATGGAGGAGTTGCAGGAGGACATTATGCAAGGAAAGAAACAACGCAGAAGATTCTACGTGCTGGTTTGTGGTGGCTAACCCTGCATAAGGATTCGAAAGCATATTGTAGGGCATGTGACACATGTCAAAGGACTAGAAAGCCATCAAGGAGGGATGAACTACCTCTAATCCCACAGGTGATGTTACAACAATTCGAGAAATGGGCGATTGAATTTGTGGGTCCAATTCAGCCTGAACGAAAGAAGACGGGTGTGTGGTACATCATCACCGTCACTAAGTATTTAACTAGGTGGGCAGAGGCACATATTGTGAAGGACTGTACAGGTGTGACAGTAGCAAAGTTTATTTTTGAATATGTATTGGCAAGATTTGGTTGTCTAAAGATCTTGATGAGTGATCATGGTATGCACTTTCTTAACGAAACAATTAGTGCGTTGACAGAAGAATTTCAGGTATATCATCAAAAAAGTATGCCTTATCATCCGCAGGCCAATGGGATAGTGGAAGCATTCAATAAGATACTGGAGAGAACACTGAAAAAGGTTTGAAATGCTCAACGAAATGACTGGGATGTGCACGTACCCGCAATGTTATGGGCCTACAGAACGACTTGCAAGAAGTTGATTGGGAAAATGCCTTTCAGACTCGTGTATGGCATAGAAGCTGTGATGCCAATGGAATACATTGTACCTAGTCTGTGCATAGCGACACTCATAGGAATGGCGGACCACAGAGCCCTAGAAGAGAGGCCCATGCAGCTAGTAAAGCTTGAGGAGGACCGATTTCTAGTTGGATTTCATCAACAAGTCCAAAAGGAGTGCAAAAAGACATGGCACGATCGGCACTTCAAACTGTGCATCTTCAAGGTAAATTTTCTGGTCTTGTTATATGACAGTAAATTTGATAAATTTCTAGGGAAATTTCTGATGCACTGGCTAGGGCCATATGTCATCAAAGAGATTACCGAGGGTGGAGTAGTTCAACTAGTTAAATTGAATGAGAACCCTTCCCAGGGAAGGTGAATGGCAACGATTGAAGCTATACACCAGTGATCCAGCTAGGTGACTCTATGATGGAAGCACAATCTTAGCACTCCAGGCAGCCAAAAGGAGGTGTGGGACTATAAACTACACTGCCTCAATTGGAGAGTTGTGCGAGGAGAGAACTGCGCGAAACAAGGGAATGTCACATAGTCCACAATAATACGCAAAGAGCTACGCTACCAAGGTAGCAACCGTGTAGAGCAGCTGGAAAGTGACTGTTAAAATCATTGTTCATGATTTGACGATGAAAAAACAGCCAAATGCAGCGGGGGGTAGCATTTAAGTCGGAATTTATGGGCAAGATCTTTGAAAATATGCCCCCAATCTAGCATTAATGAACCAATTTCAGGGATAATGGTCAGATTTGAATTCAAAATGGCTTATAAATTACATATGGCCGCCCAGCGGGAAACACTTTTCATATTGAGAAATTGTGAATTTTGTTGTGTGTTGTGCATGAACTGTGCATTTTTCAAAGAGCTACTTGATTGCCCAATGTTCGATCGATTTCCAGAAACTATCTGCAAAACCATCTGTGACATTATTCAAGAGCAGCAGCCATGGATGTTGAAGCAATGATGGTGGAGGGAGCTATTCTGAAGGTCGCTATGGTAGTAGCAGGAGCTTCCCTAGAGGTTGTGCCTATAGAGATACTGGTTGAAGTACTAAAGTCTCCATGCTCGCCTAGACTAAGGCCTACCCCGACCAAGGAGGGTCCCAAAAAGAAGAAGGGAAAGCAAGTCGCAGCACCACAGCCAGTGTGCACATTTCCCAAAAAACACCCATATAAGGATAAGCCCACCACATAGGAAAAGGGTAAGACGACTAACCTAGAGCCAGAAGAAGAAGATATTTAGGATATCCCAATGGATGATGAGGATGTTGGGGTGGAAATGGGGAATGTTGAAATTGAGGGGTCTGACCCCATCACTAAGCTGCCTGAGTATGTTCCTCTGCGCAGGGGTAAGACCAAGGTACCAAAATACATTGATGAAATTAAGGTCACCCTACACACACCCCTCTTGTCGGACAAAATTATGTTTGAAGGACTGTTCTTGGGGCGTGTCCCCCTTTTGAAATTAGAATACTAGGATTTAGCGGACACATAGTGGTTTCCTCATCTAGCAATGGACAAACTCATGCATCGTGTGTTCCACAAAACCACTGGAGTAACTACGTTGGAGTCATGGAAGTGGCTAAGAGGTGTGGATAAGGCAGGACTACTCAACCTACTATGGGTGCCGCACTACAACTTTGCACCCATCACAACAGTGGTAATCAAGTAGCTGCTATGCTTGGTACACGATGGGTGTCTGTGTCTGTAGGAGATGATACCCATCACTGATATGCTGATCCATAAAATCATGCAGCTATTGTACACAAGGGAAAATCCAACAATGGCGTTTGGCAGGAAGGCTGGCGAACATGCCCTCACAGAGGCCATGAAGGAAAAGTTTAAGTTGGTAAAGAAGCCGCGTATTTATGCCATTTCAAGCATCTATGACCCTGCAGTCAAAGTGGTGATGCAAATCTTAGCAGGGAAGGTCATGCAAAAGTGTCGCGCAGAAGAAGTTCCGACACCAGTCATAGCTTGGGTGGCCCAATGCGCAGAGGGAGTTCAATTTAATTTAGTGTGCTACCTCTACAATGAGTTCCTCATGAATTTTCGTGAGGCACAGGATCTTAGCAAGCCATTTCACTCTACATGGCTCTTGTTGTCCATAGTGCTGGTAGCGTGGGAGATACCTAAAGACAATAGTTTCCTCTGGTCGCGCCAGATCTACCACAGGTACCGAAATACGCTTCACTGTGGGCGACTAAGGATCCTTAGAGGATAAAGGATAGCAAGATCTTTTGGATCTTGATGGAGATGAACACGCATATGGCCATAAAGCGCAAGCCACTGTTGTCACCTACCAATTTTGACAGCTTACAGGAGTACATGGAATTCAAGGCTGACTTACACCATGTCTCAATATGGGAACGAAAGGACGTTGAGCAGAAGTGGCATGACTTTCCCTATTTCGCAATAGATGACATGATCAACGTGGTGCTGGCCGTCAAAGTGGCGCACTGCCTTGGACTTGGCTACATGATCAAGCAAGTCCACCACACAACGCAAGAAGGAACAAGCCAAGCTGAAGATGGAACAATTGGCTGTGAAAAGGAAAAATGAGAACGATGACAAGGCTAAGGTAGAGCGTGCTTCCACGCAACAGTCGAGTGGATAGGCAGGAGAAGAGGAGCATGACTCTGATAGTGGTCAGAAGTCGCCTTCACTAGAAATAAAGGAAGAAGATGATGAATAAATGGAGCAAGGAGGAGTGAACCTGGAGACAACTTCGTTCTGTATCAAGCACACCAGAGGACTAGAAAAGGTAGGGTTGCAAAAGAATTCCAAGGCTAGAAAGACCTCTCTAGATCCGATTACCCTAAGAGAGGGGGATCTGAATGATATATGGGATGTCGTGCGGGATGCCAGTGTAGAACTACTGCAACAGTTCGAGCAGCAGCAGTAGTAGTAGGTGTTGGGGGTTATTCAAACGGGTCTTCGTGAGATGCAGATCCATGCATTCCAGATTCAGACCAGCATGATGTCCACCAGTTTGGCCATTGGCACCTCAGAAGCCATAGGGATGTTGTGCGCAAGGGATCCCTAAGCCATAGTGCTACCAGATGGAGCATTGACGATGACGATTGAAGTTGATAGGCCATTTTCAGCGCCCTCAAGGGAGTGGGACTTAACTTGGCTATGCTTCCTAGTGAGGCGCTTCACCTTATGCAGGATGGTGTGATTGTGGAACTTCAGGCCCGTGAAAAACGTGATTTACAAGTGATCAGTGAGGAAAAGGTAACAATGATCAGATGGCTATGCAGAGAGACTTCGCTATTCAACTTGTGATAGACCTAACAGACAAGAATCAATGCCTAATCAAGGCTGTGGATGACGCATGGAGAATAGTCCTAGAGCTCGTCATTCCTGAGATTGAGCCAGTAGATGTGCAGGTTTGGAAACTCGCTATGGGAATGCACGATGCATGCACAAAGTTAGCAAAGGGTCAGCTGGAGTTGAACCTCAAAATTACAGAATTGCAGTTGAAGGCCCAGCCTTCGACTCTGCCAAAAGTCAAGAAGTAGTACGCAACTACCATGACAGATGTATTAGCAACAGTAGCAAGTGCAGTGACAGATTGCATGACACTTTTTGAGAAGTTTCTTGAGGTACTCACCAGCCTACAAGAAGACCCCAACATGTAGAGGTTTGAGACAGAAGCATGGGAACTACAGTAGCGCTACGATGAGGTTAAAGTGACAGCACGCATTGTCATCATCACACAGATAATCGTGAAGCTGTAGGAGGCCAAGGCACTAAAAGAATAGGTAGATGCAATTCAGCACAAGGAAGTTGTGATGAAGGCTCACTTGAATCCTTGGTTGGACAAGGCTTACATGATCATGACCACCATTGGAGGCAAGATGGCTATTTTGTAGGGGACTTAGCAGAAGCTATAGGGTGATAGCACAGGACCAGCGATAGAGTAGTTGATCGAAGAGATGAAGCAGGCAGCAACGCAATGTGCCACCGAGGTAGCAGTTGTCCAAGTCGAGCTGGGAGGTCTTTGCAACAATATCTCCACACTAGCCGAGTGACTCGAGGGTGAGTCACTATGTTTGTGTCTGGGGCCTATTTGGAACAGGTCCCTCGGGGGTCAATTTTGGGGTTACAAACCTAATTTTTGGGGCAGAAGGCCCGAATTTTCTATAAAGAATGTAAAGCCTCTACATTTTTTGGTCACAGAGCACGAAGATATCGAAAGTCAAAGAGGATTTTCTGCCCTTAGTCTAGATAGCTTGTGTCAGTTTTGGAGATCCGCCCTTGGTCCACAAACCAAGTGATTGTATAAAAAGGAGAGTCTTAGAGAGTCTAAGGGAGTTCAGTAGTCATAAGTCATTGATGTAATAGGTTTGGGAGAGCTAAGAGCAAGAGTCTTAGCAGGGAAAGAGGCTTTATAGCTGAGTATGTAGAGGCCTAGGGTAGAAGTCTACAACTGAGTGCACTGACCCCTGTAGCTATGTGCAAAAGGTAGTTAGATTCTATATTGGAAATCTGAATCATCAATAAAGAGAAGTGTTTTGAACTTACTGTGTACTTTCCATCTATATAAGCATTATTTTACTTCTATTATAAATGTTGTGATTATGCTATGTTGAATGTTGGGTTTAAGATATAATGTTAATTTGATGCGCGAAAAATATATGTTTCCATCTGTTACATGAACACAAGTCATAATATATGTTTACGCGAGGATAATCCTAATTTCATGGTAAAGTTAGCAAATACTTAAGATAATTTGAGTAATAAGACAGTAAGCTAGTTACAGAGGCATGTAAGTGCCTGAATCATCATCTAGGGTTGCGTGAAGGATAGTCGGATGCCTTGCGGAGGTTCTGAAAGACAGAAGAAGAAGTCCACTGATAAGCCCTAAAGGCTTATCAATCTACATGAAGACAGGGGTTAGGGTGTAAGATCGACATCATGACTATCTCGGGGTGCAGAAACTTGGTTTCTGCATCTTCTACATCACCCCATACTACTTTGGGTGAGACTTCAGTCTGCACTCCACGGATTGATGCCGAAAGGGCCAATGGTGTAGGATTTTATTGGCTACTTAAATGCTGAACCTGGGTCAGCGCCATCAAGCCAACACTACGTCATTGTCCAAGTTACAGGTTTCATTTTCCAATGTTCGGACTTAGTTGAAAATGGAGATGTATCCTCCTTAGCAATGGATAATAGGATCAAGTCTTTGTAAGACTTGGTGGTAATGATAGGATATGATCCTAAAGATGTTAATGCTACAAAGGAGATTATCAAGAAGAAGAATTTGGACATTGCAGCATTGAGAAAAAATCTTAAGCTTCTATCCACTGAGGACCCTTTAACCAAGGACATTGAAGAAAATGAGGCACAGAAGGCTGACATGATGAAGTTGATTATAGAGCAGAACATACATATTAGACAGATTATGGCAGAAATGGAGAAGATGATAAAGGAGAAAGAACAGAGTCAGAAGATGGCCATTATTCCCCTAGATGCCATACCCATTTCCCTGCTTGCAGCAACAGGAATAGCCAATGCAAATACTTCTTCCACTCATACTGAAAGTGTTAAACGGGTGACAAAGACATTGGAGAACATGTCAATCCAGCCAGAAGACATCAAGACTTTGAAGGGGAAACTCAAATCTTTAGAAGTACAAAAGGCCAAAGTTGAAGCTTCTCGTCTTACTGAAATGAAAAAATCATAGAGACTATTGGAGAAGTTGCAGAAGGTAGAAAGGGATACCTCAATTGGTCAGACCTTGGCCCAAGACAAGGAAACCATTTGGATGGGTATTCTAGACTCTATGAATGAGATTTGGCCATCTATCCAAGTCATCTTTGAACAAAAAAAATTGATGGGAAAATCCATAGAAACCATTTTTCAACGAAGGGAGAAGCTTGGAGAAATGCCCACAGAAGCCTCTAACATTATTAGATTCCTAAATTCTAAGTCAAAATATGAACTTGAAGAATTAGGAATTAGTGATATAACTACCACTATTTTAGAAGTCAAGAAAGTTTTGACCAAAAGGAACCTCATTTATTAATTGGAGGAAAGATTTGAAACATTAGAGCTGGGAGTAAATAGGTTTTGTAGCAGAATTGAAGCATCAATCCAGAAAGGACTGCCCAACATTTATGTGATAAATGATAAATTAATCACTCATAAAGACTATGTCTTGAAGATGAAAGAAATGGATAGAAGTGGTTTCAATTTCAATGGGATAAAGTGGAGTATGATAGCCAAATCATTTTTAGAAACCATGGCAAAGGACTTCTACATATAGAATGAGGTAAAATATGTTTTTATAGTGAAGCCAACTTTTGAAAAATACACAGAGGTTGATGAAATTTACCGAAGGGTAATTAAATTGACCATATCAGATGAAAAGAGATGGGAATAACTTTGTAATTTACTAGATTCAAAAGGTAATTCAGGTGCAGCAAGAGAGCGGCCAGCACATTAGCCAGCACAATAGTCAGTACATCAATGCAGTACAGTTTCATGTTGACTCCGCAACCGAATCCACCAAAACAAAGCTTCCTTTCCTTTCATCTGTCTACATGGCCTATTTTTCTTTGAGAGATAAATCTTATTGTTTGTAATTAGGCTAATAATACATTGTCTATTGAGACACCGATTTTGTAATGATTTTATAATTATTAGTATAAATACTTCATTGTTTGAAGTATTAAGGGTTGATTTCTGAATGTAATTTCCTTGCATATTGTAACTTTTTCAAAGTAGTTGGAGCATCAATAATACAGGGACCTTTTCATAGGATTCATGTGGTGTACCAATTGGTGATGTGTTTCTTCAGTTTATTTATTTAAACATTGTCTTTCTTTCTCTGTTATTCTAAAAATTTTAATTACTTAACATAAACTGTGAGGAATGGTATTTGTTATTTAGAACACCCTATTCTGGCTATTATTAATTTTCATGTTTTCCACTTAAGTCAAATTAAGGAATTCTTAATTGCTCCTTAATTTCTACTTAGTCTTACATTCCTGCTATTTCACAATCCATTTAATATTCTAAAAGATCCAAACAGTGCAACCTAGCTTTCCATGTGAAAATGCTCTAAAATTTAATGCCAAATCTAGTTAAATAGTCAGACTTCATATCCCAATGGTATTATATCCATTAAATCAACCAAACCATTCAAACAAAACAATCAGTACAATCATAACTAGCCTAAAACTTACACTAAAACAAAGCTAAATTTTATAGAGAGATCCCTCTATGAAGCTGGTAGGTCTAGATCCCATCTTCCAAAGTGGTTTTAATGTTGTCCTATATGTTTACTCCCTCAACCTCAAAAATACGGAATGAGAACATAGTGTCAACCATACTGGGGAACGAAGACTCTTTAGATTGAAAAATCATTATTCCCTGGTATTCAATCAATACTTCTATAAATTAAAGCGGGCCATCGAGGAGGGATGAACTGCCTATGATGTCGCAGGTGACATTACAACCATTCAAGAAATGGACGATTGACTTTCTAGGTCCAATTCAACCTCAAGGAAAGAAGACGAGTGTGTGGTACATCGTCATCGCGAATAAGTATTTCACCAGGTGGGTGGAGGCGTAGCTTGTGAAGGATTGTACAGGTGCGATAGTAGCAAAGTTTATTTTTGAATATGTATTGACATGATTTGGTTGTCCAAAGATCTTGATGAGTGATTGTGGTACGAAATTTCTTAATGAAACAATCAATGCGTTGACAGAAGAATTTCTGGTGTATCATCAGAAAAGTATGCCTTATCATCCACAGGCCAATGGGACAGTGGAAGCATTCAATAAGATACTGAAGAGCGCACTGAAAAAGGTTTGCAATGCTCAACGAAATGACTGGGATGTGCACATACCCACAGTGCTATGGGCCTAGAGAACAACTTGCAAGAAGTTGACTGGGAAAATGCCTTTCAAACTCGTGTATGGCATAGAAGCTGTTATGCCAATGGAATACATTCTACCTAGTCTGTGAATAGCAGCACTCATAGGAAAGGCGGACCGCGGAGCCCTAGAAGAGAGGCCCGCGCAGCTAGTAGAGCTTGAGGAGGACTAATTTCTAGTTGGATTTCATCAACAAGTCCAAAAGGAGCATGAAAAGGCATGGCATGATCAGCACATCAAACTGCGCATATTCAAGGTAAATGATCTAGTCTTGTTATATGACAATAAATTTGACAAATTTCCAAGGAAATTTCAGATGCATTGGCTAGGGCCATATGTCATCAAGGAGATTACTGAGGGTGGAGTAGTTCAACTAGTTAAATTGAATGGAGAACCCTTCCTAGGGAAGGTGAATGGCAGCCGATTGAAGCTATACACCGGTGATCCAGCTAGGTGACTATATGAGAGAAGCACAGTTTTAGCGCTCTAGGTAGCCAAAAGGAGACGCAGGACTATAAACTACACTGCCTCGGTTGGAGAGTTGTGCAAGGAGAAAACTATGTGAAACAAGGGAATGTCACATAGTCGACAACAATGCACAAAGAGCTGCGCTACCAAGGTAGCAACCGTGTAGAGTAGCCAGAAAGTGACTGTTAAAATCATTGTTCATGACTTGACGACAAAAAAATAGCCAAATGGATCTGGGGGCAGCATTTAAGTCGGAATTCATGGGCAAGATCTTTGAAAATCTGCCCCCAATCTAGCATTAATGAACCCATTTTGGGGGGAACGGTCAGATTTGAATTCAAAATGGCTTATAAATTACATATGGCTGCCCAATGTGAAACACTTTGCATATTGAGAAATTGTGAATTGTGTTGTGTCTTGTGCATGAAATGTGCATTTTTCAAAGAGCTACTTGATTTCCCAGTGTTCGATTGATTTCCGGAAACTGTCTACAAAACCATCTGTGACATTATTCTAAGAGAAACAACCATGGATGTTGAAGCAATGACAATTGAGGGAGCTATTCCGGAGGTCACTATGGCTGTAGGAGGAGCTTCCCTAGAGGTTGTGCCTATAGAGATACCGGCTGAAGTAACAAAGTCTCCACGGTTGCCTAGACCAAGGCCTACCCCGACCAAGGAGGGTCCCAAGAAGAAGAAGGGTAAGCAAGCTACGACACCATAGCTGGTGCATGCATTTCCCAGAAACACCCACAGAAGGATAAGCCCACCACACAGGAAAAGGGCAAGATGACTAACCTGGAGCCGGAAGAAGAAGAGATTGAGGATATCCCAATGGATGATGAGGATGTTGGGGTGGAAACAGAGAATGTTAAAATTGATGGGTCTGACCCCATCACTAAGTTGCCTAAGTATGTTCCTCCACGCAGGGGTAATACCAAGTTGCCCAAAGACATTGATGAAAGTAAGGTCACCCTACACACACCCCTCTTGTCGGACAAAATTGTGTTTGAAGGACTGCGCTTGGGGCGTGTCCCCCTTTTGAAATTATAAGAATGGGATTTAGCGGACACATATAGAAATGGACAAACTCATGCACCACGTGTTCAACATAACCACTAGAATAACTGCGTTGGAGCTTTGAAAGTGGCTGAGAGGCGTGGATAAGGCAGGACTGCTCAACCTACTATGGGTGTCGCATTACAACTGTGTGCCCATCATAACAGTGGTAATCAAGCAGTTGCTATGCTTGGTACATGATGGGTATTTGTGTTTGCAGGAAACAATACCCATCACTGATATGTTGATCCATCAGATCATGCGGCTACCGTACATAAGGGAAATCTGGCAATGGTGTTTGACAGGAAGGCTGGCGAGCATGCCCTCATGGAGGCCATGAAGGAAAAGTTTAAGTTGGTAAACAGGCCGCTCGGTTAGGCCATTTCGAGCATCTGTGACCCTGCGGTCAAAGTGGTGATGCAACTCTTAGCAGGGAATGTCATGAGGAAGTGTCGTGCAGATGAATTGCTGCCACTAGTCGTAGCTTTGGTGGACGAACGCGCAGATGGAGTTTAATTTAATTGGGTGCGCTAACTCTACGATGAGTTCCTCATGAACTATCGTGAGGCGCGGGATCTCAGGAAGCCATTTCACTTTGCAGGGCTCTTTTTGTCCATAATGCTGGTAGCATGGGAGATACCTGAAGGCAATAGTTTCCTCTGGTCGCGTCAGATCTACCAAAGGCAAGGAAGTACACTTCACGGTGGGCGACTAAGGATCCTCAGAGGATAAATGATAGCAAGGTCTTTTGGATCTTGATGGAGATGAACATGCATATGGCCATAAACTGCAAGTCGCGATTGTCGCCTACCAATTTTGACAGCTTGCAGGAGTACATGGAATTCAAGGCTAACTTCCACCACATCTCAATATGGGCACGAAAGGACCCTGAGTAGAAGTGGCAAGACTTGTCCTATTTGGCAATAGATGATGCGATCGACGCGGTCCTTGACGTTGGCCATCAGAGTGGTGCACTACCTCAGACTTGGCTGCAAGATCGAGCAAGTCCGCTGCACAACACAAGAAGGAAGATGATCCAGGTGGATGTTGGTGACCACCCACCTATCCCATTTGGACCCCCACAATTGTCTCTTTCATTTTTTCAGTTTCCTAAATTGTAACACAGTTTACTATTTTTAGCAGTTTTTTGGGTCTTAAACTTCCAGAGCTGTTTTGAGGCCCTAAACGAGGTTTTTTTGGAAATATGGGGGCAACATGGGTCCATGGACATATGTTCCTCTTCCGAAAGTTGTATTGCTCGGATAGATCTTTCTAACGAGCTATTATATGTGTCAAATGGAGATCGTAAGCCAAAGCTACAACCCCGGAAATTGATGTACCAATTTACCCAAAGGTGGCCCACAATTTGGCGTTTCATCTTCTAGGGTTAGGTTTTGGGATGTGAAGGGTTTTCCATTGTTTCTCAACAATAAATAGGCCTTCAAGCCTCATTGTAACATTGTTCAGAGGCATGTAGCCACCACATCTCTTCTCAGAGATAAGCTACCATCGCCCTAGCTGGTTTATTTCCATTTCTGGTTGTAAATATATTTCAATATTTTCCATTAATGAAGTGAAGTATCATTTCCACTGCATCTTTATGTTTATGGTTATCACTGTAATTTATTATGTTCTGTTTAAGTCCAGATCAGTGGTATCAGAGCACTCTGCTTTCTCTTTGTTTTCTTTGCATATCCCCAACGAGGTGGGGATATAAGGAGTTAGGGCTTGAACTGGTTGAACCTTTGCAAGACCAGCCTCACAAATCCTGATGGCCTCCCATGGCAGATGAGAAGAAAGAAGAGGGGGTAGCAGATCCTATCAAAATCTTGCTCGAAGAAGCCCTCGAGTGGCAAAGGAATGCGATGATGGATAGCTTTGTGCAGATCCTTCAGTGGCTACCCAGAGGTAACGCATCGGCTTCCATAGCTACTCTATAAACGCCACACCATTTAAGGTACAAGTTAATTTTGAAATCCCCATATTCGAGGGTCAAATAGACACAGATGCCATAGATAAATGGTTAAATCTGCTAATGGGTATTTCTCTATTCATGAACTTTCAAGTCGGGAAAATATTGTTTTCGCTCTTCTCAAAGAAGCCCCCCACGTCAAGGACTGGTGGGAAACCTACTGCGAGCAGAAGAAAGAAAGTACGGGATCACTATTTTCAGCCGCACCCACTTGGGATTCATTTTGGGATGCCGTCAAGGAACACTACTACCCTGTCAAAGCTATGAGGACAAATACATCAGATGGACCACACTGCGGCAGGGGCGGGACCAAGATGTGCTGGAGTTCACAAACATTTTTCATACCCTTCGCACACAGTTGGGTATCAAGGACTCTGAGCTGCATTTGGTACTCAAATACCGCGGCTATAGAAATTTTGAATAATTTAACACATATTCAATGGAGATTATCCTGATCATGTACTAATGCGGAAAAACATACACAATACATAAGCTCCTCTATGTTGATCCAAGAATAAAGCAGCATCAATAACAATAAACAATCAAGAGCATTCACACTTAACACAGTATGTATCACGGGGAAAGCATCTCGCTAAAAACCCACACTATCTGTTTATTAATGATTGAGTCATGTAACATTACACAGCAGAATACTTCTCACAAGTATCTCCACCTCTGTTACACACAATACAGCTCAGATTGATCTCCAAAATCTTTCCACTGCTTGCCTGCCTCCACTGCTCAATACCTGCTCAAAGAATGATGAGAATTGCTTCCAACTCGATTTTCACCTGCAAAATAGTCACTCACTCTTGTGGATGGACGTGAGAAAGGCTAAAATGCGGGCCAATACGTGAGCAAACTCATTGGCATACTCAATCCTTTGATTGTGCAAGATCTGGTGACACTATAGTCACAACTGATAGCAATCTGATTCTCTACCACCTGTCCCTGTTGAACTGAACATGCACTGACATGCAACTGAGTTAACTGATGTATTCTTTAGTTGTATTATGAGTTATAATTAGTTTAACAACTCATCATTTGTCTATCTGCAGTTAGACTAACTACAACCAGTTTAACTAAGTTAAACTGAACACAACTCCATCAACTGTTCCTCCAGTCCATAAACTCAACTCACTTGAGTTCTAACTGAAGTCATGCATGCAACAACTCAACTGACTCATAAGAAAAACGATTTCCTTCTGACAGCTGCATGTGCCACTTCCGTAGCTCAAACTGAAGTGCTCCAAGAGATAAGATTAAGTTTATAGTCCAAATATTATTGTGAGATAATAATATTTGACTTTTCTATTTTTGACAGCCAGTCTAAAAATAGACTTGATCACTCACACTGTGATCACTCACACTTTCATCAAAAATAGAAGTCCATCTATTTTCCCAACTTGATCAATCATCATAAACATAGACATGATCCATATGTCTAAAAATAGACATAGTCTAAAAATAGACTTGCACCAAAATAGCCTGCAGCCCACTTAGTGAAGGCGACTCTTTTCACTAAGCTCCATCATCTTGTTGCAATCTTCAACACTCCCCTTCGACAAGATATGGATTATCAGCAACCCTATCCTGCCTCGGTGGTACTCGAATTGCTC